>CM025790.1:92576512-93776512 GCA_014635995.1 Sarcophaga peregrina | reverse complement strand
ACAATGGCCTAAAGTCTTGTGGAGCGATGAAATCAAATTTAATTTGTTTTGCTCCGATGGGATAAATTTTGTTCGAAGACCGCCTGGACAGAGATATTCTCCAAGATATCAACATCCAACCGTAAAACATGGCGGTGGATCAATAATGGTGTGGGGTAAGGAACGATATGTTTAAAAAAAATTATTGATTTTACGTCACGTATTTACAGGTGCGTTTTCCCGTGTTGAGGTAGGTCTCTTAACTCAAATCGAATAAAAATGGACGCCAAGAAGTACTGTGAAATCCTTGGAGAACACATGCTTCCTCATCTGCGGGAAAAAATGCCTCCTGGTAGCATATTCCAACAGGATAGCAATCCAAAGCACTCAAGTCGCTTAGCTCGAAACTTTTTAAGCGACAATGATGTCAACGTTTCAGATTGGCCATCACAATCTCCCGATCTAAACCGCATAGAAAATCTATGGGAGCTATTAGATCGGGAAGTTAAGAGGAAACATCCGTCAAATAAGAGGCAATTAGAAGAAATTTTGAAAAGTGAATGGGAGAAAATATCCATTAACACATTAATAGCTTTAGTCGACTCTATGCCTTCTAGGTTGCAAGAAGTCATAAAAAATAAGGGCTACGCCACTAAATATTAATTTTAAGATTTTTTTTTTTTTTGTAAGAATTACTATTTAATTTAAATAAACACAATAAAATTTATGCTTTTGCATTTTTATTGCTCCCATGAAATTCGCACTCTTTTTAATAAATGACAAAATAATATATCATTAATTAAAAATCATATATATTATTTCTAAAGCACCTTTTTTTTTGTCGGTTGCAAATATCTCCCATACCACCGCACCAAATTTAATGAATGATATCTCATTTTAAAGCTTATATCTAACACTAATGGCGAAAAATAATTAGAAATTGAAAAATTAATATTTTCATTGATAAAAATTATATTTTATTACATTTTTTATTTCATATATATTATTTCTAAAGCACCTTTTTTTTTGTCGGTTGCAAATATCTCCCATACCACCGCACCAAATTTAATGAATGATATCTCATTTTAAAGCTTATATCTAACATTAATGGCGAAAAATAATTAGAAATTGAAAAATTAATATTTTCATTGATAAAAATTATATTTTATATAGAACTGCATAATAACACTGTTGTCATTGTGATTATATGTTTTGAAAAATGACAACTAACGGTGCGAAATATTCGTACGGGTCATCTAGTATTTACATAATGTTATTGATAATAGGTATCTATAACTGTAGGGATTAATAACCCAAAGAAATATTTTGAACTGGTCACCATTTTTTTAAAATTATCGCACTTAAAGATAATTTTACCCAACGTTGCATTTTTTATGCTCGCTACTGTATATATGAACATATGGTTAACATGCTGTAAGAAAAAAAATGTCATCCCATTAGGTTACCATTAGAAATTATCAGCCCTAAGCAACCATAATGTATGGCAAGTGATACTTTTTTCAGTTTTTTCTTGCCGTTTTTCGGGTACTAATTTCTTAAGCAATTAAATAATAATCTTTTGTGTGTGTAAGTGTGTGTGTGTTTTCTTCTATGGTTGGTTGTTGTCTTAGGTATTTTTTCTTTCTTGTGTTGTGTTGCTGTACGTAAAGTTGCAATTCCTTAATTACATTTAATGTTAATGAAATTTTTGTGGCTTCAATAAATTTCATTTTCAAAGCAATTAAATAAAACGAAACATTTTCGAAATAAAACAGAGTTAAAAAACAAAAACAAAAAAAAGGAAACCAAAACACTTAAAAATAAATTTAAAAAAAAAAATTCATGAAAAAACTGAATCAAAAACAGAAACACACATGTTGTGGTTAAAAAAAAAACAAAGAAAAGAGAAGAAAAAAAATTTTTTTTTAATTTTTTATCAACAACACGTGAAGTTTTTCCGAAAGAAAAACTTCCGACTTTTTTTTTTGTTTTTGTTTCTCTCTTTATGTTTTCTTACAGTTTTTACTTAAAAATTTTAGATGCTCAAGATTAAGCAGCATTAGAGAAGAAAAAGAGCATAAGATGTGCATGTGCATGTGCGTAAGTGTTATTTTTTTATTATTTTATTTGCCACATGGAAAAGGAGAGGCTCTTGTGGCAAGAGAAAATACAAAGTAAGTTGACTACAGATGTACGACATATGCGACTATGTATGATAACCTACACAATATTGTTGTAGCCTACACGACAATGAATGATGACACACGAAAGATTGCAAGTTCGGTCGCAGTGGTAGTTTTAATAACAAAAGTTCACCCAAGCACGCATAGCGGCCCGTTGTATAGATTACCTGTACCCCACCATAAAATTCCTAAGACAAAGAAGATCGGCAGGCAGCAGACTTTACTTGTTTTCTGTATTCGAAAATCATATCGAGAGTTAACGAACTGTTATCCTGTTGGAGGTCGCCGCAGTCTAGTAGGTAGTGTGTTGGCTTATTAGACGAAAGACCCGAGTTCGAATCTCAGGTCAGACATCAAAAACGAAAATTTGAAAATAATTTTTCGGTGACTTCCTCTCAGCAGATTTCTGGCAAAAACTCTGAGAGTAAAAAATTGCCATGGAATGCTTCTCAAAAAATGTGTCGTTCGGAGTCGGCTTTAAACTGTAGGTCTCCTGCCACTCATGTATAAAATTAACACACACAACATAAGTAGTGTGAGAAGCTAGGACATAGTACTATGGGTCAATTCGACCACCGAGTTCTGTAGTTGTCAGAATTGACAAGTACACGTCCTCTAACCTAATCTAACCTAACCTAACGAACTGTTCGATGTGCTAACTTGGTCGGGTTAGATTAGGCAAAGAGACGGTCTCTACTTGAAGGAAGATGTCCTCTCATTTAGGCCAGCGCTTAGACAAATTGCAATACATACATAATTGGTCATTAGAGCCCTTCAGTTAGGATTATTGACCAAGTTTCTCACACCACTTATATTGTCTACGTTAATTTTATACATGAGTGTTGTGACCTACAGTTTAACGTCAACTTCAAACGACAAATTTTTGAGAAGCTTATCCTCGCAATTTTATTTACTCTCAGAGTTCTTGCCAGATATTTGCTGAGAGGAACTCTTCAAAGAAATATTTTCATATTTTCGTTTTGAAAACTCGGGTCTTCGGTCTAATAAGCCAACACACTATCTACTAGACTATGGCGATACTCTTTAGTTAACGACAAATTGTAATAATGGCCCCAAAACTATCTTTTCCAGAGTTGTTGACATTTGAAAGACCCTGTCTTTTGAAAGCCTCACTAATTTTATTGTCGTGATGCGATATTGGAATCCCTTCCAACTTTATAGGGTCTCCAAATAAAATTTCATCTTCAATAAAGTAGAATTCATTTACCCGACATGACAAAAATTCCTACTAAATAGGTGCTTGTTGAAGATGCACTTGTTTCTCATGGATTTCTACACATGATGTTATTGACAAAATAAGTATGATTCGCATACGAGCACTTTAATACTCACAAGAAGATTGTGTGTATGCTTTGCTTGCTGTCTTTGCCTTTGTCTTTCCTTTCTTCTTTGTTTGTATATGCAACAACAAAAAAAGGCTGTTAATTTTGATGAATGATTCGAATCACTCGAATCACTTGAAAGTATTATAAGTATTTTTCTAAATTTATGAATAAGTAGGAGTAGGTATGAGTATGAATCAAACATTGTACTCATACTCATTGCAACCTATACTTATAAATCAATGTTGCAGCGAGTATGAATGAATCAGAGTAATTGAATTTCAATTCTGTTGATTCACTCATATTCAAAATTGCATCAGTACTTATGAGTAGCGGAAAAACGATTCCTCTCTGGTTCCAAGTTCCTATAATTCATTCTTATTGCCACAGAAACTAAGTGTTGGGTTTGTATCGCACCAATTCTGAATAAGTGTACTCTGGCCCTGAATTCAAAGCTGCATGATAGCTTTATTTTTTTTCCTCATCTTTGCAGCTTCTACAGTGATGGGCATGTAACCAGCTAATAAAGAATAGTCTCTAACACTTCCGCATTATTGCAGCTCTACAGAAATCATTAGCAAGCTGGGTGTTCAAAACCAATGCACCTCGAATGCATACCCATAATGCAATGCCCCATATTGAAGCCAACAACCATACTAAGCGTGCCTTTCTTTGAATGTGTGTAAGAAGTGATGGTCCACGAACACAAAAAAATTTTTGGAACTCTAGGAGTGAGGATTGTATAGCGTATCCGTTTCTTGCTAGGTGTAGATAGTGGTATTTGGCCCCCAATTCTTTGTCAGCTTGACGGAGCTATAATCTATGGATATCAAGGATATAGTTTCGTTCATCAAACTTTCTGGCTAGTTTTCCAGTGCGGGGTAGTCGTGCTTCTGTTGTGCAGCCCTTGCGCTGACCAACTTCTTCTTTTTCCCTGAGTTTGGTGGAACTTGGTTAGTGTAGGGACTGCGTTCACCCGTGGCATCACAACGGGCCGCTTTGGGTGCTCAAGTGAGCTTTGTGATATCAGAATTACCACTCCGACCTAACCTAACCTAACTGACCTAGCCTATCTGTCTATATTTTATTACAAAAAATTTACTGTAAGAGTGTGCTTTCTATAAATAGGGATTCTGAGGGATTAACGCCTAAATAGGCTTCTTGAAGTCGCCTTGGTCTAGTAGGTAGCGAGTTGGCTTATTAGACGAAAGGCCCGAGTTTGAATCCCAGGTCAGACATCAAAACGAAAATATGAAAATATTTGTGCGGTGACTTTATCTCGGTAGATTTCTGGCAAAATTCTAAGAGTAAATAAAATTGCCATGAAAAAGCTTCTGAAAAAATCTGTCGTTCGGAGTCGACTTTCAAACTGTAGGTCCCGTGCCATTCATGTAAAAAATTAACGCACAGAATACGAGTGTTGTGAGAAGCTAGGACGTTGTATAGTGGGTCAATTCGACGTCCAGGTACTGTTCTTCTCACAGTTGGCAAGTACACTTCCTCTAGCTTAACCTAACCTAACCTAAATAGGCTCCTTACTTCCTTCCGCTTATAGTGTATGGTGTAGGGTATAGAAAAGACTCTGAGAGTAAAAATTGCCATGAAAAGCTTCTCAAAAAAATCTGTCGTTCGGAGTCGACTTTAAACAGGAGGAACTGCAACTCGTGGATAAAATTAATTTACACAACATAAGTGGTGTGAGAAGCTAGGTCGTAATCCTGACTGAAGGGTTGTAATGGCCAATTATGTATGTAGGGTATAGAAACTCTGGCGTTTAAATGTTGCAGCACCATGAGGAAAATATAATTTGCAACAACGAAATGCTTCGTAACAATTTTTTTTATTAAACCGGTTTTAAAGAAAACATTAACAGTTAATATAACGTACGTATCGTATAACAAAACAAAGTTATAAAGAGAGAGTATAAGAGCAACAAAGTTGCAACACAGTTAGAGAGATGGGGAGAGAGAGAGAGAGAGTGAGTAAAAGTAAGAGGAAATACCGGAAATGTAGCCATTATTACACGGATATAACACTATTATATGTATGTGGAAGCAAAATACACAACCTGTTTATATTTTTATTTCGTTTTTCATTTTTTTCTTTCTAAAAAGCGAAATTCATGAAGAAAAAATTTCCATTTTTCCTCACAAAATATGCTTTGCTTGAGTAAAAGTTTTCATTTTTCTTTTAAAATTTTCTTTCATTTTTGCACATACTAACTACAGTGTAAACGAGTTGTACGTTTATGATAATAATGATGATACAATACAAGAAATGAAGTTCAAAGTCAAGTTTAATAATCAAAAAAACAAAACAAAAATTTTTTTTTTGCATGAATTTCAAATGTAAACGTCATTATAAAAGAGACAAAGAGAGAGAGAAAGAAAATTATTTAACACCTTATTTATTGGACTGTCAGTTAGACATGCCACTACATAATATGTGTATGACTTAAGCTTTGATTGCATATTAAATTGTATGGCAAAAGTAAAAGTCTTTTAATTTGTTGTGGCTTGCACAAGTTTTCATATGAAAATTTTCAAAAAATTTTCTTAAGCTTCTGGTTTCTGGCATTTGCATTGGCATTGAATTTTTTGTTTTCTTCTTTGCATTAAAAAATTTAAATGAAATGTCAGCAAAAATTTACTGCTGTAAAGAAAAAAAACCAATGTAATGAAATGAAAATATTTTCACGCCTAATCAAAGACACCAACCATACGAAACAGTTCATTATCACGATTTTAATATCAATGACAAGGTAAATTAGCATTTAAAAAATTTTTTGCAATTAAATATTCTCTTTCGTTTGAATAAAAATAAAATTCTCACGTAGTAAAATGCTAGAGTTACTTACTTAGTAAGTCATTACAAGTTTTTAGTTTGGATTACTACCTAGCATGGCACACCACCCATAATGTGTGTATGAATTCTATTCATAATTAGCGGAAATTATAGTTTAACATCGATTTCTCGTACAATTGATTTAAAAAAGACTTTTCATGGTTATTTGATTTACTCGCAGGGTTTTACATTAGTTTGGTTCGACATATCTTAGCTAGGATTTTAACCATTGGCTCAAGTTTAATAGATTACATACACTAACTACTATGTTATGGCAACTTCGATTTACAAAAGGTTTATTTAAAAAAGGCTGTTATAAAGTCTTGAAATCGCCGTGGTCTAGTAGTTAGTGTGCAGGCTTATTAGACGCAGTCCAGACATCAAAAGGAAGTACAAAAAGTATTTCTGCGGCGATTTCTTCTCAGCGGATTTCTGGCAAAAACTCTGAGAATAAAAAAAGTGTGAGAAACTAAGTTAATAATCCTGACTGAAGGGTTGTAATGACCAATTATGTATGTATGTATGTTATAAAAGATCGACACTTATGAAAAATTAATTTACAAAAAATAAAAAAATCGACCGCCCACTTTGAAAAATTTTTCGTCAAGAAAGTGCCCGATCGAAGGCTTTAAAAAATTTTTAAGAAATTGAAGTAGTAATGAACAGTAAAACTAATGTGTCTCAACAGACGTATTACATACATACATAATTGGCCATTACAACCCTTCAGTCAGGATTACGACCTACCTTCTCAACACCACTTATGTTGTGTGCATTATACATGAGTGGTGGGACCTACAGTTTAAAGTCGACTCCGAACGACAGATTTTTGAGAAGCTTTTCATGGCAATTTTTACTTTCAGAGTCTTCGCCAGAAATCTACTGAGAGGAAGTCGCCGAAGAAATATTTTTCGTTTTGATGTCTGACCTGGGATACAAACCCGGGCCTTTCGTCTAATAAGCCAACACACTACCCACTAGGCCACGGCGACTCAACTACTTCAAATTAAATGAAGATCTGAGCAATGATTTTGAATAGGAGACATCCAAATTCCGGCGTTCAAAATTCAGCCTGGAAATGAACTATGAGCACAGTGTAGTCAATGACAATTTTTCAAAAATAAACTCATCTTCTCCGATGAACCAAAATTTCTATCTGAATGCCCAAGTGAATACACAAAAAAGTAGAATTCCGGGCCTCATAATACATTTTGTAATCCATGAGAAATAAAACTACATACTCTCTAGTAAAGATTTTCACAATGCGAGGCAAACGGACCGTACTTTATTGAAGATGAGACCGTATTTACAGTGACTTTTGTGAACGATACTCAGTGAAGACTCACGGTAACGAAGTTTTTGTGGATTCAGTTGGATGGCACTGGTACGGACGGATTTTGCAACATAAGAAAGAATTTTTGGTTTTAGACTGAAATATTCCTAGCACTTGAAGAAAATCAAGGGTATTTCCCCAGTGGAAATCAATGGTTTAATTCAACTTGGATAGGAGATACAAAAGACAAGATATATGGAATGCTATCTGACAGTCAGCGCAGTCGCCATTTGAGCACATGGCCGAAAAATCACAGACAATATCAGACAGTCTGGGGAAGATAAGCTGCTGGGTGCTAGGTCTTGATGGTATTCTCGACAATAAGCAAACAGACAAGCTTGCGAGCAGAGCGAGCAACCACGTTAGAACCGTTCTATGTAGTGGGGACGAAAGTTTGGAAAGGTATACTCAAAGAAAACTAAACAGAAGCAAACAATATTCACAGATAAAGTGGGCTTGAAGCAGTTAAAACTTTTACTTGGAATTTAGAATAAAAAGCGACCTGACTTCCGCATCAGACTACCCAGAAATAATTTGAGGTTTTTAAAGGCTCTTTTGACAGGATACTCTCGACTCGAAGTATACTTATTTAGAATGGAGGTAGTATTCCATTCTTTTAATGTAAATTTCTTATTACCAAAAATCGTCAAAATTGTCAAAATTATATTTTTGGAGCTCAAAAAATAGTCAAATCTGGCAGCTATGAGTTCTAGGTATGGTATTAGCATTGTAGACGCAGAGTACACCTATTCAGAATACGGGTTGTATCGCACCCAACATGTAGTTGCTGTGACGATAAGAATAAATTATAGGAACTTGAAGCATTGGAACTTATGGGGCATTAACTCATTGCCTTTGTTGGCACCAAGCAGTATTCGGAAGTGTTTTCAAGTTAAATGCTTGAAAGAAACCTTATTTGGAGACCCTATAAAGTTGGAAGGGATTGCATGGTGTCGCACTACGAAGGCACCGCATCACGACAATAAAATTAGTGAGTGAGCATAAAAGATTGTTGAATTCACTGCTTCATAAAATACTTACGAAATCCATGAGTAACAAGTACATCTTCAACAAGCACCTATTTAGTAGGAATTTTTGTCATGTGGGGTAGTAAATGGAACATACTTTATTGAAGATGAGACTTGATTTGGAGACCCTATAAAGTTTAAAGGGATGATCATATGGTCGCAGTACGAAGGCACCACATCACAGCAATAAATTTAGTGAGTGAATATACAAGGTTGTCGAATTCACGGCTTCAAAAAATTCTTATGAAATCCATGAGAAACACGTGCGTCTTCAACAAGCTTCTATTTATTAGGAATTTTTGTCATGTCGGGTTAAATGGATCATACTTTATTGAAGATGAGATTTAATTTGGAGACCATATAAAGTTGGAAGGGATCATCATATGGTCGCAGTACCAAGGCACCGCATCACGACAATAAAATTAGTGAGGCTTCCAAAAGATAGGGCCTTTAAAATGTCAACAACTACGGAAAAACAAAAGATTTAGGGTCATTATTACAATTTGCCGTTAACTAAAGGGTAGTTTAGTCTAGTAGGTAGTGTGTTGGCTTGTTCAACTGAAGGCCCACGTTCAAAACCCAGCTCAGACATCAAAACGAAAATATTTAAATATTTCTTCGGCGACTTCCTCGTAGCAGATTTCAGGCAAAAACTCAGAGAGTAAATGAAAAGGCTGTTCAAAAATCTAACGTTCGGAGTCGATTTTAAAACTGTAGGTCCCCCGCTACTCATGTATAAAATAAACGCACACAACATAAGTGGTGTGAAAAGCTAGGTCAATAATCCTGACTAAAGGGTTGTAATAACCAATTATGTATGTAAGGAGAGAATTTCAATGGGCAGGTAAATAGTTTTTCATTATTATAAGTAGAAAATATGTTAGAAGTAAGCATTAAGCTAAAGGGTGAATTATCCTAACTCTAACTTTTAAAGTTAAGTTTATATTTAAACTTGCCACATTATATATTATTTTCAATATGGCAACTTTAAATATAAACAAAATGAGCAAAGACAAGAAACAATAGACACACGTTGTTGCCACTGCGTTTTAACAAAAAACTTTAATTGAGAAGCGCCATATTCTTGAAAAAGTTAATTTTATTTTATCATAAGGTTATAATAACGTTAAAGAAGTTAAAGGTGACTTTAAAGTTCACTTTAGCTAATGTTACCTTTAACTAACGGCAACTTTAACGGCAAGTTTTTATTTAAAACATTTAATTTCTGTTTATTTTCCCGATATTTAAACTTCACTAAATTGGATCCTATATTCTCTGCATTGGATGTTGAAACCACCTAATCAAATGGTGGCTAAAGTGTCTTTAATTGACTTAATAAACATGGGTTATAATAACGAAAAGAAGTTAAAGGCGACTTTAAAGTTGACTTTAGCTAATATTACCTTTAACTAAAGGCAACTTTAACGGCAAGTTTTTATTTGAAGCATTTAATTTCTGTTTATTTTCCTGATATTTAAACTTCACTAAATTGGATCCTATATTCTCTGCATTGGATGTTGAAACCACCTAATCAAATAGTGACTAAAGTGTCTTTAATTGACTTAATAAACATGGGTTATAATAACAAAAAGAAGTTAAAGGTGACTTTAAAGTTCACTTTAGCAAAAGTTGTCTTTTAACTAAAGACAACTTTAACGGCAAGTTCTTATTTGAAACATTTAATTTCTGTGTATGTTACTGCTATTTAAACTTCACTAAATTGGATCCTATATTCTCTGCTTTGGATGTTGAAACCACCTAATCAAATGGTGGCTAAGTGTCTTTAATTGACTTAATAAACATGGGTTATAATAACGAAAAGAAGTTAAAAGTGACTTTAAAGTTGACTTTAGTTAATGTTACCTTTAACTTAAGCAACTTTAACGGCAAGTTTTTATTTGAAACATTTAATTTCTGTTTATTTTCCAGATATATTAACTTCACTGAATTGGGTCTGTGCTCTGCATTGGATATTGAAACCACCTAATCAAATAGTGGCTAAAGTGTCTTTAATTAACTTAATAAATATGGACATATTTATACAGTCTCTGTTTATGTTTCTAGTTTTATTTTAATTCTCTAGTGTTTTGCGCCATTACTTGCTTTCTTTCTGTCTTTCCTTCTTTCGTTTAACTTTCTTTAAGATTCTTTTGCTGATGCCTGACTTCCTTCATATTGTGATCATAATTAACATTTTTTTCTTCGGTTTGTTTCTTTCTCTCTCTCTCTCTCTTTCTCTCTCAATAATTTCTGTGTGGATTTTATTTATGGTTGTGAATAATATGCTCAAAACGTGTTTAGAGTTTGTAATTAATTTTAATTTTTTTTGCTATTTATTTTGCTATTTATTTTGCTATTTTTTGGTTTTTGCTATATTCACTGCTTTATTATTTATTAATGATTATTTTTTTGTTGTTGTAATTTTTTATTATTATTATTATGATTATTAATAACAATTTGGCACACTCGTACCCCATAGTATTTCATACTTTTTTGCCGCGTAATACATAGAAATTTATGTCCATGACTAATTGGCGCCAATTACGTAGTAGTAGTAATGATCTTTTTTTTCTTTCTGTTTTTAATTCCACTTTTGTAGCATAATTTATAGCACAGGGTGTTTAAAAGTTTTAGTAATACTACGATTTGCAAAAATTTGTTTTGTTTTATGAGAAATTTATGCAAAAATATTTTTTTTTAAATAATTTTTTGTTTTTTATTTAAATTTTTTATTAAAATCCCTTTCGCTTTTTTCTATAGAAATGTTTTATTTCAAGCTTTTTGTTCGAACCCGGTTCGCTTCGCTAAATGAATTATGGTTTAATTATGTTAAATTAAAGTAGAAAGTTCCTTTCACATTGGCAATGATCAGGAATAGTAATATAGTTTGACTAACAATGGAACTCAAACCGCCATTCTTACACTAACTATGACCAGCGTAATAGTTCTTCATACAGACAGTAAATATCAAAAGAAAATGTACATTAAAATATTAAAATTATTAAAATTGAAAAAAAAATTGAAAAAAAAATTTCGAAATATTGTCAATTTTTTTCGGGCACTCTCCTTAAGTGCTAAAAAGTTGACTTGGGGGATTTTTAGAATTTTATTTTTAGTGTACACTTTCTTTTGACGCTCACTGTACATCTACATACATTATTGGTCATGACAACCCTTCAGTCAGGATTACGACCTAGTTTCTCACAACAATTATGTTGTGTGCGTTAGTTTTATATATAAGTGGCGGGACCTACTGTTTAAAGTCGAAACTGAACGACAGATTTTTGACAAGCTTTCCATGGGAATTTTCTTTACTCTCAAAGTTTTTGCCAGAAATCTGCTGAGAGGTAGAAGAAATATTTTTTCATAATTTCATTTTGCTATCTGACCTGGGTTGTGAACTCGGAGCTTATGTCCAATAACCCGACAGACACAGTACCTACTACTAGACTACTGCAAACATAATTACCTAAATGTATTCTATATATCATGATGGACTTGCTACACCTAAGTTGTTAGACCCAGAATTTTAATTGTGATTTAGTGACGACTGGTAGTAATCAATTTGATTACGAGGTCTGACCGGAAACTTAATTCTAATACCATGGGAGTCAGAAGGCCCTGGAACCTCGATTCCAGTCTGGCTAATGGTGTGGCCCTTTTTGGGAGTATCATGGTGGCTGTGGTTTGGATCCAAATCGCGGGAAGAGTCTAGGTAATAGGATCAGTGTGGAGTTGCATTTTCAACCGGGTGACGTGACCCAAAGATCGGAAAGAGTTTTAGATAGGCTCCGCTCCTAACCAAGAGGGAAGTCATGTCCAAATACATGGCTTCGATTGGTACTCAGGTGTAACAATCTGTTACAATTGGGGGCGTTGGTTGACGCATTGTATTTCGGCCTTGCGAAGAGCACAGTGAGATTACAAGGACAGGTACCCACGTTAAACCAATCATCGTTGTGATTTAGTGACGATTATCTTAT
Source organism: Sarcophaga peregrina (assembly GCA_014635995.1). Classification (NCBI taxonomy): domain Eukaryota; kingdom Metazoa; phylum Arthropoda; class Insecta; order Diptera; family Sarcophagidae; genus Sarcophaga; species Sarcophaga peregrina. The sequence goes on along the minus strand of CM025790.1, from coordinate 93,763,819 downwards.
TATTACCTATGCCGGCCTAAACTGTGATAAGATCATTAGGCTGCACTGTTAAGTATTACCTTTTTAAGTTAAGCCAAATTCTGAAGGCTGAAGAATTATAAACGTTGTCGTTTGGGATTGTCTTTAAACTGTAGGCCATGATACTCATGTATAAAATTGACACACTCAACTTAGGTAATACAGTGTACTCGTGAAAACCTGAACACTTGAAAGTGTGAACGTCTCAGAAATGTGAACAAATTTATTTTTCCCACAGAGTTTTCTAAAATGTGAACACTATTTTATGTTTCGTTTGTTTTTTAATCTGTTTTTAAATTGTGAAATCTTTAAAAATTCTCGATCAATTTAAAGAAAAAGATCGTAATTTTAACACCAGTGACCGATGGCCTCAAAAATTTAAACAATGACTTGGTGTTTGACTTCTTAAAATATCCAGAGCAAACCTTTTTGAGCAGCCGCAAGAAGTTTGAAGAGGAAAACTTAAAAGCAAAAATGGATGAAATCGCTTTTTGTGAAGATCAGCCTTATAATGCTGATGAATCCGGTTTATATTAGAAGCAGTTGCCATATAAAACATACTTGCCATCATCAAAAGAAAAGTGCTCCAGGCGCAAAGAGGTAGAAACAAAGATTAACTTTCAAGGGTTTGTTCAAACACGTCCGGGACTCACAAACTTAATTTACTGGTAATTGGAAAAGCAAAAAATCCATGAAGTTTCAAAAACTTTATTTGTCCAGTGAATTACAAATTCTCCAAGTCATTAAAATTTTTTTTATGACTGTTTTCATCAATGTTTTCCTAAAGAGGTAGACTTCAACAACTGAAAACTTTGTTATAATTTTTGATCTTACAAGGTTACTGAGTTCTTGACTAAAAAGAGGCTACCGGTAAACGCCCCTCTGTTAATACACAATGCCCCTTCACATCCGACTGAATTCCAATTGTTGTCTGATGGCGGATTCATTGTGCAATGTTTTTGCCACCCTAGGGCACATCGTTAATTCAGCCCATGGACCAGAATAGTCTCTTGGCATTAGTGTGGGTGGAAAACAAATAGAATTGCTAAATTCTATTAACTTGTTAACTATAAAAGATGCAATTAATCTTTTGGACTCAATATGGCGTAGAATTTCGCAACAAATTTTAAACAATTGCTGGAAAAGTATTTCAAATTTAGTTTTGAACAAAGACGAAACCGATGATTTTTTACTTAATAAAATATCATATTTCAGAAGAGTAAATTTTTGTTTTAAATTCGGGTACTCGATAACGTGTACAAACTCGAAAATGTGAACTGCCTTTGGTAAAAATTAGTTCACGTTATCGTGAGTTCACTGTATGAGAAACTAAGTTGAACTTTGACTAATGGGTTGAAATGACTAACCATGTATGTGCGTATGGATGTAGCCAAGACACTATTATGGTTCTGAACTTGAGGTTCAGTGTGATGTTTACTTGCACCGTAGTTTATGGGTTAATTGTGGAATTTTGGTAAATATTTGTGAGTGTAGTTTTGAATTCATCTAGATCTTATGATTGCCTAGATAACCACGGTGCTTTGAATTAAAATAAAGAAAAAAAAATTAATTCCGAATCATAAGTAATTAGCTGTCAGCAGCTGTAAGTTTTGAACAAACAAACAAACAATTTAAAATTAATTTTTTTTATGTATACATTGGTACATACATATGTACGTATGTACATATATTGCTTATTTTATAACTAAAGAAAGTAAAATTGTAGTCAAAAATAAAATAAAAAAATTTTTTTTTTTTTAATTATTTTGTTTCTATAAAAACAACAAAGATAAGAAAGAAAAAAAACAAAAATAAACAACTTACCATCACTTTTATTTTTTTTGGTTTTCTTAAAATTTAAATTTAAATTTCGTTGTATCAATACAACAGCGTTTAAAGAAGAACTACAAAGAAAACGCTGACAACGATATTCATTTAAACTGATTTAAGCTTTCAGTGTAACGCGAAAATAAAAGTGAAATCAGGTTTTTAAGTTCGTTCGTTCGGTATGCGTTAAAAGAACTGGGCTGTTGTATACTTAGTGACTGTAACTGTCTTACTGAACATAGCTAAGCGGCTTACTAAAGACGAAAACATAATCAATAGATAGATAGGGTGGCTATAAATAATTGTATGACGTATGATGTTTGGTTGCTTGTAAAACAATAAATACCCATCGACGAGATCCATCTTTAACTAAACCGAACAATCAATCGATTCAGAAATTATATTTTAAAATATAAAACGTTTATGAAAATAATTCGAGGAAATTTGACAAATTTAATGGCGAATGATTTCACAGCCCTACATAGGTTTTGCAAATAAAATGGCTTCAGGTGTATCTGAAGCCAGTTTCCGGGCTCAACACGAATCTGGGTTCAAAAACGTAAAGTTTTCGAGAAAAAGGAGCTTGAAACTCTTAAAAATTGCATTTTTGGCCACTTTTGAAAAATTGTAGAGCTAAACACTGACATGCTAGAACCATCGCTATTGTCAGAAATTGACAATTGATCTTTGCTTTTTAAAATGTGGTGAAAGCCAAGTGCATCTTTAAAGTATAGGGTGGGTTTATGTAAAGGGCTGCAAGAAACACAATACGGTGGTTCTTAAAAATTATTACTCAGGGGTTTTGGGTAAATCTGATTAATTTTTATAAACCGCGACCACCACATTGGATCTGCCATTTTGAATTTTTTTAATGTTTAAACCCAGATTCGTGTTCAGTGCGCAAAATGCCTACGGAAACATCTGGAGCCATCCTATTTGCACAAATAAAAGTTTAAATTTGCAAGGCTGTGTTTTTGACAAATCCAAATCGAAGCACTACCATCAAGTCTAACCGTTGCCAAGGGCCTTCCGAACTTTACCAATTATAAAGGGCCTTCCTTTTGAAAAATTCCTCAACGTTTATTCAGTCCCATCTGCCAAATCACCTTAGACGACCATACATTATGACGAGACTATCCAAAGTAGGCTCTGAAACAGTTGTCAATTGAGATTAATTTTCTTTGAAAAAATTTCTTCAGAATTAATGGGTAGATGAACTAACAAAATTGTTGAATTTAGGACGAAAGCAATTCATTTCATATCAAAGAACGGCCAATGTACTCTGAAATAGTTAAGGTACTCTGGCATAAGACCTCCCCACAAAAAAATCTTGAAAGATTAGTGCGACCCAAAGCTATGAGAATGAAGTGAGTACTCTCATCCCTAAAGAACAACCAGTGTAATAGGTTATATAATCTAGAAGTTTTTATCAGAAGACTATGGGGACAAAGTCGCCGCAGAAATATTTTTTCATTTTCATTCATTCTTGGAAAATTTCAAAGCTGGAATTTGAAAAACTGGTTTCTCGTCCAATAAACCAACATACTACCTGCTAGAGTAGGGCTACTTCAAATCAATATTATGCTTAGAGCTGTACTTCACATCTTTCACAGATCCAATGTACTACCTGATTTGAGGCGGAGGTTAGCATCTATTGGCCCGCCTTAACTAATGAAGTAGACACTGATGGTAGATGGGGAGAATAGTCCTTTGTCTTGAGCACAGCAGAGATACCAGCAGGCTCTTTCTATTAACTTCGGTTTCTCTAGTGAAATCCCAGTAGACGAGTGATGGCCTGTATTCGTTATTATTAAAGAGACATTTTTTCTTAAAAACCTGGCAGTAGGCATAAAATGCAAACGCACTTATTTTTTAGTGAAGAATGGAAATCCAAAACCACTCCTTGAGTATCCAAAAGAGCCCTTCAGACCGTACAGAGGGGGACCTAGCTTAGCCTAAATTCAGTATGAATTGCTTTTCTTGTTCCTAATCTCAATAAGAGACAGTCGCCATAGTCTAGGTAAGCCGTAAGTAGCGTGTTTGCTTATTAAACGTAAGGCCCTATGCTTCAAACCCCAAGTCAAACATCTTCCATTAAATGAAAGAAGTAAAGAAAATTTTCTTGGGTGACTGCCTCTAAGCAGAATTCTGGGAAAAACTCTGTGAGTAAATAAAATTGCCATGAAAAGTTTCTACAAAAAATCTGCTGTTCGGAATCGACTTTAAACTAAAGGTCCTGCCGTTCATATATAAAATTAACACACCACAGAACAGAAAGGGTGTGAGAAGCTTGTTTGTAATCTCGATTGAAGAGTTGTAATGATTAATTAAATTATGGCATTACAATGCTAAGAAATGTAATTTAAAATTAAGTTTTACCACAATTTCTAAAATACTGAATCTGAATAATGATAAAATACTATCCCCTACCCCCTACTATCGCACTAAATAAAACCACAAATTCGAAAAATAAAATTTTCGATATGAGATTTCCGACCACAATTAAAACTAAAGTTCATATGCTTGGTATACGTACGCATATCCCCCCATACTAGACAATTATTAAAACGCTTGTATTAAAACGCATGGAGTAGTTTTATTATCGTAACCATTAAAAAAAAAATTGTACTTAAAGATACACTCAAAAAAACACACACACATACACACATACACATATACATATGTACACACACACATATGTATGCATGTATGTATTTAGAATTTTAAATGAAAAATTTGAAAAAAAAACTTTCAATAAAATTCCATGACATTATCGGAACCCCATTGTAATTTTAAGCATTTGAAAACCGACAATAAAACTGCTGCTCTAGAGTAACAAAAACAACAAAAACACAATGAACTATTCCTTGTAAAACTAAAAGAGGAGAATCAAAGCTTCAGCAAGAGAATGAAAGCGAGCTTGAAAGGAGTAGGGAGAGAGAGAGAGCCATGTTAAATACACATTAAAATGAGTATAAAACTGAACCACAATATTTGCATTTCCTGTGTAATTTTTTTTCACTACAAATACCCGTTTTTATGGAAATTTTCTGCAATTGCGGTTGTGTTTTACATAATTTTTTTACACCAACACTATCAATGTATGTGTATGGGTGTGTCTGTGTGTGTGAAGGAGAGAGAGAGAGCGAGGGTGTGTATGTGTTTAAATGTGGATGCATTTTTCTTGTATGGGGGCTTAAAGATGAGAGACCAACCATATGTGCGTATGTGATAAAATTGTAGTTAATTTTAGCACAAGGTCCTTCAAGTTCAAGTTTTAATTTGAAAAAATTTCTTTTTTAGGCAGAAAATTAGTCCCAAAGAAATTATGTACCATACGGTGAGATTTCTAGAGCCATTTAGTGTTTAAGGTTGGCTCGATAGAAGCTTTAAACTTCTCCCATTCTTTTCATTTTTCAAACGGAAATATTCGCTTTCGATTCGAGGATATCAAATGTTAAATATAAAAATGTGTACCGGTATGAATTGAGCCTCAAATACAAATGCCTTCTTAGGGAACATTTATTACGAAAGAGCATCACTTTCCTTTTTTTTCTTTTTATGAAGGACAACTATACTGCTGGAAAGGGTTTTCAGTTGCCGCATGTCTTTTAAAGGGAAAAGATTTTGAGCTTCTTTACAATGGGTAATGAGGCACAACTAAAATACTTTCGATTATGTTCTCTATCAACCCTCACGTGCGAAGCTTTTCAAATGGACAAGATGACGGAGCAAATTTAGGCAAGTGTAAATAGAGCCAGTCTGCTCCAATGCAAAGGAAACAGACTTAGCATATGTATATGTTGCAGGCATTACGGGATATTGCGTACATATACACGCGTAATTGGTGATTACAAACCTTCAGCCAGGATTTAAACCTAGTTTATCACACCATCTTTGTTGTATGTATGCTAATTTTATCCACAAGTGGGGGGCCTTACAATTTAAAGTCGTCTTCACAAGACAGATTTTCGAGCAACTTTTCAAAGCAATTTTATTTACTATCAGCAGATTTCTGGCAAAATCTCCGAAGCCGTCAAAATTTTTTTACAGTTTTGGTAATTTAACCATGGCCTTACGTCTAATAAATTAACACCCTATCTACTAGACTATGACGACAACTATTGCGTATTGGATACTCACGTGAAATGCATTATATCTGGTCATAATATTAATAAGCATTGCAGCAACAGCAGAGAGAATCCAACACCATTTCAGCATTTTTTCGAAGAAGAACGAAGCATTTGATGTTCATTTCACTTTGTAAAGTCACTAAAAACTTTACGAAAAAAATCGATTTGAAACTGTGATGGATTTCTGATTTCTGGAATAATAGGGCTGCCATTTAAATTTTATCATGGCTTCTTAAAATGTATTAGATTGTTGTCTTGGCTATATTAGGGAACATGTTCTGCTCATTGTCTTTTCATTTACCAAAAGGCGGACATTGCCTGACTTTTTTAAATGCTATTAGAAGCTATGAGCTGATTTTAAAAGTCGCCGTGGTCTAGTAGGTAGTGTGTTGGACGAAAGTCCCGGGTTCGTATCCTAGGTCAGACATCAAAACGAAAAATATTTCTTCGGCGACTTCCTCTCAGCAGATTTCTGGGAAAGACTCTGAGAGTAAAAATTGATATGAAAAGCTTCTCAAAAATCTGTCGTTTGGAGTCGACTTTTTAAAACTGTAGGTCCCGCCACTCATGTATAAAATTAACGTACACAACATAAGTGGTGTGAGAAGGTAGGTCGTAATCCTGACTGAAGGGTTGTAATAACCAATTATGTATGTATGTGATTTTAGAATGATAGGGTTGCCAACTGAATTCAACATGCATTGTTAAAATGTATTAGGTTGTTGTCTTGGATATAGTGGTGAAGATGTTCTGCTCATTGTCTTATAATTCAACAAGAGGGGGCCATTGCCCATTATGGGCGGTTAATATATTGCTATAGACCATGATCGGAATTTATTGAGTTTGTATACAAACGTTTTCTTAATTCACATACAAAATTGGCCATTACAAGCCTTCAGTCAGGATTACAACCTAACTTCTCTGGCCACTTATGTTGTACAGTTTAAATTCGACTCCGAATGACAAATTTTTCTTCGCAATTTTTGTCAGAAATCTGCTAAGATTAGTTACTTAAACTAATTTGGCATTACAGCCGCTTAGTCAAGATTTAAGCCTAGCTTATTGCACCACCTTTGTTGTATGTCCGCTAATTTTATACATGAATGGCGGGACTTATAGTTTAAAGTCGACTACGAATGACATATTTTTGAGAGACTTTTCTTGGCAATTTTATTTACTCTCGGAGTTTTTCCGAGAAATCTGTTGAATCTTGCGTACTTAAATTGATTTCGTATTACAGGTTTTTAGCGAGGATTGCAACCTAGCTATTCACACTACTCTTGTTGTGAGTGTTAATTTTACGCATGAGTTGCTTAACTTACAATTCATTGTTGACCCTGAGTGACAGACTTAAGAAATGCTTTCATGGTCATTTTATTTACTCCCGGAGATATTGTCAGGAAACTGGTAACTCTTTTGTGAAAGATGTCTGAGCTAGGGTTGAAACCACTAGCTTACCAGCTAGATAGCCGGATAATTTGTTTACTTTCTAAGGCTTATATGAATAAGAAGTAATCGTCGTAGTCCAGTAGGTCATATGTTGGGTTATTAGACTGAAGACCCGAGTTCAAACCTCAGATCAAACACCAAAACGAAAATATGAAAAAAATATTTTTTCGGCGACTTTCTTTCAACAGATTTCTGGCAAAAACTCTCGAGAGTAAATAAAATTGCCATGAAAAGCTTCTCAAAAACCTGTCGTTCAGAGTAGACTTTAGACTCCTTTAGACTTTAGGTCCCTCCTTACTTATGTATAAAATTAACGCACTCGACATAAGTGGTGTGAGAAGCTAGGTCATAATCCTGACTGAAGGATTGTAATGACCAATTTTGTATGTATGTATATTAAGTAGAGCACTTATTTTGAAAAATTCAAACTTTATGGAACCTGTTAGGTTCCCTTTTACTGGCTTTTAATAAAAACCAATTGTAAAGTAAATTCATGGAAATGAGTATTCAATAGAGAAATAAAATACCAAAGGATGGGAGTAAAAGACCTTTTTTTGTTTCAAGTAAAACCACTTAAAAATTTTAATGTACCTCTCTCTCTCTTCTCAGAGTGTTCTCTCTTTCTATCTTTTGTCCTCTTTTAAATTCTAATGTAAATTGTTACAATTGAACGCAAAAAATTACTTTCATGTTCATACACCATATTTGTTCATATCGGTGTTTGTCTATACTACATATAAACACATACAGGGTGGCTGTTATGTATTACAACCAACTTCAGGTTGTTATCATTTATAAACCGCTTGTCTGACAGCTGACAGATTTATTCCAGTGACAGTTCATTTTATTATTTACAAGCTTACAAAAGCATTTTGATCTCTATTGCATTCAGGAAAAAAAAGTTATACGTGATGCAATTCAAGCGTGATAGTGTGATTGCTTTATATTTGGATGGAAAACCATACGTTAGAGCCCTCCATCATTTAAGCGTGAAAAAATATTTTGTTTTTCGTACCATTGCTCGTTACCGTGATACTGGCAGTGTTGCATGGCGTCCAAAAAGTAGATGAAAAAAAAACGGTAACAACACCAGAAATGATCTGAAAAGTGCAGGCCAGGTTTGATCGAAATCCACGCCGCAGTGGTAGAAAAATTGCCCGTGAGCTGAACATATTGCGAAAACGGAAACAATACGTATTGAAAAATAAAGCTTGGACTAAAAGCCATTGAAGTATCAAAAAGTGCAAGAGCTTACCGATGGACAAGAAGAAATAAAGTTAGACTGGAAAGAGCCAAGGAGATACTTCGCTTGCACGAAAGTGGTCAGTTACCGAATTTGGTTTTCTGCGAAGAGAAGCCATTCCATGTTGAGCAGTTTGTGAACAAACAAAATGATCGGGTTTACTTCCCAAAGAAAATTTACACCTGCGATTGGCTACCAGAACTCAAGCGCCGCCGATGGTAGTGGTGTCGGCCGCCATAACGGCCGATGGTCGTTCCCCGCTCGTATTCATCGACCGTGGGGTTAAAATAAATGCCGAATTTTATCGGGAAAATGTCTTAGAGACAGTATTGAAGCCCTGGGCAGACAAACATTTCAGCCGCAGACCATACATGGACATTCCAACAGGAGTCAGCACCATAGCACTCAGCACGCGGTAACCAAGAATGGCTTAAAAAGGAGGTTCCTCGCTTCATTTCTACCACATAACATACATACATACATAATTGGCCATTACAACCCTTCAGTCAGGATTACGACCTAGCTTCTCACATCACTTATGTTGTGTGCGTTAATTTTATACATGATTGGCGGGACCTACAGTTTAAAGTCGACTCCGAACGACAGATTTTTGAGAAGCTTTTCATGGCAATTTTTACTCTCAGAGTCTTTGCCAGAAATCTGCTGAGAGGAAGTCGCCGAAGAAATATTTTTCGTTTTGATGTCTGACCTGGGATTCGAACCCGGGCCTTTCGCCTAAAAAGCCAACACACTACCCACTAGACCACGGCGACTTCTACCACATAATGGCCACCAAAATCTCCGGATCTCAATCCGTTAGACTATTGCGCCTGAGGCAGTTTGGAGACTAAGGTTCTCACTAAAAAATACCAAAATCGCGATCATCTCAAAACGGCGCTCCGCCGGGAATGGAGCAAAAATACTGCAGAGGCACTTTCGTGCAGCCTGTGATGGCTTTGTCGGCCGTTTGAACGCCATTATTTGTACCAAAGGTGGCCAATTCGAACAAATCTAAATTGATTCTAAATGTTTTTTGCTTTTGAAGAATAAAATTAAAAAAAAAAAAATTAAAAAAATGTAGCGCCTTACTTTGTTGCATAATATATCAGCCACCCTGTATGTATGTGTGTGCATGATTGTATTTGTATTTATGTAAGTGCATGTGTGTAAATATTTTACATGAAATACATGAACATGTGTGAACATTTATACAAGAAAAGCACGCATACATTCTAATGCATTCGCATAAATGTTAATGTGCAGTAAGGAAGAGAGAGAGAAAGGGAGCACACATACATATGTACATTTGTCTGTATGCCTGTATATATGTATGTAGCTTTGTATATGCATTGTTAAATATGTCTACCAGCAGATAATGTCTGTTTGCAATTGTTAAAGTTTATTTCGATTCTCTAGTCTTTTGTTTTTCTAATGTTTAACGACAAAAAACGACTTTAGTTAGCATGCTTTAGTTTATTCAAAAGCGATAAAACTATTGTGTTGCATATTTAAATGCTTAAATTTGAATTTATTTTACAACAAAAATTTGTTGCAAATCTTAAATACACGTACGTGTTAAATGTTTAAAAACGAAATCAAGATCTTTTTTCATATTTATAGGCATGTAGGTCCTAATTGAGAGGCATGGACCCTATTAAGCATTGATGCAGCAACCTTAAGAGTATTCGAGAGAAAAGTCCTACATAAAATCTTCGATCCATTGCAAATTGGCGATGATTTCCGCATCCGATTCAACAGTGAGCTGTATGAGCTCCTCAACTATATAGACGTTGTGCAGCTTTTTAATATCCAGCGGTTGCCCTGGCTCGGCCATGTCGTACGTATGGAGGAGAATGCTCCGGCGAGACGGGTATTTGAAGAAGACGGGCGAAGAAGACAACCTTTTATCCGTTGGAAGGACCAAATCGAGGAAGTCCTGTCATCGATTGGTGTGACCAACTGGTATATTAGCGATGATTTCTGCATCCGATTCAACAGTGAGCTGTATAAGCTCCTCAACTATATAGACGTTGTGCAGCTTTTTAATATCCAGCGGTTGCCCTGGCTCGGCCATGTCGTACGTATGGAGGAGAATGCTCCGGCGAGGCGGGTATTTGAAGAAGACGGGCGAAGAAGACAACCTTTTATCCGTTGGAAGGACCAAATCAAGGAAGCCCTGCCATCGATTGTTCTGAAGTTGAAGTTGCCGTAGTCTAGCAGATAGTGTGTTGGCTTATTAGACGTAAAACCAGGAATCGAGCCCCAGGCCAGATACATACATACATAATTGGCCATTACAACCCTTCAGTCAGGATTACGACCTAGCTTTTCACACCACTTATGTTGTGTGCATTAATTTTATACATGAGTGACGGGACCTACAGTTTAAAGTCGACTCCGAACGACAGATTTTTGAGAAGCTTTTCTGGCAATTCTTACTCTCAGAGTCTTTGCCAGTAATCTGCTGAGAAGAAGTCGCCGAAGAAGTATTTTTCGTTCTGATGTCTGACCTGGGATACGAACCCGGGTCTTTTGTCTAATAAGCCAACACACTAGACCACGGCGACCAGATATCAAAACAAAAAACAAAAAGTATTTCTTCGGCGACTGCTTCTTAGCAGATTTCAGGCAAAAACTCTTGAGAGTAAATAAAATTGCCATGAAAAGTTTTTCAAATCAATAATCTATCATTCGGAGTCGATTTTAAACCATAGGTCCCGCCAAGTATGTATAAAATTAACACACACAACATAAGTGGTGTGAGAAAGGAGAAGGAAAGGAGGTACAAAATACAGAACACAGTCAGGCAACCATACAACCAATCGCCTTTTAAGAGTTTAAATCCAAGATAATATGAAACGGTTTCAAGAAGTTTGATCAGACGTGTTGATTCATTGTTAGCTCATGGGGAAATTGTCACTAATTAGCAAGCATAAGAGGGGGGAGAGAGGTTTCCTCCCATCCGTTGATGGAACTAATACACTTCTGTGGCGTATATAGGCAGACATTTGGAAAGGAATGCTAACGAAAGGTAAGATAAAGAGAATCAAATTCTCTTCTCAAACTAAACGGGTTTGAGGTCAACGTGCTGGCTTTATAGATGAGATACCGGTGACTTCCTCTCAGATATCTTTTAGGAAAAACTCTGAGAGTAAATAAAAAAATTGCCACCAAAAGTCTTTCAGAAATCTGTAGATCAGAATCTACTTTAAACTGTAGGTCCTGGCATTCTTAAATAAAAATTATCTCACACAACGTGTTTTGCCACGTGACCTTCTATGGCATGTGGGCAGTTAGTTGGATAGGGATGCTTAACGAAAGAGGTATAAAGAGAAGCAAAGGCTCTTCTCAAACTAGAAAGGGTACAGATAATCCAAATTTTTCGTTGGGAAACATCAATGAGAGGAGGTCTGAGTCATGCATCATACTAATCAAGAATATCCTTAGATTGATAACCAAGTCTTTCGACTAAGCACTGTAGATCCAGAGAATACTATTGTTGAAGTTGTATCGCTGCTGAAAGTATAGAGAGGACGACCAATGAGAGTAGATCTGAATTCAGGAATAAACAGAGGTTCATAACCAGTCTATTGACAGTACACTGTGCACTCAGAGAATGCTTATTTAGAATGGAGATTGTATCGCGCTAAGTTTATAGATTCTGTAGATTCTGGAACACATTCTTGGAACCTGTGCGGCACTCCAGAAGGAAACAGCTGGACGCAAATCAGTTGCTTGCCACAGAATTGGCATTGTTGTCACTGGGGGATTGTCAAAAGAATAAAACTAAATATCATGAAGAAGATTAATATTCTGCTACTACTAAGTCCAAAATATTGGCATACCTTAAAGTGGTGTACACTTTAAGGGACAGCCATTATGGGACAGCCCAATAGCCGCATCAAATCGTGATTTTTTTTTGGGATGCATTGAACGCTTGTCTCAAATTCAATAATTTTGTTCGTTCATGTAAGTATTCATTGAGAAGATGGCCTCATAACTGAAGATAGTTTTTCGATGATAACTAGGGCCCTCGTTTTTATAAAACAATTTCTTTACAGGCTTATTAAATGACCTATTCGCTAATGTTGATTTCAAATGACAGATTTGTTAAGAAACTTTACATGGCAATTTTATTTTACTCGCAAAGCTTTTGCCAGAAATCTACTGAGAGAAAGACAACGAAGAAATATTTGTTCATATTTCGTTTTGTCGGAAATGTCTGTTTGATCTGGGCTTTGAACAATGGTCTCATGTCTAATAAGACCAATACATTACCTACTGGACTACGGCAAAACAGTTTGAATAAATACCAACTATTGTGACAGATGTAGCTCCATCAGCATGGCCGTTCTGACGGCAGTTATTGCCTATCATGTATTAATTTGTTTTCGGTCTGGCAACTTCTAGAAGTTGTATTGTTGATTTGTTATTGTTTCTCTCGTCTTTCTCTGTAAAATTTTTTAGAGTAAGAATTAAATTTTGAATTTTAAAAGAAACAAAGCATAGTTTTGGGTGACAGTTGGGATTTTTTTTAATGGATAAAATTCCTACGTCCTATGCAGTAGGTTTTTAGGCCACCCTTAAAAGAATTTTCTTTTTTGCTTTTCATTCTTTTAACCATTTATTCCTACAATCATTAAGAACTTTTGCTAATATTACAGAATTTTCCATTTCCTTCTTCTATTTGTCCAGCATACTTTTTAAGAAAACTAAAAACTTTTGCAAAACAAAGAAATTTTTTTTAGTTTTTCCTGGGGGGGTAAGCCTTCCCCTTCTTTGTATTAATTTGTACTCTCTAAACGAACAATAATATTATCTTTAAAAGTTTAATAGCCATGAAAAGGAAAAACCAAATGCCAACAAAAACTACAGTTGAAGGTGTAAGTTAAATGGTTTCTAAATATGGCTTCCTTTAGATTAATACTGAATGTCCTTTCCCTTCTTGGTTTTAAGTTGAATTAGTCAATACTGAGGAAATAGAAGGAAGACCTATAAGTGTTATTATCTAACAACAGAAAGTATTATTTGAATAAGTTTGTTTCAAACAAACCTAAAAGTATGCTTTAATGTTGTATTGCCTTAAAGTATACCTTTTTAGTTTGAAAGATTTGTTTTCTTATTTATAAATATTTAGTTGCATATATCAGGGGTTTGTTTTAACTCTTATTTTATTAGGAAACTTTGTTTGCAAAGAATTTTTTTTCAATAGTTTAAGAGCTCCATAAATATTAGTGGAGATAGAAGAAGTCATTTTTAAATAATTTGGTTATGATTTCAAAATACCTATAAAATAAGAAGAAAAATTAATTTGTAACTCTAGCATAGAACATTCTTTATATAATTTAACCTCTTGAGACCCATAAGAACGCTTGGACGGCTCTACGTGATACACTATTCTTGCCACATTGAATATTCTACACGAGATAAGTGAAGACATGAGCCATCATCTCAAATGTCTTCTGGGCAAAAACTCTCCAGAGTAAATGCATGGCGGTGTGAGAAGTTAGAGAATTTTAGTGCCGACTAAAGCGTTCCAATACAAAAGATAGGAAACGCATAATGAACCTCCCGACATGTTTATCTTTCGGCAATAGAGGTGACGATTCTTTGTCACTTGATCGGAAGTTGGTAATGGTTTAGGAGCTAAAGGAATTGGGTGATAGAATAACGCGAACACAATGGGCCTTACATTGTCTAAGAATGAGTGTACAGTTTAACAGCCTCAAATATTGAGAAGCTTCGTTTGACGACTATTCTAATCCAGAAGCTGTAAGGATTAATCCTAAGGTATATACCAGAGCTCAGCAATGAATCGTTTTTTTGGTCATGTAATTTTGAGTTCATATTCATGTGAGTCAACAGCATTGAAATTCAACTACTCTGATTCATTCGTACTAAGTACAACATTGATTTATAAGTAGAGGTTGCAATGAGTATGAGTACAACGTTAACATCACAAACTCACAACATTCGAAATATGTTTGACTCATACTCATACCTACTCATTCTGAGTATGAGTACAACTCACAACATTCGAAATATGTTTGATTCATATGCCTACTCATTCAGATTCATAAATTTAAAAAACTACTTATAATACATACTCATAAATTATTCGAGTGACTCGAATCATTTATAAAAATTTACAGTCTTAGTTGTTGTTGCATTTAAGGAACATAAGAATGGAAAATACAACGACAGCAAGCGAAGCAGATACACAACCTTCTAGTGAGTATTGTGGGTGTTCGTAAGCGAATCATACTTATTTTGTGCTTCGTGTATATGTTGAGTCATGGAGAGTCGAAATCAATAACATCAGGCATCAGGATAAGTATGAGTATGACGAGTACTTCAAACTTTGTGTATGAGTAGTATGAGTATCATATTAAAATAAGTATGAATGTGTATAAGTATCAGAAATTATAAGTATGACTCGAATCTATTCATCGTTTTGAATATTTATCGCTGATCTCTGGTACATACATGCCTAAAAGGATTACAATGATCTTCCAAACCTATTCCCCCATGCTGGCAACTAACATTTGAAAGGGCCACACATTTTTCTAACGGCTTTTCTTAAAGGTAATGCCGCGTTCAAATTGGTTGGGTGTGTGTGTGTAGGTGCTTGGGCAATCAAGTTTAATTTGCACAAAAGTTTTCTTCAGATTGTTGTTGTTGATAAAATTATTTCCTTTTTTTTGTTTTTGTTTTGTTTGTTTTTATGCCAGTTGTTGTTGCCATTCTACACCATAATTTATCCGTTGATTGCTATTTGTTGATGATGTTTTCTTGGCTAAAGAAATACTTTTTTTTGAAGGGGGGCACTTTGAACACATAAATTATGCCGTTTTGGGTTTGTTGTTGTCGCTTATTATGGCGGTTATTTAAAAGGCTTACAAAAAAAAATTTGTTTGTTTTTTATTAAAATTTTGTTTTTATTTAAACAAAGTGTCTGTCCGTCTGTCTGTCTGTCTGTCTGCCTGTACATTCTGCATTGCAGAAGAAATTTTTGGTAGCCAGTTTTTAGTATGGCATAGCCCCAGCAAAGGGTGTACGATAATAAATTAAAATTTAAATACCAAAACCAGTTGAAAGCAAAGGAAGGAGGAGGAGGACGTAGTATTTTAAGGCCGAATTCAATTCCACAAATAATTCATGCAATTGTTGAAAACTTGTTAATTTCGTTTGCGGAAATTCTCCAAATTCTTCTTTTTTTTTTATACAACTTTTGTAGGCGTTTAGCAGGCTTTACTGTTTTTATTATAAATTTATGTGAGTTTCAATTGTTTACAGCTTAATTGTCTTGTTTACCTGCTACTCTTGACAATTAGCACCTGTTAAATGGTTTTTAAATATTTTTTTGTAAGTACAGCAACGCGCAAGTGAAAAGCATGAAGTGGTAGGAGCAGGAGCTTGGTTTGAATACTACAATCTCATTCAATGCATGAAAGAACTTAACACGTCGAAAGGTGGTACTCGAGAACAGTCATGTTCAATCCAATACTAGTAATCAATCAATCGATACTGTTGGATGTACAACACCCATATTGTTAGCTACCCAAGAGTATCTTCAAGCGCTACGAAGTTTTGCTCATACTCCTACTTCATTATCAAACCATTGGATTGCAATACTAAAACTCTAGAACCTATAGTTGCTTCAGTTGCTACAAAGATTAACTCATTGAGTTCTATGCGACTTCCAATGAATTCAAAAAACCTATTGTTATGATGCATACGACCATGAACACAGGGAATAAATTCACATTTTAAATGATCCCAGCACACCCCAATATGCCATCTCAAGGAACTTTAGGACATCCATTCCAAAAAAGGAGGACTGGAGGGATGGTGCGGTAAACCTCCCAAGGTTAGGTCAGGTCGGAGTGGTAGCTCTGATATCACAAAGCTCACTTGAGCACGCATGGCGGCCCGTTGTGATGCCACGGGAGAACGCAGTCCCAGTACTAACCAAGTTCCGCGAAATCAGGGAAAATGAAGAAGTTGGCCAGCGCAAGGGCTGCACAACCTCCCAAGGTACTTCGCACAAATTACACCGATGGCTGAGGCCGCCGTGGTCTAGTAGGTAGTGTGTTGGCTTATTAGTCGAAAGACCCGAGTTCGAATTCCAGGTCAGACATCAAAACGAAAATTTGAAAAATAATTTTTCGGTGACTTCCTCTCAGCAGATTTCTGGCAAAAACTCTGAGAGTAAAAAAATTGCAATGGAATGCTTCTCAAAAAAAATGTGTCGTTCGGAGTCGACTTTAAACTGTAGGTCCCGCCACTCATGTATAAAATTAACGCACACAACATAAGTGCTGTGAGAAGCTAGGACGTAGTACTGTACTTGTCAGAATTGACAAGTACACGTCCTCTAACCTAACCTAACCTACACCAATGGCTCCAAATTGGAAGAAGCCGTTGGAATCGTCATTTATTCGAATTCAATCGGAATATCCAAGTTTATAAGACTACCGAATCACTGCAGCCTCTTTCAAGCAAAAGTGACGGCAATTCAGGCTGGGGTGAAAACTATTGTGGACAAAAATGTTCACGGGCGGAAAATCATTGAACTTTCCGATACCCAAGCGGCTATCGAGACATTGATTTCCAGTGTAATTAACTCCAAGACGGTGTACGACTGTCGCAGATATCTCAATGAGTTGGCGGACCGATATGATGACGGCATTATATGGGTACCAGAATATAATGATATTCCTGGAAACTGTGGAGCGGACCAGGAGGGGCACGACAAGCGAACTCTCTGATTAATTCTCTACTTTGGGGAACCCTTTGGTTACCTAAAAACTTATAATTGACAATGCAACCGTAGATCCCGTCAACAGAATGTGGGCGACTGCGGACAAGGCCAGAGCGATGCAAAAGATCTGCCCACAGCTGGATAGGAGTCGCGCGGCGACTCTGCTAAAACCGCAAAGAAGTAGGTTCAGCACTGCTATCGGGGTTATTACGAAGCATTGCATTATAAGTACGCATGCGAGGTGTATTGGTCGTGGATAACTTGCAAATGATTTCTGCAGAAGTTGTGGAGATGAAGAAGAGGATGAAACTATTCTTCATCTACTGTGCATATGTCCAGAGGTACCTGGGTGCCCACTACATGGAGGATATAGACGAACTGTCCATATATGAAACATTTCTCTGCTTTACAGACAATGATGAACAATGAAACAGGAAATGGATAGTCTCATGCCCCTACTACAAGATTGTAAGACTTCGTAATTAGAATATATCGTGTGGTGATATACGTGACATATTTTCGAACCATAAAGCGGCCATTAGATCCCTAAAGAATGTGTACACCACATATCGAGTTCGATGGTGCTCATGCTCATTTTGATTCCTGGACTTTGAATATTGCTTGAAGGGCCCTACGGAAATTTGAAATGAATTCCCACATAAGATTGCGATTCGTTCTTCTATAGAGAGGCAAGACTTATTCCGGATATTACTACGTTACACAGATGCTATCAGGTCACAGATATTTTAGGAAGTATCTGCACAGAATGGGCGCGATCACCTTCCCTTACTGTCTTTACGAGGAACGGGAAGTAATTTATGATGCAGAGCACGCTCTTTTCGAATGTGCAGGCCGCTAACATTGTCGGCATTATGATTGCGAGTAAAGAAAATTGGGCCTCAGTGCGAATTACGTAGAGCGCATTCTAAAACTGAAGAAGAGAGATCTTGTGACTGCGGAACATGTAGGCACGCCAGCATAGATGACACTGGCACACGTGACAAACGAAATTCCAAACAGGGACCTAGACGAAAGGAATAGCAAAGACATTTAAATGTCTTCTCAACTTTCGACACGCAATCCGGACACAGATATGAGCATGCCAAAGAGTCAAAAGGAGTCCACTTCGAAGTAATATTACCGTAGTTCCGGAGTAGGCAGAACAAGTCCACGAGACGGGGGGGGGGGAGTAGGGGATTTGGTGGGTGAGGGCCCAACACATGGAGGATATGATGACTTCGAAGGTGCGGTTAGGTACATTTAACCCTCATCGGCGTTTAAAAAAATTACATCAGAAGATGTATTCATCCGGCATGAATAGATGATATAAAGGAGAAATGCACAATCGGTCATTAGAACCCTTAGTAGTAAGAACCTAGCTCCTTAGATCAGTTACATTGTATGAACCCAAATCGCGGGAAGAGTCTAGTTAATGGGCTTGGTGTGGAGTTGCATTTGCAACCGGGTGTCGTGAGCCAAAGATCGGAAGGAGTTTTTAATAGGCTCCGCTCCTAACCAAGAAGGAAGTCATGTCCAAATACATGGCTTCGATTGGTACTCAGGTGTAATAGTTTGGTACATTTGGAGGCGTTGGTAGCCTCATTGTATTTCACCCTGTGAGAAGAGCAGAAGAGCACCGTGGGATTAGGTCCAAGCGGATAGGTACCCACGCTAAACCAGTCATCATTACGTTGTGTGAGTTAATGTCATACACGAATGGCCTATAGCTTAAACTGGACAGATATACGAGTGTGAAAAACTTTTCATGGCAATTTTTTTTTTCATTTTTTTTTTTTTTTGTTTAAACCACCGCTCAGGGCCTGACCTCTACTCATGCAGTGCATTGTGTAGGTTTAAGAAAGGTAGAAAGAGGGAAGATGCGAACGGTAAGGAAACGAGTTGCTGCTGGTGACTATAAAATGGCCAGTGGTATACCTTCACCATTAGACAGTCTACAGCAATCGTCCCCCGCAGTTTCTCACACCACTTATGTTGTGTGTGTTAATTTTATGCAGAAGTGGCGGGACCTACAGTTTAAAGTCGACTCCGAACGACAGACTTTATGTGAAAATCTCAGTGTTTTGCCAGAAATCTGGTGAGAGGATATTTTCGTTTTGATGTCTGACCTGGGGTTTGAACTTGGGACCTTCAGACTAGACTATGGCGCCTTTATGCGTAGATATTACTACGCATTATATTACAGAAAGTTTCATTGTGTATTCATTAGGTTTGTTGTGTTTTTTTTTTTGTTTGTTTTTAATCTCCTACTAATTGTCAGGTATGATGAAGTAAAGGTGCTAAAACCTAATACAAGCAAGATAAGCCTAAGCTAATACAGACAAATAAACTATGATAGGGGTTCCATTGATTAAATTAAAATGTTACACTAGAGTTAGAGTTTAATAAACTTCTATTTTTCCCCCTTCCATATTACCCCCCCTACCATTAAAGGTGCTTGACCCGGTGCAATAGTTTTAAAACGTAATTTGCTAAACTTCTCAGGCAACAATACCTTGAGAGCTACTCTGTTGGTGGTGGCTATCAGCAAACTGACTGACTTGAATTGGTTTTTGCGAGTGTCGTCGGTTAATTAACACATTCTTGTTGTATTTTTTTATTTTTCTTAATTGTTATTAACAAAATGGTGTTAAAGATGTGTTTAATTTCAGTTTATTTTACATTATTTTTCTTCTTTCCCTTTTCTGTTGACATTGATATGGGTTGACAGCGTATCCGCTGGTTGTTTTTGAGAATGCCAACAGAAGGGGCAAAAATATTTGGAAATTTTTGTAAACGTTCATATATAGTACAACTCACCTAAGGGGAGATATTGCTTTTTGTAGGGCGTTTTAATAGGAGCAAAATGTTGTAAAAACTTCCACTCACCTGTAAAGAGAGAACGTTAAGAAAAGTTAAAAAAAAGTGAGAAAATTTTTGAAATATTAAGAGGAAACTTTTATGAAATTATTTAATTATGGCAATAAACATGTTTTAAAATGTAATTAACAAGACAGGATTGTCAAAGAGGGGGACGAAAAAATATATTTAACTGAAGATAGGTTCAACGGTAAGAGGGCAAAAAGAAGCAACAAAAAAACAAAAATTACTTTGTTTTGGCAATTCTTTTGGAAATTTTTAGTTTCGAAATCAAAAAATTTTTGTTATTTTGAAAATAAAACAACAAGTTTTCAGAAATCACACTATGGGACAAAATAAAAAAAAAAAATTAAATACACCCGTGAAGTGAAGTCGCCGTGGTCTAGTGGATAGTGAGTTGGCTTATTAGACAAAAGGCTAGGGTTCGAATCCCAGATCAGACATCAAAACGAAAAAATATTTTCTCGGCGACTCCCTCTCAGCAGATTTCTGGCAAAGACTTTGAGAGTAAAAATTGCCATGAAAAGCTTCTCAAAAATCTGTCGTTCGGAGTCGACTTTCAACTGTAGGACCGTCCCGCCACTCATGTATAAAATTAACGCACACAACATAAGTGGTGTGTGTAGCTAGGTCTTAATCCTGACTGCAGGGTTGTAATTGGCCAATTATGCATGTATGTATGTAGATTTTGTTGAGAAGATCTCAAAAATATTTTTTTTTTTTTTATATTTCTCGAACCCTCCAAACGTGTTTTATTTGAAAACAACAATTTTTTTTTCGACTTTACGTACAAATGTCTGGATTACTCAAACATTTCCTATCCGATTTTCAAAATTTAAATCTTGTTTAAAAGGGTATAAAGATATCTATTATTGAACTTAATTTACTATAAGATTTGATGAGGTAAACTTGGAAAATTCGAATTTTTTTCATATTTTTTTAAGTTTGTGTGTTGTAGAAGGAAACTTTACTTAAAGAATATAAAATAAGTGATAACATTCGGAAAGTGCATTATCTTGTGAAGAGATTGGCACTTCGTTTGATCAAATTGGAGAAAAATCACCGCAGTTATTATATTAAAAAGTATTAGATATTTCACGTTTGAACAACCACCAGAAGTTGGTCAAATGTTTGCGCAAAATATTAATAATATTTGCTAAAAACACAAATATTAGCCGACTTCTGGAAGTCGAGCAAACGTGAAATTGATATATTTTGCGATAAGATCCATCAAAAATTTGAACTAGAAGTTCATTTGATGAGATGATATTTATAAAAATATAACACCCGACTGTTCGACTCTTTAAATAATAACTACGGAAATTTTTCTCTAATTTGATCAAATGTAGACTCAATCTCTTCAGGCTTTAAGAATTTTGTCTCTTGTCCTATACTTTTTAAGTAAAGTTTACTTTTATGAATGGACAAACTTGAAAAAATATGAAAAAAATTTGAATTTTTCAAGTTTAACTCATCAAATCTTTTAACATATTAAGTCAAACTATAGAGATATGTATACCGTTTTAAAGGTCCATCTCTACCCTTTCCAACAAGATTTAAATTTTGGAAATCGGGTTAGAAATATTGGAGTAATCCGGGAATTTGTACGTAAAGTTAAGACAAAAAAAAACAGTTTTTATCAAATAAAACAAGTTTGAAACAACTGAACAACGTGGACTATGATGCAGTTACTCGGGTGTATTTTCACTGTCTGTTGCACTGTGTTACTTTAATAAACCAAACTAAACGGCAAGACTTGTTTAATAAATTTCTTCTTAAATAAACAAAAGTTTTTCAAGTTTGTCCATTCATAGTAGCAAACTTGACTTAAAAAGTATAGGATTTGTGATAATATTCTTAAAGTCTGTTCTCTTGTGAAGAGATTGAGTTATCATTTAATCAAATTGGACAAAAACTGCCGTAGTTATTATTTAAAGAGTCTAACAGTCGTGTTCATATTTTTATAAATATCATCTCATCAAATGAACTTTTAGTTCAAAAATTTTAAGAATTTTTGATGAATCTTGCTTGTTTATCATAAAATGTGGCAATTTCACGTTTGCACGGTTTTCAGAAGTCAGAAATGATTGATTAACAAAACACTTTTTGTCAAATAAAAAAAGTTTGGAGGGTTCAAGAAATATAAAAAAAATTCTTTTTGAGATCTATTTAACAAAACTCGCAACCTATACTCAGTTATTAGACGGGTGTCAGGATTACGACCTAGCTTCTCACACCACTTATGTTGTATACTTTAATTTTTATACATAAGTGGCGAGACCTACAGTTTAAACTCGACTCCGAAGGACAGATTTTTGAGAAGCTTTTCATGTCAATTTTATTTACTCTCAGAGTATATGCAAGAAATCTGCTAAGAGGGGAAGTCGCCAAAGAAATATTTTCATATTTTCGTTTTGATGCCTGACCTGGGAAACGAACCCGAGCCTTCGGTCTAATAAGCCAACACACTACCTGCTAGACTACTGCGACTTCCGGGTATTTTTAATTTTTTTTTTTTTTTGGTTCGAAAGCAACAAACATTTAAGTAAAGTTGTTATTTCAGAAATAAAACAAAAAGTCTTCAGAGAATTATTGAAAAATTTTGTTAAGTATGACAGTAGAACCTGTGTGTGAAAAAAAATCGGCTACGGCTTTGGTTTTCGCCACAACGTAAACTAACAATGCCCTTGAATTTCTCTCCTTCATTTCCCAAAAATATGTCATTCGGTATCAACTTTAAACTGTAGGTCCCACTACTAATGTATAAAAATTAACAACGCACACACGCATAAGTGGTCTGAGAAGTTAGGTTGCAAACCTAACTAAAGGGTTGTAATAAACCATTGAATTTTCATGTTGTTGGCAAACATATTTCTTTTTAAATATCTCCTAAGAAGTCCAATAGTGCCAAATTAAACGATCTTGTCGGCGATTAAACTCTCGTATAAAAAGGTTGGATGTGTGGCAAAGGACAGCAATCTGTTGAAATCACATGTTGTCCATATCCATGTCCTTATTTGCCAGCCGCAGGAAGGCACTTTTTAAAGAAATGCGGTCATTGCCAGGCCATTAACCTCTCCAAACAGTTGATCTTTGTGGAGGTGTAGACATCTCAATAATCACTGGTGGAATCTCCTTTGCTCAAATGCCTTGTCGTTAACTAGTTGAATTCAACAACCACTTTTTCAAAGTTTTCTTTTAGAAATGAATGTTCTTTGGAAGTCATAATGCAGTATCATGATGTCAATAAGCTTCATACCTCAGTATCCTTTCCTTCAGGAGCTTTATGCCTCCAGTATTATCTTTACAATTCAAAAATCAGAATTTTCTGTCAATTTCAGGAGAACAATGTTAAAATCTGCCGTAAGTCCTTTTATGAAATAAATTATGTTCGAATGCCAGCTCAGTCAAATCGCACAGAACGAATTATGAAAAAAAAAAAAAAATATATTTTTTAGGCGATGTCCCCTCAACTGTGTGTCTTCTAGCAAAAATTCCGAGAGTAAATAAAAATTGCCATGCCCACATGCTGATATCTGTCACACGAAGTCGACGTTAAATATAGGTTTCACCACTTTTAGATAAAATTAACGAGCACAAAATGGGTGATGTGAGAAACTAGGTTGTGATCCTAGCTAAAGGATTGTAATGATCAATTATGTGTATGAATGTATATCAACAGATAAAAAGACTTTAAACTGTAGGTCTTGGCACTTATAAATAAAATTGATACACACACACACAAGATATGTGATGTTCGAAACTAGGTTGTGATCCTTACTAAAGGATTTTAATAAAAAATTATGCGTATGCATATCAATAAATCAAACGACTTTATACTGTAGGTTGTGGCACTTATAAATAAAATTAACACACACAAGATAGATGGTGAGAGAAACTAGATTGTAATCCTAACTAAAGGATTGTAATGAGGGGTTGCTATGTTTGCTATTAATTGTACAGAATTGTAAATAATTTTTTCCCTATTTATGGAATTCTGTTGATGACACCTAAAAAATATAAATCGTTTGGCCACCGCAGAGTTGCAATTTGACACCGTTGGACTATTATTTGTGGGGTGCCGTCAAAGATAAGTGTTATGTCGGCAAGCCAGAGACAATTGACGCTTTAAAGGATAATATTCGTGAAGCTATTTGTGAAATACAGCTGCACACAATCAGTAATGTGCTTAAAAATTTAACCGATCATGTAGGCTACTGGATGGCCAGCCGAGGCAGCCATTTGAATGAAATTATTTTCCATTATTAACTGGAAGGATTGTACTTTCAAAGAAAATTAGAAATTTAAGAAAATATTTAGTAGAAGAAGGATATCTGGCGGACTCTTTATATTTTATTCGCTTGAAAACCAAGGGAGTTTTTTTTTATCATTTTAATAAATTTAATAATTTCGTACTGATATCTGCTCTTGAACAGTCGTCAGAAGTACAAGGCATTAATTCATGCACAATTAAATACGTGAAGCAGAATGTCTCTACGAAAACTTAATTTCAAATAGTTTTAAAGACTTAATGAATCCTTAAGATTTCGGTAAACACGTTTAAGTACTTGTACAGTAAGCCGAAGAAAGAAAATTACACACACAAGCACACGCAATGCTTACTGGATGCGGCTGCTTAAAATTCTTGCACGTCGAAAACCACAACTTTTGCCAAAATATTGATTATGTCGCGTCATCATTATTAACCCAGATTATTAAACCCAGCAGCGTTTATGTACTACATACATACATACATACATAGATAAGACTTTATATTTGACTTACACCAACCAATACAAATACTTACACACACATACGCCGCATTAGCTAAAGAGAAAAGTAGTGTTTGGAAGCGGAGGAGAGGATGCCAACTGCGATAATCAAATTTCGACACGTAGTTTCTAGATAAAATTAAAGGGAGAATTTTGAGTTTTTTTTTGTTCCTTTTGTTCGTGTACATGTTTGGAAACGAAACAAAAAAGGATTAATAATACATGCAAACAAATTACATACCAATGCGTACATCCATACATACATACACTCCCGCGTACACACACGAATGCTTTCATAACCATGCCACATGAGTTATGCAGAGTATGACAGGGATGGGGGTACGATAATAAAACGGTTAATCGGTTTTAGTTACTTAAAATTGTCGAATAAATTTAAAATCAATTTCATCGTTTGGCTTAAGCGGATACGGAGGGAGATTATTTAAAGAAACTCATCGTATTTATTAGAAATTTACGCAACTAGAGGTACAGTATTCCCTCGATTTACGTCGTTTCGATTTACATTGTGTCGATTAACGTCGTCAAAAATTTTGTTCCCTTCAGCTTCGATTTACGTCGACATTCGATTTACGTCGACATTCGATTTACGTCGACATTCGATTTACGTCGTCTCTGTTGTTTATAAGTAAAATCAGGGGAATTATCCCTTTCCCTGTCCAAGTGAAACCAACTTGCTGTGCATCACATGTGTTGTAGAGGACAGGGAAGGGCATAAACAAATGCATTTGTTAGTATGAGTTATTTGAAATTCGATTTACGTCGTTTCAATTTACGTTATTTCGATTTACGTCGCCTTTTCCCGAAACATTCTACGACGTAAATCGAGGGAATACTGTAATATGTTAAAGAGTTTGAAAGGTTTATTAGAATTATGGTTAGTCATACAGTTTGCTGATCAATTGTTGCGAAATATTTTTGATGTTTCAGAACAAAAAATGAATTGAAAGGCAAGAGACGATACGTAAGCCAGTGTTGCCGTAACAACATTGGGATTTAGACAAGTTCTAAGCATGAATTCTTAGAAGAGGCCACGACAGGAATTTTTTTATTCATTTTATAGACCCATTGATGCCACTATGTGGTAGAACATAATATCGTTCCAGTGGCCGCCAATCTCTAAGCGAAGCCTGTAACACATAAATCACACAGAATTTGTGTAGATAGCATCGGTTTGTTCTGTCCAGTTTCATTGGCGCGTCGTCCTCTCTGGTCACTCCTTTATTTTAGATATTGTCCCGATTAGCCCCACTGCATATCGATTACCTCCCTGTTTAATACTGTTTTGACAAAGGTTGCGACTTTCTGATCTCTAGTATGGGCGATTGGACCCATGATACGACCAGGAACTCCTGGCTGTATATAGCGACGACTCCAAATTCGATTGCGCGGTGGACAGCGGAGTCTACTCTGGAAGATTGGACTTGAACATTTCACCCCTGCTGCTGAACTATTGCAGTGCGCTCCAGGCGGAAGTATTGGCCATTTACCAGGCCACACAATGGATCCTCGCACATGGGGTTCCTTTCACCACCATCTCAATCTTTTCTGATACCCAGGCTGTAAGAATGACTCTCTCGAACGTTGTGAATAATTCTAGGATCGTCAGGGAATGCCACCGCTGCCTTAACCTTCTTTCTGGGCGATTCATTGTCACACTTATCTGGGTCCCAGGACACTGTGGCATTCCGGGAAACTGCAGAGCAGACGAGCTAGCCAGGAAGAGGAGACTGTTATCCACTTTCTTTATCTATGCTCATTTCTTGCAAGGTTCAGATATAGGTTATTTGGATTTCCAAGTCTTGTCAGTTTAACGTTCATTGATGTCAAGAATATAGCCACGTTCATTGAACTTTTTGGCTGGTTTTCCAGTGTGGGGTAGTCATGCTTTTTCGAATGTGCAGCCCTTGCGCTGATCAAATTCTTCCTCCTTGGTTCGGAGATAGTTGGTCACTACAGGGATTACGTTCACCTGTGGCATCACAATGGGCCGCTATGCGTGCTCAAGTGGGCTTTTGGTATAATAAAGCTACCACACAAATCTGAGCTAATCTAACCGGTTTGTGTAGGTTTTGAGGATCACTTCTGTTCGTAGCTTATTTGAATGGACCAGTAACTTAGTAAAACATCACAAGAAAATGTCTAAAAGGGTTAAATCGCATGATCTTGGTGGCCAGTTTACATCATCTCCATCAGCGCTGTCCTGTCCTTGTGTGAGGATCATTCCTTCCAATCGCTCCTGTGTGGGCATGTAGGGCTGGTGGAATTGTTGAAACCACAAGCCGTTTGTGTCCAAATTACACAACTTAGGTCAAAAAAGATTTGGTAATCATCGGCTTATACTGCTAGCCTGGATAGTTTTCTCCCCTACCTTACCTCTTTAGATCCTGCAGAAGTTATTTACCAAAAGTTACCCTAGTTCAGTGCTTAGTGTAATGGCTTTTTGGATGAGAGTTCATGCTTCCTCTCACCATTTTCCTGACAGAAACTAGGAAATTGTATGAAATTGTTTCTCAAAAATCCTGTCGTTCAAAGCTGACATTGAAACTATACAACCCACCACCCAAGACTAAGGCTATAATCCTGATCAGAGGATTCTGGAGGCCAATTAAGTAAGTTAGTGAGATCAACGTGCCTCCAGTCATGCCTTCAATAATCATTTGTATTATGCTTATGTTCAAAGCCGATTGCGTAATGTTCCCAATATGTAAAACTGACTGAAGAAGAGTCTGATGGTTCTGCTATGTCTGGTGAATGCATAGGCTCTCCAGTTACCTCGAATATTTCTGGGTTTCTTGTGGCCTTATGATCCGAATATCCTATCGTTCAGGTTCCTCATTAAGAGGAAAGTGGTATATCACAATCTGAGCCAATGCTTTATGAACTTAGAAAGATAAAACAATGCTTATAATGTCTTCCAAAATTAAATTCCTTTCCGATGCCATAAAAATAGGACTCGAAACCCGGATATCTTGGTTCCTGGGGTTTTTTTTTGTAACTTTTCTCTTTTGTACTCCCAAATTTTAATGTGACATATTGTGAAATGCCATCACAAGCACGAATACATATTAAAACAAGTCACTTAAATTTGTTAATACACGTACATACATATCCTTGTACATCAGCTAACATTAATGGAGCCGCAGGAGTAACAATGTCATTTCCATCATCATTACAAATTGCTGTTTTAGAATATGTTGTTAAACTAAAGTTTTCTACTGTTTTTTGCCATTTTCTTTTATTTTTTATTTTCTTTTCTTTCTCCTCTCATTCTCTTTTGTGCTTGGTGGGTTGTACGTGTACGTGTTGGTATATGCATACACAGGCCCACAAAAGTATTCATACGATTAACAAATTTCTCAAATTTTTGAAACAATGCAAAAGGCCGTCTTAAAATCGAGGAAAGTTATCAGAAAATTATAAAGATTTTCAGAATTTTTTTTATCCGTATGTATACTTTTGTGGCTGAGTGTACATGTACGAGCATGTGTTTGTGTGTGCCTGCTGTATGGTTTATTATAAGGCATATAAATTATCTTTTAAGATCAGAGTATATTTAATAAACAACATTATTCATGTGTATAATTTAAGGCGTTAAAGGCAAATCAAAATATACGTGGGTCGTTAGAAAAGTTTATTCAGAAGAGTTCAGAGTATTCAGAGCTTAGTTTTAAACTTTGCTTTAACAAATCTAGGCTTAACATTACTAGCAATCGTTGACACAAATTTGTGCTATAACTGCGAACGTTTTACTACAGCTTTGTGGGAAGTAACAAGTGTTTGGTAAGTTCTGGAATCGAAATTCTTTCTTTTTATTTACAAAATACCTGCAGAAAAAAAGAACTCGATATACTTACAACCTAGCTTCTTACATCACTTATGAAGCCGACGTATGTACATACATACATAATTGGTTATTACAACTCTTCAGTCAGGATTCCAACCTAGTTTCTCATACCACCTATGTTGTGTGCGTTAATTTTATTTAAGAGTGGTGGGAACCTACGTATTAAAATTGGCTCCGAAACGACAGATTTTTGAGAAACTTTTTATGGCGATTTTATTTCACTTACAGACTTTTTGCCAGAAGTCTATTGAGAGGAAGTTGCCGCGGGAATATTTTTTCATTTTTTTGAATGAGAAAAAGCCGTCGCAAGAATATTTTTTTAAGTTTCTTTTTCTAGATGTCACAGCTAGTGTTTGAGAAGACACCAACTCTAGTTTAATAAACCAACACATTATCTGCTTCAATATTATTTATTTATTTATTAATTACAATACAATTACAAATTATATTCTAATTCTATACGAGCTGAGTAACTTCGACCATATGCTCGGTGTAGTGTCACACACCAGAGCCTCTGGTGGGAATCGAACCCACGACCCTCACGCTAATAGTCCAGCACACTACCCACTAGACTACCAGGGCGCTCTATCTGCTTCAATATAAGCAACAACAAAACCCTCTCTCTAGTATTTCCTAATATCGGGTACGCCATCTAATGTTTTTTAGTGCTATTTCGTGAATGATAACACTTAGCTCATGTCTGATTTGACAAAGCATTAGATTTATCCTTCCGCTGAACGAATATTGACCATACAATGCGTTTTCGCTTCGCTAAGTGGGCCTGCGATCGACTTACAGAAGATGCCGATTTTAGCAAAAAAAAAAATCATCTTTTCAGTTGATCAAGCTCAGTTTGATCTTGGCGGGTATGTAAACAAGCAAAATTGTTGCATTTGGGGCACAGAAAACCGCACGCACCCAAAGCGAGTCACTATTTGGTGCGGATTTTGGTCCAAAGTCATAATTGGTCCATTTTTCTTCGAACATGTGCAAAGAGTGAACGTTACAGTCAATGGCGATCATTATCGGGCCATGTTAAACAAATTTTTGATCACAAAAATTGAAGAGGAAGATATTGGCAACATTTTGTTTCAACAGGACGGCACTACATGCCACACTACCGAAGCTACACTCGATGTTTTGCGCCCCTGTTTTTGAAGATCGCATTATCAGCCGCAGAGCTGATGTCGTTTGGCCACCTCGGAGTTGCGATTTGACACCGTTGGACTATTATTTGTGGGGTTACGCCAACAAGCTAGAGACAATTGACGCTTTAAAGGACTTTGGCGGATTTTGGTCCAGAGGCATAATTGGACTGTTTTTTCTTTGAAAATGAGCAAGGAGTGGCCGTTACAGTCAATGGCGATCGTTATCAGGCCATGTTGAACGAATTTTTGTTCACAAAAAATGAAGAGGAGGGTATTGGCAACATTTGGCTTCAACAGGACGGCGCTACGTTGGACTATTATTTGTGGGGTGCCATGCAAGATAAGTGTTACGCCGACAAACCAGAGACAATTGACACTTTAAAGGACAATATTCGTGAAGCCAGTGGTGAAATACATCTGCACACAATCGATAATGTGTTTTGAAATTGGACCGATCGTATAGGCTACTGCATGACCAGCCGAGGCAGCCATTTGAATGAAATTATTTTCCATTATTAACCGGAAGGATTGCACTTTCCAATAAAAAATGAAATTTGAGGAAATATTCAGTAGGTTTTTTGTTAAAAAGCATTTTCAAAAATTATTTGGCGGCCACTTTCCTTGCCACATTTTAGTGCCTTATGAATTCCTCTTCGTATGCCGTTATATAAGATGGCATGTTAATGATAAATTTAAATTACAGGGTTTATTAAGAAATCATTTTAGTGTTGAAGATAAAACACAAGAAAAAAAGTAATAAAAAAAAAAATGTAGAAAAACCGTAGCAAAACCGTCATTATAATTTCATTAATTATAAGCAACGATAAGTTAATAATAAATAACAGCACTGTTGTATGTAAAATAGGGAATAAATTAAAAAGAAAAATCTGTACAAAAGCTATACTCATACTATGTAACATTAAAATAATTAAACATGATACAGTGTTATCAAATAAAAATGTTACACTTGGATAAATCCGTCAGAATTATTCATAATTCCTCTAGCCACAAATCATGGGTGTATACATAACCAGTTATTATAACTCTTCAGTCAGAATGACGACCTGGCTTAGCACTCCACTTATGTTCTTAATTCATGGCAATTTTATTTTAGTTTCAGGGTTTTTGCCAGAAATCTGGTGAGAGGCAGTCGCCGAAGAAATATTTTTTCTTTTTGATGTCTGACCTGGGATTCGAACCCGGGCCTTTTGTCTAATAAGACAACACACTACCCAGAAGACCACGGCGACTTCAACCAACAGATGGCCTACCCGATATTGTTAAGCTTTCACCACAAAGTGAAGAAATTCATCTTATTGTGCGTTTAATTAATTGTCTGTCTATTCAAAAATTTTTATTTGGTGATGTCTGACCTGAGGTTTGAACTTTGACCTCATGTTTAATAAGCTAACTCACCAGCTACTAGACTAAGCGGACTTCGCTCTATTTGTTAAATATTTTAGAACTGACCTGAGGTTTGAACTATCATCTCAAGGTCAATAAGCCAACGTGCTACCTACTTAACTTCGGAGGCTTCGCTATATTTGTTAAATATTTTTAAAAAAATGTGTGTGCGATCCCAGGTCAGACATC
This sequence comes from Sarcophaga peregrina, assembly GCA_014635995.1. Classification (NCBI taxonomy): domain Eukaryota; kingdom Metazoa; phylum Arthropoda; class Insecta; order Diptera; family Sarcophagidae; genus Sarcophaga; species Sarcophaga peregrina. Next base: position 93,732,130 of record CM025790.1, on the reverse strand, counting down.
AAAACGAAAAATATTTTTTCGGCGACTTCCTCTCAGCAGATTTCTGGCAAAGACTCTGAGAGTAAAAATTACCATGAAAAGCTTCTCAAAAAATCTGTCGTTCGGATTCGACTTTAAACTGTAGGTCCCGTCACTCATGTATAAAATTAACGCACACAACATATGTGGTGTGAGAAGCTAGGTCGTAATCCTGACTGAAGGGTTGTAATGGCCAATTATGTATGTATGTATGTGTGAGATATAGCCGACAATTTGTATGCATTTAAACGGAATATTGATGCTAATATGTATAGTTGTAATCTCATTTAAATGTCCACCATGTCTTCTCTTGGTGTAGCATATCCGAATGTCCGATATTCCATGATTCTTGCGAATGAATCAAGCTGACAGATGGCATGTATAATGATGGCTATGAGGCCCCCTGTGATTTGTGGCTTATTGGAGTACACCTGGGTCTTAAGAAAACCGCTTAAGAAAAACTCAAATTGCAAGACCTTGTTGGCAGTGGATTGGTATCACCTCCATGCTTGATGGCCATGTCCTGAAAACGTTTATACAGAGTTCTACTGCACATTGTGCAGTCCTATTGAAGCAATATGTCTTTGCTGTCGAGATTATCCAATTCAGACCAAAATAACTTGATAGTCATCGTTCTATAGTGGTCGCCGTTGAACGGTTTTTAGTGTACGGTTTAAGGAAATAATTTTAATTCTATATTTTGACACTCGTTTTGGTCATTTGACCACCACTGTGGAACTCTTTCTTATATGTTGGAATAAACATAAAATGTTTGATTGTACAAAAGCTTTATACTCGATCGTATCAACATGTTGCTAGCACACAGGAACATGTTGCCAATCAAATGTTTATAAGGTCATAAGCGAACCAACATGTTTACATATTTACTAGTTCCGATATGATTTTTTTCATACAGTAAATATGAAAAGATTTTCAAACATGTTTGATCATACCTAATTAACTAATTACTTGATTAAGATATTGTTACATGTTTGTCCTCATTATCGCTGATGCAGTTAAAGAAAAGTCAAGTTAATTTATGCTTGGATTATAATGCTTTCATTTAAAGTTCAACTATGTTAAAATTTTTTTTTATATACAGTACCGAGCACAAAAAATGCAACACTGTGCCATATGATCTTTAATAAGATCTGTTTCAAAATAACGGTAACTAATTTATCTATTTTCTTTTGCTGTTAATTCTTTCAAATTATAAGTTTTCAAAGTAACCACAGTTTATTCCAAATTCTGCTTTAAAAAATTAAATATTTTTGAATTAGTGAATAAAGTGCAAATTTTTAGCGACCAAAAAAGAATGCAACATAATAAAAAAAATAGTTAAAGTAAGTTATTTATTTAATTATAATTGAAAATTTCTTAAATAAGTTATACAACATGTGTTTTGTAATAGAAGCAGCTCTCAGCTGACAGCAAAACTGCAATCATTAAAGCCTTAGAAGAAGGAAAATCCATGCGTGAAGTTGGACACCTTTTTGGTGTAAATCAATCAACCGTATGTCGGATTTAATCTCGATTTTCCTTGAGAAATAGTGTGGAAAGGAAACCAGGTAGTGGTAATCCTCGAAAAACTACCTTTTGTCAAGACCGCCAGATGATTGCACTGGTTAAAAAAGATCCACGAAGGACCGCAGTGGACGTTGCTAATTCCGCAAATGAGCAAATGGGAGTCTCTATAGGCGTTCACACTGTTCGCCGTAGGTTGAAAGAGGCTAATTTGCATGCGAGACGACCCGCAAAGAAACCTCTCATCAGTGCAATCAATAAAAAGAAGCGCCTGGAATTTGCAAAACGTTACAAGGATTGGTCAAATGAACAATGGGCTAAAGTCTTGTGGAGCGATGAAAGCAGATTTAATTTGTTTGGCTCCGATAGGATAAATTTTGTTCGAAGACCGCCTGGACAGAGATTTACATAATGTTATTGATAATAGGTATCTATAACTGTAGGGATTAATAACCCAAAGAAATATTTTGAACTGGTCACCATTTTTTTAAAATTATCGCACTTAAAGATAATTTTACCCAACGTTGCATTTTTTGTGCTCGCTACTGTACATAATTGGCCATTACAACCCTTCAGTCAGGATTACGACCTAGCTTATCACAAAACTTATGTTGTGTGCGTTAATTTTTATACATGAGTGACTCCGAACGACTGATTTTTGAGAAGCTTTTTAACTCTCAGAGTCTTTGCCAGAAATCTGCTGAGAGGAAGTCGCCGAAGGAATATTTTTTCGTTTTGATGTCTGACCTGGGATTCGAACCCGGGCCTTTTGTCTAATAAGCCAACACACTGCCCAGTAGACCACGGCGATCAATATAAGATCACTAAACAATATATTATTAAACACTGTACAGTAATAGCCCGCTTAACGCGATGGATACGTTCCAATAACTTCCAGCGCTAAACGAAATAAACGAGGCAAGTTTACACGACATACATTTGTATACACTTAGTAACGTTGATGACAACTAATAAATCAACTGTGACGCAGGAAAGATGCGTCCGTACTGTGATTTTGACTTCGGAAAATACATTTGGAGTGTTTTTTCTGAATAGACTAAAAAAGGGTGTTCAAAAAGATATATAATACACCGCCGCTATATGGTGCACCGCTTTTGGCTGGTCTATGGCCGTTTTATTTGCAACCGCGTAATACTGAAACGGAGTTAAGCGGTGCAGCATTAAGCGAGGTCTTACTGTATAGCTATAGATTGCTGGGAACGGCTTTATGTATATAGAAGTTATTGCGATCTACAAATACATTTTTTTTTAGAAAAAACATTTGAATTTTGATGAATATTAAAATCCCCATGCATTTGCTAAAGAGTAAATAATTTTATAAAAATAATTTCCTTGAAACCTTTAAAACTATGTAGAGATTTGTAATTTCTCTTTTAAGGTTCAATTAGTCGTGACTTTACCATAACGCTGTAGTCGTAACCGTAAATTTACTATAGCAACAATCAGTGCTGCCATGGCCATAAACAGCTGTTCATGTAAGTAAATTCAGCAAACAGCTGTTCATGGTTATGGCAAAAAACCAAAATTCAATAGGTACATATGGTTATCGTTATGACTATGGGCATTATGGTAAGTCACCTATAATCGAAAACAGTGATGTCCATAAAGTTGGTTAAAACAGTTGATTTATATGGTTATGGTTAAGTCACGACTAATTGAACCTTTAATAATGCCCAGAACTCCTGCAACATATGCTATAAAAATCATGCGAAACACATTAATTCGTGTATGAATATTCAAATCAGTTTGTATGTGTAGAGCCCCATACAAACTCTTGCCAACATACTAGACTACCATACCCGCCCCATACACGTATGTAAACAACAATACAAAAATTTCTTTGTCAAAATATAATCGATTGCCGTTATAATAAATTATCAACAATGCTTATTTGTAGAGTATGAATAAATCAAGAGAGAGAGAGAGAGAAAGAGAGAGTGGTGAAGAGACCAAGAGAGTACATTGCAAGCATATGAGTTGAGTAATAATAAATAAGAAAACATGTTTGAATTATCTTCCAGAAATATTTGTAAAAATATGCTTAAGTGTGAGGGCGTGCGTGTATGTGTATGTGTGAGTGCGTTAGGATATTTACTATACCACAAGGTGTGAGTAATTTTTTTTTCCACAAACTGTGTTTAGAGCATTTCTAAGTGCTTGGGGATATATTAGAAAACAAATTATCCCTTGAGTAATACACACAAATGCCTACAAGTGACTGTGTCTGCGTGTGTCTGCATGTGCGTAAGAGTGAGTGTGAGTGTGTGTGTGTGTTTTTTGATTAATTTAATTATTAATTATTAAATGTTCTTCCTGGTTTTTGCTTTTATTTTATTTTATTGTTGTTGTTGTTGTTGTTGTATAACCAACTTGTAATATTAATTGATTCATAATTTATTTGCGTGAATACATAATGAGTGCCTGACATGAGTAAATCAAGAAGGAGTGAAAGCAAAAGAGAGAGAGAGAGTGGGAGAGATTATAAATTTAATAGCATTTAAACGCATTAAAAAGTCTAGTGTAAGTCCTAACAAAAGATAAATGACTAGGAGGGAAAATTGAGTAGACAGACAAGTAATTAAACACACGATAAGATGAATTTCTTCACTTTGTGGTGAGAGCTTAATAATAGCGGGTGGGACATCTATAGGTTTAAATTTAAATCAACGGTTATTTCGTATTTGGCAATAATTATGGCATTCTATTCTGTCACAAAATTCAGTTTATTATGGCCCACTGAGCGTAATGAATCGATTTATGTGCTTGAGCAACATTAGGATTTATTGGACCAATGAGGAACTGCACAAGGATGTCGATTTTGGGTACAAAAAAACATAATCTTTTCAAATGAAGCTCATTTTCATCTTAGTGGATTACGTTCATAAGCAAAATTGCCGTATTTGTGGGTCAGAAATCGCATATGAGATCTTACAGAAGACAATGCACGCATTACGAGTAACTGACTGCACCGGTTTAGGGAGCGAAGGCATCATTGGCCCACATTTCTTTGAGAATGATGGCGCCACAACCCATTACGTTCCATGGAGATACTTATCGCATCATGATAACCGATTTTTTTTATTTGTACTTGCTTTTCATGGTATTGATGTGAACGATGTTTCGTTTCAACAGGATGTTGCAACTTCATCACACATCTCATGTTACAATCGATTTATTGTATGAAATGTTTGATGTCCGTTTAATTAGCTCAAATGATGATGTCAATTGGTCACCAAGAAGCTGCGATTAGTTACCATTGGACTATGTTCTGTAGGGCGCCGTTAACAAAAAAATTTATATGCCGGACAAACCAGAGACAATTGAGCATTTGCAGGCCAACATAAGTGCTTCTATTGCCGAGATACGACCCCATACACTTGAAAAATGTGGACGAAAATTAGTCCAATCGAATGAGGTACTGTAAGGTCTGACGCAGCAGCCATATGAATGAAATAATATTCGATTTCTAACCGGAACAACAAAAAAATTGGCAAAATTTTAAACAATTTTTGTTTAATTTTATTTGAAAATTTAAACTTTTAAATGGGCCACCCTATAGGTATACTAAAGTATTTTTATTTATTTATTTACTAATTACAATACAATTACAAATTATATTCTAATTAAATAAACGCTGAGCAATTTCGATCATATGCGCCGAGGGAATCGTACCCACGACTCTCACCTTAATAGTCTAGCACACTACTCACTAGACTACCAGGGCGCTCGTATACTAAACTAATATGTTTCCTTTAGATGTGGGATCAGCAGATGGAATATGAATATCATCTTTGCTTTTGTCCATAAACCTTGCCAAATGGTCATTTTGTAAAGGAACTGGTTGACCTTAAGTACTGTAAACCTAAGGATCTAATAAGATTTATAAACGAAATGGACTTTTTTCATGATTTTTTTTCCTTGTTTTCACATTTTTTTGCTTTCTTGATTACTTTTCCATTCTTTTCCTTTTGTTTGAAGGGTCACAATGGATCGAGAGGTCTCACGGTGAAGGGGCAACCACTGTTTGAAATTTAGAAATGTCTGTGAAGACCTTCACAAAAATCCCAAAAGTTCAGATTGCTAGTGGAGAAGTCTTTCAGACTTTAGTTGACGTATAACTTAGGTGGCCTGATGTTTCCACGGGGAATAACCAGAATATACTTAGCAATTGGCAAATATTCAATCAGACTGCTCACGGGAATAATTTCCGAATAACTGTAGGATTGGACGGAAGTCTAAACACGTTGGCAACTTATATTAGGTAAGTGTGGAACGCGCTGTAGTCTAGTAGGTAGAGTTTTGGCTTATTAGACATTAGGCCTGAGTTAAAACCCCAGGTCAGACATCAAAACGAAAATATGAAAAAATATTTCTTCGGCGACATTCTCTCAGCAGCAGATTTCTGGCAAAAACCTTGAGAGTAAATAAAAAATTGCTATGAAAAGCTTCTCCACAAAAATCTCATATTCGGAGTCGACTTTAAAGGAGGTGGTCCTGCAGCTCGTGGATAAAATTAACGCACACAATATATACACATAAGTGGTGTGAGAAGCTAGGTCGTAATCCTGACTGAATGGTTGTAATAGCCAATTATGTATGTATAGAAGCCGGTTTATCTGAAATGCATTTGATGTGTTCAACTTTCCATTTTTCGCCCACAAATCATTCTGAGCATGACCCAGGACATGGTTTATATTGGCTTTGGCATCGCTGTGGTTTGTGGTTTATTGTCAAACACTTGTGTCTTTGGAAAACCCCCAAAAAAAAATTTTTTTTAATTAAATATAGATAAAGGAAATTGGTATTGGTTTTTTTATAAACATTCATAAATGATTTTTGGTTTTTGCCTTTTTATTGGAAAAATCTGTATTCCATAAAAAGGACATTCCTACAGCTTCTTTAAAAATTAAAAATTTCTGAACTTTTAGTCAAATTCAGATACTACGGCTATGTATACGTCCCGTAGACTAAGTAGCAGATGATCTTGATGATCAAATCACATTACTTTCACGTAAGATAACCATGAGATAACTAAACTGCTCTCGTATAATATCTAATATTAAAAACTCTGAGAGTAAATAAAATTGCCATGAGAAGGTTCTCAAAAATTTGTCATTCGGAGTCAACTGTATAAACTGTAGGCTCCACCACTCATGTATAAAATTAACACACACACAAGTGGTGTGAGAAGCTAGGTGGTCTTAATTCTGACTGGCTGGCTTGTAATGACTAATTACATGGTGCGACAGTGAAAATACACCCGAGTAACTATATGGTCCATGTTGTTCAGTTAGTTGCGAAGAACTTAAAAATACTTTTTTTTTATTTTTCTCGAACCTTCCGAACTTGCTTTATTTGACAAAAACTGTTTTTTTTTTCTTGACTTTAAGCACAAATTTCTGAATTACTCAAATATTTCTGAACCGATTTTCAAAATTTAAATCTTGTTGGAAAGGGGAGAGATGGAGCTTTAAAACGTTATGTATTGTACTATTATTTGACTTAATAAGCTCTAAGATTTGATAAGGTAAACTTGGAAAATTCGAAATTTTTTCATATTTTTTCAAGTTTGTTTATTCATAGTAGCAAATTTTATTAAAAACTTTTAGGATAAGTGATAATATTCTTAAAGTCTGTTCTCTTGTGAAGACATTAAGTTATCATTTGATCAAATTGGACAAATATTACTAAAGTTATTATATAAAGAGCTTAACAGTCGACTAACAGTCATCTCATCAAATGAACTTTTAGTTCAAAAATTTTTTAGAATTTTTGATGGAACTATTAAGGGAAACTACAATTCCAAAGCTTACAATATCAGTGGATCAGTTTTTATGCCATTTGGCTTTTGCTTCAATATTAAATTGAAGTTCTTTGCTTTCCCCCCCTGCGTTTTTTTTTATGGAATTCTTACAAGAAATTTAACACGAAAAACGCTATAAAAAAATCTAGAGAAAAAGGGGATTAAAATCTTAAACTGACAGTTAAATTTTCACAATAATGATGGCGAGAGAGAGAGAGAAAAACAAAATAGGAGGAGAAGAAAACTCTCCATTTCAAAATAACCTAAAGAAATAGGCCAACTTAAAATAGAAATAAAGAATAGAGAGTCCCTGTCCAAAAGAAGCAAAACATTTTTTAAGGAAGAAATTTTTTCTTCTTCTTTTTTTATTCAAGTTAAGGCTACTGAATGTACTACAAGCAGTAGGAAGAAAACTTAGCGTGCGCGTCCTTATTAAATAGTACATTAAACTTTCAAGGATAACGTTATAGAGCTAACCAAGTAAGCTTAAGGCAAGTTTGAAATAGAATAAAATAAAAAAAAAAAAATTAAAGAAGAAATATTATAGGAACGAAGAGGGAGGGGGTATGGGTGTTATAAAAAAAATAATTTTTTAAGTCAAAGTTTTATTTTATTTTCGGTTTGTTTCGTGTCCCTATTAAGCAAAAACGTTTAAAGCTGCAACAAAATTTGCCAAGTTTTACGACAATGCCTGACTAAAGATCTTTAGTGTTTGTTGTTGTTGTTGTGTTTTTTTTTTTCCCAATTTAATAAAAATTCATTTCATTTTATGAAGGCATATTAACATAGAAAATACTGAAAGCTTAATAACTAAAACAAGAAAAAAATTAGAAGAAGCATAAAAGAAATGCGGAAATTTGGAACAAAAAGACAAAAAGAGAAAGACAGAAATCATACAATAAAAATAAAGAGATGAAATAAATAAAAATACAAAATGAAATAGAAACAGAAAAATAATACAATTGAATACATATACACATACACACATACACATACACCCATTTCCTGTTTAACCCAGCAAGCATTTGGAAAATTGTTTTTATAAAAATCACTTTGCTAGGTCTTTTTAGAGTACTTTTGGTAATCACGATTAAAAAAGGACTCAAAAATGATTCGTGTCGATGAGTTCGCTTTAAAATACAAACAAAAAAATTGTATTGGATTTGGAAATTAATCATCCATCATTTTTGTAACATAAAATGAAAATAATTAATAGAGATTTTATTAAAATTATAAAAATATTAGAAATCATAATATCATCATACATATTTACATACATACATACATACATATGTTTAAATGCTTTTATAATACTTCTATGAATACAATGTTAGAGGCAATGACATGATCATCGTTAACTTTTTGTCCGTACGAATCCTTAAAAAGCCACGTATAACTGTCCATGTAAAAAGACCGGTTCTGGTAAATACAATCCTACCTTTTGAAGGGTTTGACTTTGTGGTTTGTTTATCGTCATAGCAAAAGCAACTTTTACAGGGAATTGTTTTCGTGTCATTCGGAAAGGCACAGTTGGATGAGAAGGTGTAAGGTTGACTCGGGGTATGAGTGCAGTTTTATCGGTATGAATAATTTTTGCTCATATGATGTGCTCTCCTAAGTTTGTTACGATTAGCCTGATACCATTTATTAACCCGTCTTACTACACTTTATAAAACCAACAATACCATGACAATAACGACATTACCAAAATGGCTTTTACAACTTTATATATTATTATGTGGAATAGCATTACAATTAAGCGACCCTGTTTATTGCACTTGATCTAACAACTACTGCAAAGTATTGCCAAAACAGCTTTTTACAACTTAATATGCATATTATATATAACTGACTTAGTATATTACTAATTATAGTAAATAGCTGTATTGCGACCCTGTATTACCACACTTGAACAAAAACATATAATCATAATGACAACAGTATTATTATGCAGTTCTATATAAAATATAATTTTTATCAATGAAAAAATTAATTTTTCAATTTCTAATTATTTTTCACCATTAGTGTTAGATAAGCTTTAAAATGAGATATCATTTATTAAATTTGATGCGGTGGTATGGAAGATATTTGCAACCGACAAAAAAAAGTGCTTTAGAAATAATATATATGATTTTTCAATTTCTAATTATTTTTTGCAATTAGTGTTAGATATAAGCTTTAAAATGAGATATCAGTCATTAAATTTGATGCGGTGGTATGGGAGATATTTGCAACCGACAAAAAAGTGCTTTAGAAATAATATATATGATTTTTCAATTTCTAATTATTTTTTGCAATTAGTGTTAGATATAAGCTTTAAAATGAGATATCATTCATTCAATTTGATGTGGTGGTATGGGAGATATTTGCAACCGACAAAAAAAAGTGCTTTAGAAATAATATATATATGACTACATATTATTTTTGTTTATATTCTACTTAAACTGACGATTGAAAAACGATTAATCAAAAACACATCATGCAGGGCTTTGCAAAAGTAATTTTAATTCCATATTTTATGATTATATTTTGCTTAAGTAACTGATTAAAAACTGCTTTTCTGTATAAATTTTCCATTTATGTAAAAGATGGCTATGAAATAAAGTCTCAATTTTTTTTTGAAATCGAAAATTTTTCTTCACTTTTTTGTCGGTTGCAAATATCTCCCATACCACTGCATCAAATTTAATAAATGATATCTTATTTTAAAGCTTATATCTAACACTAATGGCGAAAAATAATTAGAAAATGAAAAATTATTATTTTCACTGATAAAAATTGTATTTTCTATAGAACTGCATGATAATACTGTTGTCATTATGATTATATGTTTTTGTTCAATTGTGGTAATACAGGGTCGCTTAATTGTAATGCAGTTCTACATAATATAGCGTGTATTAAAATCCATTCTGGCAATACCGCTATTTAAATAAAGTTTAAATTTTTTTTAAATGAAAATTTTTCTTTGTTTTTTAACGAAAAACAATATTTCTTTAAATAAATTTTGATGTACAATACACCACGAATGTAAACTTAATATTCTTTCTTTTATTTAAACTTAACGTTCATACGAACGTGACTTTTGAAATCGCTATAGTATCAACGTACGACTTAGTAAACCTAATAAAAACACTTGAAGATAGTAAAATAGAATTATAAGTACGAATGACTTATATTTTAATCATAAATGACATAAAAATGAGTCTAAATTAATGCGAACACGTTTGATAAATGACAATAAAAGTGCTCATAAAAGACTCGTATGCAATTAAAAGATGACTGAAAGATGACTCAAAAAAGAATCATAAGCAAAGGTAAATACGACTAATAAGTGATCAGAAAGTGATCGAAAATGATTATAAAAGATATTAGAAAAAGAGTCGAAAATTACTCTCAAAATAATATAGAAAATAACTCATAAGTGACTTTTTAAGAAGAGGTTCTCGTAGTCACGTTTTCTTCCGACGAAAGAGTATTTTATGATAAAAGCTATTAGAAAAATAGTCCAAATTAATACAAACACTACTCTTAAATGACAATAAAAGAACTCATAAAAGACTCTTACGCGATCAAACGGTGACTGAAAGATGACTTGAAAAAGAATCATAAGCGAACGTAAATAAACTAATAAATGATCAGAAAGTGATACGAAAATGATTACAAAGCTACTAGAAAAAGAGTCTAAATTAATACGAAGACGATTCCTAAAAGACTCGTATGCGATTAAACGATGACTGAAAGATGACACGAAAAAGAATCATAAACGAAGATAAATTGACCAATAAACGGTCAGAAGGTGATTCGGAAATGATTTAAAAAAAAAGAATCGAAAATTACTCTAAAATAATATTGAAAATGACTCCTACGTAACTTTTTAAGAAGAGTCGGTCGTAGTCACGTTTTCTTCCGACGAAAGATGAAAAAGAGTCCAAATTAATACGAAAACCACTCATAAATGACAATAAAAGGACTCATAAAAGACTCGTATGGGATTAAACGATGACTGAAAAATGACTCGAAAAAGAATCATAAGATTAGGTACATAAGACAAATAAATAATCAGAAAGTGACTGAAAGATGACTCGAATCATCTTAATAAGCGAAGGTAAATAGACTAATAAATGATCAGAAAGTTATTCGAAAATGACTTTAAAAACTACTAAAAAACGAGTCGAAAATTACTCTAAAATAATATAGAAAATGACTCATAAGTGTCTTTTTAAGAAGAGTCGCCCGTAGTCACTTTTTTCTCCCGACGAAAGAGTCTTTTATGATCAGAAAATAAGTGCATAAGAATCAAAAAAGACTCGAATTTGATTACAAATTTTCAAAATTGCTGGCTGGGATTGACTACGTTCATTTCTTTACACGTATACTTGCACACACACACACACACTCAAATGTAAACTTAAAAAAGGAAACAAAAATTTCTTCATATAACGGCAGCCAAATAACCAGTCAGTTAAGTAAGCCTTACTTGTATTATATCGTCTATTAGTAATTGCCAGTATGTATGTGTGTGTGTGTGTAAGAGAGAGAAACTTTATGTATTTATATAAGCGTGTTGCTTAGAATCTTGTTACAGCACACAAAAGAACATCAACTTTAGTAGACAATTTAAAAAGAGTTCTACACCCACCAACACACACACACCGCTTGTAGTATTTCTTTCATTCATTCTCTCGGCTTTCTTTAGCTGTGTTTACTTAACCCAGCATTAGTTTAAAGTGTTAGCAAACAGACAAATGCTGAACAATACAGAGACAACTACTACAACTACTGCTACTGCAACTGCTATTTTTCTGTTTTCTTGTTTAAATACAGTGAAGGAGAAAATTTTAGGGATTTTTTCAAAAAAGTTAAAAAAGTCTCATTAATCGAGTCTTTTCGAGTTCGACAGATAACTTAGCTGCCGTAGGCTTTTTTGGTTCAAAAATTTTCCATCACGTCAGGAAAAAGGGGATTGAAACCCCTAAAAATAGCGTTTTTAACCATTTTTTTGAAAAATTGTAGAGCTAAACACTGACGTGCTAGAACCATCGTCGCTATTGCCCTAAATTGACAATTGATCTTTGCTTTTTGAAATGAGCCCAAAGCACAAAATTGATTGCATGCACCCTTAAAGTAGGGGGTGGGTTTATGTCAAGGGATGTAAGAGAAAAAGAAACACATTACAGAGGTCCTTAAAAATTCAAATCAGATTTACTTGAAAATTGTTGCTCAGGGGTAGTTGGAGTCGCTGATTACAGATCTTCATTCAGATTTAAAAAATTCAAAATGGTGGATCCAATATGGTAGCCTAGGTTTATAAAAATTAATCGCCATATTGGATCCGCCATTTTGATTTTTTTTAAATCTGAATGAAGATCTTAAAAATTCTTAAAAATTTCCATGAAAATTGTTACTCGTGGGTTTTTGGGGTTGCTGCTTACAGATCTTCAATCAGATTTAAAAAATTTAAAATGGCAGATCTAATATGGCGGTCGAGGTATATAAAAATTAATCAGATTTACTTGAAAATTGGTACTCGGGAGTTTTTGGGATTTTTGAATTTGCCATCTTATTAGCAAAACCCAAGAAAGGCTGTGATCGTTTTACGTGATTGTCGTTGCATAGAAATAATACTGAACGTGCACATGGTTTGGATAATCAAGTTTTTAATTCTTGGTCAAAAACATATGAAAATTCTTCACAAAATCAAATGAATTAAAGCGGGCAGGACTTCAGCAGTGGGGACAGTTGCTGACGAGTTGCTAGTAAGGCAGGTCGATCTTTTGACAGCGCCTACGCTAATAAACATAAGCAAGTCATAGATGGTGTGGTTCTCTCCCCTTGTGAATTGTTTACAGCAGTAAAACGTTGGCAACTATGACAAGACGGACACCAGAGGTTTCAGAGCCACAATCATCTTGTGCGTAGGCCATTTGATTATTGCCCTGACATTCTCCTTTGGTTGATTCGACTGACTGTGCCGGGGTATTAACAAGGAATAGCAGAAACTATAGATCGCGGGACGGTTGTTCTGACTCTAACCCCATGACGCTTTAGGCACTGGTACTGGAGAGACACCAGAGGTTTCAGAGCCACAATCATCTTGTGCGTAGGCCATTTGATTGTTGCTCTGACATTCCTCTTTGGTTGACTCGACTGATTGCGTCGGGGTGCTAAACAAGAGACAATAGAAACTACAGACCGTATGACTGTTGTCCTGACTCTAACCCCCCCAACGCTTTAGGTACTGGTACTGGACGGACACCAGAGGTTTCAGAGCCACAATCATCTTGTGCGTAGGCCATTTGATTGTTGCCCTGACATTCCCCTTTGGTTGACTTGACTGACTGTACCGGGGTGCTAAACAAGGGACAATAGAAACTACAGACCATCGTGTGACTGTTGTTCTGACTCTAACGCCCCTGACGCTTTAGGCATTGGTGCTGGACGGATACCAGAGGTTTTAGAGCAGCAATCATCTTGTGCGTAGGCAATTTGATTGTTGCTCTGACATTCACCTTTGGTTGACTTGACTGACTGTACCAGGGTATTAACAAGGAACAGCAGACGTTTGTTCTGACTTAAACCCCCCTTGACGCTTTCGACTTTGATACTGGACGGACACCAGAGGTTTCAGAGCCACAATCATCTTGTGCGTAGGCCATTTGATTGTTGCCCTGACATTCCCCTTTGGTTGACTTGACTGACTGTGCCGGGGTGCTAAACAAGGGACAATAGAAACTGCAGACCATCGTGTGACTGTTGTTCTGACTCTAACCCCCCTGACGCTTTAGGCACTGATACTGGACGGACACCAAAGGTTTCAGAGCCACAATCATCTCTGACTTTCCCCTTTAGTTGACATGACTGACACTATTACTCGACGAACCGTATTTGGCCGGCCTAGGGCTTATTAATTAATATTAGGCTTAATTTCTAACCCGTTGTAGCTCTAACGAAGTCGCCGTGGTCTGGTAGGTAGTGTGTTGGCTTATTAGACGAACGGCCCGGGTTCGTATCCTAGGTCAGACATCAAAACGAAAAATATTTCTTCGGCAACTTCCACTCAGCAGATTTCTGGCAAAGACTCTGAGAGTAAAAATTGCCTTGAAAAGCTTCTCAAAAATCTGTCGTTCAGAGTCGACTTTAAACTGTAGTTCCCGCCACTTAATGTATAAAATTAACGCATACAACATAAGTGGTGTGAGAAGCTAGGTCGTAATCCTGACTGAAGGGTCGTAATGGCCAATTATGTATGTGTAGCTCTAATGTAGTGTAATAAATAAGCTATTTTAAGTTATTTTACAAATTGTAAATAAATAGCCTAGAATCTACAAGGGAATGATTTTTATTTATTTAAGCACTGGACGGCGCTGAACTACCCCAGTACCCCGAGGGGAAACGTGTCGTTACAAATTAAAATAAAATGATTTTAAAAAAGTCTCAATATAACGAATTTTTCAATTTAACGAAAGAGCCAGATAATATATCGTTCGTTAAACCGAGATGTGCCTGTATGTGTATGTATATCGTTGGTCTCATGTAGAAAGGCCCTAACTTACACTTTTTTCCAAATTGTTTCGAAATCCATAGAAAAAAAAATATGCGAGTTAGGGGGCCTTTCTACATGAGACCAACGATATATTTATATCGAATAGGT
The DNA here is from genome assembly GCA_014635995.1 of Sarcophaga peregrina. Classification (NCBI taxonomy): domain Eukaryota; kingdom Metazoa; phylum Arthropoda; class Insecta; order Diptera; family Sarcophagidae; genus Sarcophaga; species Sarcophaga peregrina. The sequence goes on along the minus strand of CM025790.1, from coordinate 93,717,113 downwards.
GTATGATAATAAATTTCGATAAATAATTTCGCTTCAAACCTTACCAAAACAATGAAACTGCTGCAGAAATTATATCTCCGACACAAAAATTCACTTCAAAGCTTTTGAATGATTAGAGATTAGAAGCAATTTCAGATGTTGCGACATTTAAGAAACAAAAAAATTATTGCACGACGTAATATCTGGGCTTTTTTTGGGTTTTATTTCTTTTACCACCGATTTGTATTATAAAGATTAATTCACAAAATATTTTTTTAATTAAAAAGACTTGCGATTAAATTACAATAATTTCACTTTTTACGCATTGAAATCACTACACTTTTTAAACTTGGCGTACAATTCCAAAAATTTCCACTTTTATTATAATCGATAAAATACACAAAAATTTTCTTTATTCCAATAGAATATTTTCAATAAATTTTCTATAAAAAAACCGCTTAAAATTACACTATTTTCGAGAAGTTGGAATATTTTTAAGAACATTTTCAACTAAAATTGTAATGCGTATGAGAATAAACTAAACTAAACGAAATTAACCATGCAAGTTAAACACACCACACCACACCCACCAACAACAACAAGAAAATGTTAATTGTACCGTAAATATAAACACATGCACCAACAAATCCATACGTTGGAATTTTTTTAAGAAGGGAATAAAACAGAGATTAAAAATATGTAAACAACAACAACAACAGCATCAATTTGATGGAAAGAGATATTGGAGTTACCAGATAAAAAATAAATAAAGGAGTTTAAGGTATGTTTATTACAGGGTCCATCAAATAATTTTTTTTTTTTTTAAATGCTTTAAAAATACTGAATACTAATGAATATTTTTTCAAATTTCTTTCTTCAATCCTTCCGATTAATAATGGAAAATAATTTCATTCAAATAGCTGCCTCAGCCAGTGACAAACCCCAGCTAAGGCACTTCAAACAAAACGATGTACAGTAATCCCTCGATTTACGTCATAGAAAGTTTCGGAAAAAGGCGACGTAAATCGAATTTCAAAGAACACATACTATCAGATGCACTTTTCATGGTAATTTTATTTACTCTCAGAGTTTTTGCCAGAAACCGGTTTGAACCGTAACTTTACGCCTAATAAGCCAACACACTACCTAAGAGACTACGGCGGCTTCGAGTAAGTTTAAACATTTTAAAGAATTCACAGAAGGTCAACTAATTTTGCTGAATAGCCTATAATAAAAGAATGGATTATCTGGCAAGTGATTACAAGTTAACAGCATTCTTACGTGTGTAACAATAAAAAATAAATGAAAAAAACTAACAAGATAAATAGGGCAAGAACAAAATACACACATTGTACGGTACTTTCATTCATAATTGGTAATTTCAACGCTTCAGTCAGGATTATTGAACTAGTTTCTCACACCACTTATGTTGTGTGTGTGTTAATTTTATACATAAGTGGCGGGACCTACAGTTTAAAGTCGACTCCGAATGACAGATTTTCTTTGAGAAACTTTTCATGGCAATTTTATTTAATCTCAGAGTTTTTGGCAGAAATCTACTGAGAAGAAATCGCCGAGGGAATACTTTTTTTTTGTATTTTATTTTGATGTCTGGCCTGGGACTCGAATCCTGGCTTTACGTCTGTAATAAGCCAGCACAATACCTACTGTTTTATTTATAAACAACAGAGCCGGTGTAAATCGAATGACGACGCAAATAGAAGTTGAAGGGAACAAAATTTTTAACGATGTTAATCGAAACAACGTAAATCAAGGGAATACTGTATGAGAAAATATTTATTCCTTAATAAAAACGATTACTGGTCACTTACTGTTAATCAATTCAGGACTCTCCGATCTATCCTCCGAATCCGTATGGTGGTAAATATTAACAATGACCATCAAAGAGAGAAAAAGAAGTCATTGTTGTCTAGTAGGTAGTGTTGTGGCTTATTAGACGTGAGTCCACCATTCAAATCACGGGTCAAACATGTCCAACAAAATGAAATATGAACTGCCATGAAAACGTTTCACAAATATCTGGCATTCGGAATCGATATTAAACTGTAGATTTTGCCACTCGTAGATAAAACTAATACAAACAACATGGGTGTGAGAAGCTAGGTCATAATCCTAACTGAGAGGTAAGAAAATCGTTTATTAAGTAGCGTAAATACTGGTCTGTCTTGTAATCGTTTGCAGAATTTCCCTAACCTTAAAACTCCGTATGGGAGATAGTAATAACAATGGCCATCAGAGATGGAAGAAGATCAGGTAATGCCACCTCAAATGGTAGACTAGGAGTCACACACAACAACACAACACAACTATTCAATACATTTCCCCATAGGAGATTATTATCATGCAACTATATTGGCAACCCTATCATACCAGAACCTGCCACTGTAAGCCTATGAATGGTTAGAAAAGCTTGTTTAATCGAACTGAAGCTATGAAAAGAAAGAATTAAAAGTTGAAAGCAGCTCTATTTTCTTAAAAGCAAAGAAAAGGAAAAAATGTACATCGAACTAGTATGGCTGATAATTATGTCATAGATATTCCTAGAAGGAATAGTTTCTAAAAATGGTATTTACAAGGAGCGGGTGGGAATACAGACATAGTTCGTTGCGTGCCTTCATTTAGATACCATCAGTTCTGGAAAAGACTGAGACTAATAACTCCCTAAGTCGACGCTCTAAAAAAGTATATTCTGACCTATCCAAAATTATGGGAAGTGTGACTGTTATCATCATAGGAAATAGAAAAAATTGTAACTATACGCTCTAGCGGTGGTAAGTTGGTATTATCATCCCATAATGAACTGGTTTCTTGGAGATAAAAGAGTTTTATGCCTCACTGAATCACCTAAGGGTATCACCAAAGAGGATCGTGAGAAACAGAGTACTCACAGAGCTTTTTACCAAAGTTAATATTGCTTATCGGGTATCATAGCAGGGTGTCTGAATTTTGACAGTTGATAGCGGCCGTCTTTTTCAAGCTGTATTTTATTATAGATTAGGAATTGGGCGGCATAATCAACTCATATTTCTTTGAGAATAACGTTGGCACCAACGGCATGTGGTGCTACGTCGATGCGTACCATACAATGTATGCCATATTCGATATTCTTCACGAGCAATTCGATGACTTATCACTTTTGCAATTTATAAAAAGCAGCATGGAATTAAACCAATCCTGGATGGTCAACCATACCTGGTTGCCGAAATATAGAACTTTTGCGTCCAGCAGTAGACAAAAGAGAAACCAAAGAACTACATAAGTCCGATAATAGAGAGTTTTTGTTGGAAATCTGCTGAGAGGAAGTCGCCGTAGAAACATTGTTTTTTCGTATTTTTGTTTTAATGTCCGAGCTGGGGTTTGAACTCAAGCGTTAGGTCTAAAAAGCCAATGGACTATCTATTAGACTACGGCGACTTCATTTCTAATGCAGGAGGCCTCATTTATAAACGTTGTTGCTGTAGAATAGATTTTAAAAGCTAGTTAATTAGCTAATAATGCCTGTTAATATACATATGCCAGTTTTAACGCCTTGAAATATGCTATAGTTTTTTGCCTAATTGTTATGCTACAGAAATTTCGTAACTAAAGTTGTGTTTGCAGTAGCAAAAGATTTTTTTCCATTTTTTTTTTATAATTTTTGCTTACTTTATTTGAGTTGAGAATGTATTCTGTGAGTGTGTGTGTGTGTGTACTTTACTCTCAGTATTGTGTATAATTTTTAGTTGTTATATGTTGCAATGCCGTTGCTGCTGTTACTGTTGCTTTATGTTGGTTGTCTGATGCTAAAGTACGACCTAAATTTAATACCATGATGATGCGGCTGCATTATATTTGTTCTCAAAAGAACTTTAAAATTGCTGATGTTTAATGTGCATAGAAAGTGTTGAAAATAAGCTGCTGCAAATTATACTAAAAACAACAGCAAAAACACAAAAAAGCGAGAGCCATTGCTACACACATACATATTGCTGCGTTGCAATAGAAAAAATGTTAAAAGTTGATATGGTATGATGATGATGGCTGGTTGTGGTGGCTTTAATTCAACAACTATTTCGACTATCAACACCACCATCACCACCAGCATTACCACCACCGCCAGCTTCACCACGTAGTAGTACTTTTATAGGCAAACATTTGCTAAAGTAGAGGTACTATGTGAGCCAGCAGATAGAGAGTGAGATTGCGTTTGTGTTGTGTGGGAGTACGAGTGTGTGTGTGAGCAAGTGTAAATTGTAACTTATGTGTGTTGAAAAATCAAACAAAAGTTTTTTTCTTTGCTCTCGTTTTTTTTCGTTACAATTTTCTAGATTTTCACGACTTTGTTTCAACATTAAGTTGCAGGTTTCGCGTTAGCATGCATGTTTGGGCACGAATGTGTGTATGTATGTGTATGGCTGTAATTCTTCACATATTTTGTTTCTCTCTTTCTCTCTCTCTCTCCCTCTCCCACTCGTTATTTATTTGTTTACCAAGTGTGCCAATGTTGGAATTTTTGGTATTTTTTCTAATTTTAAAAAGTTTTTCGCCGCTTAATTCATTGCTTATATGGCAATGCTGGATGCCGGGATGGCTGGATGACGTAAAAGATCTGCCCTACGCTACGCACACCAATGCCGTAGAAACAATGCAGCATAACAATACTTTAGTAATAATTTTAGTTGCTGGCGGCCTTTCAATAGAATATATACGTACCAGTACGTGTTGTAAAAGAATTTCTATTGAAAAACAAAAACAAAAACCAACAAAATGTATATCGGGCCTATTTAGATGCTTATAATTAGAATACGCTTTAAATGTATGGAATTTCAAAGTTGCATCGTACACACACACATATTGATTGTTGTGTAAACAATGTGTACGGACGGGTATTTCATTTGAAATAATGTGTATGGCGGCATGTACAAAGTAAACTTTTGTTTAAAGTTTACTTTCCTTATGGCGTTAATTACGAGGCCTATTATTAGTGTTACTTTCAGAAGCTACAAAATATTACAGGGAATAATAAATAATGTGATGATGAGGAAATTTTAAAAGCAGAATGAAATTTTAATTAAATTCATAATGCGTGTAGCAAGTAAAGAAGTCGCCGTGGTCTAGTGGGTAGTGTGTTGGCTTATTAGACAAAAGGCCAGGGTTCGAATCCCAGGTCAGACATCAAAACGAAAAAATATTTCTTCGGCGACTTCCTCTCAGCAGGTTTCTGGCAAAGACTCTGAGAGTAAAAATTGCCATGAAAAGCTTCTCAAAAATCTGTCGTTCGGAGTCGACTTTAAACTGTAGGTCCCGCCACTCATGTATAAAATTAACGCACACAACATAAGTGGTGTGAGAAGCTAGGTCGTAATCCTGAATGAAGGGTTGTAATGGCCAATTATGTATGTATGTAGCAAGTAAGGGGTTTTTCATTTTCGTTTTTCGTAGTGCCGCTTATTCAGGTTGAGTCCGGTGCTGACATTTTTTTAATTTTAGTTTTCTTATGATAGAATTGTTATGCCTTTTTGGAATGACAAGATCTTCTATCATCAATAGATTACTTTAAGAAAATTTTTATTGCATACCTACTAGGCTCAATTCTTTGGCCTATTCGTAGCATACTTTCAGGGGGATATTTTTTTAAATACGAAAACTTTTCTCTAGAAAACCAATAAAATAATCTAATCTGTTGACTTCAGATACTTACAAGTAGCTCTAATTATCGGGTCTAGTGCTTAGTATCTTAAAGTTAAAAGACTGTGTGTAAGATATCATCGAGATTTTTATTTTCGCTTGAAGGACCTATTGATGAATATAATATCGTTCAAATGCAAGCCAGGTCTTCTGTGATTGTAGATTTTCATGATACTGGCACAGAAATCAGGCTGAAGTTTACCGATGGTATGGGCTAAGGTGACTTTGAGAACCCCTATGGGTTCCGGCTTATTCGCACACCAATGAGCTTTACGAAAACCCACAAGGAAATGTCTCGCAGAGTTTAATTGTAAGATCTTGGTGGATATGACCATACCTTCAAATCGTTCGTGCAGTATAACCTATCTGGTATGAATCGTAACTAGTTTTGTCCTGTTGACTCTACATATCATTAATGATTTCGACCATCCGGTTCAAACCAAAAGAAAATAATAATCGTTGACCTGTAGTGCTTACCGACCACAGTGATGGTCTGGATAATATCATTGTCAAAGAAATATGAATCAATGACGTCACTAGCTCAAAATCCATATCTAGTAGAGACTTTTGCGAGATATATTGAACGCTCTTACATCTCATGTGAATTGAAATTAACCTAAACGTAACAATTTTTGTTGGTCACGTGCCCAAAATAATTTATTCAGTGAAAAGTAGGGTCTATGCTCTAAAGGCTACTCAGTTTCTAGGTCACTTGCACTTTGTACGTGAGCAGGACTAAATCACGAAGAAAATAACGGTCTTCGTAATGCAGAGTTTATGTGAGAGACATCAAAATCGAATGCACAAATTCTCCTGCATACACTCACGAACGATGGCGATATTTTCCGCAGATATTGCGTTTCGCTGACGAACATGTTTTGGTAAATATTTAATAAACTAACGGACTTGAATTTATCCACAATAGATATCATGAAGTCTAAAGTCGTTATAAGGCCCAAGTTCAAATGCGAGGACAAACATCAAAACGAAAATATGAAAAAAAATATTTCTTCGGCGACTTCTTCTCGGAAGATTGCTAGCAAAAACTCTGAGAGCAAATAAAATTGCCATGAAAAGCTTCTCAAAAAATCTGTCGTTCAGAGTCGACTTTAAAAACTGTAGGTCCCATCACTCATTTATAAAAATTAACACACACAAGTGGTGTGAGAAGCTAGGTCTTAATTCTGACTGAAGGGTTATAATGACCAATTACGAACGCATGTGTGTAAGTCTGAATGCCATTCTTCATTTAATTGTAATTGAGGAATATTTGAATAAGATGGCAGATAGAAGTCTCTGTAAATCAAATGATTTAGGTCAAGTAAGTTCATGAAGGGTAGATCACACCGAATGTGACAACAACGCCTGATAAGGAATTTTGGATAGATTTGGGAACACTTTTCGATATACTAGATTTCAGGCGGAGGCTTTAGAGATTATTAATGTTGTTGATGAATGTGTGTAGTTATCTTGTACAGCGATCCTGCCTGCACAGATGACCTATTTTGATAAAGAAATTTTACTATTTGCAAGAGTTTTTGAATGTTATAGCCGCGTTCATGGTAGTTTGACAAAATAGGCTGAATTGACAGATTTGGTTTGCAACAGATGGTCGTACATAATCAAATGACATGTACGGAAATCCTTGTTGAAAGATCTGATATAGTTAGGCCACCGTATATCTTGAATTATTTAAGACAACAACAAGTCCACCTACTGACTTAGAATTTGCTTATATCTACAGTAAGTACTTACAATATATAGAGCGCCCCGGTAGTCTAGTGGGTAGTGTGTTAGACTAATAGCGTGAGGGTCGTGGGTTCGATTCCCACCAGAGGTTCTGGTCACAATATATAGGCTCTATAGATTTGAATTTCCTTACCTGTAAGTAGAAAAGAAAAACAAACATGGTAAGTAAATCTTAAAAGAGGATTTGATAAGGAAATTAATACAAAATAATTCTAAAAAAATATACAGTAATCCCTCGATTTACGTCGATGTTGATTGCAAAAAGGGGACGTAAATCGAATTTCATATCGTTCGTACCACAAAATAGTATGTTTTTAATAAGGAACTTAAAAAAGTTATATGAATTTACAGTAATCCCTCGATATACGTAACAATTGATTACAAAAAAAAGGTGACGTAGATCAAATAACGACACAAATTGAAGTTAGGGGAAACAAAAAATTTGACGACGTAAATCGAAACAATGTTAATCGAGGCGCCATAAATCGAAGGATTACTGTAGTATTCATATTCAATAAAATAAAAGAAATTAGATGGATTTCATTATTAAATCATTCCATTTAAAGCTGTTTATCCCGCTCTTCGAGTTTCATTTTTCAAACGTAATGGAGGATGGGGGAGAAAAATGTAATCCTTACCTACCACCTTAAGGCAAAACGGAAACCATTTGACACTTGATGGCATTTTAGTTGGCATTATAATGAATATGATTAAGTGCTTTTTTATTGTGACCTTTGACCCCGACTATCAACATTTATTTTTTTTTATTGCCCCAAACTGCGCTACTGCCTTGATTTTGCAACAGAATGTATCATTATTTACAACTTCATTGGATTGTTGCAAAATGAAGGACAACAAAACAAAGCTGAAAAAAACCTTCTCTCTCTCCCTCTCTCTCTCTCTTTGTTTTTTTAGATGCGACAAAAGCATTCATCAATGACAAAATGTTTTGAACAAACGTTTTATATTTAAATAACACAACAACAACACTAATACAACGGTTTACAGTGAAAAAAATGCCAAAATGACCAACAACACACCCATGAAAACATATAGACAGGATACGAGCATGTGTAATGGTAGTGGTAATATGTTTGTAGAAGAGAGTAGCAAGAAAAAACAGTGACAAATAAATAAAAGGACACTATTTGACAGCTCAACGACACAATAAATCAAATACATGTTACACGAGTATTTACTCACATGCTTGCCTAGCCTACCCATACATACATATAGGCATTAATACATAGACAAACGTACACATACACCTACACATATGCATAATTCGATTAAAAAACGCTTTAAGTTCGCTTTTTTCCTAGGGAGTGAATTTTTTTGTCTCATTTTGTTCCTCAAGTACGTTATATCTTAATACGAAAAAGGTGGAGGAGGGAACGGGGTGGAGGAGGAGGGAGCTTTGAATAATGAAAAGAACACTGGAAAGTTTGCAAAAGCGAAGGAAGACTGAGCCTTTAATTCAACACAATATTTCTTTTGCCGGCTTTATACAGACTGAACTTTGTTGAAGCCTTATTAAAGGGGTTTTTACAAAAACTCATTAGCCAGGATTACAACCTAATTTCTCCTGTAACTCACATTGTGTGTGTGTGTGTTAATTTTATCCATAAGAGGCGGGGGGAATCTACAGTTGAATGTCAGCTTCGAACGATAGATTTGAGAAACTGAAATTGAACTGAGGAAATCACCAAAAAAAAACAACATTTTTCGTATTTCTTTTTGTTCCAGATGGCTATGAGTCAGGGTTTGAACCATGGTTCATGTCTATGGGTATTTCATTAAATAATAAATTAAAAGCAGAATGAAATTTTAATTAAATTCATAATGCGTGTAGCAAGTAAGGGGTTTTTCATTTTCGTTTTTCTCTTTCGTAGTGCAATTTTAGTTTTCTTATGGTAGGCATAGGCACGGCTACTCATTTCCCTTTTGGAATGACAAGATCTTCTATCATCAATAGATTACTTTAAGAAAATTTTTATTGCATACCTACTAGGCTCAATTCTTTGGCCTATTCGTAGCATACTTTCAGGAGGATATTTTTTTAAATACGAAAACTTTTCTCTAGAAAACCAATAAAATAATCTAATCTGTTGACTTCAGATACTTACAAGTACGTCTAATTATCGGATCTTTCATTAAGTGCTTACTAACTTAAAGTTAAAAGACTGTGTGTAAGATATCATCGAAATTTTTATTTTCGCTTGAAGGACCTATTGATGACAATATGTTTTGAATATAATATCGTTCAAATGCAAGCCAGGTCTTCTGTGATTGTAGATTTTCATGATACTGGCACAGAAATCAGGCTGAAGTTTACCGATGGTATGGGCTAAGGTGACTTTGAGAACCCCTATGGGTCTAGGAAAAGCCAACATGGAACATAGTATACCACGGCTTCTTCACTAAAGGTATTGTTCAGATTAAAGACAGGGGTAACAGTTAATTCTGTGTTATCTTCACCTTAATTTTTATGGTCTAAACAATCTTATGTACTTTTTTGCTTATGACATTCAGATTTCTCTGATCAGAGATCACGTCATAATGGGAACTAAAGTATAAAAATAAAGTCGCTATAGTATTCTCGAGAAGACCATACCCAGAACTTTCCACTTCAAGACCACTCATCAGACTTATTCGTGCGTATATAACAAGGAAAGGAAAAGCAGACAACGAGTCAGTAGTAGCTCAGTCAGTCTTGTGTGGAGATGCGTTGTATGTTAAGAGCACAGTCATGGGTTGAAGATCTCCGCTATACAGATGTAACGAACAAGTGTTGCCGCTTACAAAAAGGTTGTAGGCAGAGAAGAATATTGAAAAAGGATCTATGTGGGAGTCATACATAGTTGGTCATTACAACCCTTCAGTCAGGATTACAACCTAACTTCTCAAAGCACTTATGTGGCATGTGTTAATTTTATACATGGGCCGAAAGGACCTACAATTTAAAGTAGACTCTTGACGAACTTTTCATGGTAATTTTATTTTTTTATTTTGTTTTTGTTTTCATAAATTTACTGAGAGGAAGTTGGGAAAGAAATATTTTCTTTTATTATTCATTATATTAGGGATCTGTGAGCTTGGGTTTTGAACCGTGGCCTAACGTCTAATAAGCCAATACACTACCCAATACACTACACACATTAAAATTAAAAGAGAGGTCGAAAAAAAGCATTCATGTGCCTCAGCGTCACGTTTAATAAGCCAATACATTACCCACTAGAGTTGGGAAATAATTCCGTTTACAACTTTCTATAGGCCTTTTCAGTTCACATCATATCACCACCGTATGCTAACTGAAAACGTTAATCAAAAAGTGAAATTTTATTTTGACGTTTCAAAGAAATCTACAAAGAATTTAATATTCTTTCATTTACAACTATGCCACATACTACTCTATAATGCACAAGAAATTTAGTTGAACACCCACAAACCCATTTACTGGGAATATTTGCAGACAATAATAGTAACGATTTCAACAACATGAACAACCAACAACAATAACAACAACAACAACAACTCATTCATATATTCATGAAAATTGTATTATTTATTTATACAATGTTGTATGCAACATACACACACACATACACCTATACACCGATACACATGTACATCATACTTCATACAATAATTTACCAAATACAACTGCAAACGAGTGAGGTTGCCCCCTCCCCCCCCCCAAAAAAAAATTCCACATTCATGATGCATGAGTTTGTATTTGTTGAGAGAGTAAAAATTTATCAAAATTACACAAAAATCATATGTTTTGTGGATGTATGTATAGGGTCTTACAAGAGGGACTTTCGAACTTTGGCAGTTAATAACGTTTGAGGCTAGTTGAGGCTACAAATTCAAATAATCGTGGATGGTAACAATTTTTTTTTGTGTCAAACTGGCTGCCCTATTCGAATAACGTACAGCGCAAATAGCGGATTGTACCGCGATTCTACCAAAATCGAAATAATCGATTTACCGAGAGGACTATAAGCAATGTAGTGGATAAATGTGTACCCCGATAAAGTCGCCGGGGCTACGGAGGACTATATGCAATGTGGTGGGTCAATATGATCCTACTGGTTCACTAATAAACACTGTGTTCTAGTAGTTAGTGTATTCGGTCTTCTTAGTTGAGAGTCTGTAGTTCAAACCACAGCTCAGAGATCTCAAACAGAATGAAATAATGAAAAACTTTCTTAGGCAACTTCCTCCCTCAGGAAGGCTCTCAGCAGCCTTCTATCGTACGAAGCAGTCTTCTACGTGTTATAAAGTCCCCGCAGTCGAATTAGTAATATGATGGCCCATGGTTTAAACTCCTGCTCAGATATCTTGTACAAAATGCCAGCATTGTGGCAAAAACTGCATGAAAAGTTGCTTAAATCCGGTATTAAACTGTAGGCCCCCCCCACTTCTAAAGTTCTAGGCAGTAACTACTTATATTTCCTATTTCTAGCATCGACTTAAGGACCCAAGTCACATGAATTCTTTTTTCGATCTCATTTTTAATTTCCATCTCTTACAACTCCCCGATAAAGTCACCGTTGCCTAGTATTGGCTTATTAAATGGAGGACTATATACCATTGGTTCAACAACAATCACTGTATTCTAGTAGTTTGCGGCCTTCTTAGCCTAGACTTAGTAGTCCAAACCACAGCTTAGAAATCTCAAATAAAACGAAAAAATTAAAAGACTATCTTAGGCGACTTTCCTAATAAATGAAGTCGCCCTGGTCTAGTGGGTAGTGTGTTGGCTTATTAGACAAAAGGCCCGGGTTCGTATTCCAGGTCAGACATCAAAACGAAAAATATTTCTTCGGTGACTTCCTCTCAGCAGATTTCTGGCAAAGACTCTGAGAGTAAAAATTGCCATGAAAAGCTTCTCAAAAATCTAGCGTTCGGAGTCGACTTTAAACTGTAGGGCCCGCCACTCACGTATAAATATAATGCACACACCATAAGTGGTGTGAGAAGCTAGGTCGTAATCCTAACTGAAGGGTTGTAATGGCCAATTATGTATGCATGTAGGCGACTTTCTCTTAGCAGCCTTCTATCGCACGAAGCAGCCTTCAAGCAGCTGGTTTAAACTCCAGCACCAGGATATCTTGTACAAGTTTGTCGTTCGGAGACGACTTTAAACTGTAGGTCCCCCGCCACTTATGTATAAAATTAACGTATACAACATAAGTAGTGTGAGAAGCTAGGTTGTAATTCTGACTAAAGGGTTGTAATCATAGCTGCTAGATTGACGATTTTGTGCTCTAAAAATATCATAGCGACGGTGTTACGATTTATGCCCTTATATTGAACTGAAGGATTGTAATGACCAATTATGTATGTATGTACACTTAGCCACAAAAGTATACATACATACTCACTTGAGCCATAAGTTTTCGTTAAAAATCTTTCTAATTTTCTGACAATTTTCCTCGATTTTAAGACGGTCTTTTGTATTGCTTTAGAAATTTTTAAAATCGTATGGATACTTTTGTGAACCTGTGTATGTATGTATGTAACACATGATATTGGTCTAGTTTATCTTAATTATACTTCAGAGTATACAGCCCCTGAGCTGATCAGCTATCTCGATGAGTACGGCATTGCAACGAGACGCTAGGCATGCTCAAGTAAGATTTTAGGTATCAAAACTACCACTCCAACCATATACTTCAGGGTTGTGTAAAATAGGACATTTCGGAAGAGTTTTACCCAGAGAACCCTTGGCGGTAGACTTTAAAGATAATTGTTATTAAGCGTGCGTGGATGTATAATTTTTCGGTCGCAAAATATTGTTGAAAAAGTGTTTAATAATATTACAAAATCAAATTTAGTGTATAAAAAAAAAAAAAAAAAAAGGAAATCTATATTGTTTATTTATCTATTAAATGTGTCGTTGCTTTTGTTTTTTGTTGTGTAAAGTATAAAAAGTAAATCGCTAAAGCATTATTTTGTTTTTCTATTTGCTTTTAATGTGTTTCTTATTGGAAAAATAATTCACTTTGCTTTTGTCTTTGTTTCCAATTGAATCTGTAAACAAACAAAAACAATATAACATATTTTTTATTAATATATAACAAGTGTTCTTTCTCCCGCGTTTTTGCTTGTGTTTACAAAAACAATATTTACATAAATAAAAGTGTTGAATATACTTAAATTTTACATCTGTGAAAGTTTTGTTGATCGTCCTGATTGTTGTATTTAAGCTTCATATTTGATCTGGTTTGTGAAGTTGATAAAGCTTATTAGTGTCGCCATATATCGAAAGCTTTTTGCTGAATAAATTCTACCCAACGAACCTTTATTTCCACTTGAATAATTAAGTTACCATCTGTTTCGTATTTTTTTCTACTCTGAGCTAAGTATTATATTTTTATTGTGAAAATGGCTTGTTTATTGAAAAATTGTAATATAAAAAGCGAGGATGAAAGAATGATAGTTTGTTGGCTGTGTCATGAATGTTGTCACTTTAAATGTAGTGGTCTGTCAGGTCTCGTTGCTGAAGCCGTGTCTAGGGATAAAGGTCTTCATTGGTGTTGTGATCACTGTAGAAAAATCGGAGTGAATTATTACCGTTTTTTCCAGGAGACTAAAAATAAATTCACCGAACTTCAAAAGGAGGCAATTAAATTAAATGATCGTATTGCGGCTTATGGAAAACTGTTTGATGATTTTAAATCTTTGGATAATTTAAAATCTCCTCCACAGTCTTCCCCAAAACGTCGTAAGTCTGCAAGAAATATGAATAAAGATAAACGTGACGACCCAGCAATTGTTTCTGTGCCTTCATGCAACTCTGCATCCGATTGTAATGTTCAATCTTCCAATATTGCTGAAATGAATAGTAATAGTGTATATCGTGAATCCCATCCTCCACAATCTTTAAAAACTCCAATTTCAATTAATCCTCCTGTGTCCGTAAATGATGAATCCAGGTATACTCCTTTACCTTTACCTCCGATTGATGTCACGTCTCAGTCATCTTCTAAACCGTCATATGGTTCGTATTCATCCGTAGTGACCGCTAGTTTAGTTACTTCTGCTCCAAAGGGACTGGTGGTAGTTAAACCTAAAAGAACAATTTTTGTGTCACGTCTTTCTCGCGATACTTCGGTTGATGATATTAAAGGCTTTGTTGAATCGAAGATTAGAGAGCCTTTTGAGTTTGGTTGCTATAAGTTGAGGTCATCCTTGGATAGTAGCATTTCTTCATTTAAATTATATGTTGCTGATGAAAAGTTTGGTGAAATTGTTGATCCTGCATTCTGGCCACAGGGTGTATTGGTACGTGAATTTGTATTCAGGCTGGGTCATCGTAGGAATGGTGTTGATTTGCCTGGTTCTATTTCTCGAAAAAACTAGCTTCTAAATTGTCTTTTAATTTTGGAATTGCTTATCAAAATGTTCGTGGACTTAGGTCTAAACTTTCTTCGCTTTATAATAGTAGTTTTGATTTTGAATTTGATGTAATTGCTTTTACTGAGACTTGGCTGAATTGTGATATTTCTGATTCTGAGATTTTGTCTAGTAATTTTAATATTTATAGACGAGATAGGAAGTTAAGAAATGGTGGTGGTGTTCTTATTTCAATTTGTTCTAAATACTCATCTGAATTAATTGACTTTAGTTCCTCGGAGGATATTGAGTTTATTTGCGTTAGGGTCTATAATCATGGGAAGTCTATTTACATTACTTGTTCATATATTCCTCCTGGTGCTGACATTCATATTTATAGGGCTCACTTTGATTTGATTTCTAAGGTAATGGATTCAATGGGGCAAGAGGGGAGTATTGTAGTTCTTGGTGATTTTAATCTTCCTCATATATCTTGGAATTTTTCACCTGAGTCTGGGTCATTGGTGCCATGTTCTTCAGTTCCATTCTATGATGAAATTCTGTCCGCTATGTGTGATCTAGGTCTTTTCCAAGTTAATGGTGTATTTAATTCAATGGGGAGAATTTTGGACCTTGTGTTTTTGGAGGATCCAAGTATTTCTTCTTTATTTCGCATTGATCCTATATCTATTCCCGAGGATAGTTATCATCCTACGTTGTTACTTTCTATTGAAGTTGATCTTTGTTCACCTCCTGTAATTGATCGCTCATTTGATAATGAGAAGCGTTTTAATTTCCATCGTACGGACTTTGGTCGCTTGAATACACTTCTGTCCTCTGTTGATTGGTCGTCTGTACTTATCTCGCCACCGTACGACTCTCTTTCACTTGACAGGATCTTGGGTGACTTTTATGATGTATTATTTAAATGTTTTGGGAAGTGTGTTCCATTGGTAAAAAGTCGTTTGGAGCGTTCTGGTCCTCCATGGAATTCGGCTAGACTGTCAAGGTTGAGGAATAGGAAATCGAAATTATTTAAAAAGTTTGTTAGATCAGGTTCTGATATTGATTATGCTCTTTATTCTAGGGCGCGTGCGGATTATCGTAGAATGAATCATTACTGTTATGAGGAATATATGATTCGAGTCAAGTCGAATTTCGCTAACGATCCTAAGTCGTTTTACGACTTCGTTCGGGCAAAACGTAAATCATCTTTGTTTCCTACTGAGATGTTTTACGGGGATCTATCATCCTCCAGTCACCTTGATATTTCGAATATGTTTGCTGACTTCTTTCAGTCTACTTATAGGCAGTTGGACCCGGGCCCTGATCTGAGTGGCGGGTATCCTTATTCTGTGGGAAGTGTCTCTATTCCTAACATATACTCATTTGATGAGGAGTCTGTTCTTGATGCTTTGTCTGGACTGAAACTTACATACTTGCCGGGCCCTGACGGGGTCCCGGCCTGTATTTTAAGAAAATGTGCTGTTGTCTTGAGTGGTCCTTTGACCTTTATATTCAATAGGCTTCTGAGGGTTGGTCATTTTCCATCTATTTGGAAGAGTTCGTTCATAATTCCTTTGCACAAGTCGGGTAATAAATCTAATATTTCCAATTACAGGGGTATTGCCAAGCTAAGTGCTATTCCCAAGTTGATGGAGAAACTAGTGACGGATTATCTCTTTTTTAATACAAGATCTTTAATATCTCCTTTCCAGCATGGTTTTTTGAAGGGCAGGTCGACTGTCACAAATCTTCTTGAATTTACTACACATGTTTTCAGGGGCTTTCTTGTCGGTGCTCGGACTGATGTAATTTATACTGATTTCAGTAAAGCTTTTGATAGGGTTGATCATAGTATTTTGCTTCTTAAACTTTCACTAATCGGTATTCCTGATATTATTCTTCGTTGGCTAGACTCTTACCTCTCCCTTAGGACTCAGAGGGTATTGTTTAGGAATGTATTGTCTAAGACTGTATGTGTTACTTCTGGTGTTCCGCAGGGTAGCCATTTGGGTCCTTTACTGTTTTTATTGTTTCTGAATGATCTTCCTTCTGCTCTTTCTGATTGTAATATTCTGATGTATGCTGATGACGTTAAATTATTTTATACTTTTGATGATGATCATGGCCAGGCTGTTCTTCAGCGAAATATTGATTTGTTTGTTACTTGGTGCAGGCTAAATTTAATGGATCTTAATTTGAGAAAATGTAAATGCATGGTTTTCTCTCGCCTTGGTGTAATCTCGTCCACTTATATGATTAATTCTTGCCCTTTGGAAGCTGTGCCTTCATATCTTGATTTAGGAGTATTATTGGATATTAAATTGTCTTTTATTGATCATATTAGTTTGATGATTGGCAAGGCTCGAGCTGTTCTTGGTTTTGTGAAAAGATGGGCTAGGGAATTCATTGATCCTTATATAACAAAACTACTGTACATTTCACTTGTTAGGCCTATTTTGGAGTACGCGTCTGTTATTTGGAATCCATACTATCGTTGTCATAGTGATTCAATCGAGTCTGTGCAGAGACAGTTTTTATTATTCTGTTTACGTGGCTTAGGATGGGATTACACCAATGGGCTTCCGTCGTATGAGGATAGATTAGCTTTGGTAAAACTTCCAACTCTGGAACGTAGAAGGTCTGTTTTAGGTGTTTGTTTTATTTTTAATTTGGTTAAAGGTGATATCGACTCTGAGTTTTTGCTTTCCAACCTGAATTTCAGCATTCCTGCAAGATTTACACGGCACTATCGTCCTCTTTCCTTAAATTAAAGCGATGTTATGTATGCCGTACATAATGGCTTCAATTGGTCTTTAACACATTGACTGACAAGCGGTTTTGACAAAAACCTTTCCATGAGGCCATAAATCCCTTTGCAAAAATGTTCGTTAAAGGGTACATACAGGCATAATTAACTTCTCCCACCACTTATGTTGTGTGCGTTAATTTTATACATAAGTGGCGGGACTTACAGTTTTTAAAGTCGACTTCGAACGACAGATTTTTGAGAAGCTTTTCATGGCAATTTTTTACTCTCAGAGTCTTTGCCAGAAATCTGCTGAGAGGAAGTCGCCGAAGAAATATTTTTTGTTTCGATGTCTGACCTGGGATACGAACCCGAGCCTTTTGTCTAATAAGCCAACACACTACCCACTAGACCACGGCGACTACTCACTCATTAAAGGGTTCCTTATTTAAAAATCATTTAAAATTTCACTCTGTGTCTTAAATATAAGAACTACAGGCTCGAAATCAAAAGGTGGCACTTTACGAAGGGGTAGGTGTCGTACAGAAACGTACGACGTGGCAGTCAATGTGATAAGGCAAATAAAAAAAATTTCGATGATATTTCCCAGACACAGTTCGTTTTATTTAAAATAAAAATAGAAAGCGCCTATTTAAGGACCCTATGAGTATACATGTATGTATGTATGTTGCAGGTATATGTTGCATATGTAAGCATGAGTTACAAATATTTAATGCCTATGATGATATGCACATGTACGAGTATATTGCAACACAGAGTTCATATGTAATTGATTGCAACAATGTTTGTGTATATAAGTATGCTACATGGCATGGCACAACATTATGCCTCATATGTGCACATTTTAAGCCAGAAAATGTAGTGAAAAAATAAATAAAAAAAAGGATTTAAATTGTTGCCATAAAAAAAAGAAGAATTTTTAATACAAATGAAATGTGACGTTGCATTGAATTGCCACGAATGAATGTGTGGAATGCATTCAAAATGTATTGTAATCATGCATGCATGCTGCATGCCTACATTTATTATATTCATGCTTTTATCATATTTTATTATAAATACAGCGAGAGGGTGGTAAAGGGATGATGGCTGGCTGGCTGGTGGCAGTTGGTGGTGGCAGTGGCACTTGTGAATTTGTCTTTATATTTGCAACAATAGTGTGTTGTGAATCGTGAGGGTATTACAAAACATTTGACATTTGCCCTGGTTTTTTTTCGATTTTTTTTTGTTCATGCCACATATACTACATGAATGCTAAGAGATGAGACATAAACCAAGATCAACATATTTTTTTAAAGGACTTTTAATACAACATTCAACGCCTTTTTATGATTTTTTTCATTTGAAAGCGGAAGTGTCCGACAACTCACGAACAAAATAAAAGGAAGTGAAAGCATAAATCGAATTCTTTAAATAGAAAGAATTTCTGTTTTATTTAAGAGATAAACGACAGGATAAGAATGAAAATTCGAAAAGAAAATGTTGCTTCGGTTTGAATACTTATTTACAACAATTTTAGCCAGGACCACAACCCAGCTTCTCGAATCGCTTATCTTAAGTGTGTCAATTTTTTCCATGAGTATTTTAACAATCGATTACGAACACCAAATTTAAGGAACTTTTCATGGCAATTTTAGTTATTCTCACAGTGCTGGGGGAACCTACAGCTTAAACGTCGACTACGAACGTTAGATTCTTAAGAAGCTTTTCATAAAATATTTCCCCAAAGGTTTCTCTCAGCAGCAAAAAACAATCGAAAGAAATATTTGTTTTATATTTTGTTCTGTTCGAAGAGTTTAAGCAAGGGTTTGAATCAAAGGCTCTCGTATAATAAGCCTACACACTATCTACTAGACAACGATAGGGCAGTCCCATACAACACGGTTGGTAGTAGAAGCTAGGTTATAATCCTGACTAAATGGTTGAAAGGACCAGTTAGGTAAGTAAGTTCTTGCTTTAAAAGCCTTTGATTTTTTTTATAAATACCTGCCACAAATTACGTCTGAACCCTTACAAAATTTAACAGATCCCGGAAATGGTAGTAAACAATCATAGGCAAGACAATGGCTTGTATTCGCTTATGGACTTACGAACTTGAGACGATATTAATCCGGGATGTCGGGACAATATGGTTTGGTGGCGAGATTGTTAGAAACCCCTAAAACTGTTCAGTGCAGTAGGCATTAGCCATGAGAAATGAAAGAATTTTAAATTATTAAGCTTTTCAATAAAAATTTTAAAATTTCCAGAAAATTTTACATTTTCCTGCCACATAACTCAACTAATCGCATGAAACGATCGATATTCAATTCACTTTTAACTAGACGTCGGCACAAAGAGAACATGATAAAAATGTGAGTGTATTTATGAGAGGCATATGTATAAGCCAGAGGAAAATTGTTAGTAATATTTTGAAGTGTAACCAAATACTAGGTTTATGTAATGGAAGATGGAAAATGTCCGGCGCCAAATCTGTAAAGATTCCATTCTTAACTTTACAAATATTCTTCCAAAAATGGAAATCATTTCTTATTATTATTAGTGAATCTCATTAGAAAATAGTGAATCCTACTGTAATTTTTCTTTGGGTGTATAATTGATATACAATGCGTGCAAGACCCAATGTTGTTTGTTGACACATCGGCGTGATGCTGGCTCTGGTGCTCTGTCATCTGTATTTATTGGTAATGTAAATATAGAGGAGGTGAATGCTCTTGATGTTCTGGGCATGAGAATTAGTTGTGATGCTCGTTGGAACGATCACATTTTTCGAGTGTCGACGTCGGAAGCATTCAAGTGCCTTGGTTTTTTGAAACGGTGCTGGAAATACTTCACTCCATCTGATCTTCTTAATATTTACAGGACCTTTATCCGACCCCGGATGGAGTACAACTCTCATTTATGGGCCGGTGCTTCAAAGTCTATTTTGAAGCTTCTTGACCGCGTACAGGAGAGATCGAAGATGCTTGTTAATGACAGTAGGATATCCAAATCTATTGATTCGTTGGAGCATCGTGAAGCAATGTGGCGTGTATTTCATTGTTCTATCGGTACTATAATGGGAGGTGTTCTCGGGAGATAAGGGGCTTGGTTCCCGATAACTACATATTTTTACGTGGTACTCGAGCTTCTCGCAGAGCACATCCTTTTGTGGTTGATTGTCCATTTTTTGCCCGCACTGCTCGCTTGTGGAATGATCTTCCTGCTAAGGTTTTTCCCGTTAATTACGATGTTGATAAGTTTAAATCAAATGTCCACAAACACTACTCTCTCTCTCTCTTTCCATCTTCCTATAACCTATTTGCCTAAACCTGCACAATGCACTGCATGAGTAGGGGTCATCCCCTGAGTGTTGGTTTTTATATAAAAAAAAAAAACTTCTCCAGAATCTTTTCTGGGTTTATGGGAAGGATTCACACATGACAATCAGAAAGTGAGGAATAAGCTTCATTGCTGATGAATATTTTTTTTTTTTTGCAATATTCGAATCAAGGTATCTGTGGCTTTATGAATGGTTTGCCGGATTTAATGGTTTCCTGCGAGGGTTTTTCCCGTCAGTTACGATATTGGTGCGTTTAAATCGAATGTCCACAAACACTACTCCCTTTTTCCACCTTCCTATATCCTATTTTCCTAAATCTGCACAATGCACTGCATGAATAGGGGCCATCGCCTGAGTGTTGGTTTTTAATAAAAAAAAAAAAAGTCTCAAAAAGAAGCGATGAGAACCTGGTTCACTGACAAGCAACTCAATGCATTTTTATGCTTATTTTAATGAACATTTTTGATGTTCGCTAAAGATCATCTTCCCCTGAGGGACATTGGTGCCGTAATTCTTTTTTTGTTTTTGTTTTACTTTATTTTCTACGGCATTTTTTTTTTTGCTTTTTTCTTTCTTTCTACTTTTTTGCTGCTGCTGTTGTTGGTTGGTTGTTGGCATATTGTAAAACAACTTGACCCAGTTCATTTGATTTACTTGCTCAGTGATGTGTATGGGAAAATTCTAATTTATAACACACAAATTAACTCCTAAATGCAGGACAACATAATGATTTTTAAAAAAGCTCAAAAAGCAAGAGTGGGGAAGGGTGAGGTGAGGTGGTGAAAGTGAAAGACTAAAGAGTTGATTACAACTCAACGATTGAAAACATAAGCATCGTACATACATATGTTGCTGCTGCTGCTACTACTGCTGCTGTTAATGATAATGATGATGATAATGATGGTTGGAAAATGAATGTAAATATGACTCGGATAATTGCTTAGAAATACAAATCATCAACAACAACAACAAAAACATGATTTTCATCAACATTTTCATCATCATAATAATCATTATTATCATGAGTATTGAATAGAGTTTATAAATTAAAGGCAAAAAGAGAGAAAGAAAAGAAAAAAGGGGGGGCAGAAAAACAAGAGAGAAAAAAAGTACGAGACAAGGCTAATTAGTTCCTAACAAACTACTATCTGGACTAGAAACCAATACAACAATATACACACGGTTAATATAGTACCTTGTGTGTGTGTATGTGTGTGTGCTTAAGTATTGCATCTCTGCCAGTCTTGTTTGTAATTTAAAATTCATTTGATTGGCTTCCATTTTCAGATAAGATTCAAGGGAATTAACAAATTTGTTTACCATCAAAATAGATTAGGAAGAGAATTTTCAAAGATTATTTATTTATTTATTTGAAAATTCTATTTGTATGGCTTAAAACAACGTTTTTGTTGTTGTTATTATTATTTTAAAATATTTTAAAGGAAGGCGTATGAATGATTATGTGGTCATAGATATTACAAACTGAATATCAAGTAATCTCATGATGGAGAAACATTTAAAATGGAAATTTTCTACAGTAAAGTAAGTAAGAGAAGTCGCCGTAGTCTAGTAGGGTTTGTGTTGGCTTAACAGACGTACGGGCCGAGTTTACCTGGATTTTGAACTCAAATTTTAAACTCAACTCCCAGTGAACTCGGGGCGTCAGACATCAAAACGAAAATATGAAAAAATATTACTTCGACAACTTCCTCTCTGCAGTCGCCTGGCAAAAACTCTAAGAGTAAATACAATTTGAACGAGAGATCTGAGAAAGTTCTTCAAGACAATTTTATTTCCTCTCTGAGCTTTTTCTAGGAGACTGTAGACATATGACGATTGTAATTTGCTTCTTTAATTTGTCTTTAAAATCCTTTATTCAGGCCGAAGTCAGAATTACAATCTAGTTTCTTAAAACATCCCTATTGTGAGTTAATTTTATTCATAAGCAGTGGGCCTTACAGTTTAACGCGGAATGAATTTTAATTACTCTCAGAGTTTTTACCATGAGACTGTTGAAAGGAATTTTCGAATAGAAATTTTGCTTTATGTATTTCGTTTTATTTGGGTTCATGTCTAGACTATGACGACTTCAGACGAGGCCATTATGGTGGATTTATGAACCGCTGTATTGTTGTATTTTCGAGCGAACGGGAATCATCACGAATTTAAGACTTATATTCAGTGATGATGAGAATTAATCATTCAAAAATACACTTGGAATCTGTAATGCATCAATACATTCCATACGAAATCACTTGGATGCATATCAGCTGCTGATTAAGAAACGGTTTTTGATGACATTGAGCATTATTATGAGATTTGTCAGGGCAATAGTCAGTTTAAGGAAATATTATAAGACTGAGAAGAAAATAAAAATTTCAAATACTTAAACACGTATAATGCCAAAAGTAAGATAAAGTAAAAAGTGACGATACATAATTGGTCAATATAACCCTTCAGTCAGGATTATTGACCTAGTTTCTCACACCACTTATGTTGTGTGCGTTAATTTTATACATGAGTGGCAGGACCTACATTTTAACGTCGACTCCGAACGACAGATTTTTGAGAAGCTTTTTATGGCAATTTTTACTCTAAGAGTTTTTGCCAGAAATCTGCTGAAAGGAAGTCACCGAAGAAATATTTTAATTTTGATGTCTGGCCTGGGACTCGAACCCAGGCTTTACGTCTAATAAGCCAGCACACTACCTACTAGACCACGGCGACTTCCAGTGACGATAGACAAAGAAATTGTGGAAAATGCATACAAAGGTAATGCCAGGATCCAAAAAGAACTGAGAAGTTTACTAAACCAGTCATGTTTTCTTACACTGCATGAAAACCATTTCATATCAGTCACTAGGTGTGAAGGCTAAAACCTGTACTAAATGACTCGTCAAGTTATTATAAATCATTTAATGGAATTCCAACGAATATTTATAGCGCAGTTCATTAATTTTTAGACCTGGAAAGCAATTAATTCATGATTCAAATTTCAAAATCATCGAAACGAATGAGAAATCTGCATAAAACAGAAAAAGTTTTACAGTTACAGTGTGAAATGAGTTAATAAATCACCTTTATATCCATTAAAATTAATTATTTGGTGGAGTTTACAGTTTGACGGCAATATGCCGAACTGCCGAATGTTTTCAAAAAATTTTTAACAATTTGCCACAGCATCACCTGAAAAGCTTCTCAAAAATCTATCATTCGGAGTCCCTCGGTACTCATGTATTAAATTAACACACACAACACAAGTAGTCTGAGAAGCTATTCCGTAATCCTGACTGATGGATGATGATTAATGACCAATTATGTATGTATGTTGCTGTCAATTAATACACAAATTTAAATATTTTCATTAAAAATTGTTTAAATTACTCTCTTTCGGGTATGATTTTAAGTTTAATAAAAAAATTTCCTAAAAAAAGTGAATCTGATTTCAATGAAATTCAATTTGCATGCAGATTTTCAAAAGAATTCAATTAAAATTAATTTTATTTGAAATTAATTTCATTAATATTATGAACAATATTCCTTTAAGGGCAATACGTACATACATCCCTCCAATAATGATGCAGAAATATTTTTTGATAACATGGAAATCTATCAGCCATTTTAGTTAAAATATGATATCTTATCGAAAAAATGATAAGAAAAAAAAATTTTTTTTTAATTAAATTCCAAGCAAAGCCTTTGAAAATGGAAAACCATGGAAAAAATATTTTTTTTTTTTTTACAAATCAATGTTATTGCTTTCAAAAGGCTACAAAACACTACAGAAATTATTATAAAAATAATAAAAAATGGCATTTGATGAACCAAAATAATGTGTTTTAACGAATATATTTGAAGAATACCAACAAAAAGGAAAAAACAAAAGTATACTCGTCGTTTCTACGTTTTAGTAGCAAAAAAAAAAAAATAAATAAATCACGCAGATGGATATATTATCATACATAATCATTTACAAGCAGAAAACCAAAGACGAGTATACTCGTCGTTGGGAATAGAAAGGAACGGTTCGATACCCTTTTTCGTATTTTCGTACGTTTTAGTAGAAAAACAAATAGTAAATTACGCAGATGGATAAAATAAAGAAAATGGAAAAAAACGAGACACCTTGCGAAAATTTGGCAACACATAGAAATTCACTTTTGTCGATTGACAAAAAAACGCGTTTGCTAATTCAAAAGCCTATATGTTATAATATATTTAAAGTAGAACGAGTATACCCGTCTTTGACAGCGTATCCCTCACTGCCAAGCTTAACACACTCTCTGCCAAGGAGGAGTATACTCGTCTCTGACAGAGTATCACTCACTCACGAGTATACTCGTCTTGGCAGCGAATATGTTAAGCTCTGCACATTTACTAAATTCTTGAAGCTTAAAGTGGTATATTACAGGCTGTAAAAGTACAGAGATCAAGCCTCAAATCTGTAATCTTAAGAGAAATCGTTTAATGAAACATCCCAACACGATGCCTCATAAACAAACGACAAAGAAAATGCAGGGACTCGTCATATGGAAAGTGGCTGTCCACCATAATTAATCCTTCAATCTTTAGTGATCTGGTAAGCACTTCTTAGTAAGGAATCGCCAAATTAGTGCAAATAACCCACACAAAAGGCAACCAAGCATAATAATTACAGTACCCTGGGTGGTATGAGTAATTTGATTTCAATTGGCCAACATCACTTCAATATTAATCATACGCTACAGGGTCGTAACAATGATTACAGTAGGCATTGGACGTCAATTACTGTAGTTTATCATCCGACTCGGTTATACAGCCAGAGGATTGAATTACAGCCGTCATCACATAGAATGTGAATGCAATTTGAATTAATTTGCAAACCTAAAAAAAAATTTCCTACTCATCCATGCATACATACATAATTGGTCATTACAACCCTTCAGTAAGGATTACAACCTAGTTTCTCCCACCACTTATGTTGTGTGCGTTAATTTTTATACATGAGTGGCGGGACTTACAGTTTAAAGTCGACTTAGGGCGATTTTATGAGAAGCTCTTCACGGCAATTTGTTATTTAATCCCAGAGTTTTTGCCAGAAATCTTCTAAGAGGAAGTCACCGAAGAAATAATTTTTTGTATTACGTTTTGATGTCTGACCTGGGGTTTGAACTCGGGCCTTCAGTCTAATAAGCCAATACACTATCTACTAGACTATGGTGACTATCAGTGGCTAATAACTGCTCTTAGTTTTCATTGAGAGACTATTTTCAGTGAAGAGAGGCATTTCTGAATTGTCGAATTTACAAAAATTTAATCAAAAATTGTCCAATTATATACTGAAGCAGAAGTTACTGCCTGTTAGGTTAGAATACTGTGTGTCATTGGCAAATATTTAAGCACGATATTGGCTAGGCTCGCCGTGGTCTAGTGGGTCGGGTTCGAATTCCAGGTCAGATATCAAAACGAAAAATATTTCTTCGGCGACTTCCTCTCAGCAGATTTCTGGCAAAGACTCTGAGAGTAAAAATTGCCATGAAAAGCTTCTCAAAAATCTATCGTTCGGAGTCGACTTTAAACTGTAGGTCCCGCCATTCATGTATAAAAATTAACGCACACAATATAAGTGGTGTGAGAAGCTAGGTCGTAATCCTGACTGAAGGGTTGTAATGGCCAATTATGTATGTATGTATTGGCTAGACTATTACTATTAATAGTGCGGGCACTATATGTTGATGATTATTAAATTCTGTTGGCCTAAAGTTTCACCAGGACAACACAACATGCCACACAGCTCATGCCCTATTCGATATTTTGCATGGAAGGTTTGAGGGCATGGTCGTCTTACAAGGAGTTGATGTAAACACTAGCATCGTAAACGTACGGCATTGAATCCGTTAAATCCGTTTTGATTGTGGCGGTTTATTACGTCAAAGGTTTTCATTGGCAATATAATCCAAACCATTCCATAAAATTCAGCTTGACTTATGCCACAGAGTCATGAAGTCAAGACAAAAAAATGTAAAAAACGGCAGTAAAGAAATGCAGATGAATTTAATGAAATAGAAAAAGGAAATAAAAAATAAATTCCCCATGGCATAGTTTAATATATTTTAAAGCAGTTGGCTGCTTGATTTACCAAAGAAAAACTGTAAAAAAATAAAGCCAAGAAGAATGTTAAGCCATCATACCAAAGTTTATTAGGGGATAAGGAAAAAAAAAGGAACAAATTACAAAAAAATTCCAAGAATATTCATCAGGAAAAAGAAAAAAACAATTTTTTATTTTCATAGAATTTCCCTTCCATTAGATAATTAGTTGTAATGCATTAAGAAATTAACAATTGATTGGAAAATAATTCAATTAAAAAATTTATTTCGATTAAAAGTGTTAAACGAAAGAGTAAACGCAACCCATACTACATAATAACTATGGTACTCAGGGTGGTATGAGTAATTTGTGTTTCAATATGCAACGACAATTCAATATTAATCATACGCCACAGGGAAGTGAGAATGATTGAAGAAGTAATGCTAATAGCAGGGGTGGGAGTAGAAGTTTATTGTGGTTTATTGTTTTAAAAATTAATGCAGTTTCTGATAACGCATTTAATATTTTTTAATAATCTTCATTAGATTCTCGGGACAATTAATTCCTTGGTTAAATGCTTAGCTTGATAATAGAAAAAAATCATTGAAAATGCCTTAGACGTACTGGCAGAATGAGTAGAAAAATTTTGTTCTTATCTATTACATACATACATACATAATTGGCCATTACAACCCTTCAGTCAGGATTACGACCTAGCTTCTCACACCACTTATGTTGTGTGCGTTAATTTTATACATGAGTGGCAGGACCTACAGTTAAAAGTCGACTCCGAACGACAGATTTTTGAGAAGCTTTTCATGGTAATTTTTACTCTCAGAGTCTTTGCCAGAAATCTGCTGAGAGGAAGTCGCCGAAGAAATATTTTTCGTTTTGATGTCTGACCTGGGATTCGAACCCGGGCCTTTTGTCTAATAAGCCAACAAACTACACACTAGACCATGAGTTCTCTTCAGTTGTCTTATCTGCTGCAGAGAAGTATAAAGGATACCAAACAATTCATAGACCTCAACACAATATAAGACTTGTTCCTATAGAAAGTTTTAAGCAAATCTATGGCATGTTCAAGCAGCTTGAGAATCATGAATATTTTTTGAAAATGTATTTTGTTTTGGCTTGTTAGACGAAAGGGCCGAGTTCGAATTCTAGCTCAGACATCAAAACGAAAATATGAAAATATTTCTTCAACGACATCCTATCACCAGATTTCTGGCAAAAAGTGTGTTTTCGGCGATTTCTTCTCTTACTCTTCTTGAAAAGTTTCTCAAAAATCTTTCGTTCGGAGGCGACTTTAAACTATAGATCCCGTCACTTCTGTATAAAATTAACACACACAACGTAAGTGGTGTAAGACACTGCGGACTTCTTTGGGACGATTGCTGTAGACCGTCTAATGGTGAAGGTATAGCACTGGCCATTTTATAGTCACCAGCAGCAACTCGTTTCCTTACCGTTCGCATCTTCCCTCTTTCCACCTTTCCTAAACCTGCATAATGCACTGCATTAGTAGGGGTCCTCCCCTGAGTGCAGGTTTAATAAAAGAAAAAAAAATCTGTCTTTCAGAGTCGACTTTAAACTGTCAGTCCCGCCACTCATGTATATTGAAATTAACGTACGACGCAACACGAGTGGTGTGAAAACCTAAGACGTTGTACAATGGGTCAATTCGACCTCCAGGTACTGTACTTGTCAGAGTTGATAAGCACACATCCTCTAACCTAATCTGAAGTTTTCTTTCAATTACACTCTCTTGTACGTATTTAAAGACAAAAGTTTACTTACAACCCTTTAGTTAGGATTACAACCAAGCTTTTCACATCACCCATGTTGGGTGTGTGTGAGTGTGTTTTTTTTTGACAAGTTTGCCATGGCAATTTTGCCAAAAGACTATTGAGAGGAAGTCCGTGAAGAAAAATTTTTCATATTTCGTTTAGGGCTCACGGCTTAGAAGAATTCTTAACTTAATAAGGTTATCGGGATGACTGACTTATAGAAACTGTAGCCGGAGCCCTACATACATACGTCCACATGCTACGCGGCAAAGTTGTTTTAATTAACTGAGTTTAAGGAGCCATCCTCAGCATAACTGACAGAGAGAATCAACTTCGTTGGTAACAGAAAAGTACGTGCGATATATCTAGATTCTGTTGGCCTTAATGGATAATAAGGTGACCTATTGTATTTCTTACCATACATACTTAATTGGTCATTACAATACTTTAGTCAGGATTACAACCTAGCTTATCAAACTACCGACTTATAAACGTCGTAAGTGTTAATTTTATCTATTAGAAGCGGAACTTATATATTAATTTTGACTGCGAATAATAGATTTGAGAATCTTTTCAGGGTAATTTTTCATATGACACTAAGAATTATCATCAGTAAACTGTTTTTTTTTTCGATTCTTTCACTCTATCAAAGGGTGGGTGGTTTCAACCACTACTAACTACTACAACTAACACGACTCAGATGCCTTTTGTGCTTAAATTGCTAAAGGACGACTTTCCAAGGCAGTTCAAGAATATTTAACACACTAAAAGCTAAAACGGAAACCGCTATTGATGTTGTTTAAACTGTTCTGATCTCGTAATCTATGGAGTCAACGTAGTCTTGCAGATAATATGTTGGATTATTAGACAAGAGGGCATGGTTCAGGCTTTAACTTTTTCTCTTGAGTCTTCTGGGGGTATTCTGGCGTGTGGAGCAGGCCCGAATTTCCTCTCATTAGTCTCCTGTGAAAAACTGCTTAAATTGCTTTGCCACTTACCCTAACATTGGAATTCTTAGAGTCCACTGGGGTCTGTTGAAAAATATGCCTACCGACTGGACATTCCCTCAAGTAACTGCAACAAAAGCTTAGGCCTGAGGAGACTATAATTCATCTTAATTATCGATGTCCTACTCGAGCTATGAAGAGATTGTTAAAAGATTTATTTTGAAATTGGGTTTGGTAGGTAGAAGTGACTGTTCTCCCGATAAAGTCATAAGCGGACACACTTAAGCTGCACACAGGGCCCATTGCAATACCCCAGTTGATCATTCTTCCCCATTCTTGGAACCGTTCTATGCTTCCGATGAAGCGACTCAGGCTGTCAATATCCATGCATGACAGTTCATCTAGATTCTCCATGTAGTAGTAGGCACCCAGGTGACTCTTTCCCTTCTGATCAAGTACCGGGCATAGGCATAGTAGGTGAAGAATATTTTCAACCTCTTCCTCATCTCTACAGCTTCTGCAGAAATCATTCGTGAGGTGTCCAAGACCAATACGACTCTTATGCGTTTCTATAATACAATGACCCGTAATAACCCCGACAACATATTTCTGGCAAAAACTCTGACAGTAAATAAAGTTGCCATGAAAATCTGTTGTTCGGAGTTGCCACTAAGCTATAGATCTAGACACTCTTGAACACAACATGGGAGTTGTGAGAAGCTATCCCGATTAAAGAATTGTAATGAGTAATTAAACAAGGTTCTCCATCCTATTCCTATCCTATTAGATTCTAAGCTTTTTCATTTAAAATATGAAAGAGAAAACAAACAAAAAAATGAATTTTAATGGCCTTGAAACTATTATTTACGGAAAATATTCTAAATTGATTTGAGAAAAAATTTTATTTTTTAAATAAATTTTCATTTCAGATTTCTTCGATTTGCTTTGCCATTAATCAGGTAGTAAAAGTTTTCATTTTTCAATGTGCTTTTATTTGTTTGTTTGTTTGTTGGTGTTGATTTGTTGTTGCTTCCATTCCACAAGTTTATGCTCTTTCTTCTCCTTCATCTTAGAATTCTAAAGAGATTTTTGAAGCAATCCTTTAAGGAAATATTTCCAAATGGCATTAAGATTTTTGCCAATAATTTCACTCTCTCTCTCTCTCTCTGTGTATGTGTGTGGGTGTATAAATATTTACACAGTTATTAAGAATTTTCAAAATGTACAATTATGATGCTTACACACACATACACACACACTCAAATAAGTATTTATTCTGTAATCGTAAGTA
The DNA here is from genome assembly GCA_014635995.1 of Sarcophaga peregrina. Classification (NCBI taxonomy): domain Eukaryota; kingdom Metazoa; phylum Arthropoda; class Insecta; order Diptera; family Sarcophagidae; genus Sarcophaga; species Sarcophaga peregrina. The sequence goes on along the minus strand of CM025790.1, from coordinate 93,686,161 downwards.
TGAATGCATGTATGCACAACAGAGCACGAGTAGAAAGTTGTAATATTTGAATTACAACTCTTTAGTTTCTCTCTTTATCTTTATCTTCATCTTTATCTTTATCTTTGCATAGTTTGCATTACAATCAACCATACATACTACATACATCCACACATACATCCATATATACAATCGTGTATACATTTTCATTACAAGACATTGAATCGTTGTTCTTCATACAATTTCAGTTTTAGATTTTGCATTGCTAAGCTAGTTCTTCTACGAGATGCTATTGATTATGTATACCTACACACTATTTGCATTAATAGTTGTTGTTGTAATTGTTGTTTTCGTTGTTGTTGGTTTTTTCCATCTTCTCAAATATTATTTGACTTTCAAATTGCAATGTTTGCATTAAAAAAAAAAGGGAAAATGTTTTCCCAAAACGAAACGGAACCATTAATACAGTGACTGCAATGAATATTGAAGCTATTATGTTCCGGGTAGGGCTACAAATGAGAACCCAAAAGCTAGGTTACGAAATCTCAGAAAAAAGCCTGAAAGTGTCTGAACAGCTTAGTGTTCCTCAAGACTGTTTTGGAACCATTTATGTGCTATAAAGTATGACAAAGCATTAGATTTCTTCCCAAATATCGTGGCATTCCTGCAAACACTAAACTTGGGACCACTTATAATTACTCTCGATCAATCATGATCGCTTGATTGTCTTCAATGTCATCAAAAATAGTTCGTTAATCAGCAGCTGTGATATGCACCCTTGTGATTTCGTATGGAATGTATTGATGCATTACAGGTTCCAAGTATGTTTTCGAATGATTCATTCTCATCATCATAGAATATTTGTAAGTCCTTAACTTCGAAATGATTCCCATTCGCTCGAAACTACAACGTTTCCTTGTGCTTCTTATTTATTAAGGTTCATAAATTCCACACGGAGCTTAACCACCATAATTAAGGGATTAAGGCTGGCTCCCAGAGTGACATTTTCGTATCAGATTCAGTACCCAGCAGATTAATGGCGAATCTTGGAGGCCCGCTAAGGGTGAGACGGAGACTCCTTATAAAAGTTGGAAGCAGCAATATACTCTATGGGAGCGAAATTTGACCCGAAACGGGAAACTCACTGCTATCGGTACAGAGAACGGCTGTACTGCGCATCGCGTCGGCATATCGTACAGTGTCCGCCCAAGCCGTAGTACTTGTGATAGCAGGTACAATCCCTGTGGATCTGCTGGCAGTAGAGTGGATGGAGATTTATAAGGCGAAATCGACTAGAAATCACACAAGCGGCCACTTCCGGGAAAACACCATTTCAGAATAGTAACGAAGATGGAACGATGAAGATAGAGGAAGTTGGATGGCGAGACTTATCCCGGACATAAAGCCATGGAGTGGTTGGAAATTTCTACGTTACGCAGATGCTATCGGGTCACGGATATTTTAGGAAATATCTGCACAGAATGTGGAAGACCGCCTTCCCTTACTGTCTTTATGAGGAAGGTTAAGTAATTGATGATGCGGAACACACTCTGTTCGAATGAGCACGCTGGCACAGCATCGCTCTCCACTGACATCAACGATTGGAACGATCACGACCGCTAACATAGTCGGAGTTATGATGGCAAGTAGGGAGAGTTAGGCCTCAGGGGCAAATTACGTGGAGCGCATCGTGAGACTGAAGAAGAGAGATCTGGAGGCTGCAGAACATATAGGCAAGCCGGTATAGATGACATTAGCTCACGTGTCAAACGAAATAGTGGAGACACTTAGAAGTCTCCTCAACCTTCAATACGCAATCCGGATGCGGATATGAGCTTAAAGGTGGCCAAAGGACCCAAAGGACACCACTCCGAAGTAATGCCACCGTAGTTCCGGAGTGGGCACAACGGTCCACGGGACGAGGGGGAATTTATTGGGTGCGGGCCCCACAAACGGAGGACGTGACGGTTTCCTCTATGGAGCGGTTAGGTACATTTGCCCCTCCTCGGCGTAAAAAAAAACAAAAAAAAAATAACCACCATAATGGCCTCGTCTGAAGTCGTCATAGTCTAGACATGAACCCGTGATACAAATTCCAGCTTAGACATTCCGAATAGAATGAAATAATAAAAAACAATATTTCTATACGCGAATTCCTTTCTGCATTCTACTGGCAAAAACTGCCATGAAGAAGTTTTTCAAATCTCTCTTTGGAAGTCCCAGTTGTACTGAACTCATGAATAAAATTAACCCACAATAGGAATGTTTTGAGAAACTAGTTTATAATTCTGACTTAGGCCTGAATAAAGGATTGTAAAGACAAATTAAAGAAGCAAATTACAATCGTCATATCTCCGCAGTCTCTTTTAGAAGCTAGGTTGTAATCTTTGCTAAAGGATTGTAATCAAGTCAACTTTTAACTGTCTGGCCCAACAATTAACACTGGTGGTGTTGGTGGGTGGTGGGAGAAACGAGGTTGTAATCCTGACTAAAGGCTTACAATGAGCAATTATGGTTGGTGTGAGAAGCTAGGTTAATGTCCTGGCTAAAGGATTGTAATGGAAAAGCTCCTAGGAAAAGCTCAGAAAGGATATAACATTGGAATGAAGAAGTTTCTTAGATCTCACGTTCGAAGTCAGCGTTAAACTATATGGCCCACTGGGTCATGGGTTGTAATCTTTGCTAAAGGATTGTAATCAAGTCAACTTTTAACTGTTTGGCCCAAGAATTAATACTGACAGCAGTGGTGGTGGGAGAGAGGAGATTGTAATCCCGACTAAAGGCTTACAATGAGCAATTATGGTTGGTGTGTTAAGCTAGGTTAATGAAGCTAGGTTAGATTAAAAAGAAGATGTTAAATTTTTATCCACATTAGTATATTGCTTAATTTTTACTAGGGCTAACCTAAAGAGGAATAGCAACACAAAAGTTTTATTTAGGTTGCGAACCACATTCTAATGTTTCACTGTAATAAGGATGAGAGGGATAGTGTAGTACATCATTCAATAATTAAAATAAGTAACAACAACATAACATAACTTCCTTACTAATCTTGTTTCTAAAGCCTTAGATTAAAGGAAGAAAAATGAGAGAGAAAAATAAATTCCATTTACTCTTGTCCGATTATATGCTGCAGTCACTGTCGTTATTCCTTCTTTTCTGTTTGTATTTGAATCAATAGTAATTTAATTTAAATGTGTATATATATGTGTGAGTGTATGTGTCTGTTTGTGCGTGTGTGTGTGTGTGTATGTTTATTAGAAATTTCTGTATTTTAAAGAAAATGAAAAAGAAAGAAAGGAAAAATAAAATTAAACTTTAAGTGCAAATATCCTATGCGATGAAAATGAAATGAAAAAATAAGCAAATGCTCTTTGCTGCCATTGGGATAAACTCAATTAATTAAAATTAATGTTAAATAACTGTATCTATATACATACATACATATATGTATGTATGTGTATACATATGTATATCTTTGTATGTATGTATGTATGTATGGTAAATGAAATGAAATGAAAGAAATAAAAAGTCATGGACCCTCTCTCTATGGTTGAATTAAATTCAAATTGGATTATTTATAGAGAATGTGGGGGGTGTTGTGTAAAAAGTTTTCTTTCGAAATAATTACAAAGGTTTTCTAAACATATTACGTGTATTACTCTAGGTACTCTAAGCAGAATTAAACGCAATACCCCACTACAGTTCCTTGTGTTTGATAGCGAAACAATAAACGGCATGGGAAGCTGTTCTGTATGGCCTCGAAGAGGAAAAATAAGACAAATTTTAATCAAGGGAAACAACTAAGTGTTTCAAAGCAATATAGGGTGGACCATCTATGTGTTTAAATTTAAACAATCGATTATTTCCAAGCTTGCACTACTTATTTTATTCGATTCTTTCACAAAATTCAGTACATTATCTCCACTCCAAAGCGGCGGGCTCAGTGTAGTTGCCTGTGTCATTATGGGGCATTGCATTATGGGTACGCATGCGAGGCATCTTGGTCTTAAACACCTTGCTAACGACTTCTGCAGAAGCTGCAGAGATGAGGAAGAAGAGGAGACTGTCCCTCACCTACTGGGTACATAACATAATTGGCCATTACAACCCATCAGTTAGGATTACGACCTAGCTTCTCACACCACTTATGCTGTGTGCGTTAATTTTATACATGAGCGGCGAGACCTACAGTGTAAAGTCTACTCCGAACGACAGATTTTTGAAAAGCTTTTCATGGCAATTTTTACTCTCAGAGTCTTTGCCAGAAATCTGCTGACTTTGATGTCTAACCTGGGATTCGAACCCGGACCTTTTGTCTAATAAGCCAACACACTACCCACTAGACCACGGCGACTTCTGTCCCTCACCTACTGTTTCTAAAAAATGTGTCGTTGGGAGTCGACTTTAAACTTTAGGTCCCGCCACTTCTGCATAAAACTAATACACACAACATAAGTGGTGTGAGAAACTGCGGGGGGTACTTGGATACGATTGCTGTAGACTATCTAATGGTGAAGGTATAGCACTGGCCATTTTATAGTCACCAACAGCAACTCGTTCGCATCTTCCCTCTCTCTTCCCTCCTTTCAAAAAAAAAAAACCTGCACAATGCACTGCATGAGTAGGGGTCATCCCCTGGATGCTGGTTTTATAAAAAAAGGAGAAGCAGAACGAGAAGAAAGTACTTGGCTTCTAACGACATGGATGATCTGGAGGAACTGTCAAGTATTGACATTGGCAACCTGAATCGCTTCATCAGGAGCTCAGAGTGGTTTCGAGCCCAAAGGATAATGAATAACTATGGTAGCATAATGGACCCAATGTGGTCTAAGTGAGTCCATCTAATTTTTTCTTGGGTGGGTAGCCACCTTTGCCTACCTACCTATCTCCACTCAACGTAATAAATCGATTTAAACTTGAGGAACTGCAATGAGAAACCGCAAGATGGTATCGAATTTGTCCAAAAAAAAAAAAAATCGTCTTTTCGGATGAAGCTCATTTCCATTTTGGGGTGGGCCCAACAGTTCAAGCCAGCTTGGATATTCTGCACGAGAAATTTAAGAACATGATCAAAGCTTGAACGGGGGTGATTTAAACTCTCCACCGATATCATGCTGTTGGTCTTTCAAACATTTTCTTGTGGGATTTTCTTAAGTTCTTGACAAGCTTGAAAGTGAATGTAACCCATGCCATCGATTACATTTGGACGAAGGATTTACGTGCCAGGGTACCAAGGAAAATTCAACATTTTGGATGTCCTCCTACCAGAGAATTTATAGCGGACATTTCACTGATGTAATGCTCCACATAACAATGTCAACCAATGAGCCTTTCAAACGATTAAGAAATATAGTTTGGCTGTTATGATAGAGTTACGCAAATATAAACGACCTAATATAATTTCACATGAAAACGGTAAACAAAAGCAACCCTAGCTACCCTAGCTAGGTCTCGAACCGTAAGAGAAAAGGAGATCGACAAGTAAGCAAACGCAACAACAAGCAATGTGTTGTGAAAGATACGAAACCCTAAACGTTTCACATCAAGAACATTTATCAAACTGAATAAGTTCGCATTTAAAAAAGCAAGATAAAGCATGCAACTAGTCAGTAAGAATTCAGTCAACCTTGTGTGAAGTTGCTTGTGATCAAAACAGTCGTGGTTTGAAGATCGCCATTGTGAGCAAAACATCCGTGGTTTGAAACAGCCATGGTTTGAAGATCGCCATTGTGAACAAAACAACCGCGGTTTGAAGATCGCCATTGTGGGTAAAACAACCGCGGTTTGAAGATCGCCATTGTGGGCAAAACAACCGCGGTTTGAAGATCGCCATTATGAGAAGAATAGCGAATATTTGTGTGTGAAAGAAGTATAGGGAACTTAGCAAGTAAAATTCAGTTAGCCTTGTGTGAAGTTGCATGTGAACAAAACAGTCGTGGTTTGAAGATCGCCATTTGTGAGCTAAAACAGTCGTGGTTTGAAGATCGCCATTTGTGAGCAAAACAGTCGTGGTTTGAAGATCGCCATTGTGAAGCAGAATAGCGAATAGTTGTGTGTAAAAGAAGTATAGGGAACTAAGCAAGTAAGAATTCAGTCAGCCTTGTGTGAAGTTGCATGTGAACAAAACAGTCGTGGTTTGAAGAAAACAGTCGTGGTTTGAAGATCGCCATTGTGAGCAGAATAGCGAATAGTTGTGTGTAAAAGAAGTATAGGGAACTAAGCAAGTAAGAATTCAGTCAGCCTTGTGTGAAGTTGCATGTGAACAAAACAGTCGTGGTTTGAAGATCGCCATTGTGAACAAAACAGTCGTGGTTTGAAGATCGCCATTGTGAAGCAGAATAGCGAATAGTTGTGTGTGAAAGAAGTATAGGGAAAGCATAGAATCAGTTAGCCTGTGTGAAATGTGAAAAACGTCGTGGTTTGAAGCCAAAATAGTCGTGTTTGAAGTTCGCATTGTGACAAAACAGTCGTGTTGAAGATACGTCATTGTGAGCAAATGGTAATAGTTGTGTTGTAAACATCGTGGTGAAGAAAACATCGTGTTGAGATCGCCATTTGGCAAATAGCGAATATAAAGAAGTTAGGAACTAGCATAAGATTCATTCAGCCTGTGAAGTTGCATGTGAAACAAAACAGTCGTGGTTTGAAGATCGCCATTGTGAATAAATAGCGAATGTTGTGGGGGAAAATAAGTCTGGGGAACTAGCAATTTATTGGGGTATGCATGTTACGTGTATTTTGGAAAACAGTGGCCACATAAGATAAAGTGTAACATAAGAGAGTTTAATTGAAATTAAATACAAACACGTTTTTAAAAAGGTAAAAACGTAAGAATATTGTAAACATTTTAAAGCTACAAGAGATGACCAAAGACATTTTCATTACCAGCAAGCCTTTAGATTAGGATTACAACCTAAATGAACCGAGTTGTGTATGTAAATTTTCTACATGAGTGACAAAGGACCCAAAGTTCAAAGTACACTTTGGACCACAAAATAGCTTTGCATGGTTATTTTATTTAGTTTCAGAGTTTAGGCCAAAGGACTACTTGTGTTACTTGGCCTTTTGGGTTTACGAGAATGGGAATGAATCCCAACTATTAAATATTGAATTAAAGTGCTTTAAATTTTTAATAAAATTTCTTAAATAATTGAACACGATATTCATTACTTCAATATTCATTACTTCAATGCTTGATTTAATGAAAGGACAAACGATGAATCCAATTTAAACAGAGCTAAAGGCTAAAATAATATGCATCTGCCAAATAGCCTGCTTACCATATATTTCAATAAACAACAACAACACCAACAACAATAACAATTCATATTAAAATAATGATTAAACTTCGTTATAAAATCAGTGAAAAAGTAATACTGCAATGGTATTAACAGCAAAAAAATTATGAAAAAAAAAACTTTTAAGCCCCAATAACCAAATAATTGTGCTTACCACTGGACTTATTTTTTTAAAAAATTTTTTTTGTTTGAAAGCAAAAAGGAAGTTGTTAAAAAGCAAAATAAAGCAAGAAAAAAACAAAAAGAATTTGTCGGCTTTTTATCCTTTTTAATACATTTTATTACAACCGATATTAATGAAATGCATTGAAACCGCCATATGCATATGCATATGCACATGCACAGCAGCGAAAATCATTAAAAATATTTTTGGTACTTAAGGCCACAAAAAGTCAATACCAATAATAATTCATTAATTTAAAAGCAGCATTTGCTGTTTGCCATATCAGTAAAAATCCAATACAATAACAAAAAAAAAAGCAATCAGCAACACCGACTAAGAGATACCATAAACTGTACTTCCAGCTCGATTCAGCAGGACTACAGGGCTGGATATCTGATGGGACAAGAAAGGTGTGGTGAACCACAAGCTCTTAAATTCGGGTGAAACCGTTAGTACAGATCGTTCCGGACAATAAATGATCAGTTTGAGTAAGGTCAGGATTATGATCAAGCTTCTCACACCACCAATATTGTATGTGTTGATTTCATACATGAATGGCGGGAGCCAGCAGTTTAAAGTCGACACCGAATATGATACTCATACTACTCATACGCAAAGTTTGAAGTACTCGCAGTCATACTAATACTTAACTATAAGCCTGATGTTGATGATTTCGACTCTTCGGCAAAATAAGCATGATTCGAGTACGAACTCTACAATACTTGATAAGAGATTGTGTGTTTGCTTTGCTTGGTTTGCTTGCTATCTTTGTCCTTTTCATTCTTCTATTTCTTAACTAAGACTGTAAATTTTAATGAATGATTTGAATCACTCGAATCATTTATGAGTATGTATTATAAGTAATTTTCTAAATTTATAAATCTGAATCAGAGATCCGCAATAAGTATTCAAAACAATGAGTAGATTCGAGTCATACTTATAATTTCTGATACTTACATACGTATTTTAATATGATACTCATACTACTCATATTCAAAGTATGAAGTACTCATCATACTCATACTTAACAATACGCATGATATTGTTGATTTCGACTTTCCATGACTCAAAATATACACGAAGCACAAAATAAGCATGATTCGAGTACGAACCCTACAATACTTGCTAAGAGATTGCGTGTTTGCTTTGCTTGCTGTCTTTGTCCTTTTCATTCTTCTATTTCTTAACTAAGACTGTAAATTTTAATGAATGATTTGAATCACTCGAATCATTTATGTGTATGTATTATAAGTACTTTTCTAAATTTATGAATCTGCAACAGAGATCAGCAATAAGTATTCAAAACGATAAGTAGATTCGAGTCATACTTATAATTTCTGATACTTAAATACTTATTTTAATATGATACTCATACTACTCATATTCAAAGTCGGAAATACTCGCCGTCATACTCATACATAACAATACGAAAAATGTTGTTGATTTCGACTCTCCATGACTCAAAATGTACACCAAGCACAAAATAAGTAAAGGGTGATTTTTTAGCTATTATCTTTTTGGCAACAGTGGTTTAAACAGCTCACGCACGTTTCGTGTTTTGTTTTACGGTCAAACATCTTCAGTTTGGTTTACAATTTAGCCATGAATCGTCTTACAAACGAACAATGCTTGCAAATCATTGAATTTTATTCAAAATGGGTGTTCTGTCAAGAAAGTTCATCGTGCGCTCCTTCCCTTGTATGGTCAGTTTAATCGACCCACTTAAGCGGCTATTCGGGTTATTGTGACTAAATTTCGAACCAAATTTACATACATTGTTGGACATTAAACCACCAACACGTTTACGTAGAGTGCGAACTGAAGAAAATATTACAGCTTTATCGGGCAGTGTTAATGATGACCGCCATCAATTATCGATTCGTTGCCGTTCGTAGCAATTGGGCCTCTGTTACTCAATAACGTGGAAAATTTTGCAGAAGGATTTAGGTGTGAAGACTTGCATGACAAGTAGTTTCAACAAGGCGATGCAGCATGCTACACAGCTCGAGTAACAATGGACTTATTGAGAGGCGAATTCGGCGAACATTTAATCTCACGTTCGGGACCGGTTAATTGGCCGCCTTTAGACTATTTTTTGTGGAACTATATTATTGTCTATACAGATAAGCCCGCTTCAATTGACGCATTGGAAGACAATATTGAAGCATTTATTCGTGAAATACCGGCCGAAATGTTGGAAAGAGCATGCCAAAATTAGACCAAGCGGATGGACCATTTGAGGGGCAGTCGCGGTCAACATTTGCATGAAATAATCTTCAAACATTAAATTATATGGACGGTACTATCGATTCAAATAAAGATTTCATAAATTTTTATGAGTTTTATGTGTGTTTTTTTGAAAAATGTTCCTTTAACTCTTAAAAAATTACCCATTATGATTCGAGTACTAACACCACATACTCACAAGAAGGTTGTGTGTTTGCTTTGCTTGTTGTTTTTGTCTTTGTTTGTAAATGCAACAACAACAACTAAGGCTGTAAATTTTAATCAATGATTCGAATCACTCGAATCATTTATGACTATATATTATAAGTATTTTTCTAAATTTATGAATCAGAATGAGTAGGCGTATGAATCCAACATATTTCGAATATTGTGAGTTCGATGTCAACATTGTACTCATACTTATTGCTACTTATACTTATAAATCAATGTTGTATAGCGAGTACGAATGAATCAGAGTAGTTGAATTTGAAAACAGTTGAGTCACTCGTAATCAAAATTGCATGAGTGCTTATGAGTAGCGGAAAAACTATTCATTGCTAAACTCCGATCTGAATGAGTAGGCATGAGTATGAATCAAACATATTTCGAATGTTGTGAGTTTGATGTTAACTTTGTACTCATACTTATTGCTACTTATAAATCAATGTTGTATAGCGAGTATGAATGAATCAGAGTAGTTGAATTTCAATACTGTTGAATCACTCATACTCAAAACTGCATGAGTACTTATGAGAAGCGAAAAAATGATTCAATGTGGATCTCTGGTGGACGTTAAACTTAAGATTCTGCCACTAATTAAAAAAAATTAACACTCGCAATAAGGTCTCTACCATCTATAGAGAATAAGTGCCTTGTTAAACGTTAGCTTAGTTACAAACCCCATACCCTACCACCTATTAACAACGTAATGTATGCAGAGATGTAAAAATTAAAAAAAGGAAAGAATTTATACAAACAAGTGAGCGGAATAAATAATATTTCATTAAATAAAATGCGTCACAAGTAATACAGAAAAAAAAACAAAAATTAAAAACAAAACAAAAAAACAAAATAAAATAAAAATATTTTTACAAAATTTAAATGCAAATGCAATGCCATTATGGCAGTGGCAAAAATAATCATTTACTGTGACCAAATGCAACAAAAAAAAAAACCAAACAAAACAAAACTCAGCTGCAAAAAAAGTTTGTCAGTTATTGTGGGGAAAGGCCTGGCGAAAAAATAAATTTCTGCTTGGAAATCCAAAGGAAAAAAACACACACACACACAAACACACACAATGGAAAAAAATCCTTCTTTTTACAAATGAATTAATTTTAAAAATGTTCACATACACACACAAAAAAGAAAACGAAAAAAACAACTGTTATAATAACAACAACAACAATAATAATAACAACTACCGTTAGTGTCATACAATATAAACACAGTTTCAGACTTTCAATGTGTTTGCATGTGTCATACGTAGACGACGACTTAAAAACCAAAAAAAAATTTATGCTCATATTGGATAGAAGCTGGAATTTTTAATAAGGATTTTATGGAGTGTTGTTGTGTTATGTTGTTTCCATAGTTACTGTTGTTGTTGTTATTATTTTTTAAGTAAAAGGACAAACGTTTTTTATTTGGTTTTTTTTTTTAATCAGCAATAATGAAGTAAGAAGTACGCCGCACACAAGTTTTTAGTTTACCCACAGGGTAACTATTATATGGGTTTCGGGATATAGGAATAGCGTTAGAAATTGCATTGCTTGGAAGCTGGCCAGGTTCTATACGAAGGATGTAAATCGTGAAATTCGGAATTCCGAAAACTTGGATTTTTATTATAATTTTTAATTTAAAACTTGTCCGGAATAACTCGGAATCGAGGCGAGTATTTTAAGATCGGTTTTTAAAATAAATAGGAATACCGATTGCCTCAGTTATGTTGGTTATTCTCCATTAATTCTAAAAGGAGCATCAATCTCGTCCAGAGATTAGCAACGAATCGTGTTTTTTCGCTACTCATAAGTACTGATGTAATTTTGAGTATGAATGAGTCAACAGCAGTGAAATTCAACTACTCTGATCCATTTGTACTCGCTGCTACATTGATTTACAAGTACAGGTTGCAACCAGTATGAGTATAACGTTGGCATCAAACTCGCAACATTCGAAATATGTTTGATTCATACGCCTATTCATTCAGATTCATAAATTTAGAAAAGTACTTATAAATACTTATAAATCGACGCCTCTATTCGATAACGTTCTAAATGTATTTAGAATGTTCGTAACGTTCTTACATTTTTGTATTTTACGTCCTCTAGCTTAAATACTGTCAAAATTTGGTTACGATGCGCTTATCCGTTCCGAAGTTATAGGGAAAAATCTGTCTAGAATACACATATTGTCGTATGTCGCGTGAAAACTTTGAGAGCTCATAAAAAAAATTATAAAACAGAGGCGTCAAAATGATTCGAGTGATTCGAATCATTCATCGAAACTTACAGTCTTAGTTGTTATTGTATTTAACAAACAGAAGAATTAAAAAGACAAAGACAGCAATCATTACCCTCTCTAGTGAGCACTGTGGTGTTCGTACTCGAATCGTACTTATTTTGTGTTTCGTGTATATGTTGAGTAAATAAGAGTCAACAATATCATGCTTATTGTCAAGTATGAGTACGACGAGTACTTTAAACTTTAACTACGAGTAGTATGAGTATGATATCAAAATAAGTATGAATGCATCTGAAATTATAAGTATGACTCGAATCTACTCATCGTTTTGAATACCCATTGCTGTTCTCTGCTCTCGTCAGCAGCAGAAATGCACGATGGATAAGGTGCAGACCGACTCACTCCTATCCTATCTATCCATTACACAACAGAGGTGGCATTACGGCATTTGGCTTCCGTAGAAATTGTGCAGTCTGATTTAAGGTGCAGACTGATTTAAGGTGCAGACTGTTTTTGATCTCCCCGATTGTCTGAGCTAAATTGAATATTATGCACTAGCTTTAAAGGGAGGTACAATCATTTAAGAAGCAGGAAGGTCCGGTGGAACCAACTCGCTCCCACCATTATCCATACATCACACAATAGCAGTTCTAAAGACTTGGCTTTTCGGCATATGGCTTCTATAGAAACGGTGAATTTGAGGTGGAGTGTCTCTTTCGCCTTGTGGTCGAAATATGGAGGTTTTTTTCCTCCCAGATTACACGAGCTAAATTGGATATAATCCACTCATTTTAAAGGAAGACACAATCTCGTTAAAAGCAAAAGGATCCAGTGAATTGGGGGCAGGCCAACTCGCTTCTGCCCTATCCATCCACCATACAATAGCGGTTCAAAAGGCTTGGCTTTTCAGCAAATGTCCTCTGTAGGAATTATGGATTTAAGGGTGGAGATTGTCTTTCGTCTTGCCGTAGCAATATGGACGGATTGCCTTAGTTAAATTGGATATTATCCAGGGAATCTTAATTCCTCTGGTTGCAGAAAGCTACCTGCAATAGTGCTAGACTCTGTTGGACGCTCTTGGATCAGAATAATGTGTGTGAAGATAAATTTAAATAGCAAAGACAAAAACCAAAAATTTGAAGAGAGCTAATGTTAAAGTTAACAGAACAATGTTAAGTGGTTAAAATTTAATAGTGAAGGAAAAAATCATCCAAATATACGATATGAGAGAATGGAACACCTATTCCTTTAAAATTATGATCCACACATTTCTGAGTGGAACTGATGCTCTGGTAACTCGGTAATTCTTTTGAAAAGGAAAAAATTCATCGGCAAAAAATGTATCAAATTGTCTCGGTAGGATGATCAATATTGTGGAAAAATAGGACTTGCTGCTCATATCCCACTATATACAAATTGTAGCCTGAGGTGTCCCTTATAAAACCCAGTAAGGGGTATTTCCCAAATAATTTTGGAACCTGATACAGCGGGCTTCAAATATTGCCTGTATTATCAGTGTCTGAGTGGAATGAGGGATGATGGATATTGTGGACGAATGGGACTTGCTGTGTCCCTAATAAAACCCAGTAAGGGAGATCTCCTAAATAATTTTGGAACTTGAGATATCGAGCTTCAAATATTTCCTATGTTACCACTGTCTGGGTGGGATGATGGATGATGGATATTGTGGAAAAATAGGACTTGCTGTACATATCCCACTATATACAAATTGTAGCCTAAGATGTTCCTAAAAAAATCCAATTAGTCGTATCTCCGAAATAATTTTGGAACTTGGGATATCGGGCTTCAAATATAGCCTATGTTGACAGAGTCTGGATGGGATGATGGACGATGGATATTGTGGAAATAAGGAGTTTGGAGTCGAATCCACACGACTTCAAACTGTAGGTGTAGCCAACCACTCATGTACAAAAAATAACACATCCAACGTAAGTGGTGTGAGAAGTTAGGTTGTAATCCTTTCAGAAGGCTTGTATGTGTTTGTAGTTTAGTGGCTGACTCTATAGAAACCTCTTGAGCTAACTCAACTTTCCCATTCTTACTGGGAACTATTGCTTTAGGTCTACTCAATTCTATTCCATTCCTACACTACACAATACAGTTTCAAAGGACTTGGCATTTCGGCACCTGACTTCTACAGAGATTGTGAATTTGAGATGGAGGCTGTCTTTCGCCTTTCTGAAGGCTTGTAATGGCAAATTATGAATGTGTGTGTGTAGTTTAGTGGTCCACTCTACAGAAACCTCTTGAGCTAACTCAACTTTCCCATTCTTAGTGGGAACGATTGCTTTAGGTCTACTCACTTTTATCTCATTCATCCATTGCACAATACAAGTTCAAAAGACTTGGCATTTCGGCACATGGCTTCTACAGAGACGGTGAATTTGAGATGGAGGCTGTCTTTCGGCTTTCTGAAGGCTTGTAATGGCAAGTTATGAATGTGAGTGTGTTGATTAGTGATCCACTCTTTAGAAACCTCTTAAGCTAACTCAACATTCTTAGTGGGGACAACTGCTTTAGGTTTCCAAGCTCCTATCTTGGCTAGTCCAGTTCATTATTTTTAAAGTGGATTTACGTGTTCCAAATTTATTGGCTCTTTTGAATTTCCCTTGCGTACATAATTATAGTTTCTCTCCATATTTGAGGTAGTCGCCTGTTAACTCCTTTGAATATTTTTCATGCAACATTATTATGGTTGGATGAGCGAAAACTTTGTTGTTTGTTGCCGTTGTTTCGACTTTTCTTTCCTTTCGTCGTACATAGACTCTTGAGTTGACTTTAATGGCAACATTGACTTCCGACAGCTGGCGATGATGACGATGATGATGCTACTGGTACTGCTACTACTACTACTACTACTACTGTTGATACTACAACCGTTATTATTGCGATTTTCGTTGTTGTTCTTGCTATTGCTGCTTATAATCAACAACAAAACACGGTGTGTGGACTATAGACTTCAATTAAAATTAAGTACAGTGGATATATGAGATTGAGAGCAACTGCTTATAAGTGTACAATCAATGTGTGCGTGTGTGTGTGTGTGTGAGCATGGATTTGTTTATGCAAACAACGTTGAGAACATTGAAAATTATTAACGCTAGGAAACACAAACTTTTACGCACACATTTCCATAGATAATGCTGATATAATAAATGAAAATATATGTGTAGAGTGCACATACACACATACACACATATGTGTGCATGTACAATATTACTGCAGGCTAAAAAGAGGCATAAGCCATTAAGAGAGTGAGCAAGGATCATGTGAGAGTATTTAAGCATAATATATGAATATTATTATATAAAACCCTACACATACATACATACATACATGCATACACACATACATTCATACTACAGCCACTAGCATATGCAAATGCATGCCATATTTATGCTTAACAAATGAGTATGAATTTCAAGTCAATGCTTAATTTTTAAATATGTATACGTGTGTTTGAGCATGTATTTACGTGTTGGCTTATATTAAAATTTTAAACCTGTGGGGCTTTGAATTTACATTGAAAAATGTAAAGGAAATCAAAAAATTAAAGCAAAATTAATTTCAAGTTACTACTGTTTTAGAGAGAGAGAGAGAGAGAAGAGCGACAGCGCGTGGAATGACCCATATGTTTAAAATATGTATTACACCTGTGGTGGGGCTGTAAATTTACATTGAAAAATGTAAAGGAAATCATAAAATTAAAGCAAAATTAATTTCAAGTTACTACTGTTTTAGAAAGAGAGAGAGCAAGAGCGAAAGCGCATGGAATGACCCATATGTTTAAAATATGAATTACACCTGTAGTGGGGCTGTGAATTTACATTGAAAAATGTAAAGGAAATCATAAAATTAAAGCAAAATTAATTTCAAGTTACTACTGTTTTAGAGCGAGAGAGTGAGAGAGCGACGGCGAATGGAATGACCCATACGTATAAAATATGAATTACACCTGTGGTGGGGCTGTGAATTTACATTGAAAAATAAAAATTTTTAAATTTAAAACAAAATTAGTTTGAAGCCACTACTGTTTTAAAGGAAGAGAAAAGAGAACGAGAGAGAGGGAGAAAGTATGCGTAAAATGACTCATATGTTTATAAGACGGATCAAAGCTTTGGTGGGGCTGTGAATATACATTGAAAAATGTAAAGGAAATTGTTAAATTAAAGCAAATTTAATTTCAAGCTGCTACTGTTTTGGAGAAAGAGTGCGTGGAATGACCCATATGTTGAAAAGATGAATTACGCGTGTGGTGGGGCTGTGAATTTAAAGCAAATTTAATTTCAAGCTACTGTTTTGAAGAGAGATATATATATATAGAGAGAGAGAGAGAGTGCGTGGAACGACCCATATGTTTAAAAGGAGAATTATACCTGTGGTGGCGCTGTGAATTTACATTGAAAAATAAAACGAAAATCGTTAAATTTAAAACAAAATTAGTTTGAAGCTACTACAGTTTTAAAGGAAGACATATAAAGAGAGCGAGAGAGAGGGAGCAAGTTTGCGTGGAACGATCCATATGTTTAAAAAGCGGATTACTCCTGTGGTAGGGCTGTGAATTTACATTGAAAAATAAAAAGAAAATCGTTAAATTTAAAAAAAAAAATTAATTTGAAGCAACTACTGTTTTAGAGGAAGGGAAAGAAAAGAAAACGAGAGAGAGAACAAGTATTCATGGAACGACTCATATATTTAAAAAATAAATTACGCCTGTGTAGTATGAATTTACATGTAAAAATGTAAAGAAAAACTTTAAATTTAAAACAAAATTAGTTTGGAGCTACTATTGTTGTAGAGGAAGGCAGAAAAGACAGCGAAAGAGGAAGAAAGTATGCGTGGAACGCCCCTTATTTTCAAAATATGAATTACACCTGTGTAGTATGAATTTACATTGCAAAATAAAAAGCAAATCGTTAAAGTTAAAACTAAATTAGTTTGAAGCTACTACTGTTTTCAAGGAAGACATAAAAAGAGAGCGAGAGAGAGAGAAAGTATGCGTGGAATGACCCATATTTTTCAAAATACATTGAAAAATGAAAATCAAATCGTTAAATTAATCCCAAATCAATTTCAAATTACTACTATTTTGTAAAAGACAGAAAGAGAGAGAGAGAGAGAGAGAGAGCGAAAGCACGTATGGAATGACCCATATGTTTCAAAAATGAATTACACCTGCAGGGCTGTGAATTTACATTGAAAAATAAAAACGAAAACGTTAAATTTAAAACAAAATTAGTTTGAAGCTACTACCGTATTAAAGAAAGGGAGAAAAAGAGAGCGAAAAAGAGAGAACGAAAGCACGTATGGAATGACCCATATGTTTAAAAAATGCAAGTTAATAATCTTGTATAAAATAAAGCTTATAAAACAAGAATTTTATTTTTCAAATGGAATTTTCCAATGAATTAAAAGAAAAGCTCGAAACATATTGAAATAATTCTCTATGAATTTATATTGGCTTCATTGGCTCATTGTGGCTCATTATGGCCTAGAGCTCATGTTTTCACATTTACTTTGTGCTTAAACAGAGTGCTATTCGTTACGATATACAAATACATAGAAATCGTATTGATGAACTGCTGTTGCTGGTGATGGTGGTGGTGATGATATTTTTACTAGACTGCCATAGTTAAGCGTAAATAAGTAATTGGGTTCTGTGCACAACGCTTTTACAATCCCATCCCATACACAATAATAATAAGGCAGTGGAGATATTCATTTTAAATTAAAATTTATTTGCGTATTTGTCGCTTTAAGGTTTCAAGCATTAAATCTGTTTTGTTTAATGAAATTAATGAGAAATAGTTATGTATGGGGTACCAACAATACTGTGAAGTATGTTTTGACAGTTAAGGATGTGAAACTGTGATGACCTTTAGTTCCCGCAGCTTTGGCTTTCGTGAAATCCATTACTAATTCACAATTTCTAAAAATGTGTTCTAATGATTCATTTATAGTCGCTGTAGTCCAGTATATTGTAAGTTTCCTTATTAGACATGAGGCCACGGTCAGGAAACCTTAGGTCAAACATCTTCTCAGTAAAACGAATTATAAAAAAATTCAGAAACTCTAGGCGGCCTTCAAATTGTTTTGTAAACAAAAAACAATGCAGAATAAACTTATTCACATGAAACAAGTTAAGAATAAATTGAGGCAAACAAAACTACGGTTAAAAAAAGGAACAGTAATAATTTAAATCGCATTTTTTTCAGAAAAGAACAAAAAAAAAGTGCAGACATAAACACCAGTATAAAAAAAGGGATAACACAGTAATACATAATGGCAACAACCCTCAGTAATAACCTCTCACATCAACCTATGTGTGTGCAGTTAATTTAAAAATTGATGGAGGGACATACAAGTTAAAGTCGAAGACAATTTGGAAACAATCGGCAATTTGTACTCCGAGTCTTGCAAAACTCTGAAGGAAGTCGCCGAAAGAAAATATTTTCGTTTTGATGTTGACCTGGATACGAACCACGGGCTTCGTCTAATAAGCCAATACACTACCCACTAGACTACGGCGACTTCAAACCTAGTAAACAATACAAAACTGCAGGAATCTAAACGACATGGCGAAGTCATTTGCCTTCAAGAACGCTCATCAGACTGTTTACCCTGCGATATAAAAGGAAAGGAAAGGCAAAGCAGGCAACGGGGTCAGTAAAAGTTCAGTCAATTTTGTGTGAAGACGCGGAGTGTTTGAAGAGAATAATCATGGTTTGAAGATTTCCGTTATAAAGATCTATCGAGATTTTTTTGAGATTGTTATTGTTTATGCCAAAGAGTGCAAAAAGGAATAACAAACAAAGCAATTGTTGTTGTTGTTTACATCAAGTTGTAACCAGTGGCACACAGAATTGTGTGGATAATAAAGAATTTTAATTAAAACTAAACACAAAATTTTATTTTATTTTATTTGCAATCTACGAGCTTATATTTTAAACGTTTTAAAAGGTAAAAACGTAATGCACACTGTCAATGACAGTGGCGATGTTTTCACTAGATCTTGCTGGTCGTCGACGTACGGGCTTTGGAGAATTGTTTACATTGAAACATTGTCAGTTAAGACAAGTACAGTACCTGGATGTCGAAATTGGCTCATTGTACACCTCCTTAAATATTAAACACTTGAATTTATCCACCACATTGCAAGGAGATGTCCGGTAAGATATGGTTCATTGCCCAAAGAGATCACCCATTTTGATCAAATAAATTTATTTCTTGCACGTGTTGTTGAATACTGTATCCGTTCATGGTGAGTTGGCGAAACAATTAGGACAAATGACAACTAATTTGACGGATGTGTGCTTAACAAAATGGCCGATCTACATGGTACAGATGACCTTTCCCCCTTTTGCTTGTAGGTTATAAATTATTTTTTTTTAATTTTTATTTTATTTTTTTAATGTTAAAAGGTTGTTGACATTTCATGTTAAATATTTGCCGTTTTATTATATTATTGTGGCATATTTTATTAAATTTTTTTTTATTTTATTTTTATTTATTATTTATTATTGTGATTAATGTTTTCAATTAATTATAGAAAAAGTTTTCCTTTAATATTAATTTCAATTAATAAACAAACTGATACTGATGACATTTATTAAAGGCCATTTATTTATTTTAAATATTATATTTTATCATTAAATATTAAAAAAATACAAAAAAAAAGAGGCCAACAACTAAATAAATATGAAAATTTATTTTACATCACAAACAGAAAAACACAGAGAGAGAGAGAGAGAGAGAAGTTACCTTAAAGTATGCTGTAAATAACAGACACCGGAAAAATTATGCTTTAAAAAATGTTTCTTAATTTTTAAAAAACCTCACGTTTATTATTTATAATTCATGCTCTTCTCTAACCGCCATATTTATTTCTTAGCTTATTTTCCATTCAAATGTTATCTTTTTCTAGTTAAGGTTTATCTGGCAAATAAAAAAAAACTAACTTTACGAGTTTTTTTGTTTTTTATCACAAAAGTATGCACGCAAATATGTCATAAAATTAAACTGGAAATATAAACATAATCTGGGTATTTCTGGTTTTGAATGCTAGGATAGAATAATAAACAGAAAAAGAATAGTTTCTTCGTTAAAATCATAAACTGACTGGCATTTTATAGACGGAAAATAAAATACAGCTTTTGGCCCTAATTTACAGGTAAAATATTATACAAAAGAAACTAAATAAAGTATAGTTTTAGGCATTTAAATAATCTGGCAAACTGTATACCTTATGGATATCTATTAAAGAAAATTGATTTTCTTTACAATACAAAAAAAAACTTTTGTTAACAATTTAAATAGCCCGGAAGTGATCTTTTAAATCTAATGTAAACCTTAAAAAAACTATCTGAGGTGGTAAAATATTATAGAAATAGAAACTAGTTTATGAAAGTTAATAAAGCACAGTTTTAGGTGTTTATAAAAAATCTTGCAAATTGTATACCTTGAGGATATTGACAAAAGGCAATTCAAGTTTATTTCTGGAAGAACAAACATTAGTAAACAATTGTGTTTAAAATACCCATTGGTGACCTTTGACCTCTAATATGGAGCTTAAAAACTATCTGATATGGATATTGACTGGCAAAGATATACAAATAATGTAGTCTTCTTGACTTAAGTCAAATTTGAAGACACTCACTGAAATATCATTGAAATAAGTCTTGATATTGTAAGCCCCGGATTATTGACAGTCGACCTGAGGGTTAATTCAAGCAAAACCACATTAATGATATCACTTTTAAAAAGAAGGAAACGTTCTTAATGGAAGAATATTCGTCTCCTTGGTGAGATAATATCAAGATAAAATGCCTAAGGATTATGGCTCCGAACGGCAGATTGACATGACGGTTTAGGTTAGAGGATGTGTACTTGTCGGTTAAGATAAGTACAGTACCCGGAGCTTGAAATTAACTCATTGTACAATGACGATTTTATATAGAGAACATCTTTGTAAAGATCAGAGATGTCATAAAGGTACGCAGAAGGCTTCAAGCCAGGAATTATGCATTGTAAGTATACCATGATGATTAGACAAATAGTGTCCTGTGTGGTGGCAATTCTCTGAACAGATAGAAAAAATATTTCAAATCAAGTTAGGCAAGATAGAAAGACTACAAAGGGACAAAGGGAACCTGTCCTACAGCGATGCTGAAAAGTTTTCTGGATTTAAGTCCGCTGCATATGACAGAACAGATTAAAGCTTTCGATACTATGGTTAGGATGATGGCAAATAAGACTAACATCCGCTGGACAGGGAACATAAAGTTACCCTTTTGTTAGTTCTGAAACCTTTGCTGGATTTAAGTCCACTGCATATGATAGAGAAGACCAAAGCTTTCGAAACTGTGGTTAGGATAAAGGTAATCAAGACTAATATCCGCTGGATAGGGAACTTTAAATTACCCTCTATTAATTCCCCGTTAATGTCGCAATTCTTGGCAGTAAGCCAGCAAACGAGCTTGCGAAGCTTGGAGAGCTTCTATGCCTCTAATGGTATGAGAACCCTTCTGCGGAGTAGACGCAGATGTTTGGAATGGTATGTTCAACGAAAAGGAAATACCAAGAGAAGCGAATATTCTTTTCAAAACAAACTTTTGTTCGGAAACTCCAATAAGACGAAATCCGATTTATGGACCAAATGATTCATAAATAACCACAGAATAGGTATCCCCCGCCTTTTGACAGGGCAAAGTAATGTTATGCAGAATTGTCATCGTGAAAGAAATCCAGAAGTACCGTAAAACTCAGTGACATTAATAGACGAACCAGAGATCAGCAACGAGTATTTAAAACGATGAGTAGATTCGAGTCATACTTATAATTTCCGATACTTATACGCATTCATACTTATTTTGATATCATACTCATACTACTCTTACTTAAAGTTGGAAGTACTCGTCGTATTCATACTTAACACTATCCATTATGTTATTAACTTTGACTCGTCAATACTTAACATTTACACGAAGCACAAAATAACTATGATTCGCGTACGAACTCTACAATACTCACAAGAAGTTTGTGAGAATGCTTTGCTTGTTGTCTTTGTCTTTCCTTTCTTCTTTATTTTTATATGCAACAACAACAAAAAAAGCTGTAAATTTTGATGAATGATTCAAATCACTCGAATCACTTATAATGATTATATATATTTTTCTAAATTTATGAATCAGAATGAGTAGGCATGGTATGAATCAAACATATTTCGAATGTTGTGAGTTTGATGTCAACTTTATACTCATACTTATTGCAACCTATGCTTATAAATCAATGTTTTAACGAGTAAGAATGAATCAGAGTAGTTGAATTTCAATTCTATTGATTCACTTATACTCAAAATAGCATGAGTGCTTATGAGTAGCGGAAAAACGATTCATTGCTAATCTCTGTTACCAAACTTCTCTGTCCAATGAGTCATATATGACTCACGGGAGGGTACGTTCATGAGTCATATGTGACTCATTTCTTTATATAAGTTTAATAAAGAATTTGTGCTGAAATATTTTTGCGAATTCTAAATGGATGTATAGCAAAAACCAAGTGATTTGTATGGAGACAGGGAAGTCTGCTACTTTGACACCGTAGGGTATGATATTGCACCATGGACCGTGATTGAAATTAAATTTGAAATTAAAATTTTTTAAATTATTTTTTTCTGTTGCTATTTAAACAAAAACAACAACAAAAAAACATGTTTTTTAAATTATATTTGTTTCATACTTATTTGCATTTGATTTCATGCTTTGTTAACTTTAATATGAAATACAACAAGAAGCAAAAAACAACAAAAACAACGAAAAATAGCAGACATTAAACAAAAAAAATGAATTCATACCATCATCATATCATTGCCACCTGTCTCAACATTTTTAAATTAAAAAAAAAAATTTTCCAGAAGATAATTATGCTTGACAAACCATAACATCCTGGGAAACGTTAACAGCAATCATTTCAAGCATTGGTCTTGGAGCTTATTTTCGTCTCCAACTTTTTATTTTTGATGACTTTTTTTTCTTGCTTTTAATGTGAACAACAACATCGACAACAACAACAAAAAATGTTTAACATGAAAATACATGTACGAGTACATTTACATTCAAAGTAGCATCAGGTAGTCGTCATCGTCTATGACAACAGCAACAAGACGTATGAGAACTCATTAACAAGGCTCATGCCTTATACACACGCACACACACACACACACACAATACCTCGTCACATCCTCCTAGATGAGTACTTAAAGAGAAAATAAATTCATTAAAGGCCGCTAAGGAAAGCAACTTTTTTTGTTGACAGCAACAGAAAATTTTATTTTCAATGGTGAACTACAAAGTTAAGCTTTAAAGAGACACCAAACTGGAGGTGTTCGGAGTAATTAAGACTCGAAGATAACTTTAAATGCCGATTCTTTACATCTGAAGTCTACCAGGCGGCAGCTGTATTCAAGCTGCGTTGCAAATTGCGGTGGACAAAAATGTCCACAAGCGAAGAATCACTAGAGTACTCTCCGCTATCCAAGTGCCCTTCAAGGCACTGGATTCTGGTGTAATAAACTCCAAGATTGTGTACGACTGTCTTAGATGTTTCAATGAGATAGCAAATGGATGTGATGTTTGTACCACATGGGTACCGGGGCACAGAGATATTCCCGGCAACTGCAAAGCGGATGATTTACCTAGGAGGGGCACGACCATCGAACTCTCTAATGAATTCCCTACATTGGGGATCACTTCGGACACGAGTATCCTTATAATTGACAATGCAATCGTGGACTTTGTCAACAGTAGGTAAGTCGCCGTGGTCTAGTAGGTAGTGTGTTGGCTTATTAGACGAAAGGCCCGGGTTCGAATCACAGGTCAGGCATCAAAACGAAAAATATTTCTTCGGCGACCTCCTCTCAGCAGATTTCTGGCAAAGAATCTTGGAGTAAAAATTGCCATGAAAAGCTTCTCAAAAAAATCTGTCGTTCGGAGTCGACTTTAAACTGTAGGTCCTACCACTTATGTATAAAATTAACGCACACAACATAAGTGGTGTGAGAAGCTAGGTCGTAATCCTGACTGAAGGGTTGTAATGACCAATTATGTATGTATGTATGTAGGTAAGCAGCTTGCGATAAAAGCAGAACGGCTCAAAAAATCTAACCAAGGCTGGATAGGAGGCACAGGGCGACTCTGCTAAAGCATGCTAAAGAAGCAGGCTCAGCACTGTCATCGAGGTTATTACAGTGCATTGCATTATAGAAACCCATGCGAGGCGATTTGGTCTTGGACACCTCGTGAATGATTTCTGCAGAACCTGTGAAGAAGAGGAAAAGGATGAAACTATTCTTCACCTTTTGTGCACATGCCCGGCACTTGCTGAGAGGAGAAAGAGGTACCTGGTTGCCAACTACATGGAGTGCCTTCTAGATGAAGTGCCCTGCATGGATATTGACAGTCTGAGTTGCATCATCGGAAACTCCGAGTGGTTACTGGAATAGGAGAGAGTTTGGTATCACAATGCGCCCTATGTGTGGCCTAAATTTATTTGCTCATGGCTCCACCGGGGGGTGTACAGCCACTTCTACCTACCTAAGTCATCTTGTCATTATTCTACACAACATGGCTTCTTACAGTGCACTGAGGCTTAACTTCTCAGATAAGTTTAGTCGACGTACAACAGTACGGCATGCTTCCGTACTGCTGCCTCAAGTAAAACCAAATGACCTGTGGTTTTAGATGTGACCACTGCTTTCGAACGAACATACCAAACCTTCCAATCCCACATGGGACTAATGGTTTACTGAAGCTATCGTCGGCTGTGACGGAAATATAACGACCATCACCGATGGCTGTTGCGATAAGCTGGCGATAGATAACTAGGCTACCTTATTTTAGGTTAAACGGGGAGAGAGAGAGGGAGAGAGAGAGAGGGAGAGAGAGAGAGAGCGAGGAAGAGAGAGAGTATGAACCCCTGCAATAATATTGTAAAAAGAAGTATGGAATTCAACAACCAATGGTTGCCGAATTTTAAAATTCCTGTGTACAGCAGTGGATAGCAAGAAAACTAGGGAGTTACGTGAGTTCGCCAAGAGAATTTTAACAAGATACTACGTTGTAGCTAGTTTCGCTGACAAGCACGGGATTACTGCAGAGGGTTCTAGAAACGGAGTCGGTACAACAGATTTTATGTAAGTGCCCAGTATACCAAGCCAAACTTCAACGGTTTTTGGAAGACAGCCCATATGAACAGGGTGACAAACTTGCCATTAAGCGGCTGTCGAATGTCCTGCAGATAAGATGTCATCGGTTTTATTTTTTTTATTAAACCAGAACTCAGGGGATGACCACTACTCATGTAGTGCATTGTGCAGGTTTAGGAAAGGTGAAAAAAGGGAAGATGCGAACGGTAAGGAAACGAGTTGCTGCTGGTGACTATAAAATGGCCAGTGCTATACCTTCACCATTAGACAGTATACAGCAATCGTCCCTAAGAAGTCCGCAGTTTCTCACACCACTTGGGTGAAAGAACGTTTGAAGATTTGGACATGATTGAGAATGTATCAGTAAGGGAACTGGCCGGTTTCATCCGAAGCTCGGTGTGATTCAAATCCAACACTAACGGATCATGACAAAAGGGGGCTTCTTGCCTTACGCTAGGTGGCACTAGGGGTCATATGGGCCACTGAATGAGCTTTCTTGTGAATGGCAAGCTATCCGCTAAACTATCCGCTAAACTATAATTGGCTTCAATCCAACGGAAGTAAAGTTTTAATGAAAGATCCCTTTCCTCCTATTCTATTCAAATAATATTTTTAGTGTTAGGAATGATGTATCCAAAGGTTTTGAAATAGATGCTTTGACCAGATGAACCGGTAAGGTTCCAGGGGTGTTCATACAGAACATTTATTGTGAAGGATCATAATTTTTTTTTTCTACTTTCGTCTAGGCAATGACATTTCACATCTAAAGATTGTGAATTTTGTACCAGAAAATTTTTACTTTCAGTTAAAGAAAGTAGTGGAGAGTCGTCGCAACGAATTCATATCCGGAAAGAGTAAGATTGTGACAGGAGAAATGAAGAAATGGAAGCAATAAATGGATGAAGATAATGATTCAAAAGTCTGTAAAATCGGGACATCCAAATTGGATGACAGGCAGATATAATATGTAGGGCATGATTTGAAAAATTGCCACTTTTCAACGTGTGTTGTTAATTGCATGCAACACGCGACACATAATTGGCCATTACAACCCTTCAGTCAGGATTACGACCTAGCTTCTCACACCACTTATGCTGTGTGCGTTAATTTTTATACACAAGTGGCGGGACCTACAGTTTAAAGTCGACTCCGAACGAGAGATTTTTGAGAAGCTTTTCATGGCAATTTTTACTCTCAGAGTCTTTGCCAGAAATCTGCTGAGAGGAAGTCGCCGAAGAAATATTTTTTCGTTTAGATGTCTGACCTGGGATTCGAACCCGGGCCTTTTGTCTAATAAGCCAACACACTACGCACTAGACCAGGGCGACTTCATTTATTAGGAAACTCGCCTAAGATAGTCTTTTAATTTTTTCATTTTGTTTGAGATTTCTAAACTGTGGTTTGAACTACGAACTCTCGGCAAAGAAGGCCGCAAACTACTAGAATACAGTGATTATTGTTGAACCAATGGTAAATAGTCCTCTATTTAATAAGCCAATACTAGGCAACGGCGACTTTATCGAGGAGTTGTAAGAGATGAAAATTAAAAATGAGATTGAAAAAAGCATTCATTTGACTCGATTCCTTAAGACTATGCTAGAAATAGGAAAAATAAGTAGTTGCTGCCTAGAACTTTATGAGAGGCGGGGGGCCTACAGTTTAATATCGGATTTAGCCAACCACAATGCTGGCATTTTGTATAAGATATTTGAGCTTGGGTTTAAACCATGGGCCATCATATTACTAATTCGACTGCGGGGACTTCATAAAACGTAGAAGACTGCTTCGTACGATAGAAGGCTGCTGAGAGCCTTCCTGAGAGAGGAAGTCGCCTAAGAAAGTTTTTCATTATTTCATTTTGAAATCTCTGAGCTGTGGTTTGAGCTACAGACTCTCAACTAAGAAGGCCGAATACACTAACTACTAGAACACAGGGTTTATTAGTGAATCAGTAGGATCATATTAACCCACCACATTGCATATAGTCCTCCGTTTAATAAGCCAATACTAGGCAACGGTGACTTTATCGGGGAGTCGTAAGACATGAAAATTAAAAATGAGATCGAAAAAATTGTTAATGTGACTCGGTTCCTTAAGACGATGCTAGAAATAGGAAATATAAGTAGTTGCTGCCTAGAACTTTATGAGTGGCTGGGGGCCTACAGTTTAATTTCGACATTTAGTACTAGATTTAAGCAACTTTTAATGCAGTTTTTGGCACTACCAACTAGACCACGGCGACTTCTAATTGCATGCGACACATGAAACAAAAGTTTCATACAAGTTTTCTTACACACTTATTGGTGATTTGTCTGCGTGGCTGTCTGTCTGGTAGTATTTTTAATAGGAAATCGGTTTTTTTGTTGTTAAAAGTTTTGAAAAAAAATTTTTTTTTGTATTCTTTTGATTATCAAAATTCGGTTTTCTTTTCTTTTTTTGTTTTTTGCTTTATTTTCCTACTTATTTTTTATTTTCTTGTATTTATTTTACCTTGGAGGACAGGTGGCAAGGTAAGAAAATGTCAACATTTAAGCCCTAAAATTCTCTAGTAAAACATAACATGAGTATGGGAAATACAAACTAAAGCCACTTTTACTTTCCAGCTTCTTAAACAAAAAAAAAGAAATGAAAAGAAATGACGATAAAAATAAAGAGATAAAGATAAAGACAGATACGGAACTGGTGGAAAAAAAAGTCCAAAAAAAAACACCGAAAACTACCTTTTCAACGTTCTTGTTCTTTTTATATTCCCTTTAAAATGATGGCTTTTACTTTCTGCTTTGATAACGATGGCTGGCTGGCAGGTAGGCTGGTTGGTTGGCTGGCAGGTTGGCTGGCTGACTAGCTGCGGTGGTTGAATTTGCCTTGTCTGTCTTAATATTGAGCCTTGGCTACCCTCCCCTCCTACCCTCTTATGTCAGATTATTGAAACAAGATTATTTATGATATCATCGTTGGGTCCCTTAAGGCTGCATATTCCATTCCATTTTAAGCTCTCTTTTTTCTTTCACCTCCCCTGCTCCCCATTATAAGTTCAAGAGAAACTGTAACAGTATATGGAGAATATCTGCATTCAGGGTATGGAATTCTTCATCAAGAATTAAGAAATAAAAGTAAATAAATGGAGGGATTTTTTATTTTTTCTGTATCTTCTTTGAAAGTTCCCTTAATATGCCTTCAAATAAAAAAAATGATTTTTTTTTTCGTTGCCACTAGGCAACCTAGACCCGCGCTCTATACGCCACACAAGCCTGCTATTACCATAACCAGAAAAGTGTTATCATATCTTTATGTTAAGATCTAAAATGCAAAAGAGAGAAAAAAATAGGGAAATGAAATAATGAATTAAAAAGAAAACCTTTTTCTCTCACTCTTTCCTTTGGGCTATTTTCGTACCGAGATTTTAGGTTAGACGGATTGGCTATGTTGTAGTGTTCAAGGTGTTGTTTAAAAAATTTTTTTGGCGTCACATTTTTTTTATCATCAAAAATGATGATAATAATGATGGTGGGTTGGTGGCTATGCTGATGGGTCTCTTTATTTTTTTTTTTATTATTTTCTCCACGGAGTTTTAAATTTTCATTTGCATTATGAGAGAAAACATCTTACTTTCCAGTATCCATCCTACCTATACGGATTGAAGTGCTAAAATCTTAAAGAGCCATACACACACGAGTATGAAACATGGATTAAATTTCTGTTTTCATAACGTTTTCATAAGTGTTGTTAAAATTAAGTTTCTTTACACTTTAAAACTTGAATTGCTTCTGGCATCGTTCAATGCTTTACATATGTTTAAAATTTATTAAAATAAAGCAAACAGAATACTTGTCATGTTTCGCAACATGTGCTAAAAATTAAATCATTTTTTCATTACTTACTTAATTGCTCATTACAACACTTTAGTCAGGATTACAACCCACCGTGTCACACTAGCTCACGTTGTGAGTTGTATCACTTTTATTCGTGACATACGAGACAGTTCCTCTAAATCAAATATTAAAAAATTCTCGTATCACGTTGTTAGTGGTTAAAATCCTACGAAATGGTTCCACCGATTTTTATGAAATTTTGTATGCATATCGTATAGGTCTGAGAATCGGACAGCATCTATATATGTTCATATCCCTAAATGTCAAGAGGGCATGGCAAATCGTAAAAATTAAATATTTCAGTTGTACGAGTTGGACAAAGGTTCACCTCAGAGATCAGCAATTAATCGTTTTTTCGCTGCTCATAAGCAATTTTGAGTATAAGTGTATCAACAGAATTGAAATTCAACTACTCTGATTTATTCATACTCGCTATACAACATTGATTTATAAGTTTAGGTTACAATGAGTATGAGTACAACGTTGACATCTAACGACATACGAAAATATTTGATTCATACCACGCGTACTCATTCTGACTCATAAATTTAGAAAAATACTTATAATACTTATAAGTGATTCAATTCATCAAAATTTATTGCCTTTGTTGTTGTTGTATATACAAACAAAGTAGAAAGGAAAGACAAAGTAGTGTTCGTACGCGAATCATACTTATTTTGTGCTTCGTGTAAATGTTAAGTAGAGACGAGTCGAAGTCAATAGCATCATGCGTATTATTAAGTATGAATGCGACGAGTACTTCAAACTTTGTGTATGAGTATGATAATAAAATAAATATGAATGCTTATAAGTAGCAGAATTTACAAGTACGACTCGAATCTACTCATTGTTTTGAATACTTGTTACTGATCTCAATTTGTTCACGCTATTCATTTTGATCATAGACAACTAAGATTTGATGGATAAATTTGTAGATTCGTATCGACAAACTCAGAAAAAATGGGCGTGGCAACCCTCCTCCTTCAAGTGATACCTACACTTCTTAAACTACTGAACCGATTTGAACAATTCTTTTTTTGTTTGAAAGCTTATCAGGTTTAGATGGTTTAAAAAAAGAATTCGTTATAACAAAAAGTAGGCGTGGCAAACTTTTAAAATTTAATATTTAGGAACATAGCGATGGTAGAAGAATACAATTTTGTGGATAAGTTTGTAGAGGCGATATCGACAAACTCAGAAAAATTGGGCGTGGTAACCGTCCTCCTTCAAGTGATACCTACACTTCTTAAACTATTGAAGCGATTTTAACAATATTTTTTTTTGTTCAAAAGCTTATCAGGTTTAGATAGCTTAAAAAACACTTTAATATAACAAAAAGTAGGCGTGGCAAACTTTTAAGATTTGATATTTAGGGACATAGTAATCGTAGACGAATACAATTTGGTGGGTAAGTTTGTAGAGTCGATATCGTAAAACTCACCAAAAATGGGCATGGCAACCGTCCTCCTTCAAGTGATACCTATAAGTCGGCTAATATGATGGCTTATGGCTACATATGTATGTACATACATATATAACAAGTATATTTGTTGGTTTTTTATTTTAGAGTGAGTACAACAACTACTACTTCATCAGCGCTACCCGTGATTCGGACCTCTTATTATTATTTTTTATATGGCTCACCTAAATAACGTATCGACTTTGATTAAATTCTAAACGAGAGGGTGAGCTAGTAATCTATATTTAGGCATCCAGATGCAAGCTTTCCTTCCAACATAGTACTCAGCATAAGTAGTGTGAGAAACAAGATCGTAATCCAGGTTGAAGATATGTAATGAGCATTTATGTAAACGGGGCCATCAAACATTTCATGCAATAAATCGATTGTGACATGAGATGTATGGCAAGTTGCATCATTCTGCTGAAATCAAACATCGTTCACATTAATACCATGAAAAGGGGGTACAAAAAAATGGTTATCATAGTGCAATAGGTATCATCTCCATGGAACGCAATGGTTGCGATGTTCTCATTTTCCAAGAAATATGTGCCAAACGATGACACCGTTTCACAAGAGGTACCAAACACTTGGCACTCGTAATGGATGCATTGGCTTCTCTAAGACCATGTGCGGGTTTTTTTGAGCCTCAAGTACGTCAATTACGGTTATTAATGTACTTACCTAGATGAAAATGAACTTCATCTGAAAGGATGTTTTTTTTCTTGGCAAAATCCTCATCATCGTGCAGTTGCTCGTTGGCCTAATAAATCCCAATATTGCTTAAGCATAAATCGATTTATTATGTTTAGTAGAGATAATATACTGAATTTTGAAACAGAATAGTATAACAAAAGGGTTGCCAGATTTGAAATAACCAACGGTTCAAATTGAAACCCATAGATTGGTGAATTTCTCTCATTAGTCTTTAATCTTTATTTTTCCACAAATCAAAGGGCATCAGGAGTTGCATGCGCTCTATATACTGTATACGTTGACACAACAGCCTCACAGATTGTACGTTTTCTAATGATTTTTCCTTATCATAATTGAATCCAGATGTTAGGTTCGATAAGATCTCCTCGTGTACATAACACATTGTACGGTAAATAGATTGGAAGATTGAAGGACAGGAAATAAAACATGTCATACACTTAAGTCATGAAA
The DNA here is from genome assembly GCA_014635995.1 of Sarcophaga peregrina. NCBI lineage: Eukaryota > Metazoa > Arthropoda > Insecta > Diptera > Sarcophagidae > Sarcophaga > Sarcophaga peregrina. The sequence goes on along the minus strand of CM025790.1, from coordinate 93,654,309 downwards.
TGTAAGCTTTGTTGTATTTCTGAAATTTTTTAACCGTATGTATACTTTTGTAACTGAGTGTATATAATCTTAAAAACTTAAAATGCTTTGAATAGATGGACTATAACAAAGAGTCTTTTAGAATTATCATAAAAAAAAAATAATAAAATTCAGGCATAAATTAAAAAAAAATATTTTTTAAAGATTCTTTAGCATTAACGACTTCCCATCTCTGTTCGGTTGTGAATAATACCAACTACTTTCTAGTTAACGACTGTTTATTATTTATTTATTTGAATTTAAATATTCATAAACTTTATAGATTCTGTTTATAGGCAAAAAAAGTGAACATAATAACTCAACTCAACTAGCACAAGCTATCAGACAGACAGTCAGTCAGTCACTCAATCATCTTGTTTGAAGGAATACCTCCTCATTGCCTTATTCATTCAGTCATTCAGTCACACTGTTATACATTCATTATGTCATTCATTTTTAATTCAGATGTTGTTGTCCATTTTGAAATATCTTGCCAAACGAAAGACTCTACTGACTGACTGACGGACTGACTGACTGACGGTTTTGGTTTTTCATTTCATTTTTTTTTAATTTTTTAAATTTATTTTCCACGCAGCAATTCGCCTCTTCTCACCAATGAATTTTAAATTATTTTAAAATTTTAATGGCTAAACATTTTTGTGTGATAACAATTATGTTTCATGTCTATCCAGTCAAATACAAATACAAATTGCGCTGCAAGGACAGATGGATTGACACACACACAGTGGATAATAAGGATGGATGGATGGATGGCTGGATGGATACAAATTATTAAATATCCTGCAAAACTTTTAATTAATCAAACAATAAAATGGCATTTTTCAATTACAATTTCAGGCTTAAGTTTTACTTTTAGCATCAATGATTACAACCCATTAGTCAAGATTACAATCAAGCTTCTCACACCACCCCACATGTGCTGGGTGTTAAATTTATTTATGAACGGAGGAACCTAACCTTGAATTTAAAGTCCACTCTAAATGTCTGATTTTTAAGAAACATTTCATCGCAATTTTTTATACTCTCAGAGTTTTTGTCAGGAGGGTAAGGAGGGAAGAGCAGAGGCGTTGGGGAACGTATCGGGTTGTTCTGTTTCTAGGCGTCTATGGCTTGCTGGGGACAGTAAGAGGACAGAGTGACTGTTGGGCTTGGTTAAGGCCAGCTTAAGGTTGGTTGTTGGTTTTATCACGGGACAACTGCGAGATTAGGTCGCTGACGGGGATCTGGAACAGATCCCAGCCGGACTATTGCACGATATGTTGTGATGAGGAGGAGTTGGAGGTCTATCCAACATCTCCTCTGCAACTGCCCAGCCCTTGGTAGTTTGAGGTTGAGGAGCCTTGACGGGGCCTACTTTGAGAACTTGAGTTCTGTGTCGAGAGCCGACATCAAGGCTCTTCACAGATTCATTAGCAGCTTGGGCTAATTGAGAGGTGCTAGGCCTTCATAAGTGTAGTCGCTCGCTCAACATCTTTTGTTTTGTGTCTGTTTCTTTCTGTGTAATTCCTCCGTTTCCCATTCTCCCTCCCTTTCCCATCACATTCCTATATCCTCCATTTCCTTCCTCCCCTAAGGACAATGTACAATAGGTCAATTTCGACCTCCGGCTACTGTGCTTGTCTTGACCGACAGGTGCACGCCCTCTAACCTAACCTAACCCAACCTAATGAGAGAAATTCACCAAAAGAATGACCATCTATGGATTTCAATTTGAACCATTGGTTATTTCGAATCTGGCAATACTTATGTCATACTATTCTGTTTCAGAAGTCAGTATATCATCTTAACTGAACGTAATGAATCGATTTACACTAGAGCAACATTGGGATTTATTGGGTCAGCGAGAAGCCGCACGATGATGAGGATTTTGCCAGGAAAAAAAAAATTATCTTTTCAGATGTAGATCATTTTCATCTCGGTCTTATTTACCTTCACACCGACTGATACGAGGAAGTCCATCGTGCTGCTAGCCGACTACTAACATAAGATGACCTACTATCAGGGTCCCAGGTGATCATGTGTGTGAATCCTCGACAATAAGCAAGCAAAGAAGTTTGCTTACATGACATCGATGGTACCGGAACCATTCTGTGTCGTGGCATCAGATGTTCAGAAAGTTATGCTCAAGTGCTAACTGCCAAGGGGTAGTTAAAATAATTAAAACCTGAAGATGCACGTTACTCCAAGCAATCTTAATGATAAAATGAGAAAAATAGCCGCAGCAAAGCAAAAGGATCAACAGGGATGGTTGTGCCATCACATACCAAGAACAATGCCTTTCAGTATCCTTGTGGAATAAAAATTTTTCTAAGGTAACGCCTCTGAAACATAGTTTTATGCATGTTAAAGGAAGGTAATGCAAAAGGCCCGGGATAAAAACATGATATAACAGTTAGGTTACCATTACAGCATTCAATATGGGGCTATCTATGTAAGCTACATTAGATAGAATGGATAGAGAACCATCATTTGCTCAATACCAAGGAAATTTAGGGCAAAACAGATAAGATAATCCGCTTCCCTGATCGATTTAGAACCTGTCTGTTAATTGGCTATTACAATCCTTAGGTGAGGATTACGATCAAGCTTCTCACACCACTTACAGTTGTGTGTGCGTTAATTTTATATGTGAGTGGCGGGACCTACAGGTTAAAATCAACTCCGAATTACAGATTTTTAAGAAGTTTTTTTCATGGCAATTTTATTTAGGTTAAGTTTGATTAGAGGATGTGTACTTGTCAATTCTGACAACTACAGTACTCGGTGGTCGAATTGACCCATTATACTACGTCCTAGCTTCTCACACCATTTATGTTGTGTGCGTTAAATTTATACATGAGTGGGGGACCGGACCTACAGTTTAAAATCGACTCCGAAAGACAGATTTTTGAGAAGCTTTTCATGGCAATTTTTACTCTCAGAGTCTTTGCCAGAAAACTGCTGAGAGGAAGTCACCGAAAAATTATTTTTAAATTTTCGTTTTGATATCTGACCTGGGATTCGAACTCGGGTCTTTCGTCTAATAAGCCTACCTACACTAGGCCACGGCGACCTCATTAATATTTTCGTTTTGATGTCTGGCCTGGGATTTGAACAAGGGCCTTTCGTCAACACACTACCTACGAGACTACGGTGACTTCTAGACATTATACGGCCTAAGATGGCCGATTTTTTTTGTTGTTGTTGATGTGTACGATGTTTGGTTTCAACAGAATGGTGCAACTTCCCCATATCTCATACCACAATCGATGTATTGCCTGAAACTTTTGATGGCCCCGTTTAATAAGACGATATGTTGATGTTAATTCGCCGCCAAGAAGTTGCGATTTAACATCGTTGGACTATTTTCTGAGGGGTGCCGTTAAAGAAAAGTGTTATGACGTCAAACCACAGACAATTGAGCATTTGAAGGCCAACAAATTTGTGATGCCATTGCTGAGATACGACCTCATCATACACTTGAAAAAGTGCAGGATAATTACTGCAATCCTATAAGGTACATATGAATGGAATATTAGTCCATTTCTACATCTGGCCATTACAACCAACAAATATAAAAAATCAATTTTGGGTGGGACAAAGTTCGCTAGGTCAATTAACAATATAATCATAACGTGTCATCGAAATAATTTCAATACGAGAATAATAAAAAAGGAAAACTAGTGGATTCGGAAGTGTCTCCGAAACGATACTTCAAATCAAAGCAAATCTGAAGCCTTTTTTTAATGAAGAAATAAATAACCCCCTGAATAAAGAAATTTTATGTGAAAAATTTAAATTCTTTACAAATGCAGTTTAATATACTGCGGGAAATAATAAAAAAAAAAAATTGTGAATAAATTTTGAAGGAAGTTTAAAAAAAAAAACAAAGAAAGAATAAATTTTACATGGCAAAACGAAAATGGTAATATCGTGTCGCATGCATTTATGTGCGACAATAAAGTCAAGCGAATTATTAACTTGACACATAAAGGAAGTTGTTGTTCAATTAAAAATGTTCGTTTTTTTTTGTTGTTTTTATAATTTTACCATTAACATGTGCTTAAACACAAACGTTTTTGGATGATGTAGTCAATCTATCCTTCTCGACCATCTATCCACCACCTGTCTACTACCTGTCCATTTATTCTTCGTATATTGTCAACACCATTGGTATTGGTGGTGTGAAATTCTCAAGCCATTCATAGTTGTTGGGTAAAATTTTTTAACAAAAGAACAGAATGACGGAGTGATAAAAACGTACGTACGCAGAGACGGACAGAGAGCAGTCAAATACGTATACTACAGGCTGTAATGAATCAAAAAAACGAAAACGAAAAAAAGGACAAAAAACGGGGACAAAAAAAAAGCGAGACAAGACAAAAGGGTAAAAATATACAGCCAACTGGATGACATATAAAACCGTCCGGATGTTTAATGAGTTTAATTAACATAACAATCCCTGTTAATTACAATTTTAATGTTTTCGTTTTACAACCGACATAACATGTACAACAACAACAAAAAAAGGGGAAAAAATTTTTTTTTTTAATTTATTTTGTTTTTTTTTATTAAAAAACGTACCCTACAGAAGGGAATTCGTGACATGTTTAAAGAAAATTTAATCAATTTCTTTAAAGAACAAACCTCTCTTCTCATAATGAAGTAATTTGAATAATTTTTTAATTCTTACATTAATGTTTCGTGACATGTGTGATTGTCATTTGTTCACTTTAATACTTTTGGCAGGTTTAGAAAACCCCTTACAAACCCTACTTCTCATAATGAAGTAATTTGAAACGTTTTTTAATTCTTACATTAATGTTTCGTGACATGTGTGATTGTGATTTGTTCACTTTAATACTTTTGGCAGGTTTAGAAAACTTCTTATAAACCCTACTTCTCATAATGAAGTGATTTGAAACGTTTTTTAATTCTTACATTAATGTTTCGTGACATGTGTGATTGTGATTTGTTCACTGTAATACTATTGGCAGGTTTAGAAAACCCCTTACAAACCCTACTTCTCATAATGAAGTGATTTAAAGCATTTTTAATTCTCACAATAATGTTTCGTGACATGTGCGATTGTGACGTGGTCATTGGAATACTTTTGACAGGTTTAGAAAACCCTGTAAAAATCCCACTTATAGTATAGTAAAGTGAGTTGGAATGGTTTTCACTTTTCCATTTTATGTTTCGTGACTGGTGTGATTATGACATCGTCCACTTTATCACTGTTAGCTTTGGAATTCGTGGCAATTCAATCAATCAATTTTTTTAAAGAAAAGTAACAAACCTCTCTTCTCATAATGAAGTAATTTGAAACGTTTTTTAATTCTTACATTAATGTTTCGTGACATGTGGGATTGTCATTTGTTCGCTTTAATACTTTTGGCAGGTTTAGAAAACCCTGTAAAAACCCCACTTATAGTATAGCGAAGTGAGTTGAAATGGTTTTCACTTTTCCATTTCAAGTTTCGTGACTTGTGCGATTATGACATGGTCCATTTTAACTTTGTTAACTTTAGAATGCGTGGCAGGTTTAGAAAATTTTCAAAAATTTCTTATGAACCCCTTCTCTCATAGTGAAATGAGTTGAAATATTTTCTCTTTTTTTTTCTTTATTCATTAATGCTTCGCGACTTGTCTACACAATAACCTCAATATTCTAATTCCAATTTACACAATCGAAAGCGAGCAATAGACATTTTATTTTCTATAATATTTCTACATTTTATTCACATATTTTCGTTTTAGTGTCGGACCTGGACTTTGAACTCGGGCCTTCAGTCTAATAAAGCAACACACTGCCTATTAGACTACAGCGACTTCTTCTTATAACCCTTCGTTATTATAACCCTTTAGTGAGAATTACAATCTAATTACTCATACCAGCCATGTTCTGTGTGATAATTTTACCCATGAGCATCATCTAGACCTACGGCTTAACATGGACTTGGAACGACCGATGTTTAAGATACTTTTCACGGCAATTTTTTTTAATCTCAGAGCATTTGCCAGTGTGATGGGCGTTGAAATAAATATTTGTTCCGTATTTTGTTTTCTACGACATATCTGAGCTGGGATTTGAACCACAGGTATCTCGTCTAATAACACAGCCCCTTGGATGGGTTTTGCAAATAAGATGGCGTCAAGTGTTTTAGAAGGCATTTTAATTGCTGAACACGAATCTGGTTTCCATCACGTTAGGTTTTCAAAAAAAAGGGTGTCGAAACCCCTAAAAATAGTGTATTTGCCCATTTTCGAAAAACTTTGGAGGTAAACACTGACGTGCTAGAACTATTCTTAGCCTTTTAGAGGCCATTGTAAAGGTAACACGTGGCTGCATAGATCTAAAAATAACACTCCCCTGCATGGGTTTTGCAAATAAGATGGCTCCAAGTATTTCCAAAGACATTTTCCGAGCTGAAAACGAATCTGGTTTCCATCACGTCAGGTTTTCGGGGTCGAAACCAGTTTTTGCCCATTTCTGAAAAATTGTGGAGCTAAACGCTGACGTGCTAGAACCATCGCTATTGTCGGAAATTAACAATTGATCTTTCCTCTTTAAAATGAGCCCAAAGCGAAATTGATTGCATGCACCCTTGGAGTAGGTAATGGGTTTATATCAAGGGGTGCAAGAGAAAAATAAACACATAACGGAGGTCCTTAAAAATTCAGATCAGATTTACTTGAAAATTGTTACTTAGGAGTTTTTTTTTGGGGTCGCTGATTATACATATTGAAGTCGCCGTGGTCTAGTGGGTAGTGTGTTGGCTTATTAGACGAAAGGCCCGAGTTCGAATCCCAGGTCAGACATCAAAACGAAAAAATATTTCTTCGGCGACTTCCTTTCAGCAGATTTCTGGCAAAGACTCTGAGAGTAAAAATTGCCATGAAAAGCTTCTCAACAATCTGTCGTTCGGAGTCGACTTTAAACTGTAGGTCCCACCACTCATGTATAAAATTAACGCACACAACATAAGTGGTGTGAGAAGCTAGGTCGTAATCCTGACTGAAGGGTTGTAATGGCCAATTATGTATGTATGATTATACATCTTCATTCAGATTGAAAAAAATTCAAAATGGCGGATTTAATATGGTGATCGAGATTTATAAAAATTAATCAGATTTACCACGACCGCCATATAGGATCTTAATGAAGATTCAGAAACATCTGGAGCCATCTTATTTGTATAAAAAATATCCAAATTTGCAGGGCTATGTAAGCCAAATACTACTACTACCTACATCATAGAACGGCAACTTCAAGAGTGGAGGAGTTTGAAAAAAATAGTCTGCAAAAGCGGGCCAAGGATCAAAGCCTCCTGTGAATGCAAAGTAGAGCCAAGCAGTTTCTGATACGAACATCAAGCCATTTTTTTTCCTTTTTTTTTTGGAATTCATTTGTAGCTTATGATGTGGCTTGAGAAGATTCAATCGAATCCATGTCATATTTTTAAAGTAAGTGCTCGATAGAAATATCTCAAAACGATAATACGCTTCACTTTTCTTTTTTAAGCTTTTTATTTCCAAATTTTATAATTTTCATGGTATTACCACAACAAAAAATTAAAACAACTCTATGCCTTCATTGCTGGTTCTTCCCTATTTTTTTATTTTTTTGGTTGCTGATTTGATAGGGTGTTGAAGTCCTGCTGTTTTTATGCTGTCACTTAATTTGTAACTCCTGTCCGGCATCAGTTTCATTGCTTTGTTAAACCGAAAATAATAAAAAAAAACAAAAACAAAAAAATTGTTTCTATTTTCTTCCTGGGAATATGCCAGCGGATGTTAAAAATTGTGTGTCGTTCATTAAATATTTACAATGACAGCAAAAAATATACGTACGAGTATGTATAACGGGAAGGTAATAAAAAAAAACGAAAAACAAGGAAAAGTTTCGTTTTATAATTTTGTTAATAATCGTGGAATTGTGTGTGGAAAATTATATGGCCATACATGGCCATGAAATCCTTCGATCTTAACGTACATATAAAGGGTGTACCCTAATCCTGCCCTGTTATAATGACACGCAGTGTGCCGTCGCCGTTAGTGAGGATAACGCTCGGCTTAGTATCACATAAGCCCTTGGGGTTTTCTTTTTAAAACATATTAAAACCACTTAGATTTTAAGTGTATGTTCTGGAGATTTATTCTGCTTAACGCAGAATCTATTCATTGGGCTTCAAATCATTCCTCTTCCGTATTGAAAGTCCTTGGATGGACTTTACATCGCTCTAGAAATAGAAATAAATTTTCTAAATTCAAACCATAAAACAAAAATTTTAATTTTATTTTCACTACAGAAAGAAAGCCGACTAATTTCTAACAATGACTACAGGCCTAAAGTCGCCATGGTCTAGTAGGTAGTGTGTTCGCTTATTAGACGTAAGGCCTGCGTGTGAATGGCGAGCGCTATCATGATATTGTTGATTTAATTTCTATATAAAAAAATTTATGATCTGTGGCAACAATGACAAACGTTTTCATCAGCGTTGACACATTCGCTGCCAAGGACGAGTATACTCGTCGTTGATATGGTATCCCTCATTGCCAAGACGAGTATACTCGTCCTACTTTACTTTACTACTTTTTTTTGCCAAAATATAAATGGCAATGGGAATGACTTTATATAACTTAGTCTAGGCAGCTAAAAAGTTAAGTAAATTGTCCTTAACGTATTAGCTGCCTAGTACAAAATCAATTTAATGGCAATTTTGTATCGACAAGTGGTCGGGGTGGTATCATTCTGGCTTTTCAAGTGGCTGTCAATAAATCATTTATTATTCTCTAAATCAAAGGGCATCAGGAGTTGCATGCACTCTATATACCGTATACGTTGACACAACAGTCGCCTCTACTGGGTTTCGAATCACTGTGGCATAGAGAGAAACGAAAAGGCAAACAAACTTATTCGTAAGTTATCGGAGATGTCTGAAGAGGAGACGGTATCCCCTCTTTTCTAGATTTTAAAAAAGCAACGAGCAATTTAAATCAATCTGATCAAATGTACTTGGTTTGTTGAATTGCAAAACTACTGTGTCCAGAATGAGCGAACAAATTGTGTTCCACAAGAGAACGGGTCGTATTCTAAAGGGCTACTGCGCTATTGACATTTAGTCGATGACTAGCTTAGTTTTCTCGGCCAGGATTACTTCTGAAGAAGCCTGGAAGTGGATGAAACAGAATCGGTACAACAATTTTTATAAGAGTGCTTTGCCCTCCAAAAAGCGTCATCGGTGTTTGAGTGATAGAAGATTTAAAGTCGGCGCTGTTTAGTAGGTAGTTTATTGGTTTATTATACTGAAGGCCTGAGTACAAATAACAGGTTAGGCATCAAAATGAAAATATGCAAATATTTCTTTCGAGCCTTCTTCTGAGAGTAAATAAAATTGTTATGAAAAGCTTCTCAAAAAAAAAAAAAACATTCTGTCGTTCGGAGTCGACTTTAAACAGCAGATCCCTTGGTACCCATGTATAAAATTAACGCCTACAAGATAGGTGGTGTGAGAAGCTGGGTTGCAAACCTGACTGAAGTATTGTAATGACCAATTATGTATGCTTTGCACTACAAAACAAGCGTCATCAACGGTTATTGAGTGGTAGAACATATAAAGTCAGCGTAGTCTAGTAGGTAGTGTGTTGACTTCCTAGAATTGAGGACACGATTCAAACTCCAGGTCAGATATCTGCAACAAAATGATCTCTGGCAAAGATCGCTGGCAAAAACTCTGAGGATAAATAAAATTGTTTCGCAAAAATCTGTCATTCGGAGTTGGATTTAAACTGTAGGTATTGCCATTCATTTATTAAAAATTAGCACACACACAACATTGGTGGTGTGAGAAGCTCTGACTGAATACAGTTCCTATTTATAGAAGAACGATGGTGTATTAAATACGTATTTGATAACACAATGGGGTCGCTTTAGTCTAGTAGGTAGTGTGTTGGGTTATTAGACGTAAAGGTAGGGTTCGAGTCCTAGGTAAGACATCAAAACAAAATACAAAAAGTATTTCTTTGGTGATTTGCTCTCAGCAGATTTCTGGCAAAAATTCTGAGAGTAAATAAAACCTCCCATGAAAAGTTTCTCAAAAATTTATCGTTCGGAGTCGACTTTAAAGCGTAGGTCCCTGGGCAGCCATGTGGTGGTGTGAGAAGCTGGGTTGCAAACCTGACTGAAGGGTTGTAATGGAGAATTATGTATGTATGTAAGTATATACTCCTTAATTATACCGTTAGGATTAGAAATGCATTTGATTCTTAAAACTAAGTGCATAAATTTTATTTTAATAAGGTTACCTGCCTAATAATGGTGATAAGTAATAAAAGCCTTCTTACCTGCAATGAGAAAATAATAGAGAAAAAAAATTTATTTTTTTTTAACACATTTAAACATTTAAAAAAGTAAATCTTTCTAAAGGGGCTTTATTTTATTTTATTTTAATTTTATTTTATTTTTATTTATTAAAAGAAATCTTTTAATACGTTAGTTAAGCGTTTTAAAAAAGATTTAAAAAAACGAAAAATATTTTTAATACGTTGATGTTTAATTTTTCACAGAAGCCTGAGCCAAATAAATTTGTAAAACGAAACTGTGGTGAACGGAAATACGTTTCCTAACTAAACTTTTCATATTTTCAATGGGAAATAATTTATTTTTTTTCTACCCCCCCCAAACAATGAAATTCAGTAAAGCAAACAAACAAAAATAACCTTAAAAAATATATATTTTAGACCAGTAGCAATACAACAACAACAGATGCAATAACAACAACATTGAGAAAAATAAAATAAAATCCTGTTAAAAATAATCCATTTATTAAACAACGCATTTGGGGTTTATAAACATTCGTAGGACTTGTGTTGCATGTTTTATTCGGTTTTTCAAGCAGCCTCCTTAGCTCTCTCTCTCTCTCAATATTTTTTTTTTTGTTCTTCTTGTTTTCAATGTTCAAGTTTATTTAAAACAAATACAACAATGGAAAAATATATAATACATGCAAGCATAAGGAGGAGAGAGAGTAACGGTGATACTAACATTGGCCAACAAAAACACACATCAATTCACAACTCCTTGTGCACAATTGTATTGTAGAGCATCAGTAACAGAAACAGAAACAGCAATACAACCAACATCAGAGTACAAAATAACCCCGAAGCTGTTGTGCAGGCACAAACAAAACAGAAAAAAACGAAACAAACATTTTTTTTCCTTTTAAAAAAACGACGACCACCACTACTCAGTTTCAGTTATACATTCGTATGTTGGCGGGCTGGCTGGTTGGTTGGTTGCTTGTTGGGTTCGTTCGTTTATTTAGTCGGTTTCTCTTGACCTAAATTCACTTGGCAAATACTCAGCCAACAACAATAACAACATCACCATATAACACGAATTAACAAACGAAAACTGAAATCCTTAGTAACGAAAAACAACCTGCATAAGAGATTATACTCAGAAAAGAACGAACGTGCAATACTGTGTGTGTGTCTTGGCATGGCGTAACGTAACAAATCAACGAAGTACGTAAAACGTTTTGTTTGCCTTTAAAGAGTTAAAATAAATACCAAATGGAGTTGATTTTACTCTCTGTCTTTGCAGTTTTTTTTCTTAATAAATTTTTAAGTTTCCTTTCCAAATACATGGCAAGCAAGCAGGCAGCATCACCAATAAAATGCCAAACGTTTCACTTATACATGCTCATGCTTATGCCAATGCCCATATAGTTGGCGTATGGAAGTAGTAGTCGCAGTATTTATTGATTGATTTTACGTAAACAGCAAATAAAAATGAATTGGCATTAATCATACGCCTCGTGAAGCATTTTTAAAAGAAATTTTAAATTAAAATTTCAACATTTTAAGCATTGTGGACATTTAAGAACGAGGCAAAATATGTATGGTGTGTGGGTGTAAAATAAAAATATTTTTCCATGAAATAAAATTCAAAAATAATGCAAAAGCCAGTTGCTTTAGTGGTACGTTCGCCAACAATCCCTGACCTTTAAACGTTCTGTCACCTACAAATGTTCTGAAGTGCAGGCCACTCGTATGGAAGGTGTTGTTTTGATTCCGTTTCTTCCGCATGTTAACGAGACTGCCAAAAGCGCAGTGTCCTATTAGCATTCCTATAAGAATACGAACCGTTCTTTTGTCAAACTCAAGTAGTTTCTCGATTCTTTCGCTATTCCCTACTGGATACAGCAGTTTTAAAATTCGGTGACCAGTTATATGGGAGGGATGGAATGCATGCAAACAAGGCAAAGTTTCTGACTGTGGCCAACATGGCGACCACCAGGGCGATCCTTGTCTTGCTGTATTCAAGTTGACACGCAGCCTCCTTGTGGCCCCTCCTGGATGGCATTCTAGCACCCGCTAGATGTTAACTAATGCGTGCAGCGAGGTCCAATCCCCTGGACGTTAAATTCGGGTTGTGCGTAGGGCTTGGAACCCACCACGTAAAAATTTAATCCAATGAAAGCCCATACAATAGCCTCTAGAAAGATCCCCTCTAAAGTTGACGACCACGGCAAACGTTTCAAGGACAATGATTTGAGAATTGGCGCATGGAACGTCCGCACCCTTTATAGGGCAGGCGCTTCCGCCCAACTGGCGGATGCCCTCATGAAATGTAGGACTGACATCACTGCCATACAGGAAATGCGATGGATAGGACAAGGATGCAAAAGGCTAGCATCTTGTGATGTGTATTACAGCTGCCATGTTGATAAGCACGAATTCGGATGCGGATTTGTGGTTAATAAGAGACTTCGTCACCTTGTCTCTGGGTTCACGCCAGTGAACGAAAGAATAGCCACAATCCGCATCAGGGCAAAATTTTACAACATCAGCCTAATTTGTGCTCACGCCCCGACGGAAGAAAAGGACGATGTGGTTAAGGATGGCTTCTATGCTAAACTCGAGGACGTATACGATAAGTGCCCGGCCCATGACGCCAAAATCGTCCTCGGGGATTTTAATGCGAAGGTCGGGCGGGAAGGTATCTTTGGCCCCACTGTCGGACAGTTCAGCCTCCACGCAAACACTACCTCCAATGGTATGAGGCTGATCGATTTCGCCGCGGCGCATAACATGGTAGTATGTAGCACCAGGTTTCAACATCTCGACAGAGGCGCCTGGAAGGATGTGTTGCGGCAGGCCGAAATCCGTTAATCGGGTTGTTATGGCCAATTAAGTAAGTAGTAGACCAGTTATATCGGACCACCTACGGTGATGTTTTTGCTGTTTTGTCCAATTTAGCAAAGTATTCAATATTCTTAAGACGCCATAGTCTAGTAACTAGTGTGTTGGCTTATTAGACGTAAAGCCCGAGTTTGTATCCCCAGGTCATGCATTAAAGCGAAATACTTCTTTTCCTCTAAGCAGATTTCTGGCAAAAACTCTGAGAGTAAATAAACCTTTCATGGAAAAATTTCTCAAAAACTATCGTTCGGAGTCGACTTTAAACTGTAGGTCCCCCGCCACTCATGCATAAAATTAACGCAGACAACATAAGTGGTGTAAGAAGCAATTATGTATGTACATATATATGTATTCCCTATATCCCCTCTATCGTCTCTTTCTCAGACATTACCAATTCTCTTGTGCCAGTTCATCTACCCCTTTCGTTCTCCTCTATGACTTACTGACCCGGCACTCAGTAGAGGTGAGTGTTGTGTTAACATACACGTTAGAGTTCAAGCAACTCCTGACCCCCTTTGATTTAACGATGTAAGATGCCAGATTTTTGATTGTTGCATTAAGTTCGAAGGTAGTATGTTACTGGTTTCAGTCATATGAGCAGCTTGTTCAATAGATGGCCTAATTAGGTAATCCGTATTTAGTTTTAATTAAAATTCTTTATTATCCATGCAATTCTATTAGCCATTGTTCACAACTTGATGTAAACAACAACAACAATTACTTCTCTTTATTATTCCTCTATTTTATAGCCTCCTTTGCATTAACAATAACAATTACTAGACAATTATTCGACAGAACTTTTTAGCGGAGATCTTTAAACCGTGATTACTCTCGTCAAACACACTGCGTCTTCGCACAATACTGACTGAACTCCACTAACTCACTCGTCTGCTTTGTCTTGGCGTAAACAGTCTGATAAATGCTCGTGGCTTCGTATTCTCCAAATCTCTATAAATGTGAACATCGCTGTATGATTATTGTTGTTTGTGTATTTTGTTTACATTTATGCGTGTAGCGTTTGTAGTTCTATTTTTGTTTACTTGTTTATTATTTCTTTGGCTAGTATTTGTTGTCGTATTTTTGTTTATAATTTTAATGTTTAGCGATGTTAAAGCAAAATGGATGGCCATACGATTTAAGAAAATAAATTTAATCGATGCTCTTCTTATCAATACATTAATAATTGACCATTACAAACCTTCAGTAAGGATTATTGATCTAGTCTCCGAAACCTGGCTTTACGTCTAATAAGCCAACACACTAGCTGCTAGACTACGATAACTTCAGGGCGATCAACTACATGATTAAAACCCTACTTGCTTATTTAATTACAACCCTTTAGTCAGGATTACAACCCAGTTTCTCACACAACCCATATTCTGTGTGTGTTTTGATCCATTATTGGCAGAAGCTACAGTATTGTAGACTGAGAAATCAGTCCAAAAATCCCTTTTTAAGAATCACTTTTAAAAATTATTTTTAAAAACCATTTCGCTTGCTAATATCTATCTGCAGTACATGATAAACGCACAAATGCTTCCATTTCATGTAACCTTTTAACAGTGGAATTAACTATATGTTAAAGTGGCTTCTAAAGTGGCTACGATACGGGGTTTATAGCGCTAGAGGATGAGTAGCGATTTCAAAATTTTTCTAATCTTAAAAATAGTTTCCTGATATCCATCATCAAAGTGTCAACGTAATAAACTTTATTATAAAAATCCAGATACTCTCTGCGATGCTAATAAATAAAGGTAATACAAATCAAAAATATTTCAGGAATATTTCATGTACCCTCTCTCTTGCTGTCAACGAGATTGAATTCCCCTATAATACATACATAATTGGTCTCTACTACAGTATGGCGACTTACAGTTTCTATAAAAATCTTGTGCCGGAATCTCAAGTTTATCGGTATGCCTACTAAAGGTACAGTGGCCCGCTTTGCCTTTTCGAAATTACTATAAAATATTTCGTTTACATTTATTCTTTTACCGTTTGTTGTTGGATTTTTGTTTACGTGTTTACCATTTTTTTCAATGCTGGTGTTTGTTGTTGTATTTTTGTTTACCATTTTTTTTTCTATGCTGGTGTTTGTTGTTATATTAAGCAGTACTATAATTTGTAAACAGGTTTGTTTATTACATTGTTTTGGTTTTTGTAGTTTTTGTTTATAATTTCAATGTAAGGCGATGATATTGAAGCAAAGAATTTTATTCAAATTTTCAATGTAACATGAAAATTCTTGTTTTATAAGAAATAGAAGTATAAAAAAAAATATTCTAAAAAACTAAAATGCTAAAAATTTAATTGAATTTAGTTTCATTCAAAAATGTTTTTTTTTCCATTTTTTTTATGAAAGAAAATGGAAAAAAAGGTTGAAAAACCGTGAAATAATATTGCTTTTTAAACAAAAATTGGGTTAATTGAAGTTCACAATGGCAAATTGCTGTTGTAGTTGAAAAATTAAAAGTTCAAAAACGATTTAAAAATAAATAAATTTTGCAATCTGTTTTGCAACTTTTTTCCTCTCTCTCACTCTCTCTCTCTCTGCTTTTTTTTTGTTTAGTGGCATCGATTACTACATGAAAATTGGAGTGAAAAAGAAAAAGGGAGAAACACACACACACAGAGCCAACCATTTATTTAAAACCAAATGAAATGAAAATAAAGAGAAAAAAATTTCCAGTGAAAAATGAATTGAAAAAAAACTCAGGAAAATTGTTAAAAAAAACGTACAACGGGAACGTATGAGTGGCATTCATTTAAAGTAACCCAAACAACAATTAATAACACTCATACGCTTCGGATGAACGAATGAGCAAACGAACGAAGGAACTCTTTTCTTCAATCATTTTTTTGTTCCATTTCGAAGGGGCAAATTATTAAATACAGTATTCCCTCGATTTACGTCATCTCGATATACAGTAGCGAGCAAAAAAAATGCAACACTGTGCCATATGATCTTTAATAAGATCTGTTTCAAAATAACGGTAACTAATTTATCTATTTTCTTTTGCTGTTAATTCTTTCAATTATAAGTTTTCAAAGTAACCACAGTTTATTCCGAATTCTGCTTTAAAAAGTTAAATATTTTTGAATTAGTGAAAAAAGTGCAAATTTTTAGCGAGCAAAAAAGAATGCAACATAATAAAAAAAATAGTTAAAGTAAGTTATTTATTTAATTATAATTGAAATTTTCTTAAATAAATTATACAACATGTGTTTTGTAATAGAAGCAGCTCTCAGCTGACAGCAAAACTGCAATCATCAAAGCCTTAGAAGAAGGAAAATCCATGCGTGAAGTTGGACACCTCTTTGGTGTAAATCAATCAACCGTATGTCGGATTTAATCTCGATTTTCCTTGAGAAATAGTGTGGAAAGGAAACCAGGTAGTGGTAATCCTCGAAAAACTACCTTCTGTCAAGACCGCCAGATGATTGCAGTGGTTAAAAAAGATCCACGAAAGACCGCAGTGGACGTTGCTAATTTCGCAAATGAGCAAATGGGAGTCTCTATAGGCGTTCACACTGTTCGCCGTAGGTTGAAAGAGGCTAATTTGCATGCGAGACGAGCCGCAAAGAAACCTCTCAGCGCCTGGAATTTGCAAAACGTTACAAGGATTGGTCAAATGAACAATGGGCTAAAGTCTTGTGGAGCGATGAAAGCAAATTTAATTTGTTTGGCTCCGATGGGATAAATTTTCTTCGAAGACCGCCTGGACAGAGATATTCTCCAAGATATCAACTTCCAACCGTAAAACATGGCGGTGGATCAATAATGGTGTGGGGTAAGGAACGATATGTTCAAAAAAAAATTATTGATTTTACGTCACGTATTTACAGGTGCGTTTTCCCGTGATGGGGTAGGTCCCTTAACTTAAATCGAAGGAAAAATGGACGCCAAGAAGTACTGTGAAATCCTTGGAGAACACATGCTTCCTCATCTGCGGGAAAAAATGTCTCCTGCCAAAGCACTCAAGTCGCTTAGCTCGAAACTTTTTAAGCGACAATGATGTCAATGTTTTGGATTGGCCATCACAGTCTCCCGATCTAAACCCCATAGAAAATCTATGGGAGCTATTAGATCGGGAAGTTAAGAGGAAACATCCGTCAAATAAGAGGCAATTAGAAGAAATTTTGAAAAGTGAATGGGAGAAAATATCCATTAACACATTAATAGCTTTAGTCGACTCTATGCCTTCTAGGTTGCAAGAAGTCATAAAAAATAAGGGCTACGCCACTAAATATTAATTTTAAGATTTTTTTTTTTTGTAAGAATTACTATTTAATTTAAATAAACTACAATAAAATTTATGCTGTTGCATTTTTATTGCTCCCATGAAATTCGCACTCTTTTTAATAAATGACAAAATAATATATCATTAATTAAAAATCATATATATTATTTCTAAAGCACTTTTTTTTTGTCGGTTGCAAATATCTCCCATACCACCGCACCAAATTTAATGAATGATATCTCATTTTAAAGCTTATATCTAACACTAATGGCGAAAAATAATTAGAAATTGAAAAATTAATATTTTCATTGATAAAAATTATATGTTACATGGAACTGCATAATAATACTGTTGTCATTGTGATTATATGTTTTGAAAAATGACAACTGACGGTGCGAAATATTCGTGCGGGTCATCTAGTATTTACATAATGTTATTGATAATAGGTATCTATAACTGTAGGGATTAATAACCCAAAGAAATATTTTGAACTGGTCACCATTTTTTTTAAAATTATCGCACTTAAAGATAATTTTACCCAACGTTGCATTTTTTGTGCTCGCTACTGTACACTTGTTTCGATTAACGTCGTCAAAAATTTTGTTCCTTTCAACTTCGATTTACGTCGCCTTTGTCCGCAACATTCTACAACGTAAATCGAGGGAATACTGTACTCAGACACTTGCCTCTTGCCCAAAAAAAAGCTCATACTCCCCGTATTTTACGTATTTGAACTTTAAAAATCTTTAAGGAATTATTTGTTTTCCTTCATTTTCTTCTTCTTCTTTACTAATATTGCTTGCTGGCCATAATTTAAGGACGAAAATATTTTCGTAATATTTTCTTGGCATTAAAGTCAAAAACGTATGACGGATAAACACAGCATTCAAGTGTTAACAAGTCAGTGGAATGCGCAAAATTTCGCAAAAAAAAAAAATAGATGAAAAGGAAATCGTAAAGCCAAATTGGGCAAAAGTGTTCGATGACCTTCTTCTTTTTCCTTTCCTTTTTTCCCCTCCATTTTTTCCTTCCTTTTTTTCCATTTTTTCCATTCTTTGGTGTGTATTATGAGTTTTTGTTTCGTATAACGATTCCCTTGCTCTGTTTAACATTAAACGTGTCGTTTGTTGGTTGGCAATACTGGCAGTACTGTAGGTGAAGTTTTTATTTCAAGTCATTATTCACGTATCTCCAATGGGCCACTTTCAAAATACACCACCACCAAAACACAAACACTTCAGAGATGTAAACAAAAAATTTCCCGTTCTACAGGCCGATGTACACAGGGCTGCAAAGCACTCGGTAAGAATGAAAGTTGTAAAGACTTCGTCAAGGCTATATAATACCCTAACCTTACTTTCTGATCATATGTAAAAAACCAATTTAATATGTAACCAGAGGGCTGGGAAAATTTGGAAACTAAGAAGTAAAGAAAGTTTTCCATCTCTGAACAAAGTTAACTGAACAGGAATACACAAGGAGAAGACTAATCCTAAACAGCACTGTACAGGACTCTACACAATACTGTATGATTTAAGAGAATAAGTGAAGCGATCCTTATGGATTATACTTTCCAAAATATTCCAATATTACTCTCCCAAATGTTACTCTTACTCAGGTTTAACGATTAGTGTGTTGATTATTGAAAGATTGGCATTACGTTCTACAGTTCACTTCATGTTTTTCTACGAAAATTTTGTCTTAACTCGACTTCGATGGAGTCGAGTCGGTCACTTGCATACTGATGATAAGCCATTGTAATACCATAAAACAATGGCTCAGCGGAGGACTGAAAAGTCCTGATTGTCTGATCTAGGACAATCAACATCAGGATTTTGCAATAAAAAATCACGACTCCTTACAATCAAGTTGAAAACCGGGCACGAGGCTTTAGCAAATTCTTTAGCTTTGGCTTCATTACATTACAAAAAAAGGAGTTAGAAAATATCCTTTTTCAATTCAAGATATGAAGACTATCTCTTTTGGGCTACATAATAAATATGAATTGTCATATGTGGAGGACTTGTAAGGGCTTGTGGACTTTAGTGCCTATACAATTTCTCGCAATGTCTCTGTAATCTCTGGATCAGAAAGAGAATGGATTAATAATCCCAAAGCCTGTGGCTTCCCAGGTAAGATATCAGAAGATCCAGAGAAAATATCATGTCAGCGTCATTTTTCCTGGCAGTTAGTATAGATGGAAATAGATTGCATTCGAAGAAGCTTTCATTTCTTTCGGCATGGATTGTTTGTATTTGTTCACTTACTTTACATATGGTCTTCTAAAGAACAAAACTCGAGCCTTATGTATAATAAGCCAACACACTACCTACAAGACTACGGCGACTTACATCATTAAAGTTGACAACAGGAATATTATGTACTCAGATATCCAACATTATTTGGCATAAACTGACGCACTGACTACGAAAGAATGCCGGGAAAGGCACTTTACTTTGCGTCACTACGTAGAGAGCTTCGATCCATGCATGTTTGATTATGATGATGATGTATGAGTATAATGATGTATAAGTATAATGATGTCCGAGTATGATAGTGTATGCGTAAGATGGTATATGCGTATGGTCGTGTTTGAGTATTTCGATGTATCAGTATATGGTGTATGAGTATGATCGCGTTAGAGTATAAATATTTATGAGACTGATGGTGTATGCTGACGATGATGTATGAGTTTGATGGTGTATGTAGTGTATGAGGAGTGTGTGGATGAGTGTGATGTGGTGTATTAGATGATGTTTTGTATGAGTTTGATTGATGTTGATGATGTATAAGTAGACGGTAGGAGTATGATGTTGCATGAAAATGATTTTGTTTGAGTATGATTATGTCTGAGTATGATTATGTATGAGTATGATGATGTTCGATTATGGTTATGTATGAGTATGATGGTGTTTGCGTATGAGTGTGAAGATGTATGAGTAGGATAATGTATCAGTAAGATGGTGTATGAGTATGATACATCATCATGATGTATGATGATTTATAAGTTTGTATGACTATGAGTGTATGATATGATTCTGTATGAGATCGTGTTTGAGTATGAACGTTTTTAGATATTTAGGTATGATTATGTATGAGTATGATGGTGTAGGAGTATGATGATGTATGAAAATTATTGTGTTTGAGTATGATGCTGTATCAGTATAATAATAATATGTGAGTAGGATAATGATGATGCAAGAGTATGGTAATGATTATGTATGAGAGAGATAATGATGTATGACTACGATAAGAGTATGTGAGTAAGATGATGATGTGAAGACCAAATCAAAGGTGTAAACTGATAGGAAAATCACAGAGACTGCAAAGTGAAATTAATTGGAAGAAGTATCCGATCCTGCAAACAATCGCTGCAGTGTATTAGGTAGTGTGTTGGCTTATTAGATGGGAAGCCAGAACTCAAATCCCCAGCTAGACTTTAAAAACGATATTATGAAAAATATTTCTTCGACGACTTCCTCTCACAGCAGATTACTGGCAAAAACACTCAGAGTAAAATCGTCATGAAAAACTTCTCAAAAAATGTGTCGTTCGGAGTCGACT
The DNA here is from genome assembly GCA_014635995.1 of Sarcophaga peregrina. Lineage (NCBI taxonomy): Eukaryota > Metazoa > Arthropoda > Insecta > Diptera > Sarcophagidae > Sarcophaga > Sarcophaga peregrina. Next base: position 93,633,277 of record CM025790.1, on the reverse strand, counting down.
TTAAACTGTAGGTCGGTACCGCCACTCACACACAATATGAGTAGTGTTGGGAAGCAAAGCCGTAATTTTGACTGAAGGGTTGTAATGGCGAATTATATATTATATATGTATCCGATCCTTCAGCCGTTTGACTCATAGAACCATTATTAAAGATTGCGATCACAATGCCCCAAGGCACAGATAACCTAAATTTCAACCATCCATTGGAAAAGTTTAAAATAAATTGATAAAAAAGAGAACAAATTTCAATCTTAAAACCCATTCAGGATTATTAGGACCAGTTATATATGAATATGACAAAAGCAATATTAAACTAAAATACATCTTAAACCCTGTGTAGTGCAACGTTTTAGAATTTTATTCTTTGTTTAGCCGCTCTTCTGTACCTGAAATGTATGTATGGTATGATGAAGCCTTTTTCTTATGGACCATAAAAACACACCTCTTGGCAAAAGTAAAAGTTAAATTGTTATGAGAATAAACTCTTAAAAATGTAGACAAAAATTATTGCCCACAAAAATACTTTCAAAACTCTTGTTAAGGGGGGGTACGTATGGTACGTACGGTACGTAGGTACGTACTACATACAATGAAAACAAGTTAACGAAGTAAAAACGATAAAAACCACAACAATAATGATGGCCCGCAAAAGAATCAAAAAGTTTCTATAGACACTGTGGTAACGATTTCTTTAGTTACTGTACGGCCTGCCTCACCTACAATTGCCCGCAAAGTGACACTAACAGCGATCTATAAAATGCGAGAAAAGGATGGAAAGATGAAGAGCGAATGAAAGAGAGAGAGAGAAAGAGAAAAACTATTTTTACAATATTGTATGGAAAGGGCTGGCGAAGCTGGCCCTTAACAACTTTTTGATTTAAAAAATTTTATTTTTTTTTGTTTTCTTTGCATCTTTTTTGTGTTGTTTTCCTTCCATTCTTTATATGGCGAATACGTACTTTTCGTTTATCGAATATATTTTTAATAGTAACTGTCAAAAACAACGTTATAACGACAAATTATTTGTTATTGTAATTCGAAGAAATAAAAAAAAAATTACAACAACACTGCCCACTTGGCATTCTGTGGCAGTAATGCTGCTACCACTGCCAAGGAGTATGGGAAATAAAAATTCGTTGAAATATCAAGAAATATGAGGAAAAATATTAAATTTTGAATGAATGAATGACAGGCACAATTTTCTTTTTTTTTTAACGGAAGAATAAATCCAAATACTGGAAAAGGCCCACGAAAAACAAGTCGACACGCACCATCTTTTTGTCGACTATAAGGCAGCCTTCGATAGCCCCATAAGGGATCGTGTTTATACCGCAATGTCTGAGCTCGATATACCTGCGAAGCTGATAAGGCTATGCAGAATGACGTTGAGCAATTCCTGCAGCTCCGTCAAGGTAGGAATGGACCTCTCCGAACCTTTTGATACCGTGCGAGGTTTCAGACAAGGCGACCCCTTATCATGCGACCTCTTCAACTTCGTCATGGAGAGTGTTCTGCGAAAGGCAGGAGTGCATCGCAATGGCAAAAAACTGTCCAATTGCTTGCGTACGCTGACGACATCGACATCATAGGGCGTACCAAGCGAGATGTTACTGCTGCCTTTAGCGCTATTGAACGGGAGTCTAAGAAGATGGGTCTGGCAGTAAATGAGGGCAAAACAAAGTATATGTTGTCGACAAGTAGAGACGTGCGGCGTATTGATTCTCAGATTACGGCCGATAACTATACTTTTGATACAGTCAAGGAATTTATTTATCTTGGCTCCGCCGTTACCACCAAAAATGATGTCAGTCTGGAGTACAAACGCAGGATTACTCTTGCCAACAGGTGCTACTATGGTCTCAATAGGCAATTGAGCAGCAGAGACCTCTCTCATAAGACGAAACTAATACTCTACAAGACGCTTATCTTACCCGTGCTTATTTATGGCGCAGAGGCATGGACCCTATTAAGAACTGATGCAGCAGCCTTGAGGGTATTTGAGAGGTAAGTCCTACGTAAGGTCTTCGGTCCTGTGCGAGTTGGCGATGATTTCCGCATCCGATCTAACAGTGAGCTATATGAGCTCCTCAACGACATAGACGTTGTGCAGCGTATTAATATCCAGCGGCTGCGCTGGCTCGGCCATGTCGTTCGAATGGAGGAGGATGCTCCGGCGAAACGGGTATTTGATGCGGGGATCTGCGGAAGTCGGCGTAGAGGACGACCTTGTATCCGTTGGAAGGACCAAGTCGAGGAAGCCCTGTCATCGATTGGTGTGACCAACTGGCGTAGGCGCGCAAGAAGCAGAAGCGCCTGGAAGGATGTATTGCGGCAGGCCGAAATCCGTTAATCGGGTTGTTGCGGCCAATTAAGGAAGGAAGGATAAATCGTTAAAAATATAAGAAAATAAAATTCCAAAACCAAAAATGGCAGACATTGTTAATACCCTATAATGCCGGACGTTTGTTCCAGTTTAAAGAACAGTTTCAGTCCGAAGGTATGCTACTCTAATGCCCGAAATGTGTTGGCTATTTAGACGAGAGTTCGTGCTTCAACTGCTAGCTAACACATATCGAATAAAGCGAAGTAAGAAACGAAATATTACTGTAGGCAAATTTCTCCTAGCAGTCTCAAAGAGTTTGAGAGCAAACTAAAATTCCCAGTAAAAGTTTCTCAAAAATTTGTCGTTCGAAGTCGACAATAAACCGTAGGTCCCGCCACTCATGTATGAAAATAACATACACAAGACGAGTGGTGAAAGAAGCTCGGTTGTAATCCTTACTGAAGGCGTTATATTTCATATTTTTTTGTAAATTCCTATTATTGTCTTCAACTTCTAAATCAAACAATTTGACACCTCTGAGCAATCTATTCGGCAGAAGGTTTTATTTAAAAATAAATACAATTTAATTAATTTAAATAATATTCTTACGATAAAATAAAAAATCTAGATACTGGTGGTTTGCTTTTACATCGCTAAACATTAAAATTATAAACAAAAGCTACAAGAAACCAAAACAATGCAGCGAACAAAACTTGTTTACAAATTATTATACTGCTTAATATAACAACAACAACAAACACCAGCATTGAAAAAATGATGAACAAAAATACAACAACAAACACCAGCATTGAAAAAAAAATGGTACACAAGTAAACAAAAATACAACAACAAACGCTAAAAGAATAAGTCTAAACAACATGTTTTATAGTGATTTCGAAAAGGCGAAGCGGGTCACTGTACTTTTGGTAGGCATACCGACAAACTTAATATTCTGACTCATTACTTTTATAGAAACTGTAAGTCGCCATACTGTAGCAGAGACCAATTGTGTATGTATTATAGGGGATATCAATCTCATTAACAGCAACAGATAGGGTACATGAAATATTTCTTAACTATTTTTGATTTGTATTACCTTTATTTATTAGCATCGCAGAGAGTATCTGGATTTTTATAATAAAGTTTATTACGTTGACACTTCGATGATGGATATCAGGAAACTATTTTTGAGATTAGAAAAATTTTGAAATCGCTACTCATCTCCTAGCGCTACAAGCCCCGTATCATAGACACTTTAGAAGGCACTTTAACATATAGTTAAAGTCCATTGATCCGCTGTAGATAAATATTAGCAGGTTACATGAGATGGAAGCATTTGTGCGTTTATCACTGCTGTACTGCAAAAAGATATTAGCAAGCGAAATGTATTTAAAAATAATTTTTAAAAGTAATCCTTAAAAAAGGTTTTTGGACTAATTTCTCAGTCTGCAATACTGTAGCTTCTACCAATAATGGATCAAAACTCACACAGAATATGGATTGTGTGAGAAACTGGGTCGTAATCCTGACTAAAGGGTTGTAATAACCAATTAAATAAGGAAATGGGTTTTTAATCATGCAGTTGATCTCCCTGAAGTTATCGTAGTCTAGCAGGTAGCGTGTTGGCTTATTAGACGTAAAGCTAGGTTTCGAGCCCCAGGCCAGACATCTAAACAAAATACAAAAAATATTTCTTCGGTGATTTACTCTCAGCAGCAGGTTTCTGGCAAAAACTCTGGGAGTAAATAAAAAATTGCCATGAACAATTTTCTCAAACCAATCTATCGTTCAGAGTCGATTTTAAACTGTAGGTTAGCCGCCACTTCTGTATAAAATTAACACACATGAGATAAATGGTATGAGAAACTAGATCAATAATCCTGACTGAAGGTTTGTATTGGCCAATTATTAATGTATTGATAAGAAGAGCATCGATTAAATTTTTCTTCTTAAATCGCATGGCCATCCATCTTGCTTTTACATTGCTAAACATTAAAATTATAAACAAAAATACAATAACATACACAAGCATAAAAATATGGTAAACAAGTAAACAAAAATACAACAGGCCGCCATGCGTACTCAAGTGAGCTTTGTGATATCAGAGCTACTACTCCGACCTAAATAAAAATAGAATAAAAAATACCAGCCTAAGAAATGAGAAGCAAGTAAACAAAAATAGAACAACAAACGCTACACACATAAATGTAAAGCAAATAGACAAACAACAATAATGATACAGCGATTTTCACATTTATGGAGATTTGGAGAATACAAAGCCACGAACATTTGCCTTCAAAAGCATTTATCAGACTAGTTTACGGTGCTATATAAAAGGCAAGGGAAAGCAGGCGATTAAGTTAGTGAAGTTCAGTCAGTCTTGTGTGAAGACGCGGTGCGTTTGAAGAGACTAAATGTGGTTTGAAGATTTCGTTCCAAAGATCTGTCAAATAATTGTCTAGTAATTGTTATTGTTAATGCAAAGGAGGCTGCAAAACAGAGGAATAATAAAGAAAAGCAATTGTTGTCGATGTGTACATCAAGTTGTGAACAGTGGCTTACAGAATTGTGTGGATAATGAACACAAATTGATTTTTATTTTTGTTTGCAATCTACGAGCTTATATTTCAAATGGATTTTAAACGTATTTAAGCGTAACAATATCATCCTCATTAAATTTTTTTTTTAGAGAAAAAATTAACAAATAAATAAAAAACAAAAACAACAACAACAAATTATAGAATATAATTAAATATTCATGAAAATTTTTTTATCTATTTTCACTTGAAACTTGTCGGCTTTATTCAAAGTTTTGCTTGTTTTTCATGATTTTTTTATTTTTTCTTTTTTACTTTTTGCTTTTGTTGTTATTGTTGTTGTTGTTAATCTATTGTAAAAATTATGTTGTTATTGTTATTGTAATCTGAACACGAAATATAAATTAAATTTTATTTAATTTCGTTACACCACCCAAATCATTATCACAACAATGGAGCGAGCGAATAGAGAGTACACATTGGCAATGAAATTATTTAATAGCAACGAAATACAACAACAACAACAACAAAAAAAAAACAACCGTCGAGATAAAAAAATAAGTTAAAATTGAAGATACGTGTTCATAGATAATAAAAAAAAAACAAAATAAAAATAAAAAATTACATCCGTTTTGAATACAAACTGAAATGCAAAGTAATTTGAGAATTTTCATAAAATTTCTACAAAATTTTTAAACAAAACATAAAATATCTAAAATAGAATATGAAACTGGATCTGGGCTCTATACCGATAAGCTGAGATTGAACGGGTCATTCACAGATTGATTACATAATCAGGTCAGAATATTTTATTGAAATCAGGAACTAATCTCCTTCAAATTGTGATCGTATGTGTTGTGGACAGTCAAGCAGCAATCACTGCATCAGATCAAAACTTGTATAGATTTTCTATCGGTTTCCGGGCCACTGTGGTATAGAAGAAGCCGCTAATGGGAACAAACTGAAGCGTACGGTATCGTAGATGTATGCGGGAGACTCTATAGAGGGGACATATGTGCGCCACTACAAGAATACTTTTTCAAATTTGGAAAAGCACTTTGGAATTCAACAAATCTTCGGTAGTCCAATATATCTGGTTACCGAATTTCTAAACTTCTGTGTCCAGCAGTGGATAGCAGGAAAACCAAGGGACTACTTAGAGCTCGACAAGAGAATGATTGGAAATTCTAAGGGGACATTGTGCTATTGGCAGTTTAGCTGACAAGTTCGGTTTGCTCCTCCAGGATTACTGCAGAAGTATTCAGAATATCGTAGAAACGGAATCGGTACAACACTTTTTATGTGTATTCCCTACACTTCAAAGCAGACATCATTGGTTATTGATGTGACATTACGTTTACAAATCTAAAGGCATTGTGGAGAACGTGACACTAAGGGAAATGGCCGGTATTATTCGAAGCTTAAGGTGATCTCTAGCGGATCATAACAAAGCGTTTTCCCTTACAAACATTTAAAAAATTATGCTAATACCACTCGGGAAGAACGATCGAAAAAATTTTTTTAGCAGTTTAAGCCAACACACTCCTGTTGTTGGTGTTTGTTGTTATATTAAGAATTTGTAAACAGATTTGTTTACGGCATTGTTTTGTTTGTGTAGCTTTTGTTTCTAGTTTTTTCATTTTTGCACCAATATCATGGAAAATTTCTTGCATTCGTTCTTTAAATGACGAATAACCGTGTTTCTAATACCACATTTCACTTAACTGATCATTTTTGTTAAATTAAAACAAATCTCTTGATTTATGATTATTTAGACAAAAAAAAAACAATTTTAAAATTGTTAACTTTTCATTGTTCATTCTGTTGGTTCGAATTTTTTATGATTTTTTTTTTTTTTTTTTGACAATTTCAATCAACAAAATTAACGATAAACGTTCAGAAAAACAGCAGAAAAAAACAACGAAAAAAGAACAGAAAAGAGGTCACAACCATTAGCATTAATTTCGCATCGTATGGGTAGTAGTATGAAGTTAACGAGTTTGTTGGTTTCTTTTATTTTTTCTCTTATTGTTTTTGTTGTTGTAACAAGAGTTTTAAAACCATTATTGGTTTTTGATATCAACAAACAACGCTTTAATATTGAGTGTTAAACGTTGTGGTAATGGTGCATAAGGTTGGCAAAGGTGGGTAATGGTAAGCGGAGGAAGGTGGAGCCTTTAAATATTACACTTTAAGCCGCAAATAACCTTGTTGTTGTTGGTAATTTTATTTGTATTTGTTGTTGTTATTGTTGTTCTTTAACAGCAACTACAAAAGCAATAACTCTTTCAAGGCAGGTAATATTAATAATTGTTTATAACAAAAGTTTTCAACAATAAAAAAGTTTTATTTTTTTTGTATACTCTCTCCCCCCTGTGCTCTCACCCTACTATACAATGGTATTGTAAGGGGAAACAATTCAGCCATACGATGGGAGCCTAGTAAAGAGTACGAAACAAAACAAAAGAAAACCTTAACCGACCAAAAAATATTAAAAAAAAAATTGGAATTTTTTTTTTTGGGTGTTGAGAACTTTTTTAAATTAAATTTTTAAGTACAAAAAAAATATAAAAAAATATAAAAAAATTACAAAAATATTCTGAAATTTAACAGGAGACTACAAAAGAAAAATTTCAAATGAACAGACACACAGAATACATTGCATTGAGCCCAGCATTGCAATAGAAACTCCAGAACTTTCATAGTTTAGTAGCCATTTATTCACTCTATTTGCCAAATCACCACAAACAACTTTAGACAGCGACATGTGTTGTTCGCTGAATGGCCGCTACATTAGTTGACACAATATTTTCAGCAAAATAGGCCCACCATTCCTGAAAGTAGTTGAATTTGTTTCAAAAAAAATCTGTCGTTCGGAGTCGACTTTAATATGTAGGTCCCCCGCCACTTACGTATAAAATTAACACACACAACATAGGTAGGTTAGGTCGTAGGTGGTAACTTTGATATCACAAAGCTCACTTGAGCACGCATGGCGGCCCCCTTTGTGATTTGCCACGGGTGTGAACGCAGTCCCTGTACTAACCAAGTTTCGCCAAATCAGGAAGGAAAAGTTGATCAGCGCAAGGGCTGCACCCACACAACATTAATTGGTGGCTGAGAAAATGCGGGCTTCTGGAGGACGATTGCTGTAGACTATTAATGGTGAAGGTATTGCTACTTACCATTTTACAGCACCAGCAGCAACAACAATCCTCCACCAATACATCCCAAAAATTCCCTGTTTGGTGGGTGGTTTTTCGCCGTCGTTTCATATTTCTTTGAGTACTAATGACCAGGCAATCATTGCAAGCCCTATAGCTTAGCCTGCACAATGAGTACCAACTTCTTATGGCCTGAAATATTCAACTAGGGGGCGCTATGTACCTCACACAGCTTATGCCACATTCGATATTCACATTCGATCTCACATAGCCATACGTACATACACACATAATTGGCCATTAGAACCCTTCAGTCAGAATTATGACCTAGCTTCTCACACCACTTATGTTGATTGCGTTAATTTCATACACGATTGTCGGGACCTACAGTTTAAAATTTAAATTTTTGTGGACAATTTTATTCATTCTCAAGAATTTTTACCTGAAGACCGCTGAGAGGAAATCGCCGAAGGAATACTTCTTCATATTATCGTTTTAATGTCCATCGTGGTCCTTGAACCGTGGCCTCACGTTTTATAAGCCAACACACTATCTCCTAGAGTAAGCGCGACTACACACATAATTGGTCATTACAATACTTCAATCAGGATTACATCCTAACTTCTCACACTACTTAAAAAATGCGAAATGAATCATATAGAGTAGGTCATCTATTGGTTTAAATTTGAAACAAATGAGGGAAACTGCACGATGGTGTAACTTTGCTGAAAAAATGTTCTTTTCGGATGAAGCCCATTATCATCTTGGTGGCTACGTTAATAAACATAATTGTCAGTCAGGATTACGACCCAGCTTCTCACACTACTTATGTGCGTTAATTTTCTATATTAAGTGGCGCGACCTGTAATTTAAAAACGACCCCGATCGACTGATTTTTGAGAAATTTTTCATGGCAATTTTATTTACTCACAGAGTTTTTGCCAGAAATCTGCAGAGAGGATGTTATAATTTCGTTTTAATATCTGACCGGGTGTTTGAACCGTGGCCTCACGTCTAATAAGCCAACACTTCAAATGTATCACAACGTATTCCAAAAAAATTCACGCCTTGATGTGGCTGCGTTAGCAATCCACATTTCTTGACCAGATCAGCATTGCAAGCACTATAGCTTAATGAGTACCAACTTCTTATGGCCTGAACTAGATAATCCGGACACCAACAGCATGTGATTTCAATAGGGCTCTGCTATGTGTCACACAGCACAAGGGATTAGAAGGCATGGTCATCTCACATAGAAGTGAGATTGTGTGCAACTGTATTTCACCAATGGCTTCACGAATATTGTCCTTTAAAGCATCAATTAACTCTGGCTTATCGGCGTAACATTTAATTTGACGGCACCCTACAAATAATAATCCAACGGTGTCAAATCGTAGCTCCGAAGTGGCCACATTAGATCTGCGGCTGATAATGCGATCTTCAAAAACAGGGCGCAAAACATCGAGTGTAGCTTCGGCTGTGTGGCACGTAGCGCTGTCCTAGTGAAACCAAATGTTGCCAATGGTCTCCTCTTCAATTTTTGTGAACAAAAATTCGTTCAACATGGCCCGCTAACAATCGCTATTAACTATAACGGCCACTCCATACTCATTTTCGAAGAAAAATGGCCCAATTATGCCTTTGGATCAAAATCCGCACCAAACAGTGACTCGTTTTGGGTGTGTCGGCTTTTTAATGTATGCGTGCGGGGTTTCTGTGCCCCAAATGCGACAATTTTGCTTGTTTACATACCCGCCAAGATCAAAATGAGCTTTGGAAAAACTGTAGCATTTTACTTTGCTCTTACCTTCAATATATGTTGTCTTCATTTCAAGTTTCATGTCAAGTTGTTTTTGAAAAATATTGTCTATATATCGACCATGCCTCCATGCTATAACGTTCTAAGTGTACTTAGAAAATCTTTTTTTATTATTCTACGGTCTCTAACTTAAATACTGTCAAAATTTGGTAAGATGCGCTGATCCGTTCCGAAGTTCCTAGAATGGTATAGAACGGAGGCGTCGATATTTGGACCGGAAAAGTCATTAGATTATTTAGAGGCTATATTTTTCGCTTCCTTTTTCAATAATTCTGTATTTTCCGTATTTTCTTAATGAAAAAATGCAAAATTTAATAAACTGAGAGCAACACTTTAAAAATGTTACTCTTTTAAAAGGCAACATTTTTTTTTTTTTAGAAAAGAAAATTTTGATAACATTTTTTGAAACTTGAGAATGAATTGCTGCCTTAAGAAGTAATTTGCGGATTGCTCGCATGGCTTGAGTAGCATTGAAAGTATAGGCCACTCCTTGCTTATTTTCGAAGAAAAATGTCCCAATTATGCCTCTGGACCAAAATCCTCACCAAACAGTGACTCGTTTTGGGTGTATCGGCTTTTCAATGTATGCGTGCGGGTTTTCTGTGCCCCAAATGTGACAATTTTGCTTGTTTACATACCCGCCAAGATCAAAATGAGCTTCTTCTGAAAAGATGATTTTCGGCATCTTCTATAAGTCGATCGTAGACCCAGTTAGCGAAGCGAAAATCCATTGGATGGATGGATATTCATTTAGCGGAAGGATAAAACCAATTATCTGTCAAATCAGACATGAACTAAGTGTTAGGTTAGAGGACGTGCACCTGGCGGTCAAGACAAGCACAGTACCCGGGGTTCGAAATTGACCCATTCTACATTGTCCTTAGGGGAGGAAGGAAATGGAGGATATAGGAATGTAGGGAAGGGGAGGGAGAATGGAAAACGGAGGAATGAAAAGAAACAGACACAAAACAAATAGAGGTTGTGAGTGCGACTGCACTTATGAAGCCCCAGCACCTCTCAACCAGCCCAAGCTGCTAATGAATCTGTGGAGAGCCTTGATGTCGGCTCTCGATACAGAACTCAAGTTCTCAAAGAAGGTCCTGCAAAGGGTGTTACTTATTCACGAAATAAGCACTAGTTGAAAATAAAAAAACGTTAGATGGCGGACCCAATTTATAGTACACACTGTCGCCTTGTAGGGCAGTTATTTTAGTTGGTGAATGGCCGTTTCATTTGCACACACATACATACAACAGGTATCAATACCGTGTGTGAGATTTAGGGGAATCCCAATACTACAGCTTAATACTAAAACAGCGTTAAGAGGAGCATCAATTAGCGGGGTCTTACTGTATATGATTGGAACAGGATATTAAAACTGATTATATGCAGTAGTTGAAACAGCGTTAAGAGGAGCATTAATTAGCGGGGTCTTACTGTATATGATTTAAACAGGATATTAAAACTGATTATATGCAGTAGTTGAAACAGCGTTAAGCGGAGCAGTGTTTAGCGGGGTCTTACTGTATATGATTTAAACAGGATATTAAAACTGATTATATGCAGTAGTTGATGAGACAACAAATAGGCCATCTCCTAAGCAAAGTAAACGAGTGGTGGTGGTGGTGTGGTTGTTGTTTAAATTCATTTCACTTAAGTTTATCCATCCCTGTTAAGGATTTTCATAAGAGACTACAATACAAGTCTCTGCACTCATTTTCATTGCCTTTTTCCTTAAAAGATTTCTTGTTTTTTGCCAGAGACACTGTCCCTGCCATTATTTTACTGTTTTTAGTTTCATTTCTACGTCAAGCCTTGAAAAAAAAAGGTCAAAATGTTAAGTTTCTTGGTGGTTTAGAAGACCAGCCTCGAATGTAAGAGGCTGTCCTTAGAGAGAAGGAGAGAGGGAGGGAGAGAGGGAAGCATTAGGGGCAGAGAGATGTAAAAAGAAATAAATTGAGGGCGTATATTAAACATGTCAAAATATATTAAAAAGCTTTTAAGCTTATTTTCCACACATACTTTTAAACAAACATTATCTGTTGTCTGTTAAATGCCTTGTCAGTTGTAGAGTTGAGTTGGAAGGAGCGGGGGGGTGGCAGTCCTTTTTCTTCTCTTTTCATATCCCCTACTGGCAAACAAACACATAAAAATATTTGCAACAAACATTTGCCACAAGTGTTGTATATACAATATAGGCCCCCTCCCCCTTAACCAAACAAAAAGAAGGGGGGACAATGTATGTTTTTAAAAGCAGGGCAAAAAAAAAAAAAAGGGATAAACATTTAGGCGCAACGAATCAATTTAAGCCATGTTGAGTTGTAGTTAATGTTAAGAGACAACAAACAAGACTGTTTTTTATGATCACTTTTAAATTATATTGACCAGACCCATCTACCAGGGGAATTGGTCACTTTATGGTATGGCAATCCTTAACATTACTTAGGGAAAAAGGTTGCCGTTTTTTCTTCTCTTACATTGTCTGTGTGTCGTAAATCAATTCTTGAGCCTCTTTAAAACTTTTATAACACACACACACACAGAAGGATTTGAAGTATTTGCACGCATAATTGATGGAATTCCCCCGAAAAAAAATCCTTGTCCTCCTCCTCTTAAGTACAAAGCTTAGAACAATTTTTAACTTTAAGAAATTTAGTTTCTTTAAGAAGAAATTTATAAAACAAGTCTTAACGTTTAGTTTGGTTTATTAAAGTAACACAGTGCAACAGACAGTGAAAATACATCCGAGTAACTACATCATAGTCCACATTGTTCAGTTGTTCCAAACTTGTTTTATTTGATAAAAACTGTTTTTTTGTTCTGACTTTACATACAAATGCCCGGATTACTCAAATATTTCTAACCCGATTTCCAAAATTTAAACCTCGTTAGAAAGGGAAGAGATGGACCTTTAAAACGGTATACATATATCTATAGTTTGACTTAATATGCTAAAAGATTTGATGAGTTAAACTTGGAAAATTCAAATTTTTTTCATATTTTTTCAAGTTTGTCCATTCATAAAAGCAAACTTTACTTAAAAAGTATAGGATAAGTGATAAAATTCTTAAAGTCTATTCTCTTGTGAAGAGATTGAGTCTACATTTGATCAAATTAGACAAAAATTGCCGAAGTTATTAATGAAAGAGTCGAACAGTCAGGTGTTATATTTTTTATATATGTCATCTCATCAAATGAACTTTTAGTTCAAATTTTTGTTGGATCTGGATTATTTATTGCAAAATATGTCAATTTAACGTTTGCTCGACTTCCAGAAGTTGGCTAATATTTGTGTTTTTAGCAAATATTATTCTTATTTCTCTTTTGCCTAAACATTTGACCAACTTCTGGTGGTTGCTCAAACGTGAAATATCTAATATTTTCTTTTATTTAATAACTTCGGTAATTTTTCTCCGATTTGATCAAACAAAATTCCAATTTCTTCACAAGATAATGCACTTTCCGAATGTTATCACTTATTTCATATTCTTTAAGTAAAATTTCCTTCTAGGAACGGACAAACTTAAAAAAATATGAAAAAAAAAATTCACATTTTTCAAGTTTACCCCATCAAATCTTGTAGCATATTAAGTTCAATAGTAGATATATGTACAGCGTTTTAAAGGTCCATCTCTCCCCTTTCCAATAAGATTGAAAATTTGGTATTCGGATTAGAAATGTTCGAGTAATCTTGAAATTTGTACAGAAAGTCTAAAAAAAATAGTTTTTGTCAAAGAAATAAAGTTTGAAGGGTTCGAGAAATATAAAAAAAATATTTTTAAAATCATGAATACAACGAAGGTCGAAGCCACAAACATTCGCCTTTAAAAGAATTTATCAGACTGTTTACATTGCCATATAAAAGGCAAGGCAAAGCAGGCGAGTGAGTTAGTAAAAGTTCAGTCAGTCTTGTGTAAAGACGAGGTACGTTTGAAGAGAGTAAACGTGGAACATTTTCATTACAAAGATTTGTCGTATAATTGCTTTAAGATTGTTATTGTTTATGGACATACACACATAATTGGCCATTACAACCCTTCAGTCAGGATTACGACCTAGCTTCTCATACCACTTATGTTGTGTGCGTTAATTTTATACATGAGTGGCGGGACCTACGCTTTAAAGTCGACACCGCACGACAGATTTTTGAGAAGCTTTTCATGGCAATTTTTACTCTCGGAGTCTTTGCCATAAATCTGCTGAGAGGAAGTCGCCGAAGAAATATTTTTTCGTTTTGATGTCTGACCTGGGATTCGAACTCGGGCCTTTTGTCTAATAAGCCAACACACTACCCACAAGACCACGGCGACTTCATTTGTTTATGTAAAGGATGTAAAAAGGGGAATAACAAAGCAAGAGCAATTGTTGTCGTTTACATCAAGTTGTGAACAGTGGCTTACAGAACTCTGTGGATAATAAAGAAGTTTGTTTAATTAAAACTAACAACAATTATTTACAATCTAAGAGCACATAGTCCAGTAGGTAGTCACTAGTCGCCGTAGTCTAGTAGGTAGTGTGCTGGCTTATTATACGTAAAGCCAGGGTTCCAGTTCCAGGCCAGATATCAATATAAAATACGAAAAGTATTTTTTCGGCGATTTCCGCTCAGTAGATTTCTGGCAAAAAAAAAAACTCTGAGAGTAAATAAAATTGCCATGAAAAGTTTCTCATAAAATCTGTTGTTCGGAGTTGACTTTAAACTGTAGGTCCCTCGCCACTTATGTATAAAATTAACACACACAACATAAGTGGTGGGAGAAACTAGGTCAATAATCCTGACTGATGGATTGTAATGAGAAATTATGTATGCATGTAGGATTGTTATTGTTTATGTAAAGGGTGTAAAGAGAGAAATTACAAAGCAAGAGCAATTGTTGTCGTTTACATCAAGTTGTGAAGAGTGACTTCTAGAACTCTGTGAATAATAAAGAAGTTTGTTTAATTAAAACTAAAAATAATTATTTACAATCTACGATTACATATTTTAAACATTTTTAAAATGTAAAAACGTAACAAGATAAGGAGACTGAGAGATTTTTACCTCTCACTTTGTGTTACTATGAATCGAGCTCTTTTATAAAAGGTTTGACGTTATAGCAGAAGATTTTTTTTTTTTTTTTGGAATCAAGTTAGCATTCTCTATGGAAAATTTGATTGATTTCTTTAAATTAAAAAATTTTTCATTTTCTTTTGCTTGCATTATTGAAATGGTGTTTAAAAGATTTCATTAAACTTGTTTACTGTGTATTTATCACACTTCCTTTTTATAACAAATAAGTCGAATACCGATTGCAGTTTACTATGAAATAATTTTTGCCAATTGCTTCCCCATCATTAAGAGTTAAAGGAAAAAGTAAAGAAAAACATGATTAATGGCCAATAGTTATGGCAATTTTGTTTTATTGGTAATACTGGGGACTGATTTTGCAAAAATAATACAAAACAAAATAAGAAATTAATGTTATTGGGAAAATGGAATATGAAATAAAAACGGCAAAACATGAAACTAAAAAAAAAAAAAAAAAATTCAAAATTAATTAATAAACTTATGAAAGGAAGATTTCAGTAACAGATTCAGATTTACTAGCATTGGCTTGATTATTATGGTAGATTGCAAAGCTGCTAGCATAACATTACCACCCATCCCTTACAATCACACGCTCTGGTTTCATAAGCATAATTAGATTTTTATTAATTAAAACCAAATTGTATAATACCCCCGCCCCGCCAGCAATCGTCATATACTTCACACCCAAACAACTTTTTTTTATTTTTATTAACACAACACAAAACCGTAAATATTGTAGAGAAGAAGTTGTAAAGAAAAAATTAAAAAAAACGTGCGATAATACTTGCCATACACTGTAATTGCAAATGAAAACGAAAGAGCATAGAAATGTACGAGTACATGCAGAATTCGTTAATATCATCCGAGACCTCATTATCCATTACAAAGAAGAAGTCATTGTATGACGACTTGGGCTTTTTTTTTTGCATTTTCCTCAGTTTCATTTCAATTTGAATTCTTTTTTTTTCTGTTTTTGTTTTTGTTTTGCCACATTTTTCATTACTTCATAACAACCAGCCACGCAGCCACCCAGCCAGCCAACTAGTCAAGTCAGGCAATTCGCCTTAACCACCCAACAAGTCTGTTGGTAGTCAGTCAGTTTCAATAATTTTTATTTTGCTTCGGTCCAAGCAAGCAAGTAAGCAGCATCAGAAGTATTATTTGTTCTCTTTTATTTTTTTCTTCTCTTTCCTTCTCTTTCTCTTTCTATAATAAACTCTTGAAGTTGTACATCATCTACAGGCACAAAGAGCTTAAGTACTGGGAACTAGTGCCAGTAGAGTACATTACCATTGGTTGGCACAAAGAAATCCATCTGATGATGATGGTCTTATATACTCTACCTCAAGCCAGTTAAAGTATGGTATGTACGTACGTTGTTCACACATTCATAATTATTTATCGTTACGTTACGTTACATTACGTTACGTATGTATGTACGTATGTACGTACGATATTTCATAAATAAAAGTACTTGAGATATTTTAATGATATTTTGCTGTACTCTATACTTTATTTTGTTGTTTTATGTTTTGCTTGCGCTGTTTTTATTCTTTCGAATTCAAGTTGCTTTAATAAGTCAGCACAGTGGGTAGTAAAAATAGAGCACCATCATCACCGACACCACCAATTTTTCAGTGGAAATGAATATGAAAATGCAGCACCACAACAATCATTACCAAAGGAAAATGTTGTCGGTACATAGTACGAAGTAAGGATCTGCAGGGAAAAATTCAAACCAAAATTGAATTGTCCGAACAATGGAACGTTCAATCGGGGGTAAGGGGACGACCGATTACTATACCGATATTCCCGAGTTTTTGCAAGAAGTTTACTGAGAGGAAGTAGCCCTGCATAAAAAAAGAAAAATAGGGAAACCAAAGGCATTCTTATTTCAAGTATTATTTAACACAGTCTTGGGCTCGATAATCGAGCAGAAATCTTGAGTTTGGGTGCGCGAATGGTCGACTTAAAGATCTAAACAATGAAGGTGTTATCTGTATACTACCCATACGTCTGGAAAATATCAAGTACAGTAAGACCCCGCTTAACGCGGGGGTTACGTTTCAATACGTTAAAGTGCTAAACGAAACAGCATTCAACGAGGCAACAGGAAATATGCATTTGTGATTGCGACTTCGGAAAATACAGTTGGGAGTCTATATTCTGGACAGACTAACAAAAGAACGTTGAAAAAGATACGTAGTATACATGGATGCTATATAGTGCACCACTTTAGGTTGGTGCATTGGCGTTTCATGGAATCCCAATACTACTGAAACAGTTAAACGGAGCAGGTAGGTAGCAAATTGGTTTATTAGACGTAAAAAAAAATTCCTTCGGCGCCTGCCTCTCACCGGACTTCTGGCAAAAATAAAATTGCCATGAAGGGCTTCGCAACAATCGTTCGGAATCGATTTTAAATTATAGTAGACAATAACCTGATTAACCTTGATTAGTTAAAAATATACATACACTACAGAAGTCATCGTAGTCTAGTAGCTAGTGTGTTAGCTTATTAGACTGAAGGCCCGAATTCAAAGCCCAGGTCAGACATCAAAACGAAAATATGAAAATATTTCTTCGGCAGCAGATTTCTGGCCAAAAATTTCAGAGTAAATTAAATTGCTATGAAAAGCTTGCGAAAAATCTATCATTCGGATTCGACTCATGCCACCTATGTATAAAATTAATGCACATAACATAAGTGGTATGAGAAGCTAGGCCGTAATTCTGACTGAAGGGTTGTAATGACCAATTATGTAGAATTGTATCTACATATGGGAAGGAAATAGAATCTTCAACAAATTTCAGATTGTCTTAACAATAAAAATCGTCGGCTAACTTATGCAGAAGATGCCGTAATTCTAGTAGGTAGCTAGACAGCTTATAAGGCGTGAGACTGTGGTTCAGAACCCAACTTAGGAATTTCAAAATAAAACGAAATAAGGCAGCAAATATTTCTTTAAGCGTGTTCCTCTCAGTAGAGTTCTGGCAAAAACTCTGAAAGTAAATAAACTTGCCACATGAAAAGGTTTCTCAAAAATCTGTCGTTCGGAGTCAACGTTGAAAACATTCCTCAATTGCATCACATGCAACTTGGGTGTTGTGAGACGTTAGGTTATAATCTTGACTAAAGAGTTGCAATGTTGTAAATGATTACGAAAAGTATTATAAATTTAGTCACCGTAGTCCAGTAGGTAGTGTGTTGGTTTACTAGACGTAGGGATTGAGTTCAAATCCCAGGTCAGACATCAAAATGAAAATATGAAAATATTTCTTCGGTGACTTCATTTAAGCAGATTTCTGAGAGTAATAAAACCTGCTCAAAAATCTGTTGTTCGGAGTGGACGTTAAACTGTAGGTCTAGCCACTCTCGTATAAAATTAACATACTCCTAACATGAGTGGTGTTGAGCAGCTAGGCCGTAATCCTGACTGAAGTGTTGTAATGACCAATTATGCACGTACATATGTATGAGAAGGGAATAGTCTTCAGAAAGACACACTGCTTCCTTAAAACAGTTAGAAACAAACAGAAAAAATTGTCTAGAATGAGAGTAGGGTGTACAATAGATTGTCTGATTGCAGAACTGTAGTACTAATACTCTAAACAACAACAATAATCGTCTGCTTACTTATGTAGAAGATAACGTAAGTCTAGTAGGTAGCTAGTTAGCTTAAAAGGCGTAAGATGTGGTTCAAAACCTAGCTAAGAAATTTCAAACAAAACGAAATAAGAAAAAAAAACATTCCCCTTAGCAGAGTTCTGGTAAAGACTCAAGAGAGTAAAAGAAGAATTGAATATGAAAGTATTCCTCAATCGCACCACACGCAACTTGGATGTTGTAAGGCGCTAGGTTGTAATCTTGACTGCAGGGTTGCAATGTTGTAAGCCATTACGAAAAGTATTATAAATTTCAGCCCATTGTGCACAACTCTATGAAGCGATAATTTAATTAATTTTTTTCGTTTCTATTCTTTTTGTACCATTTTTCTACATTC
The DNA here is from genome assembly GCA_014635995.1 of Sarcophaga peregrina. Lineage (NCBI taxonomy): Eukaryota > Metazoa > Arthropoda > Insecta > Diptera > Sarcophagidae > Sarcophaga > Sarcophaga peregrina. The sequence continues at coordinate 93,614,362 of CM025790.1, read as the reverse complement.
ATGGAACAGCAAACATGTTGGTTGAGTGTACGTATGGTACGTACGAGTATTTAGTAATTTTTCTTCGGTTTTTTTTTATTTCAAATTATTTTTTGATTTGTTTGTATGTGTTGGATGTTTGTATGTATGTGTGTATGTGTGTACACATATACGGTGTTATTTATATGGCAACTAATTAGTTTATTAGATTAACTTTAGTGGCTGGTTATTGATGATTTTGCCATTTGTTTTAGAAATGTTTTTATGGCCGTTTTGGTTAATACGAAACACAAACACATTTGCTTTTAAAATATTTTTAGTTAGTTTTAGTTCAACAGCAACAACAACAACAACAACAAAAAATAGAAAATGTTTGCATTTTTATTCCTTTAACAACATCAATAATGCTGACGTTGCTTGTCTACCATTGTCCGTATAAACGAGTTTGCCTGCCTAACAAATCTCCCAATTACACAAACATTTTCGTTTTTTTTTTTCGGAAAAATCTACTAACAAACGCATTAATAGGCCAATTCATTTACAAATCATTTGGTAAAATGAAATTTGGCTAAAATATATAGACAGAAAGAAAGAGAGAGAGAAAAAAAAAAAATTCACATGAGCATTTTTTCTGGTTGACTGGCTTTAATTTTGCAATGCAGTGTAGCGAGTATTTGCGAAATGTTTTGTTTTCTTTTTGGCGGCTTTTAATTTTAGCTTTTTAAACATTTTAGTTTCCCTATATCTTTTATAATTATTGGTCTAAAAACAATACTTAATTGGCATCGTTAAGGTATGCTAATTATGCTCTTCATAAGTGTAGAGAAAATCTAGCAAATTTAATGAAAGTGAAAAATCGAAAGCGAAACGGAAACCAAAACCTAATGATTTTTTCAACAATTTGGTTTCAATTTCAAAAGCTACAAACGAAATTTTTTTTACCACATAACGACTCTTTACTCGCCCTATTACGAACACATTCAGTAAGTTCTTTAAACTCCCCAGTACAGGTCTACTTAACAGACTTAATAACACAATATCAGGCCAAGACAGCCTCCTTAAACAAGTAGAACACAATAGTCAAGTTTTTGATCGTTTTCATAAAATGCGTTGTTGTTGTTAGTCTACAACAGATGGCAACCCAAATATTCTAGAACATGCTAAAATAGGCAATTACTTGATTACGCTTTATCAGCCAGAGTTACAATCAAGCTTTTCACACCACTTTTATTGTGTGTGTTAGTTTTATAGCTTAGTAGCCGAGCCTACTGTTTAATGACGACTCCGAATGGCAGCTTTTTGAGAAACTTTTTTTTGAAAATTTTTTTTCATTTGTAGAGATTTTTAAAGAAATTTACCGAGAGGATTTTTTTGAGAGACTTTCATGGCTAGTTTTTATCAGAAGACTGCTGAGAGGAAGTCGCAGAAGAAAATTTTTTTAATTCGTTTCGTTCGAGATGACTGAGCCGGGATATGACAAACCAATGGTTCATTTTTATTTCCGCTATGAGGTACCTGTAATGGAGTGGCCGTCCCTATCACCGGACTTGAACCTCATTGAACACCTCTGAGGAGTCCTAAGAAATAAAATCGGCAACATTAAATCAAAAATTAAACAGGAATTGTAAAAAAAATTCAATTCCCCCCTGATGTCTGTGCTAATCTTTTGGGATCTATAAATTGTCGCTGTCGGGAGGTAATACAACTGAAAGGTGCTTCAAGCAAATATTGAAATAATATCTGGAAATGATGATAATGTTTAACAAAATTGTACATATTTTTAGCATAACATAAAGTGTCCCTATTATTTTTCCAGGCCTTTTTCAAGTAAATTAATTTCTTTTTAAGAATGTAGCAGGACTAGACATTTATTTTTAATTTTATTAGTTAAACTATTTGAATACCGTTAAAAAAAGTAAATAAAAATATAAGAACATTTTAAAAAATTTAAGTGTCCCTATTATTTTTTTCAACACTGTACATGTCTTCAAAATTTGAAGCAAATATTCGACAGTAAAGCCATTGGAGTCATCAATAAGCATTCATGCAATACATACTGACCTTCGACCATAGAATTTATAATGACGAGCACAAGGAAAAAGTAGTGTTGTAGCCAGGTTGTTGTCTTATTAGAAGTATGGCTACAGTTCACCTACCCCTGGTCAAGACAACTCGAACAAAACGAAAAATTTGGAAAAAAAATTAAATCATCGGCGTCTTGTTTTCAGTGGATTGTCTGCCATTCGTAGTCGATTGGAAACTTTAGGTCCCCCGCCACTCATGTACAAAATAACACACACAACATGAGTGGTGTGAAAAGCTATGCCGTAATCCTGACTTAAGGGTTTTAATGATCAATTATGTACGTATGTATGGACAAGGAGAAAACTGTACTACATCTCTTGGGAAACTGTACTACATCTCTTGGGTGCATGCCCAGAACTATATTAGGAAAAAAGCCAAAGAACATTGATACCTTTGGAGATATGCAGACAATTTAAAGAATGTCTGGATAATGGAATGTAAGACCCTTCATTTAACCTTTACTGGAAATGAATAACAGTGGTGTAAAACCACTGGTCTTTTAGTATCTAAGTGTGCCTATTTAAACTTTTCAAATGTTTATTTGAATTTAGGACTATTTTTTCAAGTTCTAGATTGATAGGGTTGCCATCTAGCATTGAACATCGTAAGTACAACGATGTTTTAAAAAATTTTTCTTCCTAGTACTATTTTTCCCAACTAATTTCCAATAACTTACGAGTATATGGTGTAGTCGCCGTAGTCCAGCTTATTGAGAGGTAAAGCCAGGGTTCAAACCCCAGGTCAGACATCAAAACAAAATACAAAAAAAAAGTATTTCTTCTACGACTGCCTCTCAGCAGATTTCTGGTAAAAACTCTGAGAGTAAAATAAATTTGCCTTCAAAAAGTTTCTCAAAAAATCTGTCGCTCGGAGTCGACTTTAAACTGTAGGTCCCTCCACTCTCACGTATAAAATTAACGCACACAACATAGGTGATGTGAGAAGCTAGGTCGTAATCCTGACTGAAGTGTTTTAATGATCAATCATGTACCCACTAGTATACTCGTACGTATGTATGTATGTACAAGGAGAAAACTGTACTTCACCTATTGGATGCATCTTCAGAACTACATCGGGAAAAAAGGCAAAGAATGTTGATACCTTTGGAGATTTGTAGACAATTTAAATAACTGTGGTCTTGTCTTGGACACCTTGCTAACGACTTCTGCAGAAGCTGCAGAGATGAGGAAGAGGAGGAGACTGCCACTCACCTACTGGGTACATGCCCGGCTCTTTGCCAAAGGAGAACAAAGTACTTGAGTACTTACTACATGGATGATCTGGAGGAACTGTCGAGGATTGATACTGGCTGCCTGAATCGCTTCATTAGGAGCTACGAATAGTTTCGGGACTAGGGAATAGTAAATAACTGTGGTAGCACAATGGGGCTTAATGCGGCTTAAGTGAATCCATCTAAGAATAGAATAAGGGGCGACCACCTCTATCTACCTAAATAACTGTGATAAAACAACTGGCTTTTTAGTATCTAAGCGGGTCTATTTAAACTTTTCAAATGTTTATTTGAACTTGGATCTATTTTTTTCAAGTTCTAGATTGATAGGGTTGCCATCTGCCTAAATAACTATGGTAAACCAACTGGTCTCTTAGTATCTAAGCGGGTCTATTTAAACTTTTCAAATGTTTATTTGAATTTGGGACTATTTTTTTCAACTTCTAGATTGATAGGGGTGCCATCTAGCATTGAATATGGTAAGTAAAATGATGTAGAATGTAAAACCTGTCAACATATTTTTCTAAAAAACAAATTTTCTTCCTTGGACTAAGTATTTTCTGGCAACTAATTTCCAATAACTTAAGAGTATATGGTAACCCTTACCTGTATTATTAGTATAGTGAATTAAAATCTGGTACATTACCTGCAAATAGAAAAAATTAAAGAAATATTTGAATTAATGAATGAAGTTTGCATTATAAAAACTTGAAATGAAACAGAAAACGAGAACGAGAACAAATAATTTACATTTCTTGTGCAATTTATTAATGAAATTAAATATTTTAGTTTTAAAGAGAGAGAGAGATAGAAAGAGAGAGAGAGAGAGAGAAGTGAAAGGTTATTTATAATCTGTTTATAAAGCAAAATGGACTGAATGCCAATGAAATAAAAAAGAAATGCTCCTACACCATTGAGTTACAATTCAAATGTTGGAAAGCATTTTGTAGCAACAACAAAATCATTCATCCTAAGGCGAAATTTTCATTTTAATGGTTTCCCAAAAATAAAAGAAGAAAAGATGAAAAAAAAATTTAGAAAAAAAGTAAATATTTTACACAATAGCCTGGTTAGCAAGAAAGACAATGATGAAGTTTAAGTATGACCACAGGGGTATACTTCTTCTTAAATTTCTAGTTTCTATTTCAAGTTTATTTCGTTTGAGTTTGAAATTGTTTTTTTTTTTTAATTTTTTTAATTCTACAAATGAAACAATAAATGAATTGAAATATAAATAAAAAGAAAAAAATCATATTTAAAATAGAACAAGAGAAAGGGGGAAAAAATTTATACAAAATTTATGTTTTTAAGATTTAATAACCCAAAGAAAAAAGAAAGGAAAGGCAAAGCAAAAACAATGAACAAAAAGTGGTTGGTTGGCTGGCTGGCTGGCTGGCAATAAAGAGCATTCATTTATGCAAATTAAATTAATAAGATTTAAACAAAAAAGATTGTGCCAAAATCAGAAAAATTAAAATATTTATTCAAAATTTAATGATTTTTTTAAAAACCCTATTAAAAAAAAAAGCAAAAAAAAAAACTACAGTGAACCCGCGATAATGTGAACTAAATTTCGTCAAGGCAGTATACATTTTCGAGCTTGTTCATGTTATCGAATACACGAATTTAAAACAAAAAATTACCCTATTTTCTATGAAAATTTATCCATTTTTTAATAACTAAAAAATCATCGGTCTCGTCTTTGTCCGAAAATAAATTTGAAATACTTTTCCAGCAATTTCTTAAAATTTATTGGGAAATTTTACGCCATATTGAGTCCAAAAGATTAATTGCATCATTTATAGTTAACATCTTAATAGAATTTAACAATTCAGTTTGTTTTCCAGCCCCAATAATCCCAAGAAACTATTTCTTTAATAAAGTTTTGTTATTTTAAAAACATTCTAAACCATGGGCTGAATTAACAATGGCACCTAGGGTGGCAAAAATATTGCACAAATGAATTCGTCATCGGACACCAATGTGAAGGCGTACTTTCTACTAACAGAAGGGCGTTTACCGGTATAGCCCCTTTTTAATCAAGAACTCTGTAACCTAAGGCCAAAAATTATAACAAAGTTTACAGTTTTAAATTTTTCAGTTGCAATCTACCTCCTTAAGTCGCCGTGGTCTAGTGGATAGTGTGTTGGCTTATTAGACAAAAGGCCCGGGTTTGAATCCCAGGTCAGACATCAAAACGAAAAAATATTTCTTCGGCGACTTCCTCTCAGCAGATTTCTGGCAAAGACTTTGAGAGTAAAAATTGCCATGAAAAGCTTCTCAAAAATCTGTCGTTCGGAGTCGACTTTAAACTGTAGGTCCCGCCACACTCATGTATAAAATTAACGCACACAACATAAGTGGTGTGAGAAGCTAAGTCGTAATCCTGACTGAAGGGTTGTAATGGCCAATTATGTATGTATGTAATTCTATTGGTTTTCCAGCCACACTAAGTCCAGGAGACTATTCTGAACCATCGGCTGAATTAACGATGTGACCTAGGGTGGCAAAAACATTTCAAAAATTAGTCATCAGAATACAATTAAGATTCATCCAGATGTGAAGGGTCATTGTTTATTAACAAAAGGATGTTTACCGGTAGCCCCTTTTTAATCAAGAACTCTATAACCTAAGGCCAAAAATTATAACAAAGTTTTCAGTTTTAAATTTTTCAGTTGCAATCTATCTCCTTAACAAAACACGTTGATGAAACCAGTCATAAAATATTTTACATCTTATCCATGCTGACTTGCAGAATTTGTAACTCACTGGACAAGTAAAGTTTTTGAAACTTTATGGATTTTTAGATTTCCCAATTACCAATAAATTAAGTCAAGTTTGTGAGTTCCCGGCCCAGTTGAACAGCCCCATGAAAGTTAATCGTTGTTCCTCCATCTTAGCATCTGCAGCACTTTTTTCCAGTGATGACGAATACGTTTTATATGGCAACTGCTTCCAATATAAACTGCATTCATCAGCATTATAAAGTTCTTCCATTATTTGCTTTTAACTTTTCCTTAAATGGGTCAACAATTTGCAAATGTGGAGAAAGCTTTCCTCTGGAAATTTTGAGGAGGCGAACACCAAACCTTTATTCAAAATTTCAAAAGCCATCCGTCACTGATCACGAACATTTTCTTTAATTTGATCGCGGCTTTCTAAACCTTTGGCTTTTAACCTAAGCATACACATAAAGGAGTACAATGAAAAAGAAGTTCAAACATAAGTAAACAAACAAATTAAATGTAAATCGGGGATTTCCCAATTTAAAAAAAAGAGATTAAAAAACAAAAAACATAAAAAAGTGTTCACTTTTTAGAGCTGTTTTCAGATTTTATTCACGTTTTAGAATATTTTGTGGAAAAATAAATTTTTTCAGGTTTCTGAGACCTTCACACTTTCGAGTGTTCATGTTTTCGTGAGGTCACTGTATTAAGAAAGTATGTCTGCTTTTAGGCTATATAAAGTGCCAGACATAAAGGTTTGAAAAATGATAATGAGATGATTCATAACTCCAGACAACATCAATAAACTTCTGTTATCGATACTGGTTTATTTACAAAGCAATCGAAATTATTTTATTTGAAATTTTATTTTAAAACAAGTTCTCTAAATAAAATATACCATAAACGATATACAAAATTGGCCATTATAATCCATTAGCTAGGATGACAACCTAATTTCTCTTACCATCCATGTTGTGTGGGTGTGTGTTAATTTTATCCATGAATGGCAGTACCTACAGTTTAAAGACAACTCTGAACAACAGATTTTTCCGTCAATTTTTCATCGCAATTTTATTAACTCGGTGAGTTTTTATCGAAAGACTAACGGGAGGTAGTCGCAGAAAGAAATATTTTTTCGTGAAGTTGAACCAACAGTACTGGTCTAATGAGTTAACACACTACCTAGTAGATTAAGGCGACTTCTCTGGATTCTCCCTAGAAGGCATATAAACATTAATACACCGAATAGAGGATCTTTTCTAGGCGCTGACCTCTATAATAATAATCTTCAGTCTTCTAAAAGAGTTCTACCACTTATGTTACGTGAGTGACAACAGGACCTACAGTTTGAAGTCAACTCCGAACGACAGATTTTTGTGAACATTTTTCATCGCAATTTTATTTCGCTTAGAGAGGACGTGTACCTGTCAATCAAAACGAGTACAGTACCCGGAGGTCGAATTGACCCATTGGACATTGTACAATTTTATTTATTCGCTAAGTTTTTACCGAAAGACAAACGGGAGGTAATCGGCGTCAGAAATATTTTTTCGCGAAGTTGAACCAAGAGATCTCGTCTAATCAGGCAACTTACTACCTAATAGACTAAGACGACTTCTTCTTAATTGACTTCTTTTAAAGCATGTAACACTGTCCTCTCGGCTGCATTTCTCTCGATTCTCCCTAGAAGGCATATACATTTTGATACAACGAACAGAGGATCTTTTCTAGGCGCTGACCTCTAGCTAGTCTTTAATAATCTTCAGTGTCCTTATAGATTTTTATGCGCTGGTAGATGAACATGCAAATATCCCAAACGGACGGAGCAATTTTTTCAAGTCGCCGTAGTCTAGTAGGTAGTGTGTTGGCTTAATAGATTTAAAGTCTATTGGTTAGTCTTCCAAGTCAGGCATCAAAACGAAAATATGAAAAAAAAAATATTTTTTCCGGGAAAAGAGACTTGAAACCCCTAAAAATAGAGTTTTTGGCCATTTTTGAAAAGTTGTAGAGCTAAACACTGATGTGCTAGAACCATCGCCAGATTGTCGGAAATTGATCAATTGATCTTTGCTTTTTAAAATGAGCCTAAAGCCCAAAATTGATTGCATACACCCTTAAAGTAGAAGGGCTTGGGTTTATGTCAAGGGGTACTGCAAAAGAAAAAGAAACACATTACGGAGATCCTTAAAAATTTTTATTGAGGGGTTTTTAGGATCGCTGATTACAGATCTTCATTGAGATTTAAAAAAATCAAAATGGCGGATCCAATATGGCTCTTTTTTTTTTCTTTAATTGAAAACGCTGATTTAACTATTAATTCAGGAATGGGACATTCGAACTGGAAAGAGATCTATGTAAGGATAATCCAAGAATAAGGTGGAAGAAACATCTTGGTGCCTACAACATCAATGGATGCTCTGAGTGATTTGTCAAACATTGAAATAGGCAGTCTGAGTCACATACATACGTACATAATTCGTCATTTACAACCCTTCAGTCAGGATTATTGACCTAGCTTCTCCCACCACCTATGTTGTGGGCGTTAATTTTATACGTGAGAGTGGCGGGACCTACAGTTTAAAGTCGACTTCGAACGACAGATTGTTTTGAGAAAGTTTTCTTGGCAATTTTATTTACTCGCAGAGTTTTTGCCAGAAATTCGCTGAGAGGAAATCGCCGAAGAAATATCTTTTTGTATTTTGTTTTGATGTCTGGCCTAGGGCTCGAAGCCTGACTTTACATCTAATAAGCCAACATACTACCTACTAGACTACGACGACTGAGTCGCTTCATTGTAAGCTTTAGATGGTTCCAGCATTAGGGGATAGTTAACGCGAACTGTGGTATCACAATGGGCCCCATGAGGCCTAAGTGCGCCCATCCAATTCATTTGGTGGGGAAGGCCTCTTATACCTATCTAAACCTACTAATCCAAGGATATATTATTTCGCTAATGATATAGAAATTTGTGCTAACGATACTGGTGTTTTCAAGAAACTATGGAAAACCGAAACCTTTGGCCGCCTTCATGCTCACATCCGCGTCTGGTTTTTATATTGAAGGTTGAGGAGACTTCTAAGTGTCTCCACTATTTCTTTCGTCCAAGCTCCCGACTGGGACCTCGTTTGACACGTAAGCTAGTGTCATCTATGGCGGCGTCCTTCCTTTAGCTTGGATTTCTTTAAAACCAAAATAAGGAGTAGGACACAGTTGAGCTATTTTAAATAAAAAAAAAATCTTTTTCATATCCTTGGCATACAAAGTATGCCATAAGTACGTTTAGAGTCTCCCTTCTAATTTTCTAAAATTTAACAGAAATTCGCTTTTCGTTTTGGTCAAAGGAATAGAGACCCCCCCCCCCCCCCTTTCATGTTTTGTTTCCTGCGCCTTTAAAAATAGCCTTGAAATGTTGAAAATTAAACAGAAGAAGAAGAAATTACAAACAAAACTTAACAGAAAAAAAGTTTTACTTTGTAAAAGTAGTGCCTTAAGGTATAGGTGGTAGGAAGAAAAAAAGGAAGCTGATGCTGATGCTGATGCTGCTGTATAACCCCCCGCCCCCAAAAACACTTTTTATTTTTGATAGGAAATTTTTACTGTTTGCTGTTGTTGTTGTTATTGTTGTTGTTGCCATTTCATTTCCTTCTGTTTTTTATTTTTCTGTTTTCTGTTCATTTTCTTTTTAAATATTCAAAATTGTCCTTTTATGTAGTAGAGCATGTTTTTAGTAGGCATTGTTGTTGTTGTTGTTGATGTTTTTGTTTTGTTATCCTTTCGAGTTTTTTTGCATTGCAATAGGCAAAAATGTTTTGCTATTGTTTTTCACAAAAACAGCAACAACAACAACAACAATGAATGAATGAATGAATGAACTGTTCTTTCGCTTATTTTTCGTGTTGTGTTACGCTTACAAAAGGAAACGGAAACAATTGGCGGTTTTTAGTTTTACTACACTTTGTTTGTATTTTTTTTGCTGTTGCAATTGCTGTTGCTGTTGTTGTTACTCTATTATTCCCCTTCTTTTTTTTTCTCATTTCCCTTAAGTGTTGATTAGTAAAAGTACTTTCGGTATTAAAACAACAACAACAAAAAAAAAAACAGAAAGAATTTCTTTTGCTTTCCACTTAAAAAAAATAAACCCGGTAAACTAAAATGAATGAATGTTGCTGGCTGCCGCCATTAACAAGGCTCTAGTGATAGTCATCAGCATCATGATGATGCTGATGATGATGATGACTGAGTTTAAATAAGAGCACCCAAAGCTTCCTGGCCAGTGTATAAATGGAAAAAACATTTTTTTTTCTTCTTTTTTGGACACCGAGAGCTAGGGTAGGGGGTGCTGGTGCTATGAAAAAGTGTAAATTTGTAAATTTAGAACAGCGGCAGTGTAAAAGCGTTCATATTGTGTTTTTGAAATTGTTAACAATAGTTTTAAATTTTTTTTTTTTTTAATTTATTTTACAACAAATAAGAAAAAAAAAATACAAATAAATTGTAAAACTAGAGAAAAACAAACATAACACAGGACCTACCAACCAACCAACCAACCAACCGACCAACCTACCAACTAAATAAACAAAATGATAAAAGGACTGCCATGGATGCACCATCAGCAACAACAATAACAACAACAACAGCAGAAGCAATAAAACAAGAAAATGTGATGAATAGTAGTGTGGACTCCATTAACAAAAACAAAAGAAAAAAAGAAACAAAAAAAGCAGAATCCATTAAAATGTAGGGGGAAAAAAAATTTAAAGACTTTCCATTAAAATCCATCACATCAAGACCAAAAAGCAGCAAATACTGATAGCCTAACTCCATATATTGGAAGCCAAATAGATAAACTAAAATCGTCCCGCAAAAATTCTTCAATTCGAAATAAAACATAAGGATGAGACTATCCTTATTCTTATTCTAAGGCCAACAGATCAAACTACAGCGACTTTTAGCAGGAAGTGTCGGCTGCGGTTCAGGCTGCGAAGAATGCGAAGAATCTTCATACTTTTCGATAGCCAAGCGGCCATCAATTCACTGGATTCTAGTGTAATAAACTCCAAGATGGTGAACTACTGTCTTAGATGTCTCAATGAGGTGGCGAATCGATATGATGTTTGTATCACATGGGTACCAGGACATAGAGATATTCTCAGGAACTGCATAGCGGATGATCTACCCAGAAGGGGCACAACCATCGAACTCTCTGTTGAATCCTCTACATTGGGGATACCTTTCGATACCTGTAGGCTTATAATTGACAATGCAATCCTGGACCTTGTCTCCAGTAGGTGGTGGGCATATCCATGGCGCAAAAAACCTGGCCAAGGCTGGATAGGAGGCGCATGGCGACTCTTCTTAAACTCCAAAGAAGCTGGCTCTGGGCTGTTATCGGGGTTATTATGAAGCATTGCATTATAGGTACACATGCGAGACGTATTGGTCTTGGGTACTTTCCGAATTATTTCTGCAGAAGCTGTGGAGTTGAGGCAGAGAATAAAAGTATTTTTCACCTACTGCGTCGGAGAAGAAAGAGGAATTTGGGTACCTAATACATAGAGGATCTAGACGAACTGTCATGCATAGATACATATTGGCAGACTGAGTTGCTTCAACAGAAGCTCCGAATTGTTTCTGTAATAGGGCAGAATGAGTAACTGTGTTCTGCCTAAGTCTGTCCGCTCATAATTCCATCGAAGGGACAGCCACTTCTACCTATCTATCTACCTAATAAGGCATAAGGTTCTACAGCAGTTTACGTACGTAGCCTAGTAGATTGTGGATTGGCTTATTAGGCGTGATTACTCGTTTCAGATCTCAGGCCTCCAACGACTGCCTCTTTCAGACAGTAAATAAAATAACAAAAAAAAAAAGTTTCTTAAAAAATTTGTCATTCGGAATCAAAAACATTTCGAGAAATTGGGACCTGTACGTCAACGTATCCATTCAGTTTCTCCAACATAATGCTGCAGTATATGAGGGTGTCACTGGAAACGGTAAATATTAGCTTATGGAGAAAGTGCCAGCATCTCGTTTAATAAGAACATGCCTTCTAAAGTATCTCTCTTTATCTCTCTCTCTCTCTCTCTGGCTCACTGTAAGAGTGTTTTTCCAGTAAGACGGTCTAATGTAAATAATGCGAGTGTCCTGCACTTTAGGACAGACGTCATCGGTTTTTGGTGCACAGAATATTTGAAGATCTGCGGTCCAAACCCGCCACCGACTGAATGTTAAGCTATCCTGTAACATAACCTAACATAAGACGATCCCAACTGGCGAAAATTAAATGATTTAGAGCCGTTTGATTTTAGAAAATACGAAATAGTAGGACGACTTAATCCACGAAAGGACCAAAGGATCAATAAAGCGATTGGGGCAAATCTAACTGGTGTTTAATACGTTTTTTATCTAACCGAAATGAATGAAATGCACTAGATTGTTATGTGGTCGCAGCAGTGATAATTTTTAATTATTAAACGAGAAAATTTGAAACACATTCAAGGAAATTTTCAATAAACTTTTATGAAAATTAACTCAATATAATGCAAAGACAAACAGACATAAACAATAATAAAGAGACGCAAGAAATCTTATTCTATAGAAAGCTATTCTATTGTTTGCAGAATGTAAAAATAGAATAGAACAGAATAAGCATACAAAGAAATAATGGCTATGCCTATTATGGAGAATAGCAACTCGAGCAACAAAACTAAAGAGTGTGAAATATAATCAGAATAAGCTTTAATAATATGCACACATATGTACGTATACACGTACGCTTAAATACAACACATAAACAACCTAGAATGTATGCAACAAATAGTTATAAAACATATACAACTAAAAGTATGCTACAAAAATTTCATTTCATTATTACACACACTCTCTCTCCTAGTACACGAACCCACATAATAAATCCTGAAGATCAGTACAAGGATACAAACGTATATGCGTATAAGCCACCTTTAAATGTAAAGGGCTATCCATTTCGTGGTTTCAAAAGTATGGGACTGGAATTCGACTTCTTCCGTCAAACTAAGTTGTAAAATCAAATTTTTTCTCTTCAGTTGAAAGTCTGACCATGAAGAAAATGGATCGCACAACGCATAAAAATTATCAAAACCTTCTACAAAAATGGTGATTCTGCCACAGCCACGTATCGTGCTTTAACAGGAGATTATGGTTTACATAATCGTCCAACTATGCAAGCAATTGGCAAAATTGTAAAGAAATTTGAAGAGACTGGAAGAGTGATTTCAAATACTGAAAGGCCTGTGCATCAGCGTTTCGCTCGTTCCCCTAAAAATATCGCTTTTGTAAGTGAAAGTGTTGCGAAGACCCGAATGTGTCGTTTCCTTGTCGTTCTCAGGAATTAGGACTGCCTTACGGTACATTATGGCGCATTTTGCATTTAGATCTACACCTACATCCAGCTTACGCAACAACTGAAGCCAGCTGACCATTCACAACAGGCGGTGGATGGCAATTTTTCGAATAAAATTTTCTTCAGCGATAAAGCACATTTCACACTCGGTCGGGGTATGTTAATAAACAAAATTGTTGTATTTGGGGTTCTGAAAAATCTCAAGTAATGGAAGAGAGACCATTACATTCAGAAAAAGTCACTGTTTGGTTGCACTCTTTGGTCCGAAGGTGTGATTAGATCTTACTTCTTCGAAAAGTACGAGGGATAGCCGACTTTTTTTTGCCTGCTATTAAAGTCTACGACTTGGAGAATATGTGGTTTCAACAAGACGGTGCCACATGCCATACAACTCGAGTGAATATGGCTTTATTGCAAAAGACATTTCCTGGCCGTGTAATTTCCCGTCGTGGCTATATCAACTGGCCACCAAGATCATGCGATTTGACACCATTAGACCTCTTTTTTGGTCTAAGACTCTGAGAGTAAACAAAATTGCCATGAAAAGCTTCTCAAAAATCTGTCGTTCGGAGTCGACTTTAAACTGTAGGTCCTACGCTACTCATGTATAAAATTAACGCACACAAAATAAGTGGTGTGAGAAGCTAGGCCGTAATCCTGACTGAAGTACTGTAATGACCAATTATTTGTGTATCCGAGATCAGCGAGTATTCAAAACAATGAGTAGATTCCAGTCATACTTATAATTTCTGATACTTATACGCATTCATACTTATTTTGATACTCATACTACTTATACTCAAAGTTGAAAGTACTCGTCGTAATCATGCTTAATAATATGCAAGATATTGTTGATTTCGACTCACCGCTACTTAACATTTACACGAAGTACAAAATATATATGATTCGCATACGAGCACTGCAATACTCACAAAAAGATTGTGCATATGTTTTGCTTGTTGTCTTTGTCTTTTCTTTATTCTTTGTTTGTATATGCAACAAAAACAAAAGCTGTAAATTTTTTGATGAATGATTCGAATCATTCGAATCACTTACAAGTATTATAAGTATTTTTCTAAATTTATGAATCAGAATGTGTAGGTATGACTATGAATTAAACATATTTCGAATGTTGCAACAACAACAAAGGCTGTAAATTTTTTGATGAATGATTCGAATCCATCACTAACAGATTATCTCAGACTGGGTAAACTAAAGCGTCTTACGGTCACCGATTGAACGTGCCTGTGAACGGCAACCAATCCTCTAACACAACAAACAATTTTAGAAATATTTTATGTCAACAACAACGACTCTAAATCGTTTGATTTTAAAAAACTACAAAGCAGTAGAATGACTTATTCTATGAAAGGAGTTAAAAGGTCAATAAAACGATTGGGGTCAACCTAATTGGCAATTTCTGGTGTCATATCGATCAGTCATGTACAATTTAACATCAAGAACACCTAACAAATTTGCTTTCAGTAATAAACTAAGGGTCTCTGGCGATTTATACAATCGAAAACGGGAATCACTACGCAGGTGCACGGAAAGATTTGAACAAGCCAAGTAGTAACTTTTTATGTTCTCAAATTAATATGGTCTTCGAACAAATTAAGCTCGAACAGACTATTTTAAAGGATACAGAAAAGGTCAAGGTAGTTTAGCTGAACAGTCCATAATAAAAGTAGCTATTATCTTCCGAGTTATAAAACCACTCATATAGACCCTGCACTTAGATTGCAAACCGATACTTAAACTGAAATCGAATACAAGGTCAAATTAACAAATTTGCAGTATTGTTACGCGTCTAACAATAAAATGGCAAAGACAAATGGAAGAAGAACAAAACACCAACATCGTACGGTACTTTAGAACGAATTAATGGGAAATGATTCACGCTGTTGCACTTACCATTGAAAGTATTGCCTTCGATTAACCCATAACGATGAAATAAATAGAATTACCTAGTTTGGTGTGCAGAGCAGCCAAGGGCAATTGAGCGCTACGAATAAATCTAGGAATAATCATTGTTTAATAAGGTTTTGGGTGGCGCCACGATATTTCTACACAATATTTCTTCGAAAACAATAAAAATTACAATACCAAAGCCAATAAAATAAAGTATGATTTGCGTGTCTAATACCTTTTTTTCTAACCAAAATGCAGGAAATGCACTAGATTGGCATGTGGTTGTAGCAGTGATTATTTTTAATTATTAAATGAGAAAATTTGAAACACATTCAAGGAAATTTTCAATAAACTTTTATGAAAATTAACTCAATATAATGCAAAGACAAACAAACTTAAACAATAATAAAGAGACGCAAGAAATCTTATTCTATAGAAAGATATTCTATTGTTTGCAAAATGAAAAAATAAAATAGAATAGAACAGAATACAAAGAAATAATGGCAATGCCTATTATGGAGAAAGAGTGTGAAATATAATCAGAATAAGCTTTAATAATATGCACACATATGTACGTATGTACGTACATTTAAATACAACATATAAACACCCTAGAATGTATGCAACAAATAGTTATAAAACATATACAACTAAAAGTATGCTACAAAAATTTCATTTCATTATTACACACACTCTCTCTCTCCCCTAGTACACGAACGCACATAATAAATCCTGAAGATCAGTACAAGGATGCATACATATATGCGTATAAGCCGCCTTTAAATGTAAAGGGTAATCCATTTCGTGATTTCAAAAGTATGCGACTGGAATTCGACTTCTTCTGTCAAACTAAATTGTGAAATAAATTTTTTAGTTTTCAGTAGAAAGTCTGACATTGAAGAAAATGGATCGCTTAACTATCACACGCAATGCATAAAAATTATCAAAACCTATTACAAAAATGGTGATTCTGCCACAGCCACGTATCGTGCTTTAACAGGAGATTATGGTTTACATAATCGTCCAACTATCCAAGCAATTGGCAAAATTATAAAGAAATTTGAAGAGACTGGAAGAGTGGTTACAAATATTGAAAGACTTAAGCATCATCGTTTTGCTTGTTCCCCTAAAAATAACGCTATTGAAAGTGAAAGTGTTGCCGAAGACCCGAATGTGTCGATTCCTCGTCGTAGTCAGGAATTAGGACTGTCCTTACTGCACATTATGGTGTATTTTGCATTTAGATCTACACCTACATCCATGTAAAGTCCAGCTTACCCAACAACTGAAGCCAGCTGACCATTCACAACGTCGTAGTAGATACGTGGAAAAGGTGCTTGAACAACAGCCGGTGGATGGCAATTTTTCAAACAAAATTTTCTTCAGCGTTGAAGCACATTTCTCACAGGGTGGGGGTATGTTAATAAACAAAATTGTTGTATTTGGGGTTCTGAAAAATCTCAAGTAATGGAAGAGAGACCATTACATTCAGAAAAAGTCACTGTTTGGTTGCACTCTTTGGTCCGAAGGTGTGATTAGATCTTACTTCTTCGAAAAGTACGAGGGATAGCCGACTTTTTTTTGCCTGCTATTAAAGTCTACGACTTGGAGAATATGTGGTTTCAACAAGACGGTGCCACATGCCATACAACTCGAGTGAATATGGCTTTATTGCAAAAGACATTTCCTGGCCGTGTAATTTCCCGTCGTGGCTATATCAACTGGCCACCAAGATCATGCGATTTGACACCATTAGACCTCTTTTTTGGTCTAAGACTCTGAGAGTAAACAAAATTGCCATGAAAAGCTTCTCAAAAATCTGTCGTTCGGAGTCGACTTTAAACTGTAGGTCCTACGCTACTCATGTATAAAATTAACGCACACAAAATAAGTGGTGTGAGAAGCTAGGCCGTAATCCTGACTGAAGTACTGTAATGACCAATTATTTGTGTATCCGAGATCAGCGAGTATTCAAAAGGATGAGTAGATTCAAGTCATACTTATAATTTCTGATACTTATACGCATTCATACTTATTTTGATACTCATACTACTTATACTCAAAGTTGAAAGTACTCGTCGTATTCATACTAAACAATATGCATAATGTTATTGATTTCGACTCACCGCTACTTAACATTTACACGAAGTACAAAATATATATGATTCGCATACGAGCACTGCAATACTCACAAAAAGATTGTGCATATGTTTTGCTTGTTGTCTTTGTCTTTTCTTTATTCTTTGTTTGTATATGCAACAAAAACAAAAGCTGTAAATTTTTTGATGAATGATTCGAATCATTCGAATCACTTACAAGTATTATAAGTATTTTTCTAAATTTATGAATCAGAATGTGTAGGTATGACTATGAATTAAACATATTTCGAATGTTGCAACAACAACAAAGGCTGTAAATTTTTTGATGAATGATTCGAATCATTCGAATCACTTACAAGTATTATAAGTATTTTTCTAAATTTATGAATCAGAATGTGTAGGTATGACTATGAATTAAACATATTTCGAATGTTGCAACAACAACAAAGGCTGTAAATTTTTTGATGAATAATTCGAATCACTTCCAATAACTTATAAGTATTATAAGTACTTTTCTTAATTTATGAATCAGAATGAGTATAAGGCGTATGAATCAAACATATTTCGAATGTTGTGAGTTTGATGTCAATGTTTTACTCATACTCATTGTAACCTATACTTATAAATCAATGTTGTAGCGAGTACGAATGAATCAGAGTATTTGAATTTCAATTCTGTTGATTCACTCATACTCAAAATTGCATCAGTGCTTACGAGTAGCGGAAAAACAATTCATTGCTGATCTCTGGTATGGATAGAATTTGAAATCAATTTTTGGTTTACCCTTTCAACTAGCAGAAGAAGGAGTAGATGAGAGAAATTTTTAGTTTCGTTTCATTTTTACACAGCAAATGTATATGAAACTGACATTAACGTGACGCACTGGCTCTACACCACACCACACCACACCAAACCACACACACTTTTCTCAGGCACACTGAATGGCAACAAAACTTTTGCTGCTATTACAGCTTCTTTACAATAATTTCAGCAACAACAACAATAACAACACATAGTGTTAGTAATAATAGCTATGGAAATGTGTTGCAAATGACACATTGTTCGCTTGTGTATATGTACCCGAGTATTATTAAGTATTTTCCTTTATTTTTTCCATTTTCCATTTCCATACTTTTTTGTTGTTGTTTTTTTTTTTTTGTTGCTACTGTTGCCTTATAGTTTTTGTATCACATCTTATGAAATGTGTGAAAAATATGAATTTATGTTCTCAGTGCCAGGAATAAATACCATTGCCAGGATGAGATAAAATATACTCAAGGAAAACTACAATATGAGCTATGCTATGCAGCAGTAGCAGAGGAACAATACTACTCGTACATAGTCGTAGTCGTGTAGGTAGTAGTAAATAGTAATAACAAGTGGAAGTAAATTTGCTAAGCAAACAATTCCTAGAGATATGATAGCAGCAAAAAAGTAACACGGATATGGTTCTATTATGCCACGCCCCATTTAAGTACAGTCGAAGTTCTATAAATTGACTCTTCAACTTTGAAAACTCAATTCACAAATGATCTAGATGCTGCTGCCATGAGATGTGTTTCAACTTATAGAAACTTTAAGTAATAGAAGTTCAAATTATAGAAGTACGACTACAACATTTTTGAAAAGCTCATTGGAGTAGGCTAACACAAAAAAAATTTAAAGAAAATTTTTAAAAATACTTTACGAAACTACTTGTAATCTCATGAAGAAGGAAAATTTGTAAAAAATTTCCTTGTAAATTTTCTTCTCTAGAAAATGTTTGCTGGGTTACCTATAGTTGTATAACATTGTTCGAGTAACTGCTGCATGAGTATGAGTACGTTTTATTTACAATACACAACACACTCTATTGAAATGTAAAAGAGTGTGTAGGTGTAAGAGACAGAGAAAGAGAGAGAGAGAGAGAGAGAGAGTGGGAGAGTGTGTTTCGTTGAATGAAAATATATTCTGAATGCATTTGATTTCAAAACTAAATGAAATATTTTTGTTGAATGGCAAAAGAAGAGAGAACTACAAATTTACAAAGTACGTAAACAATATTCTTATTGTTGTTTTTGTTGTTGTTGTTGTGCATATATTGTATAACTTCACACTTTCAAGTTAAGACATAAGAAAGCAGCAGAAATCAATTTCATAGCAAAAAGGACGTAACAAACAAAATTTTGTTGAAAAATTACAAAAAAAAAAACAATTTAAACTTCTGCCAAGCCTAAACTATATGAACTCATTCCCATTGCGGTTTATATTTTAAGTGCTGTTGTTTCCCACAACCCTTTTATTTCTTGGTAAGAGCACATATATTATCATACATAATCATTTACAAGTAGAAAACCGATGACGAGTATACTCGTCGTTTCTATGTTTTAGTAGAAAACCAAATAATAAATTCCGCAGATCGATATATTATCATATATAATCATTTACAAGCAGAAAACCAAAAGACGAGTATACTCGTCGTTGGCAATAGGAAGGCAGAAGGACTCGATCGATATCCTTTTTCGCATTTGTGTACGTTTTAGTAGAAAAACAAATAATAAATCACGCAGATCGATATATTATCATACATAATCATTTACAAGCAGAAAACCAAAAGACGAGTATACTCGTCGTTTCTATATTTTAGTAGAAAAACAAATAATAAATCACGTAGCTCGATATATTATCATATATAATCATTTACAATCAGAAAACCAAAAAGACGAATATACTCGTCGTTGACAATAGGAAGGCAGAATGACTCGATATCCTTATTCGCTTAAGTTTTAGTAGAAAAACAAATAATAAATCATGCAGATGGATAAAATAAAGAAAATGAAATAAAACGAGACACATTGCGAAAATTGGCAACACTTAGAAATTTACTATTGTCGATTGGCAAAAAAAATATTTGCTAATTCAAAAGCCTGCAAGTAGGACGAGTACACTCGTCTTGGTAGTACGGGATATCCAGTAGAACAGCAAATACTAAATCATGCAGATGGATAAAATAAAGAAAATGAAATAAAACGCGAGACACATTGCGAAAATTAACAGCACTTAGAAATTTACTGTTGTCGTTTGCAAAAAAAATATTTCCTAATTCAAAGGATGTTATGCATGTTATAATGTATTTAAAATAAGACGAGTATAATCGTCTTGGCATAGAGGAATACCCTGTCAAAGACGAGTATACTCGAATGTGTTAAGATAGTTTTTTTTTAAGAACTTGTCATTCAGACTATTTTCCATCAGAAATTGTAACTTTTGCCTTTCTTTTCGGCAGTTTATGAACTCTGTGGCCAAAAAACTGCCAGTTTATTGATAATTCATTGTAAAACATATTTCTTTTTAAGCAGAGTTCAATTAGGATTTCAAATATGCTAAATAGTCTTTCAACATCTCTTGTCTTCCTTTCAAGGGGGAACTTAATTGTCTTTGATTTCTAATGCCAAATTTCAAATGTCAAATAATTCTGACCGCTCTTCACACGTCTGACATGTGATTTTCGTTAAAAAAAAACTTATTATTGGCCTAAGGAAACTTAGTAATGTTGACTAATCTTGACTAATCCAAGAATTGCTATTTAATTGACGTTTACAAGGAAGACAAGCAAGTGAAGCTATCTAAACTATGCTAATACTAGTCAAGCAATGAGAACAATTCAGAAATTAGTTCTTACTGCAGCAATTCATTCTCTGGATTAAAAAATGTTACCAAAGTTTTCTTTTCTAAAAAAAATGTTGCCTTTTAAAAGAGCAACATTTTTAAAGTGTTGCTCTCAGTTTATTAAATTTTGCATTTTTATTTGATTTCTAATGTCAAATTTCAAATGTCAAATAATTGCGACAGATGTTCACACGTCTGACACGTGGTTTGCGTAAAAAAAACTAGCGTTGTTGAAAACAAGAGGGAAATTTGGTCAAATATAAAATATATGATAAAGTGTAAATGAGCTTCGTCGATTGGCGAAGAGTAACCGTTCAGGGTTAACACTGCAAGAATTGCTCTTTAATTGAAAATTAGAAGGAAGACAAGCAAGTGAAGCTATTTAAACTATGCTATCAATACTAGTCAAGCAAGGAGAACAATTCAGAAATTAGTTCTTAAGGCAGCAATTCGATCTCAAGATTCAGAATATGTCACCAAAGTTTTCTTCCCTAAAAAAAAAATGTTGCCTTCTAAAAGAGCAACATTTTTAAAGTGTTGCTCTCAGTTTATTTAATTTTGCATTTGTATTTGATTTCTAATGCCTAAAAACATATGATAAAGTGTAAATAAGCTTAGTCGATTCGACAAAGAGTAACCGTCCAAGGTTAACAGTCCAAGAATTGCTCTTTAATTGACATTTACAAGGAAGATAAGCAAGTGAAGCTATTTAAACTATCCTGTCAATACTAGTCAAGCAATGAGAACAATTCGCAAATTAGTTCTTAAGGCAGCAATTCATTCTCTGGATTCAAAAAATGTTGCCTTTTAAAAGAGCAACATTTTTAAAGTGTTGCCCTCAGTTTATTTAATTTTGCATTTGTATTTGATTTCTAATGCCAAATTTCAAATGTCAAATAATTGTAACAGATGTTCACACGTCTGACACGTGGGTTGGTTAAACATAAAACGAAATTTGGTCAAACATAAAACATATGATAAAGTGTAAATGAGCTTCGTCGATTCGACGAAGAGTAACATGACAATTACAATGAAGACAAGCAAGGAATAAAGCTATTTAAACAATGCTATCAATACTAGTCAAGCAATGAGGACAATTCGCAAATTAGTTCTTACTGCAGCAATTCATTCTCAAGATTCAGAAAATGTCGCCAAAGTTGTCTTTTCTAAAAAAAATGTTGCTCTTAGTTTATTAAATTTTGCATTTTTTCATTAAGAAAATACGAAAAATACAAAATTATTGATCTGTTATAATAAAACAAAGAAAGCGAAAAATATAGCCTCTAAATAATCCAATGACTTTTCCGGTGCAAATATCGAGGCCTTCGTTCTATAACATCTAGATTGAAAAAATGTGTTTTAAGTTATGAGGTCTCAAAGTTTTTACGCACATATGTGTATTCAAAGTAGATTTTTCCCTATAACTTCGGAATGGATCGGAGCATCTTAACCAAATTTTGACAGTAGCTAAGTTAGAGAACGTAGAAGAATTCTTAAGTACACTTAGAGCCTTACAGAATGGAGGCGTCGATATATGGTGCATACTTTTCAAGAAGAACCTGACATGAAACTTGAAATGAAAACAACAAATTATTTTGAAGGTAAGAGCATAGTAATATGCTACAGTTTTTTTTCCGAAAAATTTCCATATAAGCCCTTTTGCACTGCAACTTCTTTTCAATAATAATGTGTGAACATAAGCGTATAGAATTGTGTGCTAAAAAGCTATGAACGTATGTCTGGATATGATTTTTAATCATACGATAGAAATATCACGTATGAATAGCTGAAAAGTGCATAGAATAGATGTGTCTTTCACTTTTTTTCTTTTATCCATTTTCTAAAATAATATACAAGACGGAGAAGAAAAAAAAAACAAGAGAAAACTGAATAATAGAAAAAGTACCAAAAAGGGGAAGGGGGAAGAATTTATTGTACTTTGTATCACACAATAGATACAAAAGACATTGTGTTCTAGTGTAGAGTACACAATAGAAATGAAACTACCTACAACACTCAGACAAAACTCAATAATTACCATTGAGAAGAAGAGTAAAATTAAGGCTATTAAGAGAGATATGTTCCAGGAGAAACAAAAATAGATGGTACAGGCAGGGGAGAAAAAGGATAAAAGGATAACTATGACAAATTAGTAGAGATGTTTAAGGATTTATGGATGGATTTAAAGAAAAAGTGATAAGAAGTTTTTGAAAACCGCTAACGAATATGGTTAATACGGTTAGTAGGATGGATAACCACAGAATTCTGTACGAAAAAGATAATATTTTCCCCAGCACCACTATTTTCTTCTTCTTTTCTTTTTACTTTCTCTATTTTTCTTCCTAAAGATTTGCCTTCATTTTAGTGACATACACGCACACAGAGCACTGCCATCGTAATCCAAGACAAATCACAGCATTCACGTCGCTCTCACAACTTATCCATTGAACGTTTGGCTTTTCAATGAGACACAAACTAACACAACTTAGCTCGAAAATTTTTGCTTTTTTTTGTTATCCTTTCTGTAGAAGTAGAAAACACATCCTTAAAGCCATTATCAGGAAAAACAAATCGTGAATTTTCCAACTGACACACACACAAAACAACACAAAATGACACGGAAAGCGAAGATGAAATATTTGAAAATATTAGAGAAAGTTTTCATCACAAACTGAACTGACAAAAAAACACAATTCAGAGTCGAGAATATATTTTTTTTATATAAAAATCTCAGTACGTGACAAGAAATGTCACTAAAATGCTACGTTGACTACGTTGAAATACACAATAGTAGGGTTGCCATAGCTACAATAGACAAAAAAGTTTGATTTAACCTTGCACCGTTTAAGAAAAGTACGTTATATTGCTCTTTGCATGAGAAATAGTCGCTAAACTGTTCTGATTCAGCTTATGATACATCAAATCATTGATCAAACAACATCAAACAATTATTTTAAAACCATCTGGATACTAAATGAGAGAAAATTTATTGAGAACGAGCCTTTCTTGTGTATTGGCGATGGCATTTGTCAAATATATACTGTATATGATACATCAAATCATAGATCAAACTATATCAAACAACTGTTTTGAAAGTATCAGTCTTCCAGCTAGGAAGTGAGAGTCAAGTTACAAATGTTTTCATGGGGAGCGTCATTTTATTTTCGATCAAATCAATGATCAAACAACATCAAACAATTATTTTAAAACCACCCGGATACTAATGAGAGAACATTTATTCAGAACGAGCCTTTCTTTGTGTATTGGCGATGACATTTGTCAAATACATTCAGTATATGGTATATAAAATCACAGATCAAACTACATCAAACAACTGTTTTAAAAGTGCCAGTCTTCTAGCTATGAAGTGAGAGTCAAGTTACAAATGTTTTCATGGGGAGCATCATTTTATTTTCGATCAAATCAATGATCAAATAACATCAAACAATTATTTCAAAACCACCAGGTGGTATCTCAATTAGAAGTAAGAGTCAAGATACAAATGACTGCATAGGGAACGAGCCTTTCTTTGTGTATTGACGATGATATTTGTCAAATACATTCAGAAAATCGTACATCAAATCAGTGATCAAACAAAATCAAACAATTATTTTAAAACCATCGAAAGAACATTTGTACATTTATACATTCTTTTTGTATTGGCAATGGCATTTGTCAAATACACTCAGTATATGGTACATCAAATCAGAGATCAAACTACATCAAACAATTGTTTTAAAAGTGCCAGACTTCCAGCTATAACGTGAATGTCAAGATACAAATGTTTCCATAGAGAACATTTATTGAGAACGTGCCTTTGTTTGTGTTTTTGGGTATATTGTGATGATCAAACAACATCAAATAACGATTTTAAAAGTACCAGTCTTCCCGCTATGAAGTTAGAGTTTCCATAGAGAACATTTATTGTGTACAAGCCTTTCTTTGTGTATTGACGATGACATTTGTCAAATATATTCAATATATGGTACATCAAATCAATGATCAAACAACATCAAACAATTATTTTAAAACCACCAGATGTTTCAATAAGAAGCGAGAGTCATAATTTAAATGCCTCCATAGGGAACGAGCCTTTCTTTGTGTATTGGCAATGACTTTTGTCCAATACATTTAGTATATGGTACATCAAATCAGTGATCAAACAACATCAAACAATTATTTTAAAACCACCAGCTATCTCAATGGGAAATGAGAGCCAATATACAAATGTTTCTATAGAGAACATTTATTGAGAACGTACGTTTTTTTGTGTATTGGCAATTGGCATATGTCAAATACATTCAGTATATCTATATAGTACATCAATTCAGTGATCAAAAAACATCAAACAACCATTTTAAAAGTACCAGTCTTCCAGCTATGAAGTGAGAGTGAAGATACAAATGTTTCCACAGAGAATATTTATTGAGAACATGCCTTTCTTTGAATATTGACAATGACCTTTCCTAAATACATACAGTATATGATACATCAAATCAGAGATCAAACTACATCAAATAACTGTTTTAGAAGTACCAGTCTTGCAGCTATAAAAGTGAGAGTCAAGATGCAAATGATTCCCTAGAGAACATTTATTGAGTACGAGCCTTTCATTGTTTTCGAGTATATGGCACATCAAATCAATGATCAAACAACATCAAACAACTATTTTAAAAGTACCAGTCTTCCAGCTATGAAGTGAGAGTCAAGGTACAAATGTTTTCATGGGGAGCATTTATTATGAACGAGCATTTCAAAAAGCCAAACACATTCAGTATATGTTACATCAAATCAGTGATCAAACAACATCAAACAATTATTTTAAAACCACCAGGTGTCTCAATAAGAAATGAGAGCCAATATACAAGAGTTTCTATAGAAAACATTTATTGAGAACGAGGCTTTCTTTGTGTATTGGCAATGACGTTTGTCAAATTCATTCAGTATATGGTACGTCAAATCAGAGATAAAAAAAAACAAACAATTATTTTAAAAATACCAGTCTTCCCGCTATGAAGTGAGCGTCAAGATACAAATGTTTTCAATGGGGAGAATTTATTCTGAACCAGCTGGCGCTGACATCTGTCAAACATATCCAGAATACGGTACATCAAATCAGAGATCAAACATCATCAAACATCACCATTATCATACATCAACATCCTTATGTTAAAGATGACACATTTTGTATCTGAAAATGATGAAGAAATGTGCTGGAGAGTCGCATGGCTTATTAGATCTAAGGCCCGGGTTCAAACCCTAGGTCAGGTCAGATGTTAAAATGAAATTATGAAAAAATATTTCTTCGACACCTGCCTCTTAGCAAAATTGCCATGAAAAGCTTCTCAAAAATCTGTAGTTCGGAGTCGACTTTAAAACTGTAGGTCCCCCCGCCACTCATGTATAAAATTAACGCACATTACATAAGTGGTATGAGAAGTTAGGTTGTAAACTTGGCTACGACTAATCGTATTAAAATGATAAATTTCTTCGTACATTTAAAACTTGTTTTTTTTTTTTTGTCCTGCCACGAAAACCACTTACTTCATATAACCAACATGTAACCTATTTGCGGTAGAGGGTTGCATATAATAGAACCAAAATTTATTAAGTTTTCACTGTTTTTTGGGAAAAAGTTTTTCCCATTCATGGTAAATGGCGTGAGTGTAAGCTTCAATAGGTCGCTTGTACCCCCACTGAATAGTGTCACCATAAATAAATTCCTAATAAACTTATTTATTTCACGCAAACGGAACCAACGGACTAACGTAACGAAAAAGAGAAAAGTTTATTAAGAAAACCACCGAAAGAGAAAACAACACATCAAAACGGAAAAAAAATTCCTTAAGAGAAGGAAAAGGAAAAGGAAGAAGCAAAAAAAATAAAGAAAACTAAACAGCTTTTGGAAAACAAACAACCCAAATCTATTGACCTACAAAACTACAGTTTATCTTCCGTAACATCAGAACTAAACTATGTACTAAATTTTAGTGTTAAATTGTTGTTATTTAAAGCAAAAATAATACAATAATTTATAGTCTAAATGCATACACATGGTAACAGGACTGCCATCTAACGTTTTTTTTTTATCAACTAGTGCTTATTTCGTGATTAAGTAACACTTAGCTCAAGGTTGATTTGACGGATAATTTATTTTATTCCGCTTCCGCTGAACGAATATGGTTGTGTATACGTTTGGCTAACTGGACCTGCGATCGACTTACAGAAGATGCCGATTTTGGCACAAAATAAAAATCATTTTTCAGAAGAAGCTCATTTTGATCTTGGCAGGTACATAAACAAGCAAAATTGGTGCATTTGGGGCACAGAAAATCCGCACGCATACATTGATAAGCCGACGCACTTAAAACGAATCACTGTTTGGTGAGGATTTTGATCCAGAGACATAATTGGACCATTATTCTTCGAAAATGAGCAAGGAGTGGCCTATACTTTCAATGGTACTCAAGCCATGCGGCGAGCAATCCGCAAATTACTTCTTACGGCAGCAATTCATTCTCAAGTTTCAAAAAATGTTATGAAAATTTTCTTTCCTAAAAAAAAAAAAAATGTTGCCTTTTAAAAGCGTAACATTTTTAAAGTGTTGCTCTCAGTTTATTAAATTTTGCATTTTTTCATTAAGAAAATATGGAAAAAACAGAATTATTCAAAAAAAGGAAGCGAAAAATATAGCCTCTCAATAATCTAATGACTTTTCCGGTCCAAATATAGCGTCCTTCGTTCTATACCATTCCAGGGACTTCGGAACGGATCAGCGCATCTTACCAAATTTTGATAGTATCTAAGTAAGAGACCGTAGAATAATAAAAAAAAAAAAGATTTTCTAAGTACACTTAGAACGTTATAGCGTGGAGGCATGGTCGATATATAGGCAATATTTTTCAAAAACAACTTGAAATGAAGGCAACATATATAGAAGGTAAGAGCAAAGTAAAATGCTACAGTTTTTCCAAAGCTCATTTTGATCTTGGCGGGTATGTAAACAAGCAAAATTGTCGCATTTGGGGCACAGAAAACCCGCACGCATACATTGATAAGCCGACGCACTTAAAACGAGTGACTTTTGGTGCGGATTTTAGTCCAGAGGCCTAATTGGGCCATTTTTCTTTTCGAAAATGAGCAAGGAGTGGCCGTTACAGTCAAGGGCGATAGTTATTGGGCCAAGTTGAACGAATTTGTGTTTACAAAAATTAAAGAGCAGGAGTCGTTTGGAGTCGACTTTAAACTGTAGGTCCCGCCACTTCTGTATAAAATTAACACACACAACATAAATGGTGTGAGAAACTGCGGGCTTTTTGGGGACGATTGATGTAGACTGTCTAATGGTGAAGGTATAGCTCTAGCCATTTTATAGTCACCAGCAGCAACTCGTTTCCTTACCGTTCGCATCTTGCCTCTCTCTTTCCACCTTTCCTAAAACCTGCACAATGCACTGCATGAGTAGGGGTCATCCCCTGAGTGCTGGTTTAATAAAAAAAAAAACGTCCTAGAAGAAAGAGAGAGAGAGAGAGAGAGAAGGAGAGGATAGTAAAGGATATAGGGAAATTGGGGAAGGAGAAAGAGATTGGGAAAGGAAGATAAGGAGATGTATGCACTGCATGAGTAGGAGTCATCCCCTGACTGCAGGTTGAATAATAAAAAAGATATTGAAAATAGTGGCCACATTTGGTTTCAACAGGACGGCGCTACGTGCCACACACCCGAAGCTACACTCGATATTTAGTTGCCTGTTTTTGAAGATTGCATTATCAAGCCCCAAAGCTGATGTCGTTTTGGCCATCTCGGAGCTGGGATTTGACACCGTTCGGCTATTATTTGGGGATGCCGTCAAAGATAAGAGTTATGCCGACAAGCCAAAGACAATTGACGCTTTAAAAGGACAATATTCGTGTAGCCATTGGTGAAATACAGTTGCACGTAATCGATAATGTGCTTAAAAATTGGCCTAAACATGTAGGCTACTGCTTGCCCCAGCCGAGCCATGCCATTTTAAATGAAATTATTTTCCATTATTAACCGAAAGGATTGTTCTTTCAAATAAAAAAATGAAATTTGAGAAAATATTCAGTAAAGCATTTAAAAAAAAAAAAGTTATTTGGCTGACCCTTTATGAAAAATATTTCTTCGGTTACTTCCTCTCACAGCAGATTACTGGCAAAAACTCTGTGAGTAAATAAAATTGCCATGAAAAGTTTCTTAAAAATCTGTCGATCGGGGTCGACTTTAAATTGCAGGGCCCGCCATTTAATGTAGAAAATTAACGCACATAAGTTGTGTGAGAAGCTGGGTCGTAATCCTGACTGACAATTATGTTTATTAACGTAGCCACCAAGATGATAATGGGCTTCATCCGAAAAGAACATTTTTTCAGCAAAGTTACACCATCGTGCGGTTTCAAATTTAAACCAATAGATGACCTACCCTATATGATTCATTTCGCATTTTTTAAGTAGTGTGAGAAGTTAGGTCGTCATCCTGATTGAAGAATTGTAATGACCAATTATGTGCGTAGTCGAGCGTAGCCTAGTAGATAGTGTGTTGGCTTATAAAACGTGAGGTCACGGTTCAAGGCCCAAGATACACATTAAAACGATAATATGAAGAAGTATTTCTTCGGCGATTTCCTGTTAGAAAACTTTCAAAAAGAAAAATTTATTTGGCGGACCCTTTACATACATACACAGTATCATGTCATGCTCTTATACAAAACAATGTTAACAGAAATATGGCCAAAAAAGAAATGTAATTCATGGATACACACACACACACACTACTAAGTATCTGTGTATCTGTGTCTCTACTATGCCACACAGATACGTATGAAATATACTAGAAACATAGATACGTACTCCACTATATGTATGTCGTACGTACTATGTATGGTACGTGCGTCACATGAATACCACTTTGAGGGCCCCTAAAGGATAAGAGGAGCAGTAAAAGAAGAGTGTCAGGCAGACAATAGCAAATTGTATATCGTATCCTGCCTGTATCGTATATATTTGCCAAATAAATACAATCTTTACCTTTAATTCGTTATACAAAAACCAAAACCCAACTAAAACAATGACAATAACAGCAGCAACAATAATGACAACAACAGTAATAGCAACAGCAACAACAAATGAAAAAAATGTTAATGTTGCCAATGTAATGACATAATTTAACGTTAAGTAAACATTTGTATGCAATACATTTAGACAATACCAACACCAACAACAACAATAACAACAAAACCAACAATAAAATAAAGAATAATAAACAAATGTATGGTAAATATGTACAAAAATAAAATAAATCACATAACACACATACATACATACATACAGGGGGTGCACAACTGAATACATACTTGTACTCTCGAGGAATTTTAATTGCAATTCAAAAAATTTGTATCATTTTTCGTTTTAATATAAAATTCAAAACGAAAATTGTCAAATAGTAAGGAAAAAAAGAGAAAAACTTAGATGTACTCAATTTTGCACCAGTCAAAAATTTTAGGGAATATGACCCTTGTTAGGTAAAACCTTATTTGGCATGCTCTCCACACCAAATTCTCTAAAATTTCTTTCGAAATACTTGCCCAGTCCAGATGAATACATTGCCAAAGCTCTTTTAAATTGTTTGGGGGCAGATAGGTACTCTCCCAACCTTCTCTTCACGAATGACCATAAATTCTCTATCGGATTGAGGGCGGGGCTTTGTGGTGGCAAGTATACTAAGGGATTACATGACTTCACCAGGAGATTCCGGACATCGCTTCTGGACAACGAGATGTGAAAGAGGTAGTGTGACCCACCTAGGTTTTTGTAGTTCTAGACAGTACTTATAATTAGTAAAGCGGCCAAAAACTAAAATCTCGCTTGACTTTTGGGGGAAGTTTATTAACCCAGTAAAGTTCGTCGCCATTGGAAATAATTTTGTACCTCTTTCCGCCTTTCCTTTTCTGTACGGGTGAGGCTGCAAAAGTGAATAAACGTCACTGGGCGATTGGACAGTGGCATGACTCAGACAGTGGCACGACTCGGACAGTGGCACGACTCGGACAGTGGCATGACTCGGACAGTGGCACGACTCGGACAGCGGCTATCGGGAGCAGTGACTACATGACACTGGGGTACGATTTCACGAGAAGATTCCGGAAATCGTTTCTGGACAACGAGACGTGAAAGGGTGGTGTGACCCAAATGTTAAGATACTCTGTACAAATTTATACCGACGGTTCTAACCTAAACGGAGCTGTTAGCAGTGGAATTTTTTCGGAATCGCTTGGTATAGCCCAGTCTATAAGACTGCTGTAATCTGGTAGGTAGTGTGTTGGCTTATTAGACGTAAAGCCAGGGTTCGAATCCCAGGCCAGACATCAAAACAGAAGATGAAAAATATTTCTTCAGCGGCTTCCTCTCAGCAGATTTCTGACAAAAACTCTAAGAGTAAATAAAAAATTTCCATGAAAATTTCTCAAAAAAATCTGTCGTTCGGAATCGTCCTTAAAATGTAGGCCCTCCGCCACTCATGGAATATAAAATTAATACGCACACAACATAATTGGTGTCAGAAACTAGGTCAATAACCCTGACTAAAGGATTGTAATGGCCAATTATGTATGTATAAGGCTGCTAGACCAATGCAGTGTCTTTCAGGCGGAAGTGGTGGCAATATAGGCTGGGGCGAGAATTAATGGGGAGGGAAGGATCCCCAAGCGAAACGTCACCATACTTTCTGATAGCCAGGTGGTTAACAAGGCTCTAAGTTCTAATGTAATCAACTCCAAGACGGTGTACGGCTGTCGCAGCAGATATCTCAACAGGATAGCGGAACGTTATGATATCCATATCGTATGGGTATCGGGTACTTTCTGATAGTCAGGCGTCTATCAAGACTCTAAGTTTTAATGTAATAAACTCCAACCAAGAAGGTGCGCAGCTGTTACAGCAGATATCCCGACAAGATAGCGGAACGATATGATATCCATATCGTATGGGTACCGGGGCACAGTAGTATTCCGGGCAACTGCAGAGCTGATGAACTTGCCAGGCGGGCACAACCATCGAACTCTACGATGAGTTCTCGATTCTGGGCATACCTATGCCTGAATACTTGCAAACTCATAATTGATAATGCGATCGTTCGATTCCGTCAACGACAGGTGAGCGCCCTCGGACACGGGTAGAACGCCTCGTAAAATTTGGCCAAGGCTGGATGATGGGGCACAATGAGTTTAATTAAACTCCAAAGAGGCGCGCTCAGTATAGTTGTCGGTGTCATTACCGGACATTGCATTATGGGTACGCATGCGGGGGACATTGGTCTTGGGCACCTTGCTAACGAATTCTGCAGAAGCTGCAGAGATGACGAAGAAGAGGAGACTGTCCCTTACCTACTGGGTACATGTCCAGAATGCTCCTTCCGGAGAAGGAAGTACTTGGTTACTTACTACATGGATGATCTGGAGGAACTGTCAAGGATTGATATTGGCAGCCTGAATCGCTTCATCAGGAGCTCCGAGTGGTTTCGAGACTAGGGGATAACGGATAACTGTGGTAGCACAATGCGACCAATTCGACCTAAGTGAGTCCATTCCAAAAATTTTTCTTGGATGGGCAGCCACTTCTACCTAAATGTAAAACCTGCCTTGAAAAATTTTCTCAAAAATTCGTTAAACTGTAGGTCCCACGACTCACATATAAAATTAATGCACACAACATGAGTGGTATAAGAAGCTAGGCCGTAATCCTAACAGAAAGATTGTAATGGCCAATTATGTCTGCATGTATGTATCAGAGAGCAGTAATGAATTGTTTTTCCGCTACTCGTAAGCACCCATGCAATTTTGAGTGTAAATGAATCAACAGAATTGAAATTCAACTACTCTGATTCATTCGTACTCGCTACAACGTTGATTTATAAGAATAGATTGCGATGAGTATGAGTACAACGTTGACGTCAAACTCATAACATTCGAAATATGTTTGATTCATACGATGCCTACTCATTCTGATTCACAAATTTAGAAAAGTACTTATAAAACTTTAAGGATCGAGGATTCGAATATTCTCAAATACAGTCTAGTATTGTTGATTTCAAAGAAGAAAAGAAAGACAAGGCAACAGCAAAGCAACAACATCTTTGTAGTATCAGTGCTCGTATCGTCATACTATTTGTGCTTGTGTAATGTAAGTAGAGCGAGTCGAAGTCAATACTCATCGTATTGTATTATGTACGACAGGGTACTTCAAACTTTGAGAGAGTAAGTGAGTATCAATTAAAATAAGTATGAATGCGTATAAGTATCAGATTTACAAGTAGATCGAAACTTACGTTTGAATCTCATTTTTGATCTCTGGTATGTATCATAGATGAAATGCGTTTTTGGAATAGGACCAGGGGAGAAAATATTTCTGTCGTTTATTTAATAAATTTTCGAAAACAAAAAGGATTTTTCTTTTTAAATGTTCTTCATTGAATTGTTTTAATAGCTTTAACCCTATTGTTTTTTTTTATATCCTGTCTTATTAAATATTATTTTATTTATTTACTTTTAAGCCATCATTTCCTTCCTTTTTCGGGTTTCTTTTGATAGAACACTTGACTTTAAAGAAGTTGTTGAAATCATAAAAAATACTCTACTCCCCTCTTTTTAGTACACAGGCAAACATAAATATTAAAGACACCACACAATAAACTTTAAATATTACAAATTTCATGCATACACATACACATACATACACTCAGCCACAAAAGTATACATACGGTTAACAAATTTCAGAAATTTTTTAACTAATCCGTTTCCGTTGCAAATCTTTGTAATTATCTGGCAACTTCCTGAAATTTTTTATCCCGTATGTATACTTTTGTGGCTCTGTGTATGTATGTTAATATATTTGTTTGTATAGGATAATGTGCATATGTATCCACACAAATGCTTCGCTTAAGTTGGTTGTTAAACTATTTCTGTTTATTTAGGCTAAACGAGCAGAATCCTTGTAAATTGTTGTACAAATTATAATAAAAAAAAAATTATTTTTCTTGGAACAATTAAGGCATTCAAGGTTGTTTCATTTTGTTTTTGTTGTTTTAATTTTTTTTTTAAATTTCAAATAAAAATATTGTTTAGAAACAACTCATATTTTCTGCGAATTCATTCAACAAAATGTTGCGAATACAAAATAAACTCGGCGTATATAGTATGTCTTAGGAAAATACCATAAGAACAACAACAAAAAAATATTACATCAACAAGGAATTACAACAACAAAACAACAATGAAACTTCTAGAATAGGGAATACAGTATAAGGCTAAGGATACAAGCACAGTCAAAAATGCTTGAATGTTAGATCTTATAAGCGACGAATTCTGGCGAATTCTGGAATCCTACACCTGAGAGCAAATAAGTCACGCTTGTCATTCAAGCTGATAGAATTCTATTTCTCTTATTGACAGCACTGGCTTCCAGGAGCCCCTGGGAGCATCGTGGTGGCTGTGGTTTGGACCCAAATCGCGGTAAGAGTCTAGTCAATGGGCTCGATGTGGAGTTGCATTTTTCTCAACCGGGTACCGTGACCCAAAGATCGGAAGGAGTTTTAGATAGGCTCCGCTCCTAACCAAGGGGGAAGTCATTTCCAAATAGATGGCTTCGAATTGGTACTCAGGTGTAACAGTCTGTTGCATCTGGGGGCGTTGGTAGACGCATTGTATTTCACCCTGTGCGAAGAGCACCGTGGGATTAGGTCCTCGCGGACAGGTACCCTCGTAAAACCCATCGTCGTTGACAGCACTGGCTTCGTACTCAATGGAATATCAGCAGCTTAATCACTTCTACAACTAGATGTACTAAACAAAGTTAGAATTTTCTAGGAGTCCTGCATTACTTTGGGATCCCTGTAAAAGATAGGTTAGGTTAGGTCGGAGAGGTAGTTCTGATATCACACAGCTCACTTGAGCACGTATAGCGGCCCATTGTGATGCCACGGGTAAACGCAGTTCCTGTACTGAAAAAGTTCCACCAAAATCAGGGAAAAAAAAAACTGGTCAACGCAAAGGCTGCATAACAAAAGCATGTATACTCCGCACTGGAAAACCAGCCAGAAAGTTTGATAAACGAAAGTACATCCTTGATATCAATGAATTATAGCTCCGTCAAGCTGACAAGGAATGGGAAGCCAAATAAACTGTATCTACACCTAGCAATAGCCAGGCACTGTAAAAGAAAGTGGATAACTCTTCCTCTCCTCTTCCCCAGCGGATCTGTATCCATAGCAGAAGTCGGTAAATGGAAGCCTCATTCTTTCCGCGTGTCTACCCATGACGCAATGACCTATAAGTACGGCTACTGTATTCGAGATGACGTCACGACTAAGATCAAGTAATTAATTGGTATGCCTTCTATCCATCAAGGGCCAGTTGAGTCTAGCGGTGAAGCAGGACTTCTCGTTGACCTAGGATAGGTTGGCGGCCCGAAAGAATGTCCACACAATATCCAACTTGACCGTTACAAGTGGCATGCCCAATTCAATAGAAGAGGGTTCCGGAAGGAGCGCACACAAGCTCTGGCGAGCTTGTCCGCTTTAAAGGAACTGCTAAAGGAAATGGAATCGCATTAGAATTTATAGACGTAGTCAAGAGTCCTATTGTAGCATTAGATCGTTAACTCGCCCAAGACTTGCACCACTCGAGATTAGTAGAAGAAGAGCTTTACAAATTTCGAATGGTGAACATTGATGGATTATAGGCTTTTTATCAGAAATAAATTATCTGAGATTGCTTTACCTTAGTGGATTACTTCTTCTGCCGAGAAATTCTGAGAGTAAATAAAATTGCCATGAAAAGCTTCTCAAAAAAAATCTGTCATTCGGAGTCGACTTGAAACTGTAGGTCCCCCCGCTACTTATGTATAGAATTACAACATAAGTGATGTAAGAAGCTAGATTGTAATCCTGGCTAAGGGAAATGTAATGACCAATTATGTATGTGTAGGGGCAGGCATTTTTTAAACGAATAGTAAAAAAAAATTCGTTAATATCCCACATACATACACAGCCAGACCAGAGGCATTATAAAAGCCTCAATTTGGTGCGGTTTATGGGCTGGTGGCATCATTGGACCGTACTTCTTCAAAGTTGCTGCGAATCGTAACGCAACTGTGAATGGTGAGCGCTACCATGCCCAAAATGCAAGAGCTTGACTTGCATGACATGTGGTTTCAACAAGACAGTGCCACATGCCACACAGCAAGTGTAACAATGGACTTATTGAGAGGCGAATTCGGGACTGGTCAATAGGCCGCCTACATCGTGCGATTTTCCGCCTTTAAACTATTTTTTGTGGGGCTATGTTAAAGCTCATGTCTATACAGATAAGCCCGCATTAATTGACGCATGGGAAGACAACATTGAAGCATTTGTTCGTGAGATACCGGTCGAAATGTTGGAAAGAGTATGCCAAAATTGGACTAAGCTGATGGACTATTTGAGGCGCAGTTGCGGTCAACATTTCCATGAAATAATCTTCAAACATTAAATTCTATGGACCGTACTATCGATTCAAATACAGATTTCATGCATTTTTCTGAATTTTAAGTGTTTTTCTTGTTTTTTTTTGAAAAATTTTTTCTATAGCTTTTAAAAAATCACCCATTATATAAATTTAAATTATGTAATGAAAACGCTTAACAAAAGACCCTACACAAAAACCATCCATCTACTATCCTTTGTACTTTACAAATGAATTTAAATTGTAAAACTTTTTGAAAAATAAAACATAGAAAAAAAGAAAAAAGTGATCAAATCACAATATATTCACCCCTACATACACAAATACATATGTACACACTGATACGCATACATGCATACATAACTAACTATGTTTATCAGTGTCTCTCTCTCTGTCTCTGTCTTTTTAATGTGCCTTTTAATTTATGCTTCACGGTGTTACATTAATTTCTTTACACATTTATTTACATTTCTTTACTTTTTTTACATGTAAAATATATACGTACACGTATGTATGTATACATGCGTACGTGTAAGCATATTTTTGAAAGAGTGAGTAGAGAGTAAGTATGTGTGTGTGTGAGCACATTTCTTTACAGCCTCAAGTATTTTATGCATATATTGCTGTTGCTGTTGTTTTTGTTGTTGTTAACTGTTGAATATTAATGTAAATTATACCCAAGAGACAATATTATTTACATAAAGTATACACACATACATACATGCATAGTTACGTAGTATATCCCAGCAAGCATTTGGAAGATTGTTTTTATAAAAATCATCTTTTCTAAGTCTTTTTAGAGTACTTTTGGTGATCAAAAACTTATTAGTCAGTTAGACGATTTAAAAAGGACTCAAAAATGATTCGTGTCAATAAATATAATGAGTTCCTCTTAAAATACAACAAAAAATTGTATTGCATTTGGAAATTACTCATCCAGACAATTTATAATGAAGCTTGAAAAACGCTTAATCCAAAACTAGATCATGTAAATTTGAAATCGCTATTGTGTAAACATACGACTTAGTAAACCTAATAAAACCACTTGAAGATAGTAAAATAGAATTATAAGTACGAATGACTTATATTTTAATAATAAATGACATGAAAATGAGTCCAAATTAATACGAACACGACTCATAAATGGCAATAAAAGGACTCATAAAAGACTCGTATGTGATTAAACGATAACTGAAAGATGACTCGAAAAAGAATCAAAAACGAAGTTAAATAAGACTAATAAATGATCAGAAAGTGACTGAAAGATGACACGAAAAAGAATCATAAACGAAGGTAAATAGACTAGTAAATGATGAGAAAGTGACTGAAAGATGACTCGAATCATCTTAATAAGCGAAGGTAAATAAGACTAATAAATGATCAGAATTCGAAAATGATTTTAAAAGCTACTAGAAAAAGAGTCCAAATTAATCCGAACACGACTAATAAATGACAATAAAAGGACTCATAAAAGACTCGTATGTGATTAAAGGATGACTGAAAGACGACTCGAAAAAGAATCATAAACGAAGGTAAATAAGACTAATAGCTGATCAGAAAGTGACTGAAAGATGACTTCAAAAAAGAATCATAAGCGACGGTAAATAAGACTAATAAGTGATCTGAAAGTGATTCGAAAATTATTTTGAAAGCTACTAGAAAAAGAATCGAAAATTCCTCTAAAATAATATAGAAAATGACTCATAAGTGACTTTTTAAGAAGAGTCGCCCGTAGTCACTTTTTCTTCCGACGAAAGAGTCTTTTATGATCAGAACATGAACGCATATTCGAGCTTTTTAAGCGCGCAGAAGAATCAAAACAGATTCGAATTTAATTCAAAATTGCTGGCTGGTTAAATACGAATGACTCATATTTTAATCATAAATGACATTAAAAGAACTCATAAAAGACTCATAAGCGAAGGTAAATAAGAGTAATAAATGATCAGAAAGTGACTGAAACATGACTCGAAAAAGGTTCATAAAAGAAGGTAATTAAGAATAAGAAATGATCAGAAAGTGATTCGAAAATGATTTTAAAAGATACTAGAAAAACAGTCCAAATTAATACAAAAACGATTCATAAATGACAATATAAGGACTCATAAAAGAGTCGTATGCGATTAAACGATGACTGAAAGACGACTCGAAAAACAATCATAATCGAAGGTAAATAAAACTAATAAATGATCGGAAAGTGACTGAAAAGTGACTTCAAAAAAGAATCATAAACGAGGGTATATAAGACTAATAAATGATCAGAAAGTGATACGAAAATGATTATAATGCTACTAGAAAAAGAGTCGAAAATTACTTTCAACATAATATAGAAAATGACTCATAAGTGACTTTTTAAGAAGAGTCGCTCGTAGTTACGTTTTTCTCTCGACCAAAGTGGCTTTTATGATCAGAAAATGAACGCATATTCGAGCTTTTTAAGCGCGCAGAAGAGTCAAAAAAGACTCGAATTTAATTCAAAATTTTCAAAAGTGCTGGCTGGGATAAATGAATGTAAACAACAAACACACTAACAATTAAAATGTACCTCGTATTCATACACGTGGTGTAAAATCATGTTTGCAAAAATATCTTCATAATGGAAAGTATTGCTAACTGTCTGTCTTTCTCTCTGTCACTCTGTGTATGTGTGTATAAGTATGTGTGATAGTTGTTGTTCTAATATAAAAACAAGCAAAACAACAACAACAACAACATATTTATGAAAGAGAAGAAATAAAAAAAAACCAACAGACATAAGGATTTTGCTGCTTTTTTTTTGTTCTATACAACCTTGTCGTATGTAAATATAAAATTAATGTGTGTGTGTGCGTGCGTGTGAGTGTGTGCTTGCGTACTTACATGTATATTTGAATTTTACATGTGTTCACTCACGTTCATTTCATTATCCTGTATTATGAGTAAATGTACGAGTATGTTGGGTTATAGTCGGGTTATTTATTTACATTAAAGATTTTTATCATTTCTGTCTCACTCTATTTATGTGTGTGCGTGTGCTTGGATATGTATGTTGTTAAAGAGCTTAAGGATATATTTTTTTTGTTTCCGGTCCCCACACTCGGTTTTAGTTTAAACAAAATATAATCCGTTTACAGACCATTTTGAACTTGGCAAAAAAGAGAAAAAAATTTTTTTTTGTTTGTATGGTCCTGTAGACCACGAAGTTATAATTAAGGATTTAACGACAGATTTAAATATTAATAATTATGGTGATTAAAAAGAATGTTGTTAAACACTATTTCACACCTAAGATACTATGTGGGTTCAAATATCCCCCCCCCCCCAAAAAAAAAAGGTGCTAAAAAGGTACCAAAAAAAAAAATATGAAAGGCAAGCAACCAAGTTTAACCCAAAAAACTTTGCATTTTATTACACAAAATTTTAATTTTCAGAATCAACAAGACAATCACCTATCGCTAGAAGAGCTTAGTTTTGCTTTGTTCATGATCTATTTCTCAAATTCTTGTCGTATACGAATAAATCCCTTTTCATCGATCCTTATACTTCTCTGTATTTATTATTTGATCCTTTCCTTTTAATAGAAACGAACCTCACACTTTCAATTCTAAATGAAAATTATTTACACTAGAGCTTTAAATCTACTACTTACTACAATACTTCTGGAAATAAGGTTCTTGAACTTGCTAAATTGTTTTAAGGTTACTTAAAACTTGCAGAATTTAATGTTAATACTTACAACATAATTTTTATTGAAGATATTGTCTTACCTGAAAAGAAAACAAATATCAGATATTATTAAAGAGAAAATATTTGTAAAGAATATAAAATTTTAACTTTAGTTAAAGGAAGATACAAGTTCAAATCTCAGATCTGAATTATTATTAGATTTAATGCCACAGTTCTACTCCCAGATAGCTAGGCATTTAAAACAAAAGGAAATGTAAACAATGTGTGTAAACATAAACTCGAATTTAAAAACCAAAGACGCAAACCCACACTTTTTGCAGATTATCTTTTCACCGTTAATAACAGGGTAAAAATATAATAACAGAGCACAGTTAACAGTTTAACAGGTGGCAGTAGGAGATTATTCTTCTACTATGTAATTATATTGCAGACTATTGACATAAAAGTTTAATTCTCGTTGTGATCATTATTGATTGTGAACAAAAGTGTTGGATTGTGAGATTCAAAATCTCATCTCTCAAAATTAGTACAGCTATCCCACTACCACGGTTGGAAAGAGCACCCTCTGGACTACCATTTGCATATAGTATGGTAAACCGTTTACTATTTCTTGTAGGTTCCAAAATGGCCACTGATCTTGAAGAGAATTTTCATATAATTTTTGGCCAAAAATCGAAAAGTGAAAATCTCACTTAGTACAGCTATCCCACTACCACAGTTAGAAAGAGCGCCTTCTATACTACCAAAAAGGCCACTAATCTTCTTGAGAATTTTCACTAAAAAAATTTATAATTTCAAAGTCAATCTTCACAATACAATATCACTTTATATGGGACTATTTTGTTGATTGTATTACGAGGCCTTAGAAGCTTCCTTTAGGTATGAGTAAAATTAATTAACTTCTAAACAATTGGGCTCGTTCAGATGAATACTGTTAAACAGCTAACAGTGCTCTGTTAATGTCAAATTTTGTTCTGTTAACGCTAAATGTGGCGTTGCTAATATTTATCGTTTGTGTCTTGGATTTTCAAATTCGAATTTATCTGTACACACACATACATATGTACATTCAGCCACAAAAGTATACATAAGGTTAACAAATTTCAGAAATTGCAGATTTGCATTGGTTCAGAAATTTGTGTGTGGTGTGAGAACCCACGTCGTATTTCTAACCGAACTTTTGTAATGACCAATTATGTATGTATTGATCGAAAGGCGACCAAAATGGACCACAAGACATGACCTGATAATGACAATGCACCTTCACACAAAGCAAGACCTGCTTTGAATGCAATCAAGGCATTAAGAAGGCAACTTTCCCCCTACAAGTGATACCTATAGCTCTTGAACTACTGAACCAATTTTAATCTATATAGCAAAAAAAGGCGTGGCAAACGTTTAAAATTTAATATTTAGGGATATAGTGATCGTAGACAAATAAAATTTAGTGGGTAAGTTCGTAGAGTCGATATCAACAAACTCACCAAAAATAGGCGTGACAACTCTACCCGCTTAAAGTGATAACTACCTATAACTCTTAAACTACTGAACCGATTTCAACCATTCTTTTTTATTTATAAACCATATTAGGTTTAGAAGGTTAAAAAATAAGTTATAGCAAAAAGTAGGCGTGGCAAACCTTTAAAATTAAATATTTAGGTAAATATTGATCGTAGACAAATAAAATTTGGTGAGTAAGTTCGTAGAGTCGAGATCGACAAAGTCACCAAAAATAGGCTTAGCAATGCTCCCCTTAAAGTGATACCTATAACACTTGAACTACTGAACCGATTTCAACCATTCTTTTTTTCAGTTAGAAAGCTTATCATGTGTAAAAGGTTAAAAAAAAAAAATTCGTTATAGTAAAAAGTAGGCGTGGCAAAGCTTTAAAAATGAATATTTAGGGACATAGTGATCGTAGACAGCGTTAGCGCTGGAAATTTTTAAGAAGTCGCACAAAAAGGGGATTTTTGAAAAAAAGTCGCACAAAAAATGTTTTTTTTTGGCAGTGAAAAGGGGAAACATTTTTAAAAGAAAAGAAAATGTCTATAGTCTAGTCTACAGTCTAGTCTCTAGTCTAGTCTCTAGTCTAGTCTCTAGTCTAGTCTCTAGTCTAGTCTCTAGTCTAGTCTCTAGTCTAGTCTCTAGTCTAGTCTACAGTCTAGTCTACAGTCTAGTCCTAGTCTAGTCTATAGTGTACCCTCTAGTCTAGTCTATAGTGTAACCTCTAGTCTAGTCTCTAGTTTAGTCTATAGTCTAGTCTCTAGTC
The DNA here is from genome assembly GCA_014635995.1 of Sarcophaga peregrina. Lineage (NCBI taxonomy): Eukaryota > Metazoa > Arthropoda > Insecta > Diptera > Sarcophagidae > Sarcophaga > Sarcophaga peregrina. The sequence goes on along the minus strand of CM025790.1, from coordinate 93,571,853 downwards.
TAGTCTCTAGTCTAGTCTCTAGTCTAGTCTCAAGTCTAGTCTCTAGTTTAGTCTATAGTCTAGTCTACAGTCTAGTCTTCAGTCTAGTCTACAGTCTAGTCTCTAGTCTAGTCTATAGTGTAGCCTCTAGTCTAGTCTATAGTCTAATCTCTAGTCCAGTCTTTAGTCTAGTCTATAGTCTAGTCTCTAGTCTAGCCTCTAGTCTAGCCTATAGTCTAATCTCTAGTCCAGTCTCTAGTCTAGTCTATAGTCTAGTGTCTAGTCTAGCCTCTAGTCTAGTCTATAGTGTAGCCTCTAGTCTAGTCTATAGTGTAACCTCTAGTCTAGTCTATAGTCTAGTCTATAGTGTAGCCTCTAGTCTAGTCTATAGTGTAGCCTCTAGTCTAGTCTATAGTGTAGCCTCTAGTCTAGTCTAGTCTATAGTGTAGCCTCTAGTTTAGTCTATAGTGTAGCCTCTAGTCTAGTCTCTAGTCTAGTCTATAGTCTAGTCTCTAGTCTAGTATATAGTCTAATCTGTAGTCTAGTCTTTAGTCTATTCTATAGTCTAGTCTATAGTCTAGAAAAAATGCTTTTAAAAAAAAGGGAAAAAAAGGTCAAAAGTCTTGAAAAGTGTCAGATTTAGTTCATTTTAGTAAGGGGGCACAAAAAGTAGCGAGGTCGCTGAAAAAGTGTTAAATTGCGACTTTAGTCGCTCAACGGTAACGCTGATCGTAGACGAATGCAATTCGGTAAGTTCATAGAGTCGATATCAACAAATTTACCACAAATGGGCGTGGTAATCAATTCTCCCCCTTTAAGAGATACCTATAAGTTGGCTAATTCGATGGTTTATAACTACATATGTACGTATATAACATCTATGTCTGTTGGTATTTGTAAGGAGTGATTACTACAGGTTCATCAGTGCTTTATGCAGCGTATGGTAGTGACCTGTTTTGGGCGGGACGAAATCCTTGGGGTCAACTAGTATTTTTTATATATTTTTAATATTTCCTTTAAAGCATAATTAATTAATTTTAAAAAACTTTTAAAGAAACTTTTTTTAGTTTTCGGGTTTTGATTTTGTATAGAAGAAAACATGCACATTATAATTGAAATTTTATCTTGAAATAAAATAATTAAAGAAACGCCATAAAAAAAAGCAGTGAATTCAAACAGCAGAACCGCAATAACTTTTAATGTTTAATTCATTAAAAAAAAAGACACAGAAAAAAAGACAAGAAGAAGAAGAAGAAAAATTTTATCTATAATTACTCTTTAACAATCTTGAGTCATATACAATTAAAATAAAAATAAAAAGCAAAGAAAACGACATGAAAAAAACACGATTTTTTTTACTCATTTTATGTCACTTAGTTGGTGTCGTTTTTGTTTTTTTCTGTAGTTTTTTTTTAGTGAAACTTTTCAACTTTATGGCAACATGCAAGTAACTAAGTTTGTGTATATGTGTGTGTGTGTGTGTGTGTATGTATTTGAAATGGTTGTTACAGTGTTACCGTTTCCTCCCCAAATGGTCGTTGGTTGCCTGGCTGTTTGGTTGGTTGGTTGGTTAATTAATGGTCTCCAAATGTCATTATATGTTCGTTCGTTCTCTCTGTTTTACTCATTTTCTCATTTTCCACGCGCATATTTTCTTTACTGAAATTTCTGTAACATTTTTCTTTTTTTCTTCATTTGTTCGTTTGTTTTTGTATTTTTTTTTTTGGTTGCCAAAAGTGTTTACTTTGCATTACTTTTGCGTTTATGGCAGTTTGTCATTTTAACACTGAACGGTACATGTGTGTATGGGTGTGCGTAAGTAAGTGTATGTGTAGATACAGTGAACTCGCGAAAACATAAACACGCGAAAGTCTGAATGTCGTAGAAACGTGAATAAAATTTATTTTGCCACAAAGTATTCTAAACCGTGAAAATTTTTTTATATCGAGTCCGCCATTTAACGTTTTTTTTTTTTTTTTTATCAAATAATGGTTATTTCGTGAATGGTAACACTTAGCTCATGTCTGATTTTATCCTTCCACTAAACGCATTCCAATGCGTTTTCGCTTCGCTAAGTGGGCCTGCGATCGACTTACAAAAGATGGCGATTTTGGCAAAAAAAAAACATCTTTTCAGAAGAAGTTCATATTGATCTTGGCAGGTATGTAAACAAGCAAAATTCTTGCATTTGGGGTACAGAAAATCCGCACGCATACATTGAATAGCCGGCACACCCAAAACGAGTCACTCTTTGGTGCGGTTTTTGGTCCAGAAGTATAATTGGGCCATTTTTCTTTGAAAATGAGCAAGAAGTGGCCGTTACAGTCAATGGCGATCGTTATTGGGCCATGTTGAACGAATTTTTGTTCACAAAAATTGAAAAGGAGAATATTGGCAACATTTGGTTTCAACAGGACGTCGCTCCAAAGCTACAATCGATGTTTCGCTCCTTGTTTTTGAAGATCTCATTATCAGCCGCAGAGCTGATGTCGGTTAGGCACCACGAAGCTGCGATTTGACACCGTTGGACTATTATTTGTGGGGTGCCATCAATTATCTGTGAAATCAGACATCAGCTAAGAGTTACCATTCACGAAATAAGCACTAGTTGATAAAAAAAAAACGTTAGATGGCGAACCCGATATAATTTTTCATATTAAATAGGGTTATATTTTGTTTTAAATTTGGATATTCGATATCGCGAACAAGTTCGAAATTGTGTACTGCCTTGGTGAAAATTTAGTTCACATTATCGCGAGTTTACTGTATTACTCTATTAATGTTCTTGCTCTCTGTGTATATGTCGTCTCTGGCTGTATAACAATAATTACAGCAAAATGTTCATTTGCAAATGTGTGTGTATGTGTTTGTGTGTCTATGTTACATTGTTCATATTTTGCCTTGACAACTACAACTCCTCCTCTTCTACTTTGGTTCCTTAGCTGTTAATATATCTCCCCATTGCTATCTCTCTCTCTCTCTCTCTCTCTCTCTCTACCTCTGTGTTAGTATGAAATTTTTTGCGTGTCAAAAATGTCATAAAAAAAAACAAAACATTTGCGTGCTTCGGTAAAGTTTATTTTATCTTCTCTCTAAAAACTAAAATTAGAAAAACGAAACTAAGCACGAGGAACAAAAAAAAAACGAACAACAAAGAATTGCTTTACACACACACACACATACACCATCATTTACTTTTAATGCGTTATTTTTCTCTCCCAGTATTGTTTTCTTTTATTTTTATTGCCAAATTGTGGTTTGAAGTTTTTCTTTTGCAACCAAGTTTTGTTATTTTTTTCATTTCATTTTCATTTTTTATTGTTGTTGTTGTTGTTTTTATATTAGAGAGACAACCTTGAATTAACCCAGTTTGTGTGGATTTTATCCGTTTTTTTGCTTTTTTTATTGAATAATTCCATTTTAATTGAATATTTATTGGCATTTAACTTTTGCAATTGTGTTATCATTATTAATTGCTAATTGTTTATTATAATAATGGCTTAAACTTAAATACCAGCTTGTTTGTTTGTGTGCTTTTATAATATTCACAAAGTTAATGACCTGAGAATGGGGCCATAAATTAAAAATTATGCGTTCAAAGGAAAATTCTCTGAGACACCAATTGTAAACGTCAATTTGTGTTTGAATATTAACTTGTAAAAACTAATAAAATAATTGTTGGACTTTTGTATCGTTAACTATGTATGTCTACAGTGGGTAATGGACCCAACGACGACGTAATTCCTTTTACATCGCTTAATATCGCTTAAAATTATAAACAAAAGCTACACAAACAAAACAATGCAGTAAACAAACCTGTTTACAAATTATTCTACTGCTTAATAATAACAACAAACACCAGCATTAATATAAAAAAAATGATAAACAAGTAAACAAAAATACAACAACAAACATCAGCATAAAAGAAAATCAGAAAATCCCCAGCCAGTATTTGTGGAAATTTTTAATCTCAGAGTCTTTGCCAGAAATCTGCTGAGAGGAAGTCGCCGAAGAAATATTTTTCGTTTTGATGTCCGACCTGGGATACGAACCCGGGCCTTTCGTCTAATAAGCCAACACACTACCCACTAGACTACGGCGACTGCATTTTACTCTCTTCAACTATTTTTATTAGATTTTCTGAGTCCTACGTTTACACTGCCGCGATTTCAAAAATGTTCGTATGAAAGTTAAGTAAAAAAGAAAGAATATTAAGTTGATATTCGTGGTGTCTGCACATCAGACATTTAAGTTTATTTAATTTTCTTTTTTTTTTCGTTAGAAATAGATCTTAAAATTTCGGCACTAGGCTTAGAGCTAGTCCCCTTCAGCTGAACAATGCAGCTAATTCTACAAATAAATTTTTCGAACAGGAGTTTTTCTCTCTCCGCCGATTTTTCCAATAAATTGCCGCACTTCATTTTTGTGTCCTTTATTAATCGTGTAACTGACTAATAAATTTTTGATCACCAAAAGTACTCTAAAAAGATTTAGCAAAGGTGATTTTTATGTAAATAATCTTCTAAATGCTAGCTGGAATGTAAACAAAAATACAACAACAAACGCCACAATAATTAAACAACGATGTTTATATTTATAGAAATATCGTGAAGTCGTAGTCAAGAACATTCGCCTTCAAGAACACTCATTAGCCTGTTTACAATGCCATAGTGAAAATTAGTTAATAAAGTTCAGTCAGTCTTGTGTGAAGACGCGGTGCGTTTGGAGAGAGTAAACGTGGTTTAAAGATCTCCTTTAAAAAGATTTGTCGAATAATTGTCTAGTAATTGTTATTGTTAATGCAAAGTAGGGTACAAACAAAGGAATAATAAAGAAAAGCAATTGTTGTTGTTTACATCAAGTTGTGAATAGTGGCTAATAGCATTGTGCGAATATAATAAAGAATTTTGATTAAAACCAAACACCGATTTATTTTTATTTTATTTGCAATCAACGAAGTCATATTTTAAATGTTTTTAAAAGATAAAAACAATGGAAACAATTAATGCCAGTAAAACCTGTAACCAACCAACATAAAAGTCTCCAATAGAAAGTTACATACTAAAATTTGAAAAGGTGTGCTGAGACTACAAGAAAACATTGAGAAATTTTTAATAAAGAGACAGTGCATCAGACAAATTGGAATAAACTGGATCGGATACGAAGAAATAAGGCTTCTGTGCGTCAACTTACCGAGCGACCTCTTGAAAACATTAGTGCTTCCAACGAAAGTGACGCTGAAAAAGCGAAAACATCAGTTCGACGCCATTCTCAACAGCTTCAAATTTCACGAACCGCCAAGCAGTGAATTTTGACAAAAGACCGCCACCTTATTTACGTACACAGTTCAGCTTACTCAGAAGCTTAAATCACCAGATCGTGGACAATTCGTTCAATGGCCAATGACAATTTCTTTTCATCTTCTCCTTTGAAGAACATTTTCTTCACAATGGCTCAGGGAATTCACAGAAAATTGTCGAATTGTGGTTTCAGAAAATCCTTATTCAAGAAAAGTATACACAATCAGTAACTGAATGGTGCAGATTTTAATGGGCCGATGTGATTGATCTTACATTTTCGAAGACCTTACATTTTCGTTAGAGAAACATCATAAAGGAGTGTTAGTAGCCTCAAGTGGACAATACGGATCTGGGCGGCTTATGATTTAATCAATAAGGTGCCACTCGCCACAGCAACACAGTAACAATCGCGAGAACAAATTGTCTCAGAAACATTTAATGATTTGACCGTAGTCTAGTAAGTAATGACTCGATTTATTAGATGATTGCCCTTGGTTCAAACCCCAGCTAAGACACCTCTCTAGCCTTCTGAGAGTACATAAATAAAATTTCTATGAAAAGTTCCTCAAATCTGTCATTCGGAGTCTACTTTAAACTGCAAGTCCTGCCATTCATGAATTAAATTAACATACACAACAAGGATTGATATAAGAAGCTTGGTTGTAGTCCTGACTAAAGGTAAGTCGAGTACTTCTAAGATAAAACGCGTCAACGGTGAAGAGGTCATAGAAAATATCATGAAAAGGCTAATGATCGACTATCAGAGACGTAGAGTCCAAGGCCAAGAATAAATTCGGGTGAAAAATTAATAACTTTCCGTTTACCCGTGTAACAAAAAGAAAATCATTTTAAAATAACCTTCTAAAACAACTTCTTCTCTCCTATATGTGGGTTACAACACACGCACCATTTCATGGCACACATAATTAAAGTCAACCATAATAAATCAATTCCTTAAGCATTCGTTATTCTTCCAGTAGCAGTTAACTATGGTATACGAGATATTTAATGTCTCTCTGTCTATCTGTCTCTCTCTCTCTGTCTCTCTAAATTTAATCCATATTTTGGCATTAGAATGTATTAAATTCTTATTAAATTTGTAAATAAGATGAAAAAAGGATAATGCAAAATATAATGTCCTGCTTGTCCAAGCATAGACGTTTATTCGTTTGGTTCTTGTCTGTGCTCTCGTTCTCTCGCTCTCTCTCCCGCTCTCTCTGTGTGTATATAATACAATACGAAACAGAATACATTTACGGACTCTAATAAGTGATGGCATTGGAAAATTTTCTAAAAGACCTCAAAAGACATAAATTTGAATTACAGCTAAAAATGGAGCAACAAAAACAACAACAACAACGACACCAACAATGCTCTAACAACAACTTAAATAAACATCATCGTGTTCATCTAGAATTTCATCTTGTTGAGCATTATTTAACAAGTAAATGATGGGCAACAGTAGCAACAACAATAGCAACAGCAACAACAGCATCAGCCGTAACATCAGCAACAAGGAATTACCATTACAATAACATATACCCACCACCACACCACCACCACCACCACCACCACCACTACTGTACTGTTGTATACAATTACACAAAATAGACAGATAGACTCGCTTGCCCAATGTACTCACTCATACACACTCAGTATAGAACCCCTACCCATTTAGACAATTATGCACACAGTACTCTATATAAACACAACAAACGACAACAATAAATAGTAATGGAAGGAAGTTGGCCAACTGGCTTGGCTTGGTTTGGTTTGGCTTGACTTGGCTAGCTGGCCGGCTGGCTGGCTGTATGACCGTCAGACTGGTTTGAATATTATTATGCGATTATTATAATGACGTTGAAAGTGAATGTTAGAATAGCTGGAGCACAATAGCTACAGCACGAGGCAGCTAATTAGGCCTTGAAGGCGTTATTGTTTAAAAAAATTTACGGATTTATGTCGCCGCAGTTAGTAGTCACGGCAGGTAGTAGTAACCTTAGTTAGTAGTCGCCGTAGTTCCTACTTGCCGCTGCTTATATTCGCCGCAGTTAGTAGTCACCATAGTACGTAGTCACAATAGCTAGTAGTCACCTTAGTTAGTAGTCACCTTAGTTAGTTGTTGCCGTAGTTAATAGTGGCTGCAATTCGTACTCGCCGTAGCTTGTAGTCGTCGTAGTTAGTAGTCACGTTAGTTAATAGTCGCCTTAGTTAGTAGTCGCCGTAGTTCGTACTCGTCGCTGCTTGTGTTCGCTGCAGTAAGTAGTCACCATAGTACGTAGTCAGAATAGTTAGTAGTCACTTTAGTTAGTAGTCACCTTAGTTAGTAGTCACCTTAGTTAGTAGTCACCTTAGTTAGTAGTCACCTTAGTTAGTAGTCACCTTAGTTAGTTGTTGCCGTAGTTAATATTAACCCTAGTTAGTAGTCGCCGTAGCTAATAGTCATCTTAGTTGGTAGTCGCCATAGTTCGTACTCGCCGCTCATACTAGTAGTCACCTTAGTTAGTAGTCGTCCTAGTTAGCAGTCGCCATAGTTCGCACTTGCAGCTGCTTGTGTCCGCTGCAGTAAGTAGTCACCATAGTTCGTAGTCACCTTTGTTATTAGTCACCTTAGTTAGTAGTCACCTTAGTTAGTTGTTGCCGTAATTAGAAGTCGTTGCAATTCGTACTCGCCGCTGCTTGTATTCACCGCAGTTAGTTAGTCACCGTAGTCTGTAGTCACCTTAGTTAGCAGTCACCTTCAGATGCAGTACTCGGCTGACGAAGCCCGGAAGATTGTTGGGCAGCTCAGAAGACTAATGGCGAATATTGGAGGCCCGCTACCGGCGGGACAAAGGCTCCTGATGGAGGTTGGAAGCAGCATTATGCTTTATGGGAGCGAAATTTGGGTCGAAACACTGCATTACATATCACGTCGGCATATCGTACAGTGTCCGCTCGAGCCGCACTTGTGATAGCAGGTACAATCCCTGCGGATCTGCTGGCATCAGAGCGGATGGAGATTTATAAGGCGAAATTGGCAAGAAATCACATAACCGGTCACTCCAGGGAAAACACCATTTCAGAATGGCAACGACGATGAAACGATTACAATAGAGGAAGTTGGACGACGAGAGTTAATCCGGACATAAAGCCGTGAATTGGTTGGAAATTTGGAAATTACTACTTTACGCACTTGCTATCGGGTCACGAATAGTTAGTATCGGGTCACGAGTAGTTAGCAATCGCCGTATTTCGTACTCGCCGTAGCTTGTAGTCACCCTAGGCAAAAACTGTGCTTGTAAATAAAATTGCCATGAAAAGTTTCTGGAAAATCTGTCAATCGCCATCGACGTTTTAATAGGCACAATATGGGTGCTGTGAGAAGCTAGATGGTAATCGTGACTAACAAGTTACAAGTACCATTTTAACGAAAGTAGCCTTTCAACAGATACTTTTGAATCATGATTACCATGTTAAGTACAGTATGACCTTTATTCGCCGCTTGGGTTTGGATATCTTCTGCTACAGTAACAAGAATACGAAATTTTTTAATAGTTTCTTTGAACATATAAAAATGCTGTTGAAAGTACTATTTTTGGTACCTTATAAGGTATTTTTCTTTTAAAATATTACCTTTATTCGCCGCTTGGGGACAGATATCTCCTGTCAAAGTAACAAGAATACGAGATTTTTTAATAATTTCTTTAAGAGCCTTAAAAATGCTCTTGAGAGTACTATTTTTAGTACCTTATAAGGTACTTTTGTAATAAAAAACTACCTCTATCCCCTGCTTGGGGACAATTATCTCCTGGCACAGTAACAAGAACACGAAATTTTTTAATAGTTTCTTCAACATATAAAAATGCTGTTGAAAGTACTATTTTTGGTTCCTTATAAGGTACTTTTGTTATAAAGAACTACCTCTATCCGCTGCTTGTGGACAAGTATCTCTTGCCACAGTAACAAGAATACTAGAATATTTTAATAATTCCTTGGGAAACATAAAAAAACTATTGGAAGTACTTTTGGTACCTTATAAGGTACTTTTCTTTTTAAATATTACCTTAATATGCCGCTTGGGAACTAATATCTCTTGCAACAGTAAAAAGAACACGAAATTTTTTAATAATTTCCTCAAGAACCTAAAAAAAGCTTTTAAAAGTACACTTTTTGGTACCTTATAAGGTACTTTTGCTATAATAGACTACCTCTATTCGCTGCTTGGGGACAAGTAACTCCTCTAACAATAACAAGAATACCAGAATTTTTTTAATAAATTTCTTCGAGAACCTTAAAAAGGTCTTAAAAGTAGTATTTTTGGTACTTTATTTAGGAGACAAATATACCATACCATCACTGAAGGTACTTCTTTTCCTGGTACATAGAAAGGGAAATTTAAAATCTGTTTCTAATTTCTTTGAGTACACAACACAACATGGGGACAGTGTTGTGAGTGTTGCCAAATGTATTCTTAAAATTTTCATTCAAGAATAATTATAATGATCCTTTAAACCGTTAACTCTAGCTGTATGTGTGACTCTGTGTATGTGTGTTTAATTCTGTCTGTGTGTTGGTATATGAATTTTCAAATGCAAACTAACGGAAATGGCTTGTTGTTTGTCATTTTCTATTAGTATTATTATTGTTGTTGTTGTTGTTGTCAGTGTCGACTATGTTTGGCTGACTTATGGACTAATATACTGGCTGTTTTGGGGTATTTTGCTTGGCAGTGGACAGGTATATCGCCCTCTCTCTCTCTCTCTCTCTCTCTGTCATTCTCTCTGTAGCTTTGTTGCTTGTTTAGCTTTGTGAAAGTAAAGTGGCAGCATTAACATGATGTGGTTCCTTTTAAGGTTTACTTAGTAAAATTTCACAACAAAAACAAAAGCAACACACACACACATTGGCAGGAGCAAAAGCTGCTACAACTCTTGTCATACTTTTAAGTCCCTTTTATGAGCGTGAGTGTATATGCGTGCGTGTGTATGTGTGTACGGAGTTAGAGAAAATTGTCTTTTCTGCTTCAAAGCAGTTGCATTAAAATAATTTTTAGTGGCTATAATAGTACGTACATATGTATGTTTGTATATGTGAGTAGAAGTGTAATTGTGTGTGAATATTAGCTTGCCTTACTAATGTACTCCTCACGCCTACACACACACACTCTCTCTCTCTTTCTCGTGTATGGTTGCTTTAGTGTTTAAAGCTGGTATCCTACTCGTATATACTCGTTATAGCTGTACTGTCACGAGTAATGTTCGTTCGTAGTAATAGTAGTGGGGTAGTCGTGTGTGTGTGACACTAGAAGTGGTAATGTGGCTGGCATTGGCTGTAGCGGTAAGTCGTGCACTAAAACTTATGCCTTCTTTTCGGTTACAAATTTTTCTTCTTTCCCTTTTCTTTCACTCTGTTAAGGCGTTGGGTTTTTGAGTAGTATTTGCCTTACAAAAACTGTTCGTCTAATAAAAGTGTGGGGTGAGTGGCTGGTTGGTTGGTTGCTTGGTTTACTCATTTAAGCAACGTTGTGGTTTGTGGGGATGGAAGAAGATGCTTTCAAAGATATTTGTCACTGTGCTTTAAAAGCATATCCAGTATTCATTTCTAAAAAGCATATAAAATATGCAAATTGTTCGGCTCAAGTCATAATTCACGAAATACAAACTTTAAAATTTATAAATAAGCTTTCAAAGAGAAAATATTTGTGTAGGGCCTCTGTTTGTGGTAGACAGCATTTGGAAAAAGACTAATATAAAGAAGGAGAATATTGTATGCGATTTAAGGAATTATTATTTTAAGTGCTCAACATAACGTATGTGAAGACAAATTCGTATTCAACTAGCCAAGACAAAAACCAAGATTTTAACAGATCGTATGTTAAAGTTAACAGCACAATAATAAGGGCCATTATTACAACTTGCCATTAACTAAAGGGAGGTTTTTTAACGTTCAAATAAATTGTTTTTCATTATTATGAGTACCCAATAAGATAGTAGTGAGCGCTATGCCAAAAAGGAGGATCATCCTTCCGTTAAATTTTAAAGTTAACACTTCTGCTCCCAGGGACACGTATCCCGCACAGCAAAGACGAGTATATATTTAGAGTAGGACGATTATGCTCGACTTGGCAGTGCTAATTCAAAAGCCTGCATGTTATAATATAGTTAGAGTAAGACGAGTATACTCGTCTTTGACTGGGCATTCCACACTGCCAAAACGAGTATACTCGCCTTACTATAAATACATTATAACATGCAGGTTTTTAAATTAGCACTGCCAAGACGAGCATAATCAGTGTAGAATACCCTGTCAAAGACGAATATACTCGTCCTACTTCAAATATATTATAACATGCAGGCTTTTGAATTAGACATTTTTTTGCCAATCAACAATAGAGAATTTCAAAGTGTTGCCAATTTTCGCAAAGTGTCTAGTTTTATTTTATCCATCTGCGTGATTTATTATTTCTTTTTCTACTAAAACGTACGCAAATACGAAAAAGGATATCAAATCCTTCTGCCTTCCTATTGCCAACGACGAGTATACCCGTCGTTGGTTTCTGCTTATAAATGATTACATATGATAATGGGTAACTTTACAGTTCCCTTTAGCTAAATGTAACTTTAACTAAATTCAAGTTTACCGGCAAGTTGTAATAATGGCCCTAAGAGTTTCACAGAAGTCACAGAAAATTATCTCGCAAGTAAACATCCAAAATAAATGAAATCGGAGCATGGGCCCTGGACAAACCACTTAAAAGTTATGTCCCACATGTTCCTAAATGGAAAAGTTTCGCCAATACTCCTCAAATAGGTATTTAATTAACTAAATGAACAATGTTTAAGGCTTACTGCAGTTAACTGGACTGTAAACAAATTCTAGTTTTAGGTGCTCCTATTAAAACCCAAATTTTTTTGGGAATTTTAGAAATCAGACTTGAGAAATTGACTCTCTTAGCCATGTCTGGAGAGAATGATCGATGTTGATTATGTTGTTTTTTTGTGAACATTCTTATAACAGTGCTGTATTTTAAGTTTTACTCAATATTATTACAATTTGCGTATTTATTGCGCAATAAATAATTGAAACTTTATATGAAATATTGAGCTCAATAATGGCGTTTTTATTGCGATTTATGCAATAAAAGTGCCTGTCTGAACAGTGTACATATGATTTCGCAAAAGCTTTATTAATTTGCAAAAAAATTATGGAATAATGAACCCTTTTCGGAGACTTCGGTAAAGCGGAAAACTGTGGAGTCCCCATGGGTCTACGTGTGCTCACCTACACAGAGTGAATAACCAACTCTAACTGGCTACCTGTGTACGTTAGGAGTTTGTAGAAGCTAAATAAGCTCAGTACTACATACATAATTGCTCATTACAACCCATCAGTCAGAATTACGACCTAGCTTCTCACAGCATTTATGTCGCATGCGAGTGGCGAGATCTACAGCTTAAACTCGACTCCGAACGACAGATTTTTGAGAAGCTTTTTATGGCAATTTAACTTTTACTCTCAGAGTATTTTCATATTTTTCGTTTTGATATCTGTTGCCTAGGATTTGACCACGGCGACTTCAAGCACAAGTTTCATTCATTTGCAAAAGAAAGATGGAATAATGTAGCCGCTTCGGGGATTTGGGTAAAGCAGAAAACTGTGGACTCACAATGAGCCCTATGTGGTCTACATGTGCTCAGTTATACAAAGTCGTTTATCGCCACTTGTGTATAAAATTAACACACAATAAGTGGTAGTGAGAAACTGCGGACTTCTTTGGGACGTTTGCTGTAGACTGTCTAATGTGAAGGTACAGCACTGACCATTTTACAGTCACCAGCAGGCAACTCGTTTCCTTACCGTTTGCATCTTCCCTCTTTCTACCTTTCTTAAACCTGCACAATGCACTGCATGAGTAGGGGTCATCCCCTGAGTGCTGGTTTAAACAAAAAAAAATAAAAAACGGGACCTTGTAGGAGATAGGCATAGTTTATGCCCAGAAAATTGGCTGTCAATTTAATTCAACCTAACCTAACTTACCCTATCCTAAGATAGATCCCAGAAGGTAATACGTAAAGCATATGAAGTTAAGATTAATCAAGTTATATTCAGTGAGCTTTATGAGTATTTAAGTTAAGAATACAAAGTGATCACCTATAGATCTAAGCAGTGAGTGGCCAAGAAAATCGGCTGTCAATTCAACCTAAACTAACTTAACCTATCCTAAGATAGATCTATGAAGGGAATATGTAAAGTATGTTGAGTTAAGATTCAAGTATCAATTGATATCTAGTGATGGTTTATGAGTTTTTAAATTAAGAATACAAAGTGATCACCTTTAGATCTCAGCAGTGAGTGGCTTGAAGAAATCATGTCAGTAATTTACAATAGCATGAGATTGCTACCATATTGGTAGTCTCCACTGTTGGTATTTTATCCTGTGTTGGGTAATTTAGCAACTTCCCTGTCTCCATACAAATCACTTGGATTTTTACTATACGCCGGTTTAGAATTCCGCAATAATATTTTAGCACAAATGCTTCATTAAATTGTATTAAAGAAATGAGTCACATATGACTCATGAATGGTATTACAATACGCTCCCGTGTGTCACTATGTGACTCATGAACGTATTACAATATGCTCCCGTGAGTCACATGTGACTCGTGAACGTATTACAATACGCTCCCGTGAGTCACATGAGACTCGTGAACGTATTACAATACACTCCCGTGAGTCACATATGACTCATGAACGTATTACAATACGCTCCCGTGAGTCATATATGACTCATGAAGGTATTACACAATACGCTCCCGTGAGTCATGTATAACTCACGAACGTATTACAAGACACTCTCGTGAGTCGTATTTGACTAGTGAACGTATTACAATACGCTCCCGTGAGTCACATGTGACTCGTGAACGTATTACAATACGCTCTCGTGAATCATATATGACTCATGAAGGTATTACAAGACACTCCCGTGAGTCGTATATGACTCATGAAGGTATTACAATACGCTCCCGTGAGTCATATTTGACTCATGAACGTATTACCCGTGAGTCACATGTGACTCATGAACATATTACAATACGCTCCCGTGAGTCACATGTGACTCATGAACGTATTACAGAATACGCTCCCGTGAGTCACAAGTGAATCGTGAACGTATTACACAATACGCTCCAGTGAGTCATATATGACTCATGAACGTATTACACAATACGCTCCTGAGAGTCATATATGAGTCATGAACGTATTACAATACGCTCCTGAGAGTCATATATGACTCATGAACATATTACGATACGCTCCCGTGAGTCATAAATGACTCATGAACGTATTACAATACGCTCCCGTGAGTCACATGTGACTCATGAACATATTACAATACGCTCCCGTGAGTCACATGTGACTCATGAACGTATTACAGAATACGCTCCCGTGAGTCATATAAGACTCATGACCGTATTACAATACACTTCCGCGAGTCATATAAGACTCATTGGACAGTGAAGTTGTTATTATTGCAGTTGCAGCATTAAAGCAAACAAATCCCTAGATATTTAGACAAAATTATAGAATGCAACGATTGGATTGTTAGGATTCGATAATAAAATACTCTCCTGCATTGAGTTGACTTAGTGTACATCACACGTAACACCAAGTTTAGCACACAAAACCTGTCAGGGAATAAAGTTACCGCTTAGTAGTGTGAAAATACAATAATTTTTGTGATATCCTCTGATCCCCTTCCCCCCTGCTTTCTAATATGTATTCTTTCATTATTTTTCTTTTTGTTTTCCAATTTCAAACCGAAAGTTTCGCACTTGAGTAAGTTTTTATGTACGTTCGTAATCATTTTCTTTTCTTTTTCTTCGCTTTTGTTATTTATTTCTGTTGATTTTCTTTTCCTTTACTTTTCAAGTTTTTTTTTTTTGGGGGGTTCTTTTTTTCTTATTCATTTTACCAATTATTATTATTGTTGTTGTTGTTGTTCTTATTTGTATTGTATTATTTAGTTTTTGTAAATTTTTTCTCCTTCATTTCTTCTTAATTTTTTTGGTTTTCTTTTTGCCCCTTTCCATGCATACTTTTTTCCTTTTGCTTGCTTGCCATACGTACCCTTAAAACCCATCACTACTGTTGTTCTGTGTTCAGTGCTGTGTTTACAATTTCTTTGGTGGCGGTTGAATGGTTCGTTAGACGCTTTTTGCTTGGACGCATGGTTGTTGGTTGCTGGCTGTCTGCATGAATGACTGAGCGAATGTATAGATGATGGTGGCGGCGGTTGGTTATTGAGTTTTGGTTTGTTTTTGCCATTGTAGTGTTGCAAGTTCGGTGGGGGGGTAGGTGCGGTGTTGTGGGGTAGGGGGGTACCTCTCTTATTAAAGTTATAACAGATTACAGATGATGTAATATTTGTTTTAATTTTGTGAAATTCTTTCGCCATTCATTCATTCATTCCTTCATTCACTTACTTTATTTGAAATTGTTGTTGTTGTTGTTGTTATTGTTATTGCTTCCCAAGCATTCCTTAGCATTCCGTTGGATTTTCTTGTTGTTTGTGCAACTTTTCATTTCATTTTGTAATCATTTTCATTTATTTAAACAGCATTTTGTTGAAAGATATTAAATGAGGTGATAATTAAACCGTCTTTGATTGTAAAGCAGTTCCTTAAAGGAATGCATTCAATCAATTGTAGTTTGATTTAAATTGTGAAAAAAAAAAATTTTTTTTTTTTTTGGAAAATTAATTCCTCGTTATTTTAAACAGGTTAACTATTTACAATCTGATGTTAGGCAAGTTGATGTTATTTATGGGGGTATAGATCGCCTTAAATTGACGTTACAAAATTACCATTTGATTTATTTTAGGTTTAGTGAGTACGCGGTAACTCGTAGTTTGGCACCCTAGAAGGGTACGCAATTTACGAGTTATCTCGTAGTTGGCAGTCAACATGTTAAATACACTCCCACAGATAATGGGATCTACTCCCCACAAACTGAAATTTTCGCTTTTTATATTATATACTTGAAATTTTGAATTTTATGGGTATCTCGTCAAGGAGATCAGAAATAAAGAAGCGAATAATCTAGCTAACATAGCTAGAAAACTACAGAACATTAATTTAAATAACACAAGGGCCTTTTAGGGCTTTATATGTTTCTCACATATAAAGCAAAAACTGCGGATACATACATAATTGGCCATTACAACCCTTCAGTCAGGATTACGACCTAGCGGAACTGCGGATACTGAACGTAACAAAACGTAAAAGGAACGTACGTACGTCATATTGTCAAACGTCAACGGAACGTTATGGAATATACTTTCGTTTGTAGCATATGATAATGCTTGTCGAAATATCACATTTCGGTTCGGACACAAAAACGAACGTATGTTCCGTGAACGTTTGGCTAACCGGGGCTAAAGACTAATTCTAACTTTCGTATTACGTTGCTAATGTCTTAATGAAAAAAAGCGCACGACGTAAAATATGTAACAATAAAAAAAGTACTAAAAGCGTCGTGGGGGGGGGGGTACTGCCTTATTTTTGAAATGGAAAAGTACCGGAAAAAAGTACTAAAGTACTGAATTTTTCAACACTGATCCTGTGCATAGCAGGCAATCGGTTTGTTTATCCCAAAGAAACTTGGAAGAAGATGAAAAGCAAGCAAAATTCCAATTTTCCAATAGTTTTTGAAAAAAGAAACTAGATTACGACGACCGATGAAAAAAATTAAAAAAAAAACTAGTAAACTCTGCAGTAGAACAGCAGTATTGCCATGTTTTTTTAAAGTTTTTTTTTGGTTTTGAAATTTTTTAATTCAGTGAAAGGAAAACGAATAAAATTAAATCTCAAAAAAAACAACAACAACAAATGCACAAGCTTAAGAAATATAAAGAAGAAGAAGAAAAAAACAGAATTTAAAATATGAAATAAATAAAGAATAACCCTCGTATACCATGTACTACTTTAGCGAATGCTAAAAGGCGGAATGCTTTGCTAAAGTCATGCTGGTAAGATGGTGGGGGTGTAGTGCTACTGCCATTCTGCTGCTGCTGCTGCTGCTGCTGCTATTGTGTTAATGTTACCAAACTATCACTAGAGCTCTAGTCTAACATTTTAACGTTATTTTTTCCTGAATTTTCTTTATTTTTCGTTGTCGTTGTTGTCAGTTTTATTTGTTTTAATGAATCTCTGCTATTGTTGTCCTTTTTTTGGATCTTTTTTTTCTCTCTCTCCCTCTCAACTCATTTTACCATTTACCATGTTTTGTTAGCCATGATGATGAAAGCTTAAATGTCAGCAATGCTGTCAAGAGCTGTTTTACTGGGCGCTATATTGTGTGTTTGGGTAACTAAAAACTATATTTCCGCGGTTACGATGCTAAAATAAATTCCGTGGAAAAAAATTTTTATACATGATGATGCGCCCTAGTAAAACTATTGTAAAATGTTTCAAATTATCTTTTGAGTTTTTTGTTTCTCTCTCATTTTCCTAATCTTAGTTTTGTGCTTCAGTGCTTCGTTTTTCTGTTTTCGTCGTTCTGCATTTTCTTTTGTCATTATCATCAGCTAAAAGAGAGGTTTTTCTTTAAGCGTTTAATAAATATTAAAAGTGGGACACACTTCAACAAAAACATTTCTATTTTGGGGTAAAATCTACGGGCCCTACTCTTTAAAAGAGTGAGCAGTAGGACCATCACCAATAGAATTGATTTTAGATCAAGATTTACTTCGTATAACACATCCCTTTAGTCAAGACAACAACCTAACCTCTTAAAACAACAGAATTTTGGGGTAAAATCTAGGGGCCCTACTCTTTAAAAGAATGAGAAGTAGGACCATCACCAATAGAATTGATTTTAGATCAAGATTTACTTCTTATAACACATCCATTTAGTCAAGACAACAACCTAACCTCTTAGAACAACAGAATTCAGAATTTTGGGGTAAAATCTAGGGGCCTTACTCTTTAAAAGAGTGAGCAGTAGGACCATTACCAATAGAATTGATTTTAGATCAAGATTTACTTTTTATAACACATCCCTTTAGTCAAGACAACAACCTAACCTCTTAGAACAACAGAATTCAGAATTTTGGAGTAAAATCTAGAGGCCTTACTCTTTAAAAGAGTGAGCAGTAGGACCATTACCAATAGAATTGATTTTAGATCAAGATTTACTTCTTATAACACATCCATTTAGTCAAGACAACAACCTAACCTCTTAAAACAACATAATTCAGAATTTAGAGGTAAAATCTAGAGGCCTTACTCTTTAAGCAGTGAGCAGTAGGACCATCACCAATAGAATTGATTTTAGATCAAGATTTACTTCTTATAACACATCCATTTAGTCAAGACGACAACCTAACCTCTTAAAACAACAGAATTCAGAATTTTGGGGTAAAATCTAGAGGCCTTACTCTTTAAGCAGTGAGCAGTAGGACCATTACCAATAGAATTGATTTTAGATCAAGATTTACTTTTTATAACACATCCCTTTAGTCAAGACAACAACCTAACCTCTTAGAACAACAGAATTCAGAATTTTGGGGTAAAATCTAGGGGCCTTACTCTTTAAAAGAGTGAGCAGTAGGACCATTACCAATAGAATTGATTTTAGATCAAGATTTACTTTTTATAACACATCCCTTTAGTCAAGACAACAACCTAACCTCTTAGAACATCAGAATTCAGAATTTTGGAATAAAATCTAGGGGCCTTACTCTTTAAAAGAGTGAGCAGTAGGACCATCACCAATAGAATTGATTTTAGATCAAGGTTTACTTCTTATAACACATCCATTTAGTCAAGACAACAACCTAACCTCTTAGAACAACAGAATTCAGAATTTTGGGGTAAAATCCCTCTTACAATAATCAAATTCAGGTGTTCACTTTATTCATTAGTAAAGGAACATAAAATTTTAATTCGATTTAGGACCACACACAAAACCTTTCATGGTAATTAAAAGTTCTTGCCAGAGAAAAGAATTCGACACATTTGAGTTGAGCTTCAAACCACAGAGGCCGCCCTAGTCTAGTAGGTAGGTAGTGTATTGGCTTATTAAGCGTAAAGCCCGGGTTCGTATCCCAGCTCAGACGATCAAAACGAAATACTTCTTTGGCAACTTCCTCTAAGCAGATTTCTGGCCAAAAATCCCAGAGAATAAATAAACCTGTCATGAAAAAGTTTCTCCAAAATCTGTCGTTCAGAGTCGACTTTAAACTGTAGGTCCCGACGCTCATGTATAAAATTAACACACACAACATAGGTGGCATGAGAAACCAGGTCGTAATCCTGACCGAAGAGTTGTAATACGACCAATTATGTACTATGTACTGATCGAAAGACGACCAGAATGGGCCTTAAGACATGACCTGACAATGGCAATGCACCTTCACACAAAGCAAGACCTGTTCAGAATACAATCAAGGCATTAAGCAGGCAGCTGCTATCTCTTGGCTGCTTCCAACTACGATTTGTTTTCATCGATGGCATGAGGATTTGTTAAGCATTACAAGCCTAAATTATATGAAGTTCTCGTTTAGCCAAAACCCGCGATATTTCTTGTACGAGCATATATATTATCATACATAATCATTTACAAGCAGAAAACCAAAGACGAGTATACTCGTCATTGGCAAGAGAAAAGGCAGAAGGACTCGATATCCATTTTCGTATTTGCGTACGTTTTAGTAGAAAAACAAATAATAAAATCACGCCAGATGGATACATTATCAGACATAATTATTTACAAGCAGAAAACCAAAGACGAGTATACTCGTCATTGGCAATAGGAAGGCAGAAGGACTCGATATCCTTTTTCGTATTTGCGTACGTTTTAGTTAGAAAACGAATAATAAATCACACAGTTAGATATATTATCATACATAATTATTTACAAGCAGAAAACCAAAGACGAATATACTCGTCATTGGCAATAGGAAGGCAGAAGGACTAGATATCCTATTTTGTATTTGCGTACGTTTTAGTAGAAAAACGAATAATAAATCAAGCAGATGGATAGATTATCATACATAATCATCTACAAGCAGAAAACCAAAGACGAATATAGTCGTCGTTGGCAATAGGAAGGCAGAAGGACTCGATATCCTTTTTCGTATTTGCGTACGTTTTAATAGAAAAACAAATAATAAATTACGCAGATGGATAGATTATCATGCATAATCATTTACATGCAGAAAACCAAAGACGAATATACTCGTCGTTGGCAATAGGAAGGCAGAAAGACTCGATATCCATTTTCATATTTGCGTACGTTTTATTAGAAAAACAAATCATAAATCAAGCAGTTGGATACATTATCATACATAATCATTTCCAAGCAGAAACCAAAAACGAATATACTCGTCTTGGCAATAGGAAAGCAGAAGGACTAGATATCATTTTTTGTGTTTGCGTACGTTTTAGTAGAAAAACATGTAATAAATTACGCAGTTGGATATATTTTCGTACATAATTATTAAGAAGCAGAAAACCAAGGACGAATATACTCGTCATTGGCAATAGAAAGGCAGAAGGACTCGATATCCTTTTTTGTATTCGCGTACATTTTAGTAGAAAAATAAATAATAAATCACGCAATTGGATATATTATCATACATAATCATTTACAAGCAGAAAACCAAAGACGAATATAGTCGTCGTTGGCAATAGGAAGGCAGAAGAATTCGATATCCCTTTTCGTAAGTTTTAATAGAGAAACAAATAATAAATCACGCATTATCATACATAATCATTTAGATGCAAAAAACCAAAGACGAAGATACTCGTCTTGGCAATAGGAAGGCAGAAGGACTAGATATCATTTTTTGTATTTGCTTACGTTTTTGTAGAAAAACAAATAATAAATCATGCAGATGGATATATTATCATACATAACAATTTACTAGCAGAGAACTAAAGACGAGTATATTCGTCGTTGGCAATAGAAAGGTAGAAAGCAAAAAATATTTGCTAATTTACAAGCCTGCATGTTATAATATATTTAAAGTAGGGCGAGTATACTCATCTTGGCAGTGGGGGATACCCTGTCAAAGACGAGTATACTCGTCCTTGACAGCGAATGTGTTAATTTTCC
Organism: Sarcophaga peregrina; assembly: GCA_014635995.1. Taxonomy (NCBI): domain Eukaryota; kingdom Metazoa; phylum Arthropoda; class Insecta; order Diptera; family Sarcophagidae; genus Sarcophaga; species Sarcophaga peregrina. Next base: position 93,550,476 of record CM025790.1, on the reverse strand, counting down.
CTTTAAAAACTGGTGCTTAATTTTCGCTTATAAAGATAAAAAGCTCAGCTATACCGAGCATCCATGTCTGCTTAGAGTGGCCCCTAAGTAAATTTAATTCTTTCAAATAGTTTTATGGAACATACACACAAGCTTGTAATCTCTTCCATTTGAGCAGCATAAAAGTGGTAATAAAAAAAAAGAGTTTTTTTTTTTTAATTGAAAATTAAAAAAGGAAAAACTTTATGAAAGTATTTTTTATTTTTTTATGGGATAATAAAAGAATCTTTAAATAATAAAAAAAAAGAATGCCATGACAACTACAACAACAACAAATACTTACACAGCATATGTTGGCCTCAATTTTAGAAAAAATTTAGCTTTCCTTACCTGGAAATAGAAAGAAAAAAAAAGAAAGATTATTACGATAGGATGGAAGGAAAATGCTTGTCTAAGTAGTTTTTTTATTTTTTTATTTCTTGTAATCGTTTAATGATTCAAAATTTCCTTAGTTTAAAGATTTTATTGTTTAAAGAATTAAATTTTTTCCCCCTTCCCTCTCTGTATGGACGAGTACAAGTGCATGTATTTTCAAAAAGTAGTTCGTAATTAAAAAACTTTTCCTTTAAAAAAAATTTTCTTTTGAATTAATCTATCCCCCCCCTCCCCTCAAGCCATTTAGAAATAATTCTAAAGTGGGCTAAAAAAGTTTTCAGTCAACAAAATTGTTGGTGGCTGTAGTTGTCAATATGATTTCGGTTTTAATGATTTCATTACGTTGCCAGGGACTACCATTTATTACAGCAAATAAAACTTAAATTCATATTGTAATTAGTGTTGTTGTTGTTGTTTCATTAAGTGTATAATTAGATTTTAAATAATAATTTTTCAAGTTTGTTCCCCCCCCCATTTTTAATTGCCACATTAAAAAATTGTCTTTAAAGTCGATTTTTGCTTTCCTTTGCATTCCCAGTTGATGAAATGAAAATAAAAAAAAGAGCCTTAAAGCCTAGAATATTAAGCCTTTCTCTCTCTCTCTATTAGGCAATAAAAGATTTGCCTAATGAAAGTTAAACAGAGTAATAAACAGTCATCGGCTTAAGAACTAAAGGTACTTGCTTGTCAAGCATTTCCTTACAGAAATGAGTGTCAATTTCCATTAATCGTAAGGATTTAAAGTTATACAGCAGTTAACAACTAATTAGAAATTTTAAAAATAAAATCATTCGTAGAATTTTATGCCTATTATTGAAATCATTTTTTACGAGGCGACTATTCATAGAGGCGACTTTTTTTTATCCACAATACTACTTACAACCTTTTAGTCGGGTTTACGGCCTAGCTTCTCTCACCACTTACGTTGGGTGCTTTAATTTTATACATGAGTGACAGTACCTACAATATAAAGTTGACGTCGAACGACAGGTTTTTGTGCAACTTTTCTTAGCAATTTTATTTACTCTCAGACTTTTCGCCAAAAGCTTGCTCAGAGGTAATCAACGTAAGAAGCCTCACGTCCAATAAGTCTTCTTATTTTTTACTAGACTACGGTCACACTGAGGACCCGAAAATATACTTTATAAGCTCCCTTAGTGATCCATACAGGAGAAGAAAATTTGGTACTCATGGGGGCAATCGAATTTGTCTTGGATAACCTATACATACATACATAATTGGCCATTATAACTCTTCAGTTAAGATTCCAACCTAGCTTCTCGCACGGCTTATGTTATGTGTCTTAATTTAATACATGAGTGGCGGGACTCTAAAATCTGCTGAGAGGCAGTTGCCGAAGAAATATTTATTTTTATATTTCGTTTTGATGCCCTACCTGGGATACGAACCCGGGCTTTACGTCTAATAAGCCAACACACTACCAACTAAACTACGGGGACTACCTTGGATAACCTATATTGGGTGTTTTTTTAAGCAACGCCTATCTTTAAATAAGCATAGTTGGTGAGACAACATCAGCTTTTTTAGTCCTTTTGAAACCATATGTTGTTAATGGCCAGATCATCTAATTCAGGCCCAAAAATGTTAGTCATCATCGACTAATAATGCTCGTAGTTGGCAGTGATGATTGGCCAATATTATTGTCAGTTGGGTTCGTCCCAGATTCGAGAATTTTGTTTGTTCACGCGTATCTGTTCATTCAGAAATAAGCTTCCCTGCTGAGGATAAATTTTCGTTAAAATTGAGGGCCTATTGCCAAATGCCTTTAGACTCTATTCTGCGAACACTCATCGTTGTCAATGGTGATTTGACAAAAAAGACTTAAGATTCAACCTCTGTCCTATATGCCGTCTAATGTACAACCTCTTATCCAATTGCCGCACCTTGGCATTTGGTTTCTATTTTGGCATCCATAGTCCCTATATTTCAAGTTCTGCCAGTTACAAGTTTACAGACTTCAGTCATAATAACTCTAAACAATAGGAATGTTAGCATTGCTCTCCTGAAAATCAATTCCTATCTTATTGGCAAAATCTGGTCACTAGGGAGAAATGACTACTTCAGTTAATAATTCAAAAGATAACAACAATTCTAATTATATGCAACAAATTCAGACTCCAACTCTGACTTCACTCGTTTACAAAGGCAAAATATAAAAAAGAACTCATTTGTATTAAGACTAGCCATATCGACTACTGGAAGATAAGATTTACGTTAATTCTTATAACGCTGATACCGTATAAATACTTTTATAATAACGAGGCTCTCGAAAAACGCCATTCAATCTTCCACTGATGGATCCAGATCACCCAATAAAGTCGGAATATTTAGAACAACTGAATATTCGATCGCCCCTAGAATTATCAGTTTATTGCAATTCGTTTATAGCCGAAATAATGGCTATTAATGGCTGCCTCCGTGAGTATTCGAATTCAAAGTACATCACATGGCGATATACGTACGAGTGAATATATTTACCGTCAGTAAAGCGGGGATTAAATCAAGAATGCTAGGTGTGTTTGGAGGAGTAGCAAAGCATTCACCGATTACCCTTTTTTTGATAACTGGACGGAGGAACATCAACAAGCCCGACGAAACTTGTTAAAGTAGGCTTCACGGGAAATTCGATTGAATTTTTTTCATACATACCCTCCTTTCATCCTAACCCCTTTAGGACGTTGTAGAATAGGTCAATTCGACCTCCAGGTACTGTACTTGTATTGATTGATAGGTACACGTCCTCTAACTTAACCTAAACATCTTTTCTGTCATTGTCTATTGGCGACCAAAGACTAAGAATTCTTGAATAACCAAAAATTTAGTGGTAAAACTTCTTAAGATTCTCGGAATAATTAAGAGATGCCACCTAGGATCTATTATTGTGACGTAAAATGTAACATCGGTGTTACGACGACATCTTATAGGACCCAAGCACCTCTGTTACTGTCTGGCACTATGATCGACAGAGAGTAGACCTAGGTGAATACGATTTCATGCAATCCATTGCAAAATGCTCCCGGTCGACTGTAAAATAAGAGCTAGAAATGAAAGACGACACATGGTCAAATAGGCTACAAATTAAAATGAAATATTGGACGACAGTGAGTAGATCACAACTTGAACGGTTCGAAACTCAGCTTTAATATTGTAAAAGAAAATTCTGATAAAGGCTCGAAGAGTAAAGCTAATAGGCACGAAACCGCTTCTCTACCATTCGACGTTAAACTCTACATCCTGCCGTTCATGAGTAAAATTATTATAGGACACACGACATGAGTGGTGTTGTGAGAAGATAGGTTATAGTCCTGACTAAAGCCGTACTTATCAATTTTAAGTTAGTAAGTAAGTAACCTGAAGTCGCCGTGGTCTAGTGGGTAGTGTGTTGGCTTATTAGACAAAAGGCCCGGGTTCGAATCCCAGGTCAGACATCAAAATGAAAAATATTTCTTCGGCGACTTCCTCTCAGCAGATTTCTGGCTAAGACTCTGAGAGTAAAAATTGCCATGAAAAGATTCTCAAAAATCTGTCGTTCGGAGTCGAATTTAAACTGTAGGTCCCCCGCAACTCATGTATAAAAATTAACGCGCGCACACAACATAAGTGGTGTGAGAAGCAGCTAGGTCGTAATCCTGACTGATTGGTTGTAATAGCCAATTATGTATGTATATGTAAGTAAGTAACCTATTTAAATTACTATTTAGCTAATAACAACTGTCAAAGAGATAGTATTTGAGACATTTCTTCATTTTTTTTTGTTGTTGTTGTTCTTCTTATTCTTAATTTTTTTAATTTCATTAAGAAGGATTCTAGCAAGTGTATGATGTTGGGTTTATTATTCTTCTTTATCTGTTTAATATTTGTCACAGTTGTTGATGTTGTTAGTGTGGTTAGTAGATTGTTTTGTTGTTGTTGTTGGTGAAAGTATTTATTTAATGTAGTTGTTGTGATTGTTGTTAGGTGGTGTTGGGTTGATGTTTAACGACAATAACCCTTTCTGTTAACTCCCTACCAGTAATATTGAGGTCATGTTCAAATGCTATCATTCTGTAAAGAGTTCATGTTGTTGTTGTTGTTGTGAATTTAACTGTCTTTATCTATTCATTAGTTTGCTAGGAAGATATGTATCGGGTCCGCCATTTAACGTTTTGTTTTTCAACTAGTGGTAACACTTAGTTCATGTCTGATTTGCCAGATCATAAGTTTTATCCTTCCGCTGAACGAATATTCATCCATCCAATGCGTTTTCGCTTCGCTAAGTGGGCCTGCGATCGATTTACAGAAGATGCCGATTTTGGCAAGAAAAAAAACATCTTTTCCGAAGAAGTTAATTTTGATCTTGGCGGGTATGTAAACAAGCAAAATTGTCGCCTATGGGGGACAGAAAACCCGCACACATACATTGAAAAGCCGACACACCCAAAACGAGTCACTGTTTGGTGTGGATTTTGGTCCAGAGGCATAATTAAGCCATTTTTCTTCGAAAATGAGCAAGGCGTGTCCCTTACAGTCAATGGCGATCGTTATAGGGCAATGTTGTTGTTGTTTTTGAGGTCGCCGTGGTCTAGTAGGTAGTGTGTTGGCTTATTAGACGAAAGACCCGAGTTCGAATCCCAGGTCAGACATCAAAACGAAAATTTGAAAATAATTTTTCGGTGACTTCCTCTCAGCAGATTTCTGGCAAAAACTCTGCGAGAAAAAAATTGCCATGGAATGCTTCTCAAAAAAAATGTGTCGTACGGAGTCAACTTTAAACTGTAGGTCCCGCCACACTCATGTATAAAATTAACGCACACAACATAAGTGATGTGAGAAGCTAGGACGTAGTACAATGGGTCAATTCGACCACCGAGTACTGTACTTGCCAGAATTGACAAGTAATCGTCCTCTAACCTAACCTAACGTAGGGCAATGTTGAATGAATTTTTGTTCACAAAAATTGAAGAGCAGGATATTGGCAACATTTGGTTTCAACAGGATGGCAGTACGTGCCACAGAGCCGAAGTTACACTCGATGTTTTGCGCCCTGTTTTTCAAGATCGCATTATCAGTTGCAGAGTTGATGTCGTTTGGCCATCTCGGAGCTGCGATTTGACACCGTTGGACTATTATTTGTGGGGTGCCGTGAAAGTTAAGAGTTACGCCGACAAGTTAGAAACAATTGATGTTTTAAAGGACAATATTCGTGAAGCAATTGGTGAAATACAGCTGCACCCAATCGATAATGTGCTTAAAAATTGGATCGATCGTGTAGGGGACTACATGGCCAGCCGAGGCAGCCATTTAAAGGAAGTTATTTTCCCTTCTTAACCGAAAAAATTGTACTTTCAGTTGGTTTTTTTAAAGCTTTTTCAAAAAAAAGAAGATATTTGGCGGACCCTTTACTTAGTTCAAATATGTATGTGTTAACAGAAAGAAAAGAAAAATTTTTTTGTTCAATTTTGTGTCAAACTTGTTGGCCTTTCCTTATGGTTTGGTTGCTTACGTCTACAATTGTCATCTACTCAACAGCATTAAAACGCCCAGTCCATGCTTTACATTTTCTCTGACCCTTAATTTGGGTCTTTCTTGGGTATCTTGCAGGGATACTTTCTTTTTTTCCAAATCGTCGAGTCGAGTTTCCAGTCAGTCACTCACTGGCTCTTGATGGTCGTCTAAACCAATTTTAATTTTGTTTGTTTTGTTGGTTGGTTGTTATTGTTGTTGTCCTTTCTTAAAATTTTTAATTAAGTTTCTCTCTCTATGGTTTTTCTGTTTCATTTTTCTTTTTTTAATTTTTTAAGTAGACATTATCCTGCTGTTTGTAATTTCTTCTTCAGCAATGCTTGGGTAAATCTTCAAAATTTCAAAATCACATTAGTTTTGTGGAAGAACTCCTCTGCTTGTATTCTGTGTCCTTTTTACATTTAAAAACAAAAGTAAAATGAAACGAAAGAAAAATAAACTGAAAATATCCTTTTAATCCTGTTTATTTGCTTCCCCAAATACTCATGACACAAAAAGGTCATGAAGCCTTCTTTCTCTCTCTCTGTTAAACATTTATTTTCCTTGTAAAATCTTATTTTAAAAAGTAATTTTCAAAATAAATTATAATTTTACGTAATATTTCTTAAGATATTAAATTTAGTGCATATTTTAAGGGGTTTAAGCTTGTTTTTTTTTGTTTTCTTAAGAATATTCATTATTCAACTGTAATAGATTGTAGTCGTAAAACGCTTATACAAGATTTTACCAAATAGGTTTTTTAAAGCTCCCTAAAGAGGATAACTTTTTTTTTATGAAGGATATTCGCTGTCGTTAAATGAAGCCATAATTTCTACTAAAGATATGCAAAGTTTTTATCTAAGATATGATGTTTAATAATAAAACCATGAGTACACAGTATAGTTTAAGGCGATAAATAAGTACGGTACGGGTAATGGTTTTAAAACGCTTTTTAAAATTTCATATTGGATACGTAGAATAGACATACAATGTGAGGATGAGATCCTCATGATATTATCCGGCCTACTCCTGATGTTATGCCCGGGTCCACCTCCATTCGTTCATACATAATTTGCCATTACACCTATTCAAGCCAAATGTTTAGGCTTTGTTCGGACTATTTAGTAGATGATTTATTTTTTTTTTTTTTCTTTAAACCAGCACTCAGGGGATGACCCCTACTCATGCAGTGCATTGTGCAGGTTTAGGAAAGGTAGAAAGAGGGAAGATTCGAACGGTAAGGAAACGAGTTGCTGCTGGTGACTGTAAAATGGTCAGTGCTATACCTTCAGCATTAGACAGTCTACAGCAAACGTCCCAAAGAAGCCCGCAGTTTCTCACAACCACTTACATATGCTGTGTGTGTTAATTTTATACAGAAGTGGCGGGACCTACAGTTTAAAGTCGACTCCGAACGACATATTTTTGAGAAACAAGAAGAGAAAGAGAAGAAATCGCCGAAAAAATACTTTTTGTATTTTTTATTTTTGATGTCTGGCCTGGGCCCAGATTTATGTGAAGTTTGCCACTCCCACTTTTACGCCTACATTTTCTATTCACCTAAAATCAGAAAACGGCTCCATTGATTTGACTAATTTTCCTTTCAAATGTTTGTATTTATCCATTTAAAGTTTTCATCAAGAGAAAATTTTGCCCTGCCCACTTTTACGCCCACATTTTTTGAAAATTACTTAATATGAATTAAATCTTAAACTGTACATTTGATTAGGTTATGATCTTTAGCAAAGTTATTGCGCATGAGCCGATGAAGATGTCTAAGTTGGTGTGACTAATATCCGATAGGTGGCACCACAGGAAATTACTCAAAATTAATTAAATCTTAAACTGTGCATTCTTTAACAAAATTGTAGCGTATGAGCCGACGGAAATTGGTGTGATTAATTTCCGATGAATGGCGTCACTGAAAATTATTCAAAATGAATGACAAGCACGGAGGAAAAGGGCATTACGAGAATCAGAATCAGACGAGCACTGTGACTGGAAAATCTTTGAGTATATGCCGCTGAGACGCGTTAGCATGAATCACTTGAACAACGACAAGTGAGATTAGAAATTGATCGAATGCTTACTACTCAGGCCCGTTCATCTGAATCATCAGGACAACGCGAATCAAAATCAATAAAATAGATTCAAAATTAATTGGCCATTTGTGTAATGCCTTTCCTTCAAATTTGTTTTAGTTGGGGGCGCACAATGGGGGTATAGTTAGTAAATTAAAAACTTTCACTACACATCTGGACAACAAATATGTTTGCACCATAATTTCCGAAGTTTCCCGGTTGCCCAATAATCGTTCCAAGAGTTCTCTGATCAGGATAGCCTGCATTCTACTCTGTGATCCAAGCTACTGAATATCTACGATTTTCGGTTTCGTTTGCATTCAAAACTTGCCATTGGAAACTTTACTTTCATGCGACGAAGAAAGTTTGCACATTTTTGAGTTTCTAAACACTTGCTGAGTCAGTTGTTTGAGTACGCTTTTGATGCGATTAAGGGCCAGATACTCTAATGTCTATAAAGCACAAGCAGTGGAGGCGTCACATGTCACACCATAGCTCAGTAGCTTAGGTTACGTAGTCCACTTTTAACACGTCCAAGAGCAGTTACTCTATTGTCTATAAAGCACAAGCAATGAAGGCGTCACAAGTCACACCATAGTTCGGGAGTTTAGGTTACTTAGTCAGCTTGTAATACGTCCAAGAGCAGTTAGTCCACTGCCTATAAAGCATAAGCAATGGAGGCGTCACAAGTCACACTATAGTTCGGGAGTTTAGGTTACTTAGTCCGCTTGTAATACGTCCAAGAGAAGTTAGTCCACTGCCTATAAAGCACAAGCAATGGAGGCGTCACAAGTCACACTATAGTTCGGGAGTTTAGGTTACTTAGTCCGCTTGTAATACGTCCAAGAGAAGTTAGTCCACTGCCTATAAAGCACAAGCAATGGAAGCGTCACAAATCACACCATAGTTCGGTAGGGTAGGTTACGTAGTCCACTTTTAACACGTCCAAGAGCAGTTAGTCCACTGACTATAAAGCAGGTTAAGTTAGGTTGTTAGCGTTAACTTTGATTAGCAAAGCAAATTTAAGCACTCATAGCGGCCCATTGTAATGCAATGGGTACCATAGTTTAGTAGCAAACGAGTTGACTTATTGGACGAGAAAAATATTTCTTACGGCGACTTCATATTACAGCCGTCTTCTGGCCAAAGGCTCAGAGTGTAAACGATAATGGGTTTTACGTGGATGCCTGTACGCGTGGACCTAATCCCACGGTGCTCTTCGCACTGGGTGAAATACAATGCGTCTACAAACACCCCGAAATGTAACAGACTGTTACACCTGAGTACGAATTCGAAGCCATGTATTTGGACATGACTTCCCCCTTGGTTAGGAGCGGAGCCTATCTAAACTTCTTTTCGATCTTTGGGTCACGGCACCCGGTTGAAAATGCAACTCCACACCGAGACTCGGAGAGTAAAATAAAATTGCCATGAAAAGTTTTTCAAACATACTGAGGTGACGTCAAACTGTAGGTCACGTCACTTATGACTAGAATTAACCACACGCTATATTGGTTAGCACACTTGGACCTCTGCGATGAAATACCTCCACTTTGGAAATTCATTTAAAGACCTGCATTTTTAAATTCCGGCCGCAAAATATCTGGCAAAAACTGAATAGAGCGATAAGTCTTCTCAAACATCAAAATGACACTCTCAGCATAGTTATTGGCGTCATAACGTGTAATTGCGTTATGGTCATACATGGTAGGGCATATTGATCTTGTGCTTACTTTAAATGACTTCCGAAGAAGTTGTAGAACAGAAAACTGTTCTTCATGTATTAAGTGTATAAGAAAAAGCAACCTTAGGGTTTGCTGAAGAGTCTCAAGTCGTTTTATAAAAAGTGGTTCCGAGGTTATGACAGATTTCTGGTCTCAGCAGAATTCTGTAAAAAAAAACTGTGAACGTAGAAAAACCTGCCATGAAAAAATTTCTTAAAAATGTGTCGTTCTTAGTCGACAGTAGGCTGTAGGTCCCCCGTCACTCATGTATAAAATTAACGCTTACAACATAAACGGTGTGAGAAGCTAGGTCGTTACTCTGACTGAAGGGTTGTAATGGCCAACTATGTATGTATGCATAAGGTTATGATATAACTAGAAACAAACTCGGTTATATACCTGCCTATAGGACTGATTTAATTTGGCATTTCATTTCCAAAATAGGTTTGTGTCTCTGCTTAAGCCTTTCAGGTTAATTTCAATTTAAAAATTCGAAAATGATGTCACAATTTTAAAACTCCACCATTTTTGTTCGTCTATTTAACGAAATAAAACCTGAATGAAAAGAAATTTCTGTGAACACATTTCTTAACCAGGCAAACAACGTTACACGGCAACATGCTGTTTCCACCCCCCCCCCCCCCTGGTTATCACTGAAATCTCGTAACAATTTAATGTCTCTGGAAGAAGAATAGAATAGAAAATCATCAGCACCATCTTAATTCCGAAGAATTTTCTTTTCATTGTTTTTCATGCATATGCACTCAACTAAACACAAATATGCACATATGCACGTGCATATTTGTATGCATTAACACAAACGTACGCATGTACGTACGTGTTATACTCAAGGAAAATAATTTTTTTTGGGGGGCGGGGGATTTTTGGAAGATAAATTTCAAAGTCATTTAAGTTCTGGTTCTTTTCAAAAAAAATTTATTTCTTTACCTCCCTCTTTTTCTGTGTCTGTTTTGGAAATGTTCTTGCATATATAAAGGGTTCTCCATTTATAGATTTCAAAAGTATACAAAAATAAATACAAAAAAGCTATGATTTCGATAAACCTCTACCTTCCAATTATAATGCTTGGCCTTCGCCACTATCGACGAAATCCCAAATCAGTTAAATGGCGCTCTCTGGACTGGTTGAAGCTGTCGCTAATATCTAGCCAATCTTCAAACCTTTTTCACACATTTCGGACAGTATTTTGGCGATAACTTAATGAATGCTGAGATTCAATTGTGCCATCATTATTGCACTCTTCGTAGCCAATTGAGGTCACCAACGTGAAATAAGACTTTCGAAAAACTCTTAAGCATTAAAGCCAAAGATCGGTCATGTGACTCGTGATCGAGTTTTGTTGAAGCTACACAGTCAAAATAAAAGACGTAAGGGTTGAATGGAAGTCGCCGTGGTCTAGTGGGCAGTGTGTTGGCTTATTAGACAAAAGGCCCGGGTTCGTATCCCAGGTCGGACATCAAAACGAAAAATATTTCTTCGGCGACTTCCTCTCAGCAGATTTCTGGCAAAGAGTCTGAGAGTAAAAATTGCCTGAAAAGCTTCTCAAAAATCTGTCGTTCGGAGTCGACTTTAAACCGTAGGTCCCGTCATTCATGTATAAAAATTAACGCACACAACATAAGTGGTGTGAGAAGCTAGGTCGTAATCCTGACTGAAGGGTTGTAATGGCCCATTATGTATGTATGTACTAGGGATGCCAATCGGGAAATCCCGAAACTCGAAATCCCGGGATTTTCGGGACTTACGCAATCCCGAATCCCGGGATTTTTAAAAACTTGTCCCGGGATTTCTCGGGATTTTCGGGATTGTGAATTCATATGTATTTTGACCCTACAAAAGGTCCTTAAAAAAAAAATTCTATATCATTTATCTTCGATAATGCCTTCTCAGATGTGGAAAACCCCACTACCATAGATAAAAACTTATTTGATGCCATCGAAGAATGCAAAAGCCCTATAAAACAAATTAATAGTGTAACTGATTTAGATACTCAACTGTCCAAAGAACTAGATTTATTTACATCAGGAGGTGGTAGGGATGAATATTTACAAGTTGCATACAGCTATCTTGAAACTATTTTACCAATAAATGTTGATTGCGAGAAGTGTTTTTCAACGGCAGCTTATGTTGGCAAAAAAAATTCGTTCAAGCCTATCAGATCACATGTTAGATGCTTTAATCTTTTTGTTAGAATCCAAATAATTTTCTTACAACTACTGCATTTACTGCTTTTTTTGACTTTTTGTAATGGTTTTTTTATATTTTATTTTTAATGGCATATAATTCTGATATAATTGAAATCTAAATGATTTTTTTAACAAAATATTTTTTTTATTAAGAGAAAATCGCGATTTTTCCCATGATTTTTCGGGATTTTTAGATCCCGAATTATCCCGAAATATCCCGGGATTTCGGGATTTACAAAATCCCGAATCCCGGGATTTTTAAAAATCGATCCCGTTTGGCATCCCTAGTATGTACGTAAGGGCTGAATTCAAATCCCAGGTCAGACATCTTCTTAAAAATCTATCGCTCGTGGTTAGGTATAAAATTAACGCACTCAACATAAGTGGTGTGGTGGAAGCTAGGTCGTAATCTTGTTATATGACTCCTCACAACTTTTTCGAAAAGACCTTTGATTTTAAAATTCCAACAATCTGATCTGAAGACCCGGTAAGGTCCTGGTAGTGAGAGTATACCGAGGACTTCCAAAATGTTTCAAAATGCTGGACAGAGAAGACTGTGGAATTAAATTCGGATATTAAGTGTTCCTAGCAATGACTAAGAAGTTCAATTTTATTACGTGCAAAATACGTACGTATTTCTAGACACTGCTGGCTTGCTACAGTTAAGAAGAGGTCTGAGGTCTATTTTGCCGATCCTACAGACCATTGTTGATATTCAAGCCCATAAGCTTGCCATTTTCATCAAATTAGTTATACAGGAGTGTCTTGTTTTTCCCCCCAAAAAAAAAGGGAGACGATTTTTACCTTTTCAGTTTCAGTTACTTTCAGTAAGTACATGACACTTGAATTGAAGAAATTTTGAGCCCACTGTATGGAGAACCCGATATTTATTTGAATTTCTCTTTTGCATGTCGAGTTGTGGTAACAATTCATGTCGTATTACGTGTAAGAGATAAACTTAATGTAAGTTTGGGATTGTGTGTATGTGTTTTTTTTTTTTTTTTTTTTTTTTTAGCTATGCGAGCTAAGGTTGGAAAATCTTCGAAAGACCTTGGTAGCCCGGCCTACCAAAGTGCACGATTCGCCGCAAGACTTACTCTCGGCTTGCTAAGCGCATACGTACTAAAAAACCAACCTCATCACACACTTTCAACCTTTCGCCCCCCCCGGGACCACAATCAAGTATTACTTCGGGGGGGTGGTGATTCAGCGAATGCTGCCTTCAAATTCCGCTGATCTTGCTCTCTCAGCCAATCTTTGCTGCGTCAATACATTCCGTGCGAAAACACATACTGCGTTCCAATTGTCACTTGAGATTAACATCAGGTTTACTATATTCTCGGGCGTTACCTGGAATCCTATTGATCTCTCCAGGCAATTTCGTTGAGCAGAATATCGCGGGCAATTAAAGAAAACATGCTCCGCCGTCTCCCTTTCATCACGGCATTCTGGGCATGCCTCATCTACGTCGTGACCAAACTTATAGAGATAAGCCCTATAACAACCATGGCCCGTTAGCAACTGAGTCAGGTGGAAGTTCACCTGACCGTGTCTTCTTTTTGTCCATACGCCTATGCTCGGTAAGAGTCTGTGGGTCCATCTTCCCTTAGTGGAATTGGACCAATCCTGCTGCCATCTATCCATAGCATCATCCACTAACTGACCTGGGTTGGAAAGATCCAATCCCCTCCTCGTGTCACGTTTCCTCCTTTCTAAATCTACTACTAGCTTCAGGGGCATCATCCCCGCAATCACGAACGCAGCATCAGTAGACACCGTGCGGAAGGCAGAAATTACCCTGAGAGCTGATCTCCTGTAGGCTCCTTCCATTCCTGCTCTATAGGTCCTCTTATCCATGGCCCCGGCCCATATAGGGGCTGCATATATAGCGACTGATGTCACAACCTTCATCAGTAACCGCCTCCTCTCTTGTTTTGGGCCTCCTAGGTTAGGCATTATTCGAGCCAGTGCATTTGTTGTCGCCGCGCACTTTTCGCCGATGTACGTCAAGTGTTCCCTAAACGTAAGCCTGTTATCAATCATTACTCCCAGATATTTAATCGCCTGTTTTGATGTTATGCGCTGATCACCTACCGTTATTGTAATAAACTCCATCCTCTTCCTACTGCTTATAAGTAGCACATTCGTCTTGTGATCAGCAAGTTTGAGACCTATTCCCGTGATCCAGCTCCTGACTATGCCAACCGCAGTGTTACACGTTCTCACCAATTCATCCAAATGTTTTCCTCTTATCACCAGGGCAATATCATCCGCAAAACCAATGATTTGTGTACCTCTAGGGAGTCTAAGCCTAAGTACACCATCATACATGACATTCCATAGTATTGGGCCCAGCACGGAACCTTGCGGGACCCCCGCCGATACCGTATATGACCTCCTGCCAACATCTGTGTCATATAAGAGCACTCTATCCTTAAAGTAGTCTCTAATAAGCTCCATCAAGTAATTCGGTGTATCCTTCCCATCTAGGGCTGCTAAAGTGGTATCCCAATCCGCAGAGTTGAATGCGTTTTTGACATCCAGGGTGATGATAGCGCAGTACTCCTTGTCGCCATTAAGCCAGCGCTCACCGCTGATAGCATCCTTTGCTATTGTCATAGCCATCTCTATTGCATCTATCGTGGACCGGGCTTTCCGGAAACCAAATTGGCGATCCGACAAGCCGTCTTCTCCCAAGAATGCTTCCAGTCTCCTACAAATTATCCTCTCCAAAAGTTTCCCAGCTGTGTCAATCATACAGAGCGGGCGGTATCCCGATGCATCATGCGCGTTGTTACCCTTTGGAATGAGAACCAGTCTCTGCCTTTTCCATATCCTAGGGAATGTCCTTTCCTGGATACAAGCGTCAAACACTTGTCTAAACAGCTCAGTGTTACTTTTAATGGCCTCCTTAAGCGCAATGTTTGGGATCCCGTCGATCCCCGGTGCTTTATTGAGTTTCATGTCCACACAGACTGCTTCCAATTCTTGCCTGCTAACTCGTGGGATTTCCTCAGGTGACCGCATATCTCGCACGGAGTATGTGATTTCGGCCTTGCGCGGAAAAAGCTCCGCGACAATTGATTGCAGCTTAGCCGCATCTGTCGTTGCTGGTGGTCGGAAGCAGTTCAGCTTTCTCATCACCACCTTGTATCCAGTTCCCCAGGGATTCTCGTCCACATCGGCGCACATTTCCCTGTAGCACCTTCTCTTGCTATGCGCAATTGCTCCATTAAGGCTGGTCCTACATCTTCTATATCTTTCCCGTAGTTCCGCAAATTCTGCACGGCCTCTGGCTCTTTGGAACAACCGCCGTGCGCGGTTACATTCACGCCTTAAATCTGCTATATCCGCGTTCCACCAATATACGTGCTTCTTCCTAGGCAGGTGACGCCTCCTTGCCATAGATGCGTTGCAAGCCTCCGCTATGGAGCGCATTAATTCCGTCGCCTTGTCATTCGCATTCCCGGACAACCGAGTGTCCTCCAATGTGAGGACAAAAGTTTCCCTATCAAAGGTGGAGTCTTTCCAAAGAGGATTCGGCGGTGCTGGAGGAACGTTACGTTCCGTAGAGCGTTCCCGGATCTCAGTAATAATAGCCTGGTGGTCGCTATGTGTATAGGTGTCAGACACCATCCAGGTAGATAAGGTCGCCAGGGAGTCGCTGACGAATGTCAGATCAATTTTAGAGCAGCGTCCATTTCTCGAAAATGTGTCCTTGTCACCACTATTAAGTAAAACAACCTCTAACGTTGCAAATGCGTCAAGTAGGCATTCTCCTCTTGGGTTCGTATAAGCCGAGCCCCACTCCACTGCCCAAGCATTGAAGTCCCCGGCAATTACCACAGGCCTCAGGTTCCTCGCTTCATTAACGATGTCATCTATTCTGCATCTAAAGTCTTCTATTGATAGGCTAGGGGGAAGATAACAGCTGAGGAAATGTACCCCATTAACGGTACATTTCACAAAGCTTTCCCACCTGTTGTCGATATTTCCCATTGGGAATTTTCCACAGGACCATATCGAGGCCCTGTTACACTTACTGACTATCCAACGTTGGTTTCCAGGCGCTCTGTAATGCTCGCTCAGTATTGTCAAGTCTATCTTCTGCTCACGCACCGTCTGATTAAGAAGCTCCTGCGCCGCTTCACAATGATTCAAGTTCAACTGCAGGATTCTCATTTACCTGCGTATGTCAACTTCCGTCGTGCTGCCAGGTAATGTGCGCACTTATGTCCACCCGTGATATGCTTCGCGTCAGCATCCGGATCGCCTCTACAGAGAAGGCAATGAGGGTCGCGACCACAGGTCTTGGCAAAGTGACCCTGCCCTCCGCACTTGAAGCAGTGTTTGGACCAGTCGCTATTACTGCGACACTTTCCTGCCACATGCCCGAACTCCAGGCACTTGAAACATCTCTTCGGAGTTACTTTCCTCAATAAGCGGCAAACTGTCCAACCTACTCGCAGTTTACCAACCTCTTCTGCCCTGCTTGCCAGCCTCACAGGGATTGCGATTATCGCCGTTCTAGTACCCCCTGGAACGTTTCTGATCGTCTTGAGAGCCGTCGGTTGTATTTCACCGATTTGGTCCCTCCATGCGGCGATTATTTCGTCCTCGGTTGTTACTTCATCCAAGTATCTTAGTTCGAATGTGGCCTCCTCAGTTATTGTTCTGACCTCTATCTCCTCGGCCAATAAGCTCCTTAGCTTAGAACGGTGCATCTCCGTAGCCACCTCGGTTGATCTTCTAAACTCCAGGAGGATTTCGCCCCTCTGCGTCTTCTTCACCAGTTGGACATCCTCACCAACTGATTTAAGCTCTGGGGCATTCCTGACCTTTCTTAGAATGTCGGCAAAAGATAGGTTCTCGGTTGGCTTTATTATCACTGCTTCCGGTCTTGGAGGTTTCCTGCGCTTCCTAGTTTTCACGATCCAATCGTTGTGCTCCTGGGTGTCTTCTTCTGCCGCTGCAGGCACTACCATAGCCTGGTTATTAGTAGTTGCTGGTTTCGCCGTTGAGTCACTAGCCCTAGTCTCGGCGGCAGGCTTAATTTGTCCACGAGGACGGGCTGTTCTAGTCTTCTTCGGTGGTGTTCCCCTAGGTTTTTCCAATTCATCTCTCTGCCTCTTGGAAATACAGGGCGTCTGCTGTTGCAGGATCGTCTGTGTGCTTCTATCGTTTGTTTTGACCTTCTTCTCCTGCTCTGCTCCTTTATCCTTAGCGGCCTGCTGGTATAGTGACGATATAGAAGCCACTAAATCACGCATCGCTTGGTGTATGGACCTTCTTCCTCCGCCCATCATCTCTACTAGTTCCGAAATTTTATCGCCTAGCTTGGTGAAATCATCCACCTCCTTTTCAGGAGCTTTGCTCCTCTGTAACTCCGGTGGTGACGAGAGAGATCTCTCGCCATTCTGCTTCAGCGGTGGTGAGTGGAGCAACCTCGAAGCCCTCCGGAAAGGATTCAGGAAAGGGCTGTCCTGCTGAATCTCCTTTGCACCCTCGGTGCCGGCTGGAGAAGTAACGCCTATCAGTTCTTGATTTTGTTTTATTATATTAAATTCCATTCTATTGGGTCCCAACTTGAAGCCGTTGTCTTGGATCCGTTGTGTAGTTACCCTTGTTGTGGTCCCATGGTTATCTTTGCAATGCAGGGAGGCCATGCGAGGGTTGACACAAGTCCTCATGAGAGCATGTGTTCAGAGCCAGACCGGGAGCTAAACAGAAGAGATTCTTAACTGCCCCTACACCCCAACTCAACGGGACGAATCCAAGATCGTTCTCCAAGGCTTGCCAGGTTTTAACGGGACGGAGACAGATATCGTATTAGCCTGAAAGCCGTCTGGGCCAGGTTTCACCCCAGTCCATATTGGTAACAGATTACTCCATCTGCCAGCCCATGTCATCAAATCCAAATGTTGCAGTATAGTCCAGTATGCCATAATCAGAATCTTACTGGTATCAATTCTGATGCCTATACAGTTAGGCTCCGATCATTCACATCCGTAGGGAGCGCGTTCACACGCATGCTGGTCCATGGTTCCCACGGTGTCACCGTGATATCACGGTAGTTCAATACTTTGAGCGGCATTGTTTCGCTTGAAGCATCAGTGTCATCGGGTATATGCAAGACTTTTAATCCGCACCCTCTACTTCTGCCCTCCCATTTAGTCGCCTTTTACGACAAGCAGGGAAGCACTGTGGTAGTATTCTATTCCGCTACTCACACGGTTTTGTGTGTATGTGTGTATATATGTATGTGTGAGTATGCATACATGCATGCATATGTGTATTCTTCTTCGTTTGTATGCATTATAAAACGTGTTTGGCAATTTAAAAGCATAAATTCATGCATTTTTTTTGCTTTGGCTTTGCTTTTTTTTAGATTTCTCTCAATGCACAATTTTTATTACCAAAAGAGAGAGAGAGAGAGAGAGAGAGAGGTCGAAGAAGACATTTTTTATCTCTTTATTTGCTTTTTCTCCCTCATAATAATTATTTTTGGGAATGCATTTTTATATGCCACATACAACAAATATCTATGTATACATACTCACGTAATTATTTGCTTAAAAGTGTATGTGTATGTATGTGTGTGTGTGTTTATTTCATGTTTAGTTCTCTTTAATAAAAAACGCAGAAAAAATTCCTTGGGTTTGTTTCTTTATTTTCCTGCAAAAGAAAATAATAAACACGTGCCAATATTATAAACCAAGCGAAAATAAAAACACACACGCACACACACACACTCACAGCAATTGTAATGAAATCTACCTCACTCTCAGTGTTTTCGCTCTCTCATACAAATACATCCACACCACACAAAACACACTCAAATATTCACCTCCATTGCTCGCACATTTAATTTGCATTTAATTTGGAAGCTTAGAGAAGAGAATCAAATTTGCCAGCAGCCTTTGAAGTTCTCTAATAACGGGACCAGTTTTATTGATTTTGTTGTTGGATTTGTTTGTTTTTGTTTTGTTTTTTAATGAAATCGATTTTGCTTACGTATGTACACGCATTTCAAGGCTTTCGATTAGGAATTATTATTTCATAGCATAATTGTGTAGAGAGAAATCAACTCATATTGCTTATGCTCTTTTATTTAGTTGTCGATCAGACTGCGACAAGGACACATGTCAGCGGATGATATAATATTTTTTTTTTCAGGTTTACACTCAAAAAATGTGTCGTGTTAAAAAAGACTAGCATTAAAATTCAATGTTTTTCAATATAAATTGAAATTTGAAAACCAAAGGCACAAACCCACATTTTTAGCAAGGCCATTTCTTGCCTCTAACAGGGTAAACTTTGCTGTAAACAGAGCATTGTTAACTATTTAACATTGGCAATTAGAAGATTATTCTTTTACTTTGCAATTATATTGCAGACTATTCACATAAAAGTTTAATTCTCATTATGATCATTATTGATTGTGAACAAAAGTGTTGTAATAAAAAACATGGGATAGGTAGGAATGGAGGACAGAAATTTTTTTTTGAACAGAATCAACAAAAATCGATTAAATAAAAATTAAAAATCTCAACTCTCAAAATTAGTACAGCTATCCCACTACCACGGTTGGAAAGAGCACCCTCTGTACAACCATTTGCATATAGTTTGTATCGTGTACTATTTCTTGTAGGTTCCAAAATGGCCACTGATCTTGGAACCTTCTAAACAAATGGACTTATTAAGATGAATACTGCTAAACAGCTAACAGTGCTCAGTTAAAAATTTTCCAAATTTTGCTTTGTTAACACCAAATGAGGCGCTGCTAAAAATTCAAATTTGAATTTATCTTCACACACATTAAAATTCAATGTCTTGCATGTCCTTAAAAGACATTTTGATTAGTTTAATATTCAAGTAAATAGTTTAAATAATAAGAAAAGTCGCCGTAGTCTGGAAGGGGGCGGGACCTACAGTTTCAATATCTCTTTGAGCTTTTGCCAAAAGACTTTTGAAAGAAAGTCTGGAAAGAAATATTTCGTCTTAAGCTGATGTTAGTAGCAAGGCCCTCTGGTCCAATAAGCCAACATACTATCTATTCGACTATGATTTGAAAGCTATTGGGTAGAAAATGAATACTATCGGGTCCGCCGTTTAACGTTTTTTCTTTTCAAATAGTGCTTATTTCGTGAATGGTAACACTTAGTAGTTCATGTCTGATTTGGCAGATCATTAGTTTTATCCTTCCGCTGAACGAATACGGTTCATCCAATGCATTTTCGCTTCGCTAAGTGGGCCTGCGATCGACTTACAAAAGATGCCGATTTTAGTAAAAAAAATATCATCTATTCAGATGAAGCTCATTTTGATCTTGACGGGTATGTAAACAAACAAAATTCTTGAATTTGGGGCACAGAAAATCTGCACGAATACATTGAAAAGCCGACGCACCCAGAACGAGTCACTCTTTGGTGCGGATTTTGGTTCAGAGGGATAAATGAGCCATTTTTCTTCGAAAATGAGCAAGGAGTGGGCGTTACAGTCAATGGAGATTGTTATCGGGCCATGTTGAATGAGTTTTTATTCACAAAAATTAAAGAGGAGAATATTGGCAACATTTGGTATCAACAGGACGGTGCTACGTGCCACACAGCCGAAGCTACACTCGATGTTTTGCGCCCTGTTTTTGAAGATCGCATTATCAGCCGCAGAACTGATGTCGTTCAACCACCTTAGAGCTGAGATTTGACACCGTTTGGCTATTATTTGTGGGATGCCGTCAAAGATAAGTGTTATGCCGACAAGCCAGAGACAATTGACGCTTTAAAAGGACAATATTCGTAAAGCCATTAGTGAAATACAGCTGCACACAATCGAAAATGTGCGTAAAAAATGGACCGATCGTGTAGGTTACTGCATGGCCAGACGAGGCAGCCATTTGAATGAATTGTTTTTCCATTATTAACCGGAAGGATTGTACTTTCAAATAAAAAAAAAGAAATTTAAGAAAATATTCAGTAGTTATTTGGTGGACCCTTTATATTGGGTAGAAAGGTTTTGAAAAAAAATTTCACTAGGTGCACATATGAACAATTTTTTTATGGCAAAAAAAAGTGATCCTTTAAGTTATGAATCTGATCCACTTAGGACTCCAGATTTAGTACCTAAACAACTAGCTCACAGGGGATAGAGATTAAGCTCCAACGATGATATCAATCAATATTTAATGCAAAATGTTGTGTTTTCTTTGGATGAAGAGACTTCATCTGTTTATAATGGCCTTCATATAATCCCCTCTTCGCTCTCTTCTCTAATTATAAATTATAAATGAAATCTTATTTTATTCTTTTAATTAAAATCATAGAAAATTGAATAATTCAAGTTCTTAAGAAATCTTATTTCATTCTAATTTCATTCATATTAACGTATGTATGAGCATAAAATATTTCCAAGAGAAAAGCAATTTTTTTTTCGTATTTTTTTTAATTAAATTTCATATGCTTTACGAATTATTCACAAGGTTTTGAAAAAACAGGGTAACAGGTAATAAATCGTACGATTAAAAATAATTCTCTGCTTAAGTGAAGCACAAATTTCGAAAACATCTGTGCCTGGAATCTTCACATGTGCTATGTGCTCACCAAGTGCACAACACCACCACCCAGTACACTGGCTTTACGGTTGCTTTAACTAAAGCTGCCTTGATTTAAAGCCTTGCTTTAAATTATATGCATATGAGAGAGAGAGAGAGAGAGAGAGAGAGAGAGAGAGAGCATATGCTTAGAAGAAATTCAAATATTTTATGCATAAAACCAATTAATTTTTCTTTAACTTTTAAGTTTATCCTTCCTTCCCTTATGCATTTTCTGCATACTTTTCCTGCAGAAAATCTTCCTTTTTTTGCAAAATGAAAAGAAAATAAATGATTATGTGTGTGCATACATTTATAATTCACTTAAAATCAGGTTATGCAACCTAAAAGTATACTTCATATGCCATAGAATTTTTAGATAAATTAATTAATTTTCTATTCACCAGCAGTAGTAGCTTAATTTCGTTTTTGTTGATTAAATATTGTTGTTGTTGTTGTTTTTCTTCCTCCTTTTCAAATAATTACCAAAAAAAATTTGTAAAATCTAAAAGCTATTGCCATTAAAAACAAGCATTAATAATAAATTACAAAATTTTATTGAACACCTTAAGATATGCTATTTAAAAAAATTAATAATAAAGCCTCAAAGTAGGCTATAATTATTTTTCAAAATTAAATTTTCCATACAAATTCATCGAAAGGATTAAAGAAAATAATAAAATATTTATGTTTTTCACATTTAAATTTAATCCATTAAGAGAAAAGCACTTAAAATTCTAGAATATAATTTGCCATCATTTTAATTAAGCCTTAACATAGGCAATATATTGGGTGTACAAATTATAAATAAGTGGTGTTAGAAACTAGGCCAATAATCCTAACTGAAGGATTGTAATAGTCAATTATGTATGTAAAAGCGAATCTCAGAGAGCCATAAATTACTTGGAAGTGATTATCGACAACAGTTTGTACTCAGGAAGCAGTGACAAGGATAATAACAAATATCGGATTAAGAGGAGGATATAAGCCATAGGGACGGAAGCACTCTCTGTGAGAACGATGACGAGGAAACTGCATCATATAAGAGCGTTTAGACTAGTGTCTTCAGAAGAATATCTTACCACTATCGCCAGCCAGTAGATAAAAAGAAATATAACTATACTATCCCCTCCCCTCCCTGATTTTCCAACCACCCTGACCTAAATCATTAAAATCTGCTGACCAACGACCGCAATGAATCGATTTGTTTGCCTCACCAATTCATAGCAAGGCATTCCTCCATAAAGAAGCTTTGGAAGCCATTCAAGCAGTGGTTCGTTTGCATGTAACAGTAGTTAACTTTAAGTAAAGAAATTTTGGTAACATTTTAAGTTGAAGAGGATAGACTTTCAAGGATAATTCTGCTTGGCATCATGTTCAGAAAAAAAAAAATTTCTCTCTGTGACTTTCTGTCTCAGTCAAGACAGGTTGATATATGGCCTGTTAGTAAAATATTACTCCTAACATATCCAGCAATTACACAGACCGACAAGATTTTTAGACCAGAAGCCGGATTAGACTTTTCTAAAGCTTTCTAATACACTACAGACACACACACATACATAATTGGCCATTACAACTCTTCAGTCAGGATTACGACCTACCTTCTCAACACCACTTATGTTGTGTGCATTAATTTTATACGTGAGTGGCGGGACCTATAGTTTAAAGTCGACTTCGAACGACAGATTTTTGAGAAGCTCTTTCATGGCAATTTTTTTTTTTACTCTCAAAGTTTTTGCCAGAAATCTGCTGCTGAGAGGAAGTCGCCGAAGAATCATTTTGATATTTCCGTTTTGATGTTTGCCCTGGGATTTGAACTTAGGCCATACACTGCATCCGAAAAACCAGCCTTAACATTACTTTACGACACTAGGTTTTTAAGAGAACAAAAAAACATGATTTTCGACAATATTTTCGCCTCGACGATAGTACACAAGACACAACTTCTTACGTACTGTAGATAAACGAATATTTTTCTACAAAATTTATTCTGCTTCCTTTATAAAAATAAAAATAAATAAAAATTAAATTAAATTTTTTTCATTTTCTTAGGCATTCACACTTTAAATTAAATACTAAAATGCATTAAAAAAAATTTTTGACCTATTTTCCAAGAAAAAAAAAAGCACCCATAAAATATGAGACCAAAAAAAAATTAATATTTGGAAAATAATTTTTTTTCTTCTTCTTTTTCCTAAAAATTTATTACAAATTGCCAACAAAAATTCTTGCTTAAACACAATGGACCAGTTTTTAGAACAAAAAAAAAATGAGAAAAAGAAACAAAAACCATAAAAACTGGTGAAAATTTTTTGTTTAAAACGTAAGTACGTACGTACGAGTACTCATCATATAATTTACAAAAGGAACTGCATATACACTGCACTTACTATCCTGTCTCTCTCGCTCTCTCTCTCTCACTCTCTGTCTCTTGAACATATACGCACACTAAGCACTGATAAGAAATAATCAACAATGACAACAAAAACAACAACAAATAATACATAAATAACTTGATGCCTTTAACACTAGAAAAACCGACAAAGTACCGCACACACAACACAACACAACTTTGCTACATATTGCAAGAGCAATATAATGATGATAAGCATGCGTATGTATGTGTATGGACTGGTGTTAGTTAGTAGTGGTAAAGTGTTACATTAAAGCACATTTTATGCTTTGCATTATTATTAGATTTTTTCTCTACATAATATAGTATGTCGTTGTTGTTGTCGTTGTTATTTAAAGTTTATTATAGAAAAAGTATGCAAGAGAATTTAAAAACGAGTCTATAAACAATATTTTATAAAAAAACAACTACAACAAAACCTAAACTAAACATAATAATAATAACAATAGTAAAAACAACAACAAAAACATAAACAACTAAATTATTTACACACGCAATTTTCACAACATGTACTGTAAACAATACAGTTAAAAAGACAAAAGAGAGCAAGCAAGGAAGAAGAGAAAATCATTATTATGGGTATAGTTATAGGGGCGCAAAGTCAACACTAAGCACACACACATATGATAAAAAGAAAAAAAAATGTTAAACATATGCATCAGCACTATTACACACCCATACGCACACACACACACATGCATAGAGCATAAATGTTGTTACGTTTTGCTTTCTATCTTTTCTATGACTCTTTAGAGAATATTTCTTTATAATACCCATGTTTTGAGAGAGCAAAGCTGATACAATTTAGTTACAACAACAACAACTAAATAGATGAAAAGAAAACAAAACAAAACACAACCAACAGCCATCTAACTAACGGTAGATGGCAATAGCAACAACAGTGATAGTAGCAGTAGCAGTGGCAGTGGCTGCGGCTGCGGCAGTGGCATCAGTAGTAGAAGAGACAATAAATGCTACTCTATGATACTGTTGTTTAACTATGTGAACATGTTTCTCTACAACAACAGCGACAACAGCATCCAGCATTAAGTTAAAAACAGAAAAACCAATAGAAATCAACAAAAGGATATGATACAACAACAAAAAGGAAAAGTAAAGTAAAAAGAAAAAAATATTGAAAATTAGAACAAAATACAGGCAAGTTATGTGTGTTACCCAAAAAAAAAGAGAAAAAGAAATTCTCTGTCCTCCTTCATTCTTTGGCATGCCTTATTAATGCAATGTGTTTGCATATGTGTGTGTGCCTGTGAGAAACATAGTTGATATGAAATATTTTTCAACTTCCTTTATAAGCAGCAGAGGAGAGCGAGGCAAATACCAACAAACTTAGATGGCACAACATATTTTTACTCTAAGGCACATATACATACATATTTACACTCAAATAATAAATGTTAGACAAATGCCAGCTTCAGGATCAGATATATAACACAATACGTTAGTGAAATTACAGCCGAGTAACTACATTGTCCACGTTGTTGAATTAGGTGAGTAGTATTCGAATCCTCCAAACTAGTTTTTATTTGACAAAAAAAACTGTTTTTTTTTTTACTTTACGCACAAAATTCACGATTACTCAAACATTTCTGAACCGATTTCCAAAATTTAAACCTTGTTGGAAAGAGGAGAGATGGACCTTTAAAACCGTTTCCATATATCTATTATTCGACTTAATATCCTATAAGATATGATAAGGTAAACTTGGAAAACGCGATTTTTTTTCCATATTTTTTCAAGTTTGTCCGTAGCATAGTAGCAAATTTTAATTAATTTTAATTTAGATTGTAATCCTAACTGTGTTTGTTTATTAGACGAGAGCCTGTAGTTCAAATAGTAGCTCAAACATTTCGAACAAAACAAAATGTGAAAAAAAAAAATTTTTTTTCAGACAAATCCTCGATATAAACCGTAGGAGACTTTAATTTTTGATAAAATGAACACACACAACTTGAGTGATATGACAAGATAGGTTGTAATCCTAACTAAAAGATGGCAATAACAAGTTAAGTTAACTCCAAGTTTCAAGGAATGTTTGCCCCATAATAGATGTAAAGATTAGATAGGACACGCTTAATTCAACAGTCTTCCGATATAAAGTCTGCGAGTAAACGAATTCGGAAACGATGTTAAATTATATATCCACACATACAATATGGGTGGTGTGAAAAGCTAGGTTGCAATCCTGACTAAAGGTTTGTAATGATTAATTAGATAAGTAATTAAATTATTTTGATTCAAAGCCTTGGAAATTTAATATCAAAAAAGGTATGCTTAACGCGAGGGAAGATAAAGAGAGCCACACTCAAACCAGCACAATTTTAGGCAATCGAAAATATTATTGGGAAACTACAAATAAGAGGAGTTCAAAACTATGGGGCTTTAATGCATCCCAGGAAGAAACAGGCATGTAGAAGATATTATATGGATACATCCATACATAGATAATTCGGCTAGAATCTAATATCTAAGTGAGGCAGTAAACTAACCAGAAATAACCTGGGGTTGCTACACCCAGTATTTTGGCAGAGCACCGAAAGCTCAGGGTACTCTTATTTAGAACGGCAAATAATTGAATATCTAGAGCCCAACATTTAGATTCCATAGCGATGAGAATAAATTGTTGGAATACATTTTTGGGAACTAAGAGGCTTAAATGAATGAAACAGGCTTGTAAGAAACATTTTAGGGATACATACGTACATACGTAATTCGGCTAGAATTACGACCACATGAGCAACGGAACCTATAGTTTAAAACCGACTCCAAATGGCAAATTTTTAAAAAGCATTTTCATGGCAATTTTATTTTCTTTTGGAGTTTTCGTCGTTAAAAATTTACTGAGATGAAGTCGCCCAAGAAATTTTTTTTTCATATTTTGTTTCGTTGGAGTCTTCTGACTTCCTACTAAACTACGGCAATATCTAGACAATATGGCAATACCCCCCCCCCCCCTATAAATTTGGAGGGCCTCTCCAAAAGATCGGAAGTACCTTTTCAAGGAAATAAATAATAAAACCAAAATTCTAAGATGAGCATCATGGAAATTCTATTGAAAAAAAAGAGAGTTGACGTGCCTAAATCTCTTAGGAGTACTTAGACATTCTAAACTGTTGCAGTCCGCTTTAAACACGTTAACTGCCGCGGCAATTTTCAGAAAACTTGTCAGAATAATAACGACAATTTGATTTTTTCCCATTTTAGTGAGTTCGTGCGACATAACTCGTAGTTTGGCGTCCTAGAAGTGAACGCAATCTTGCAGTGGGCATTCAACGATTTAAACAACTCTGTAATGCGATGCTTATATCGACGCCTCCGTTCTATAACATTCTAAGACGAAAAAGTGTGCTTTGAGTTATAGGCTTTCAAAGTTTTCACGCGACATACGATTATATGGGTATTCTAAGTAGATTCTTTCCTATAACTTGGGAACGGATCGGCCTATCTTAACCAAATTTAGACAGTTCTTAAGCTAGAGAACGCAGAATTTATACATGCAAGAACATTCCAAACGTTCTAAGTGCACTTATAATGTTATAGAATGGAGGAGGCGTCGTTATAGCGTCGTGAAAAATTCAATAGAAAAATCATAGGAGTTCTATCTCTCTTTGTTCTAATCCGTTTTAAAACAACTCTACAAAGGCTATCGTGTAATGCTACTATTTTTCTAGATTTCTTCCGAAATGAAATAATGAAAGATTCCTTGCTCTCAGCATTTGTGCGAAGCTGTACACGACTTCAATTTTTTCCTTCTGTTATGCTTTGGTGTATTAATTTTATTTCTTTAAGTGTACAACTACATACAACTGAAACACTGTAAATAAAACAACAACAATAAATACCAACTAAACTAACTGTAGTTATGGTCATTAGAGAGAAAAAGAAACGATACGAAGCGATACGAACAAGAAAAAACCAGCATGGAAGACCGACAGTTCCTTTTTTTCTCGTATTCCAGCATGCAATGCATACATACATCCATGAGGAGTAAAATGTGTGTGTAATAAAGAGCATCAAAGAGAGCGAGAGGGGGAGGGAGAGAGATAAAAGAGAATGTTTTTTTTGTGTGTGCTTGTTTATCTTAAATTTTAAATTATGTCACTGTGTAATTAGAAAACAGTGTGTGTGCGCGTACGTAATATTTATTTCTCTTGCATTTAAGATAAACAAAAACGGAGAAAAAAAAATTTTGTATGCAAACAACAACAACAACAACAAAATGTAAATACAATAAACAAATAAATAGCACCAGTACGAGTATGACACATTATTTACATGCTTTTTTGTTGACAATCTTTAACCGTTTTTTCTTTAACAAAGACAGTAAAAGTAAAGTGAAGCCCCATGTCTTTGTGGCAAAAGAAAAACGAAATTTATGGTCTATTTACCATAAGGCGGGGGGTAGGTGTACGCCTAATTACTGTTGTCTTTTTCTGTACTAATTTTTTAATCTCTTTTACTAAACGTACGTACGTACATGCATAAGTAAATGTTTAATCAAGTTTTTCTAAACTTTTTTTCGCTTTTTTTTTATTTTGTAGGGCATCTAAACACATCACTTAACATTAAAATGGTAAGAAATTTACAATTGCAACAACAAAGAATAAACAATAACATGTTGGTAGTTAATATTTAAATAATGATGATAAATTAAAATGACAATTTGTTAAATGTCACATGTCATGGTATTTAATTCAAAAATATAGTGAAATCAACTGAAAGTTAAAAAAAAGTCTTAAGAAAATCTCCACAAAACAGAAAAAAAAAATAGTTAAACAAACAAAAAGACATGCAATGTATACTTAAAGAAAAAAAACTTCAAGAGATATGCAGTTTAAATACAAATAAAGCTCTTAAAATGAATATAAAAATTAACACAATGGGGCGTAAAGTAAAATTTTCCTATTTATTCCAATATCTTTTGAAATGTAAAGGAAATTATCTCATACACATTGATTCTCATTTTCGCTGTCAAGACAAGTATACTCGTCTTCGACAGGGTATATCGCATTGGCAAGACGAGTTTACTCGTCATACTTTATATATATTATAACATGCAGGCTTTTGCCCATCGACAATAGTGATATCCTAACTGTTGTTAATTTTCGAAATGTGTCTCATTTTATTCGATTTTCTTTATTTTATCCATCTGTGGGATTTATTATTTGTTTTTCTACTAAAACGTATGCAAATACGAAAAAGGATAGCGAGTCCTTCTGCCCTCCTATTGCCAATGACGAGTGTACTCGTCGTACTGGATGGCCATAGTTTTAGTATACCATCGTACATAACATTTCACACAGCAGATACCCATACACAGAGCCCTACGATACAACTCCAGATACGTGGTACTGCTCCAATTCAACAACTGCATCATAGACGAAGATCAGAAATCGAAAGTAATCCTAAATTATGGCAACCAAATAATGTGAAATATGTTCAGTCGTTGAAAAGAAGGTATTATTCTCTAACAGTATGACTTGATCATATCGCGATATCAGGATAACGAGCCCTTCTACCTTCCTATTGCCAACGACTAGTATACTCGTTTTTGGTTTTGTGCTTGTAAATGATTGTAATTGGTCATTACAACCCTTCAGTCTGGATTACGAACTAGCTTCTCACATCATTTATATTGTGTGCGTTAATTTTATACATAAGTGGCGGTGGGACCTACATTTTAAAGTCGACTCCGAACGACAGATTATTGAGAAGCTTTTCATGGCTGTTTTATTTGCTTTCAGAGTTTTTATCAGAAATCTGCTAAGAGGAATTCGCCAAAGAAATACTTTCATATTTTCATTTTGATGTCTGACGTGGGATACGAACCTAGGCCTTTAGTCTAATAAAGATAATATATGTGCTTTTACCAAGAAATAAGAGGGATTTGGTAAACAATAACATTCAAAATATAAATAGCAATGGGAATGTCTTCATATAATATAGGCATGGCAGCGAATGTGTTATAATAACACTTTAGTTAGGTTTACAACCAATCTTCTAACATCTCAGATTATAGAACCCACTAAATGTACTTTTAAGGACAAAGTGCAAGTGTTTTTCGTCTGTTTTTAATAAAATAACAAATTTTATTGATTATTGTGGCATTAAAAAATGTCCCGAATATTTGTTTTTATACTTAAGAACGTATTGGCATACTAGACGGCAACCTTTTGTCAAAAACTTGGTGTGTGAAGGTAGATTAGCCTGGATGCAAACCAATTCAGTTCATAGAACTCTGTTATGTTACTAACAGAACTCTGTTAAGCAATTTAAGGTTTAATTTAGTTAAAAAGACGTAACATACATAAAAAAACACTTTGTCCACCTTGTTGAAACTACAGATCATTCAAATTAGGCAGTAAAATTCGCCATTGTAATCATACTGAACTTCTTATTGTCTTGCATTGGCTGAAGAAAGTATACGTAGTGCTGTCAAATTGCCACCATAATTTCTACACCCATTAGTCATTTTCGTCATCTCCGGTCTATTTACTTATTTCTTAAATTTTGTTGTGGAATTTGTTTTTGTTTGCTTATATCATTATTATGTCAGTTGGTTTTTAAACTTTTTTAAAATTAGTTTAACCTTCAATTTACTTTTTTTTTTGTTAAAAAATTTTTTTGTTAAAAAAAACAATTTAAAAAAAAAAATAACATAATGACGGTTAATGATGTTTTATAAATAAAATTAATTTATAAATGAAATCAACAAATTATTTTGTGTATTGTTAGTTAACGAACTGGAAAACAACAAATTTAAACAATGTTTCCTTCTATTTTATTTCAAAAGTCGCGTATAAAACCGTAAACATATTCGGTTTGTCAACTTCTGGAAACACTCTGTTGATTTGTTATTGTAATTGTATTGATCTTTATATTTTTATTGAGGTGCTCTCTATGGAGTTTTATTATTGGGATTTGATCTTTATTTTTGAAATTTCTTTAAAGCTTCGTTGTTTTAATTTTTTTTTTTTTTTTGTATTCAAAAATGCGTCTAGTTGCTTGCAACCGCTAACTGCATTGACATCATAGGGCTGCCTTTAGCACTATCAAACGGGAGTCTAAGAAGATGGATCAAACAGTAAATGATGGCAAAGCAAAGTATATGTATGTTATCGATTCATTCCCAGATTACGGCCGATAACCATACTTTTGATACAGTCAAGGGATTTAGTTATCTTGGCTCCGCCGTTACCAACAAAAATTATGTCAGTCTGGGTGATCAAGCGCAGGATTACTCTTGCCAACAGGTGCTCTAGTATGGTCTTAATAGGCAATTGAGTAGCAGAGACCTCTCTTGTACATACATACATAATTGGCCATTACAACCCTTCAGTCAGGATTACGACCTAGCTTCTCACACCACTTATGTTATGTGCGTTAATTTTATACATGAATGGGGGGACCTACAGTTTAAAGTCGACTCCGAACGACAGATTTTTGAGAAGCTTTTCATGGCAATTTTTACTCTCAGAGTCTTTGCCAGAAATCTGCTGAGAGGAAGTCGCCGAAGAAATATTTTTCGTTTTGATGTCTGACCTGGGATACGAACCCGGGCCTTTTGTCTAATAAACCAACACACTACCCACTAGACCACGGCGACTTCTGACCTCTCTTGTATGACAAATCTAAAACTTAAGACGCTTATCCTACCCGTGCTTTTTATGACGCAATTGAGCCTATTAAGCACTAATGCAGGAGCTTAGAGAGTATTCGAGCGAAAAATCCTACATAAAATCTTCGATCCAGTGCGAGTTAGCGATGATTTTCGCATCCAATCCAACCGAGAGCTGTATGAGCTCCTCAACAACATAGACGTTGTGTAGCGTATTAATATCTAGCGGCCGCGCTGGCTTGGCCATGTCGTTCGAATGGAGGAGGATGCTCCGGCAAGACGGGTATTTAATGCGGAGATCTGCGGAAGTCGGCGAAGAGAACGACCTTATATCCTTTGGAAGGACCAAATTGAGAAAGCCCTGACATTGGTGTGACAAACTGGCATAGGCGCGCAATAACCAAAAGGGCCTGGAAGGATATGTTGCGGCAGATCGAAATCCTCTAATCCGGTTGTTAATGGCCTATTAAGTAAGCACGTAAGTAAGTAATGTTCAAAGAGAATATTGTCTGGAACTTTCAAGCTTGGAATATTATTAAGGTTCAGAATGTTATTGATGTTGAGCTTCTGAGTTACTAAACAATATTGAGGCTTTTTTTTTGGTAATGGCTTGTAGGTCGAACGGCAACGAGTCATTGACATATAAAATCTTATGAAGGACTTGCTATACAAAATGAAAGGAATATACATGCATAATTGGTCATTACAATCCTTCAGTCAGGATTACGACCTAGCTTCTCACACCACTTATGTTGTGTTTCCGTGAGCGGCGGGACCTACAGTTTAAAGTCGACTCCGAACGACAGATTTTGTTTGAGAAGCTTTGTCATGACAGATTTTTTATTTACTCTCAGAGTTTTTGCCTGAAATCTGTTGCTGAGAGGAAGTCGCCGAAGAAATTATTTTTTCATATTTTCGTTTTGATGTCTGGCCTGGGATTTGAACTCGGGCCGTTAGGCTTAGAAGCCAACACACTACCTAGTAGACTACGAGGACTTCAAGTAATATACTTGGAAGATGTAATTAGTCATTACAACACTTTAGTCAGTATGATAACCTAGCTTATCATAGGAACGGGCATACGAATGACAAATAAATACGACTATCATATCGACGCCTCCGTTCTATAACATTCTAAGGCGAAAAAGTGTGTTTTGAGTTATAAGCTCTCAAAGTTTTCACGCGACATACGACTATATGTGTATTCTAAGTAGATTTTTCCCTATAACTTCGGAACGGATGGATGCATCTTAACCAAATTTTGAAAGTTTTTCAATTAAAGAACGTAGGATTTACACAATGTTCTAAGTGTACTTAGAACGTTATGGAATGGAGGCGTCGATATCCAAAAGCTTAAATTGCATTGGATGTGATACAAGAAGAGTTGAAAACCGTTTAGTGAATATGTTCTAAGTGTACTTAGAACGTTACATACATAATTGGCCTTTACAACCCTTCAGTCAAGATTACGACCTAGCTTCTCACACCACTTATGTCGTGAGCATTAATTTTTACTTGAGTGGCGGGACCTACAGTTTAAAGCTGACTCCGAACGAAAGATTTTTGAGAAGCTTCTTATGGCAATTTTTTAGTTACTCTCAGAGTCTTTGCCAGAAATCTGCTGAGAGGAAGTCGCCGAAGAAATATTTTTCGTTTTGATGTCTGACCTGGGACCTGCCTTATTCACTAAACGGTTTTCTTCTCAGTGGATGCCGAACCATTTTCGAAAGAGATTTATTCCCGGGTCTAACAGAATGAGCCGTATTTTTGGCAGTGAATTTTTATGGTACCCGAAAAATAGTGGGAGATGATGCCCATTCCCTATTTAAATTGAATAAATTCTTCATAACACAATACAATCTAATGATTCAGTAGCAAGTAGTATGATGAACGAACCATCAATGATGACGATAATGATGAATATGATGATGATTATGATGATTATTACCAATCACTGTGTTCTTTCGTTAGCCATAAATTATTTCTATGAACACTTTTCGTTTTCTTTTCTAATTTTTTTGCTTCAAAAAAAAACTTCCCTCTTTAGTACCTTTTAAAAGGCCAAGAACATTAAATTCGTTGACAGCATAAAAACGTTTAAAACACGTACGCACTTCAAGAAAAGCAAGAAAAAAAAAGTGAAGTTTTTTTGCACGTAAAAATAAAAATTTCCAGCCAAAAACTTGGGCTAGTCTAAGTGAAAGAAAGAAAACGTTAAACGTTGTTGGTTGGTTGGTTTTGCTGTTGTTGACTGTGATTGACGACGACGATAGAACAGCATAATGAACAGCAAAAAAAACAATGTGTTCTCCTCTGTTTTTTTTATTTTACTTTGTCGACAGCATTGTCGACATATTTTTGATTGGCCGTTGAAATGGTGTCACGTAAGAAAAGTGAAAGGGCCCCAATAACCATAACGTACAACACAGAGGGCTACTATAAGCGTCGTCTATAAAGTAAATGCTGATGATAATGACGTATGATGACTAACAAAAACGAAAAAATCGAATCGAAATGAAATAAAATATTAAACTTTAAATGTGTTTTGCTTGTTTCAAGATTTATTACCGTTCAGTTCAGTTGTTACTTTAAATAATTCCTCGAATATTCGAAGAATATTCACATTCACTCAAAAGCAAAATGTTTATGGAAATGAAGCAACTGTTGAAAAAATAGTATTTTTTTTTTGTAATTTTAAACTTGGCCTATATTTTGTAAAGAAAACCTTGGCAAAAAGTTAAAATTCAATGTAAATTTTAGAAGCTTAACTTGAAAATAACTCTGGATTAAGGCAAATGAGTAAAGCCGGCGTTTGGGAGAAAGAAATCTTATGTCCTTAAAGGCATAGGTAAATAAAGTTGGTAGGTGATCAGCTGTTACAAGGAGTTACTAAGAAAGAATTCAATAACCGTGTTGAGCCGTTATTGGAACTGAAAGCCCTCAAGTCAAACTCTCAGTCGATAAAGTAAGAGCAAGTATACCTAGTATCTTGCCTATTGAATTATAAACAAGCATTCTTTTGTATTCTTTGAAAAACTTCTCAATAAGCTTGAAACATATTCTTGGAAACTCTGGGATACATATTAATGCACTGCAAAAGAAAACATATGCGAGCATATCGTGTACCATGCAGGTAATTAATAAATGAAATTCAGCACTTAGGCTTAAAAGGGGGACATTGTAAGACCTCTTCACAACAATTCATAGAGTATCTGTTAGCAACCTCAGAGCAGTTATAATGGAATACTGATCTCTGGATGCGTGCGCCAAGATGCTAAAAATATCTCAAAACGACTGCAAAATATTTTGTAAGGTTTCAGGGTAGTTGGTACACAGATGGCTGTAAATTGGAAGGTGCCGTTGAAATTGGTATCTATTCGAAATCAATCGGAATATCCAAGTCTATAAGGCTACCAGATCACTGTAGCGTCAATTCAGGCTGCGGTAAAATTTATTGTGGACAAAAATGTTCACAAGCGAAGGATCGCTAGAGCACTTTCCAAAAGCCAAATGGCCATCAAGGTACTGGATTCTTGTGTAATGAACTCCAAGACGGTGTACGACTGTCTTAGATGTCTCAATGAGGTGGCGAATCCATATGATGTTTGTATCACATGGGTCGCCGTGGTCTAGTGGGTAGTGTGTTGGCTTATTAGACAAAAGACCCGGGTTCAGAACGAAAAATATTTCTTCGACGACTTCCTCTCAGCAGATTTCTGGCAAACACTCTTAGAGTAAAAATTGCCATGAAAAGCTTTTCAAAAACCTGTCGTTCGGAGTCGACTTTAAACTGTAGGTCCCGCCACTCATGTATAAAAAATTAACGCACACAACATAAGTGGTGTGAGAAGCTAGGTCGTAATCCTGACTGAAGGGTTGTAAAGGCCAATTATATATGTATGTATGAATAAGGCACTAAAGTATTTCAGTTAAAGAACGTAGAATTTTCAAAAACATTAAAAACGTTCTAAGTACACTAAGTTCACTAAACGGGTTTTCATCTCTTTTTGTATCACATTCAATGCAATTTAAGCTTTTGGATATCGACGCCTCCATTCTATAACGTTTTTAATGTTCTTGTCAATTGGGAATCCCTTTAAGTACCTGTCAATCGACAAATTGACAATGCAATCGTGGACCTTGTCAACAGTAGGTGGGCAGCTTCGGACAAAGGCCAAAACGGCGTAAAAAACGGCGACTCTCTTTAAACTCCAAAGAAGTAGGCTTAGCACTGTTGTCGAGGTTATTACGGGGCATTGTATTATAGGAACGCATGCGAGGCATATTGGTTTTGGAAACCTCGCGAATGTTTTCTGCAGAAGCTGTGGAGATAAGGAGGACGATGAAACTATTCTTCACCTAGTGTGTAGATGACCGGCCCTTGATCGAAGGAGCAAGAGACACCTGGGTGCCCCTACTACATGGAGGATCTAGATGAACTGTCATGCATGGATATTGGCAGTCTGAGACGCTTCATCGGAAGCTCCGAGTGGTTCCTGGAATAGGGGAGAAAATGTGGGGAAACTGTGGTATCACAATGGGCCCTGTGTGCGGCCTAAGTGTGTCTGCTCAAGACTCCATCGAGGGGACAGCCACTTCTGCTTACCGATACTGGCCTCTAAATGGCCAGAGACTGAGAATATCTCACAATGACGTCTACAACTAAGCTGCAGTGATAAGGCAAAAGCGAATCACAAAACTTGTTTTTGCTCTCATTATCCAACATTTAGGAACATGAGGCAAAAAATTCTTTTGTTTTCAAAATTTATTGTCAAAATGAGTGCTGCCAACTAGTAGTTATGATTGAATGATGCCACATTCAGTGTTACAAAGAGAGACTTTATAAGCCATTAAGTTAAGCTGTGTTTACAAATTTTAAACTGCGAATAGCCTTTCCATTATCAAATCTAACTTTCTATTGATGTTTGTATAGAAAAAATAACAACAACAATATACGTACGTACGATTATGAATTATTAATTTGTAAACAATAAATTATTGATTCATACGGAAAAGCGGAGGGAGGGGACAGA
Source organism: Sarcophaga peregrina (assembly GCA_014635995.1). Lineage (NCBI taxonomy): Eukaryota > Metazoa > Arthropoda > Insecta > Diptera > Sarcophagidae > Sarcophaga > Sarcophaga peregrina. Next base: position 93,513,874 of record CM025790.1, on the reverse strand, counting down.
CGGACTCATGTATTTTTATTTAAATCTAGCCACAACAAAAAAAAACAATAAATTTTGTGATTTAATTTAACAAATGGTGGGGCCTACATATACTCCTCTAGTATATACTCGTACACTCATCATTGAGTACAAACGATTTAACACCATTCAGGCTTAAAAACAATTGGAAAACCAAAACAAATTTTTATTTTATGTACACACACACATACATACATACGTACATTCATATGCAGATAAGTATTGTACAGTTAGTTATACAGCGAGAGAGAGAGAGAGTGATGTGGTTATTGTGAATGTTTTCGGGCAGAGGAGGAATTAAATAAAAGAACTTTAATGGCATAACAAAAATACATAGACACACTGGTAGGATAGACAGACGGACATCACATGGAATAGAATTGAATTGAATTGAATGGAATGAAATGGAATGGTATGGTATACGTTAGTTGAGCTATAAAGTGTGTGTGTGTATGTGTGTGTGTCTGTTCTAGATATTTGGTTGCCACTCTTTCTATTCAAGTGTAGCATTGCTGTTGTTATTATTTGTTTAAAAAAGGTTGGGGTTAGTGTTGGGTGTTGGGGTTGGGTGTTGCTTGCTTGCTTTCGTATGATTCATACACAAATTATTTTCCATTATTTATTTAAATTATTTTCAAACCTTAGATAGAAAGAAAAAAACAACAACAACAACTACATAAATAAAATGACATACAAACCTTTTGTTTTTTTGTTGTATTTCTCCTTGTGTTGTCTTGAAATTCTTGCTTGAGTAACTTCTCACATAAAAAAAAAACGTAAGATTCCCACTGCTTTGCTTGTCACCACCAAAAATATTTTTCACTGTAGTTCCACAAATTTATGCAAATTTCTTTAAAAAAAAAATGATTTTCTTTTTTTTTAATTTGTTTTTATATTTTTATTTGCGTGATTATTTTAATTCTTTTTTTCTTTTCTCTACTTTCGTCACAAAGGCATGCAAAATTTTATTTTATTAAAAAAAAAACAAAAAAACAAAAAAAACACGAGAACAAAATTTAATTTTAAATTTAATGTCGCCGTTAAAGGTTTTCGTATATCTTTCTTTACTATTTTTTTCTTTTCTTTTACTTTTTAAAATGCTTTTTTGTTTTGTTACTTTTTTTTTATAAAAAATTTTTCTTTTATTGACAAATAAATTTCAATTTTAATTTTTTTAATTTTTTTTTTGTTTCAATTTTATTTTTTACTTTGTATTTGCTTTTGTGGTTTTAGGGTTTTCCAATTAGGTTGACTGGCAAGTTTTGTAAAGAAAGTAACACCTGGAAAGAGATAAAAAAAAACAAGCAATTAATTAAAAACGTCAAACACTTTAGCCTTGTTGTACGTGATAAATTTAAAGTAAAACAAAAAAAATTTTTAAAAGGAATATTAAAACATTAAAGTTTCTAAATATACCGCCCTGCAAATTTGAAATTTTTTAGTGCAAATAAGATGGTTCCACGTGTTTCCGAAGTTGTTTGGGGTCGCCGATCTTCATTCAGATTTACAAAATTCAAAATGGCGGGTCTACTACGGCGGTCGCGGTAAATTTGATTAATTTTTATAACCCTCGACCACCATATTAGATCCGCCATTTTGAATTTTTTAAATCTGAATGAAGATCTGTAATCAGCGACCCCAAAAAACCCCTCAGTAACAATTTTCAAGTAAATCTGATTAATTTTTATAACCCTCGACCGCCATATTGGATCTGCCATTTTGAATTTTTTAAATCTGAATGAAGATTTGTAATTAGCGAACCCAAAAACCCCCGTGTAACAATTTCCAGGTAAATCTGATTAATTTTTATAACCCTCGACCGCCATATTGGATCCGCCATTTTGAATTTTTTAAATCTGAATGAAGATTTGTAATTAGCGACCCCAAAAACCCCCTCAGTAACAATTTTCAAGTAAATCTGATTAATTTTTATAACCCTCGATCTCCATATTGGATCCACCATTTTGAATTTTTTAAATATGACTGATGATCTGTAATCAGTGACCCCAAAAAACCCCTGAGTAAGAATTCTCAAGTAAATCTGATTAATTTTTAAGAACTTCCGTAATGGGTTTCTTTATCTCTTGCACCCCTTTACATAAAATGCGTGTGAAGATAAATTTGAATTTAACTAGCAAAGACAAAAACCATCAATTTTAACAGAGCTAATGTTAAAGTTGACAGAGCAATGTTAAGTGGTTAGCAGAAAATAGTCAAAGAAGAAATCACCGAATCAGAGAATGGAACATCTATTCCATTCCTTTTAAATTGTGCTTCACACATTCCTGAGTGGAACAGCTGCTCTGGTAATTCGGTAATTCTTTTGAAAATAAAAATAAACATCGACAAAAAATGTATCAGATTATCTCGATAGGATGATCGAAATTGTAGGAAAAATGGAACTTGCTGCACATATCCCAGTATATACAAATTGTAGACTAAGGTGTCCCTAATAAAATAATTTTGGAACTTGAGAAATCGCGCTTCAAATATTGCCTATGTTTACAGTGTCTGGGTGGGATGATGGATGATGGATATTGTGGAAAAATGGGATTCGGTGCCGATATCCCACTATATATTTATTGTAGCCTAAGGTGTCTCTAATAAAACGCAGTAAATCTTATCTCCAAAATAATTTTGGAACTTGATATATCGGGCTTCAAATATTGCCTATGTTTACAGTGCCTGGATGGGATGATGGATGATCAATATTGTGGAAAAATGGGACTTGTTGCAGATATCCCACTATATACAAACTGTAGTCTAAGGTGTCCCTAATAAAACGCAATACCAAATAATTTTGGAACTTGAGATATCCTGCTTCAAATATTGCCTATGTTTACAGTGCCTGGATGGGATGATGGATGATCGATATTGTGGAAAACTGGAACTTGCTGCACATATCCCACTATATACTTATTGTAGCCTAAGGTGTCCCTAATGGAACCAATTAGTGGCGTATTCCATATAATTTTGGAACCTAGGAAATCGAACTCGGATTTCGTGTATTTGAGAGATACTCTGGCCCATCTTTGAGATTTTAGTTCAGTTTTCTATTGCAGCCTGTGCATCGTAAAAGATAATGACCAGCCAGCCCCCTTAATAGCATGCATCCACAAACGTATGGAATCAATCGATTTAACCAATTGCTTACGAATTATGAAGAATTTATTGAATTGTTAAATTGGAAAAGTTTAACAAACGATTTCTTCTGCTATGTGCCCCAACAACAGCACCCACCAAATTTACGATATTTGCCTGCCGTTGCATTACGATTAAAATAAAAACCAAAAAAAATTTTTTTTTAGAAAAACTAAAATTAAGCCATTAAAGTTTTTCATTTTTTCTTGTTTTTGTCAAACGAACTGTGGGTTCCATTTCAATTCCATTACCAATTGTAGTTTCTTTCTTTTCTTCTCTTTTTTTGATGTTTTCGCAGCATATCTCGGTGCTAAAAGTCTACAACTTTTTGAAAGAACAAACCCCAACTGACAATGAGTTTTATTTACTGCAGCATGGTTTGGCAAAAGAAGGAGAAAAGAAGAGTGGAAAACCAAAAGAAAGAGAGAGAGAGAGGAAGAGAGAAAAATGTCACTAAAAGATTTAAAAACTTGGTATGACTTTCGAGATACATTGCCGCATACAAATACTCAAATACAGGGTGATAAATTATAGCAGAAGAATTGAAACTGGTCTTTAGAGATTCCTTACAAGCACAAGTACAATCTGAACCCATGCACCCCCAGGGACTCTGGGAGTTTATATCCCATACAGACAGATTTTTTTGAGGAGCTTTTCACCGCCATTTTATTTATTCTCAGAGTTTTTGCCTAAAATCTGCTGAGAAAAAGTCGTCGAAGAAATATTTTCATATGATCTGGGAACTTGGATCTTCAGTCTAATAAGCTAACACACTATTTACCAGATTTCTTTTCCAATTACCCATGTTGTGGATGTTAATTTTATTCATGAGTGGCGGGACCTAGCTTCTCACACCACTTACGTTGCGAGCGTTAATTTCAAACAAGAGTGACGGGGGATCTACAGTTTAAACTCGACTCCGAACGACAAATTTTTTTGAGAAGTTTTTCGCGGCCATTTTATTTACTCTCTGAAAGTTATTGCAAAAAATCTGCTACTGAGAGGAAGTCGCCGAAGAAATCTTTTTCATATTTTCGTTTTGATGTCTAACCTGAGATTTGAACCCAAGCCTTCAGTCTAATAAGCCAACGCACTATCTACTAGACTACGACGACATATTTAGTCATTGCAACTATTTGGTTAGGATTACAACCTAGCTTATCCAACTACCCATGTTGTGTGTGATAATTTTATTCATGAGTGGTGGGACCTAGCTTCTCACACCAGTTATGCCTGTTGTGTGCGTTTATTTTATACATGAGCGGCGGGGGACCTACAGTTTAAAGTCGATTTCGAACGACAGATTTTTTTGGGAAGTTTTTCTTGCCCATTTTATTTACTCTCAGAATTTTTTCTAGTAATCTGCTGAGAGAAAGTCGCCGTAGAAATATTTTCATATGATCTGGGAACTTGGGTCTTCAGTCTAATAAGCTAACACACTATTTACCAGATTTCTTTTCCAATTACCCATGTTGTGGATGTTAATTTTATTCATGAGTGGCGGGACCTAGCTTCTCACACCACTTACGTTGCGAGCGTTAATTTCAAATAAGAGTGACGGGGGATCTACAGTTTAAACTCGACTCCGAACGACAGATTTTTTTGAAAGCTTTTCATGCCCATTTTATTTACTCTCTGAGAGTTTTTGCCAAAAATCTGTTGAGAGGAAGTCGCCGAAGAAATCTTTTTCATATTTTCGTTTTGATGTCTAACCTGAGATTTGAACCCAAGCCTTCAGTCTAATAAGCCAACGCACTATCTACTAGACTACGACGACATATTTAGTCATTGCAACTATTTAGTTAGGATTACAACCTAGCTTATCAACTACCCATGTTGTGTGTGATAATTTTAGTCATGTGTGGGGGGACCTAGCTTCTCACACCAGTTATGCCTGTTGTGTGCGTTTATTTTATACATGAGCGGCGGGGGACCTACAGTTTAAAGTCGATTTCAAACGACAGATTTTTTTGGGAAGTTTTTCTTGCCCATTTTATTTACTCTCAGAATTTTTTCTAGTAATCTGCTGAGAGGAAGTCGCCGTAGAAATATTTTCAGGTCGTTTGAACTCGGGGCTTAAGTCTTATAAGCCAACACACCACCTAATAGATCACGGCGTTATGTAAGTTAGGTTTTGGTTAGTTTAACGGCCAGTTGGCCGTTCACGGGCAAGTTTACTTGGTGGTCCATATCAGAGATCAGCATTGAATCGTATTTCCACTGCTCATATGCTCGCATGCAATTTTGAGTATGAATGGATCAATAGAATTGAAATTCAACTACTCTGATTCATTCATACTCGCTACAACTTTGATTTATATGTATAAGTAGCGTTGATGACATCAAACTCCCAACATTCGAAATGTGATTGATTCATACTCGTACATACACATTCTGATTCATAAATTTAAAAAAATACTTATAATACTTATAAGTGATTCAAGTAATTCGAATCATTTATCAAAATTTACAGCCTTTGTTGTTGTTGCTTATAGAAACAAAGAAGAAAGGAAAGACAAAGACAACAATCAAAGCATACACACAATATTCTTGTGAGTATTGCAGTACTCAGTACTCGAATCATATTTATTTTGTGATTCGTGTAAATTTTAAGCTAGAGAGGAGTCGAAGTCAATAACATCAAGCGTATTGTTAAGTATAAGTACGACGAGTACTTTCAACTTTGAGCATGAGTAGTATGAGTATCATATTAAAATAAGTATGAATGCACTTAAGTATCAGAAATTATAAAGATGACTCGAAGTTAACAGAATTGAAATTCAACTACTCTGATTCATTCGTATTCGCTACAACATTGGTTTATAAAAACAGGTTGCAATCAGTATGAGTACAACGTTAACATCAAATTCACAACAGTCGAAATATGTTTGATTCATACTCATACCTACTCATTCTGATTCATAAATTTAGAAAAATACTTATAATACTTATAAGTGATTCGAGTGATTAAAATCATTCATTATAATTTGCAACCTTTGATGTTGTTGCTTATAGAAACAAAGAAGAAAGGAAAGACAAAGACAACAAGCAAAGCATACACATTATCTTCTTGTGAGTATTGTGGTGTTCGTACTCGAATCATATTTATTTTGTGCTTCGTGTAAATGTTAAGTCGAGACAAGTCGAAGTCAATAACATTATGAGTATTGTTAAGTATGTATATGACGAGTACTTTCAACTTTGAGTATGAGTAGTATGAGTATCATTATTTCATCAGAATTATTGATTTTTTAGAAGATAAATCAGACTTTCAATACCTTGTCTAAGCTAGTGTTTGAACTATGGACTCACGCACACTATCTGCTTGACCTAGGCGACTTCAAAATAAAATTTATTTCGCCAGAATTATTGATTGATCAGAAGATAAAATAGACTTTCAGTTCTTACTGTAACTGTGAAATAAGTATGAATGCGTCAAAGTATCTGAAATTATAAGAATGACTCGAATCTACTCGATAATCCCCTGTCATTATTCGTGGGTTTGAACTACTACAAGCTCCGGATTAAACCGAGTAGTTCTATTAGTGACGCATTCGACAAAACGCCGAGACCTTTACCCAAAGCAAATGACTTCTGTCATGAAGTGCAGGGCACTCGCAGAAAAGGGTACACCGATGATGTTTCTTTATAGGTTCGTAGATGTTTAAAGAAATTTAAAATGGGAACGCATACAGGAATTCTGTGGTTATGACAAGCCTGTTGAATTAATTCCCTCTACAATCACATAGAATGCCCCTATGCCCCGGTACCCATCGCTATAAACTAGAAGGGTCTAAAACAGCATTCAATCATCTTACATTCTTTACATTTGGGCAACAAGACTTCCCTTTAAATTATGAAAGTGTATGGACCCCATATATGTATGTATGTAAAAACGATACTACTTTCGGTTCACCCTTTAAAATTCTTTTAGAAAAAGCTAAAAAAAAGAGAGAGAAGCGAAGAAAAAGTATTGAAAACAAGCGAAACTGTCATTATGGTTTCGTTCATTTGTTAAGAGATTGTCTATTGAAGTTTTACTTTTTGAGGTCTGTTGTTATTATTGTTATTGTCATTGTTACTGTTGCCATTGTTTGTTTTTTGCTTCTTGTTCTCATTGTTGCAACTTGTTTGTAAGACACACATAGCACCACCACCACCACCACCGCCACCATTAGCAATTGCAACGAAAAAAAACGAAAAAACAGTTGCACATTGAGCGGTTTTTTTCCTTTATTTTTCTCTAGAAAAAGAAAAATACAAACGTAACGAAAATCTAGTTTTTTAGAACATTATTTACAACACCAAGAAGAAGAAGAAGAAAAAGAAGAGAGGAAGAGGTGAAAAACTGGTAATAAAGTTACGCGACGTACAAGTTCGAATAGGAGGTACACTACCTTTGAGAGTAGTAAAGAAGATGGCAGCCAATAATCTGGTGAGGTCACATACACACATAATTGGTCATTACAACACCCTTCAGTCCGGATTACGACCTAGCTTCTCACACCACTTATGTGTTCCCTACATTCCTATATCCTCCATTTCCTTCCTCCCCTAAGGACAATGTACAATGGATCAATTTCGACCTCCGGGTACTGTGCTTGTCTTGACCAACAGGTGCACGTCCTCTAACCTAACCTAACCTATGTCTTGTATGCGTTAATTTTTATGCATGAGTGGTGTGGGACCTACAGTTTAAAGTCGACTCCTGAAGGACAGATTTTTTGAGAAACTTTTTCATTGCCATTTTATTTTCTCTCAGCATTTTTGCCAGAATAAGATAAATAGATGCCAAAGGAAATATTTCTTTCATATTTTGTTTTAATTTGTAATACCTAAGCTGGGATTTGAGCTAGTCTTTAGTCTAATAAGCCAACATACGTGGTGCTAAATTATGACGACAACTTCAGAATAAAATTTATTTCATTAGAATTATTTTGAATGCTCAGAAGATAAAACAGACTTTCAGTTCCTACTGTAACCGTAAATATTAGTATCAGGACGTCTAAGCTAGGCTTTGAACTATGCACTATTATACTTGACTAAGACGACTTCAACACAAAATTTCTTTCGCCAGAATTTTTGATTGCTCAAAAGATAAAACCAAATTTCAGTTCCTACTGTAACTGTAAATATTAGGACCATGATGTCTGAGCTAGTGTTTGAACTATGGACTCACACACACACTCTGCTTGACTTAGACGACTTCAAAACAGAAGCGACTTCGTGTCAGAATTATTGATTGCTCAGAAAATAAAAAAACTTTCAGTTCCTCTGTAACTGTAAATATTAGGACCAAGATGTCTAAGATAGGCTTTGAATTATGGACTCTTTTGCTTGACTTAGACGACTTCAAAACAAAATTTATTTCGTCAGAATTATTGATTGCTTAGAAGATAAAACAGGCTTTCAGTTCCTACTGTTACTGTAAATATTAGGACCAAAATGTCTAAGCTAGGCTTTAAATTATGGACTCATACCCACCATCTGCTTGACCTAGACGACTTCTAAACAAAATTTATTTCGCCTGAAATATTGATTGCTTAGAAGATAAAAGAAACTTTCAATTCCTACCGTATCTTGTAACTACCAGTACTAGAGGTATGCTTGTGTAGGGTGCAATCATTGAATTGGTGATATTTGTCGCTGCAAAAAAAATTTCTAATAGTTTAGTTAGCCGCCTGTGTCTCTCTTATAGAATGAATCGAACCATATTTGTCGAGGTCATGCACCAGTTTCAGTTTCAGTTTCTTTTTTTCTGTTTTCCTCTCTTCTAACCATTATTATTGGTTGGTTGGGGCCAATGTATGTAATTTGGACTTAAGCACACATACTGAATAATTTACCTTTCAATTTAGTACAAACGTTTAATTCTTAAATATTTGTATTTAAACTTTAGAAACCGTTTCTTAAAAAAAAAAAAACAAAAACAAAAATATTTCAGAGAATTTATTTGAATGTGAACACACAAATGTGAAGGTTACAGGTCAGTGATATTTGTTAATGAAGGAACATAAAAGTGGAAATAATTTATGGAAATTTGTTGAAAATTTTTTTTTGTTAATTAAAATGTTGTCTTGAGGAGGTTTTTTTTTAGCAATAAAATGACTGAATGTCCATTGTTATTATGGACATACATATGTACGTACATACGTACATAGATTGCTGCAAACAGAGTGTGTCCGCCATGTGAGTAACTCTTTTTACGAATTCTATTACGAAGTCTGTTAAAAAAAAATCATTTCCCCTATCTTATTCAGTTAAGAGTCCCCCCCCCCCAGTTGAATGATATCAAGTAGTGGACCTCCTTCGTAGTTTACAAAATCCACACTTTTAAAGCCAATGAAGTGAATGTGTATTCTGGACTAAGGCAAACATGCACATGCACATCCGGCAAACCCGATTTAATTTCTTTAAACATTGAAATCGGTTCGGTCGGTACAACGAAATACGATTTAGCTTTGCTACTCTCGCCTATAGTAATCAGCAGGCCAATACACTGAAACTGTTGCAAGCTTCTTGGTGAGAAACAGTGTTTCAGATCTCTTAACCTCACGTATTGTTAATAACTGTGTGGTGAACTTTATTGAAGAACATTAGCCGAGAAGACTTATTTTTGTTTCCACGCTTTTCCATACATCAGAATTGTAAGTAACTATAGGCCCACAGCAAGGAAATCTCCTGCCTCCGCCGCGAAATATTGTTGTGGAGCAGCTGCTGGAGACTTAATGTCTTTGCTTGAATTTGAAAGATGCCACATACATATTGGCTTTGAGAACCACTTTGGACAATATCCAATTTTCCATGATTCTGTAGTTTAAAAATGGACTAAATTTCAACAAAAGCATGGGCATATTGACTGCGACTTAAAAAGCCCCCTACAAAATAGTTTAAAAATGTCAAAAAGCCCAATTTCTGTGGCTAGTTCCCACTACCCACTACGTGATGTGATCATAACCTCAAATTGGTTATGCAAAATTTGCAATATGGCATCAGCTGTCTGACACAAAGTGGCGTCCTATTGAAAGACATGTCGTTGAGGTCTTCATCTTTTAAGGTTAAGTTAGGTTAGTCAAGACAAGCACAGTACCCGAAGGTCGAAATTGACCCATTGTACATTGTCCGTAGAGACAGAAAAATAGTTAATCATCGCTCTAAAGTGTTCGCCATTGACCAGTATGAACTGGCTAACGAATTTCAAAGAAATATAGATCGAAAATGCCGCCAGTCCAAAATCCCCTCCCAACAGTGACTTCCTCAGTGACTTGCATTGGCTGCTCTTGGATCTCACGTAGATTGGCAACGTAGTAAATTCAATAATTTTACTTGTTCACGTAATATATCCATACACCAATAGCCCTCAACGCCAAAGACTATATTTCGGTATGAAAGAGCCCATTCAGCGAATATATGTCGTTGAGTACGGTAGTAACGATTTCGTAAAGAAGACTAGTTAATGACAAGTAATTGCCAGAGATCATACAAAGTTGTCGTAGTTTGGTAGGTAGTGTGTTAGCTGATTAAACGAAAGGCCCGAGTTCAAATCCCGAAGAAATATTTTCATATTTTCTGTGACTTCCAGATTTCTGCCAAAAGTTCTGAGAGTAAATAAAATTACCATGAAAAGTTAAACTATAGGTCCCGCCACTCACGTGTAAAATTAACTCCCACAACATAAGTGGTGTGAGAAGCTAGGTCGTAATGCTGACTAAAAGGTTGTAATGGGCAATTATGTATGTAATTGGCAGATGACCGGAATTCGGTAGCCCTTGTGGATGACCCTCTATAAAGGTACTCATTTGAGTTGCTAGCATAGGAACTTTATGATCTTGGGCTCTTATTTCCTGTCATTTTTGACTGAAGTCTTCAAATTTTGTGATTATGCCAATAACGAGATTAATTTTGGTCTTGGAATGATTTCCAACAAAGACTGTTTGGTTTCTGATTGGGCCATTGACTATGGGTATTACAATGGATCTGAACTCTGCCTGAAGAGGGAGTTTTTGTTCATAATCTACTATAACCTGCTGTTATATATTCACGATAGCAGGTGTTTAAAGAGCTTTGCATGTGAAGGTCCGAGTATGTATTTCAACGGCTATAAAGCCGATTCATTTTAATTTTAATTCAATTCGAGCATGAGCTCTAACCGACCTAAAAAAATCGCCTTAGTCTAACAAATAATGTATTGACCTATTAGATGAGAGGTCGTAGTTCAAGCCCTAGCCTAGACAATTCGAACAAAACGGAATATGAAACAAATATTGCTTTTGCCGAGTTCAGTCTTCTGGCAAAAATTCTGAAAGTAAACTAATATTGCAAAGAATCTGTAGATGGAACTTTAAACTTCGGAAGTTCTTGTGGACGACCCTCTACAAGGATACTCAATCGAATAAAGGAGTCGGAGCGATTTCTTACAAGGGCTGTTAGGTTCCTGAGTTAGTTATTGGCTGGGAGTATTACAATGGATCTGAATTCTGTATGAAGAGGGAGTTAATTGTTGAAGGAACGTCGGCCACATTGGATACTATAACCTGCGGATATATATTCACGATAACTAAACACACACAACATAAGTGTTGGGTGCGAAACTAGGTAGTAACCCTGACAATAAAAAAATGGTTAAAATGATCAATTATGTAAGGAAATAGGTTAGGTTAGGCTAGGTTAGAGGACGTGTACTTGTCAATTCTGACAAGTACAGTACTCGGTGGTCGAATTGACCCATTATACTACGTCCTAGCTTCTCACATCACTTATGTTGTGTGCGTTAATTTTATACATGAGTGGCGGGGCCTACAGTTTAAAGTCGACTCCGAATGACACATTTTTTTGAGAAGGATTCCATGGCAATTTTTTACTCTCCGAGTTTTTGCCAGAAATCTGCTGGGAGGAAGTCACCGAAAAATTATTTTCAAATTTTCGATTTGGTGTCTGACCTGGGATTCGAACTCGGGTCTTTCGTCTAATAAGCCAACACACTACCTACAAGACCACGGCGACCTCTATGTAAGGAAGTAAGTGCTACAGAAATGCTTTCTTTCAATTGAGTTACCATAACTTTGCAATTTCTTTACGTAATACAAACAATATGGTTATCAGACTATTAGTCTCAATAGACCAAAACATTTCTCCTTTCTAAATAAAGAGGAGTTTAAAACCCCCATTGCATTGCTTCTATTATGATTAATTTTTTTTTTAATTTTTTCTTCATAATAAAGAGGAGTTTATGAACCTTTTTAAAGCATGATGTCTAAGTCATTAATATCTGCCACAGGAATTTTGAAACATTTTAATTTATAATTGTCATGTCACTTTAACTACCTAACTTTTGTTACAGACTGTAATTTGTTAAATGTTTTATAACATAATCGTGTATCGCGTATTTTAAATAATTAATTACATCAACTGAAGGAAAAAACGTCTTGTTGTTTAACAATTAAATGCATTTTGTTTTTTTTATACATTCTAAAACAACAATAACAACAACAAATTATGTTTCAATTTAGTTTTAATTGTTACACAAAATAAATACATACAGTGAGCTCGCGATAACGTGAACAAATTTTTACCAAATTTAGTTCACACTTTCGAGTGTTTACGTTTTCGCGAGTTCACTGTACTCGCGATAACGTGAACTAATTTTTACCAAATTTAGTTCACACTTTCCAGTGTTCATGTTTTCGCGAGTTCACTGTACTCGCGATAACGTGAACTAATTTTTACCAAATTTAGTTCACACTTTCCAGTGTTCATGTTTTCGCGAGTTCACTGTATTTGTATGAGAAGTGAATGAAATAGAAAAAAAAATAAAAATTTTACTTCAAACATAACTTTGTGCTCCAGCAGTTATAAGACAGAAAATAATTTATTTTTTTTTAATAAAAATCGTAGGAAAAAAATTGTTTCTTAATAACCGGCCAGCAAATACAAGCATTTTTAATACCAAAAAATTTTTAAAAATTTTTTTAAATTTTTTTTATTGTTTCAAATTGCATTTGAAACAAAAAAAAAAACTTAAAATGTAATAAAATATTTTTTTTTTTGTTTTTTTTTAACATTTTCCTCGTTAACATTAAAATAAAAAAAAAATGTTTTGAAACAAAATATTTTTTAGAAAAAAAAAAAAACATCATAATAATCTGACCTTAACTTGAAACAACAGAAATAATTTATAAATAATAAACCAGAAATAAAAATCTCTCACTAATTTAAATAATTTAAAATGATAAAAAAAAACTGCAATAATAATCACAATAATTTAAAACAAAAAACGAATCTCATGTTAAACGTGACTTTTGCTGTTAATGGAGACGTTCTAGAAGTCAGCAAAAATTTTTTAAAAGAATTTTACAAAAAAAAAAAACCAACAAAAACTATCCGGAAAAATTTTATAAAAAATTTAAAAATACACAAACAATTATAGGAGATTAATATGAATTTTTTCTTCCTAATTTTAGATGTTTATTGGGGTTAACATCAGTCAAGAATTCCCCCAATTATCTCATCATTTTACCATAAGCATGCAAAATGGCAGCATAAGCACAGTCTGTCTAGAGATAAAAGAAATTATAAGAAGTCCCGTTATGTCGAGGATTTGAATTAAGAAAATAATTTCTGTCCACTCTTGCACAAGATCTCCCCAATACGCAAGCTGCATACATATATTAGAAGACTCAAAAAGTATACCCTGACATGTCGAAGCTAAAATGTTGCAAGAAAATAAAAAGTATGGCAACCAATTCATCGAATTCAATACATAGACAGACTTAAAAAACATTCTCAATAAAGCTAGAGTTTGTAATTCCTCTTTGAAACTCTTTACTCAGGATTACAAACAAGGTTTTCACACCACCCATATTCCGTGTCTGAATTTTAAGCTGGAGCGATATTCATGTGACTACAATCAGACGAATAGAGTATTCAATGTTTGTGTAAAACGTCACTACTCACGCAAAAATTCATCTTCCCTTCTTAAATGCTAATTGCAACCCTTTAGTTACGATAACAACCAATCTTCTCGCACTAATTATGTAGTCGAGAGTGGTGGGGGGAACTACAGTTTTAAATTATTTCCAAACGATAAATTTTTTGAGAAACTCGTCATACATACATAATAGCTCATTACAACCCTTCTGTCTGGATTATTGGCCTAGTTTCTCAAACCACTTATGTTGTGTGAACCTACAGTTTAGAGTGGATTCCGAACGACAGACTTTTTTGAGAAATTTTTCATGGTAGTTTTTTTTCTACTCTAAGAGTTTTTGCCAGAAATTTGCTAAGAGAAAATCGCCGAAAAAATACTTTTTAATATTTTGTTTTGATGTCTAGCGTGGGGTTCGAACCATGGCTTTACGTCTAATAAGCCAAGACACTACCTACTAGACTACGGCGACTTTATTTACTCTCAGAGTTTATGCCAGTAGACTGCTAAAAGGAAGTCTCCGGTATTTTTATTTCGTTTTGTTCGAGATGTCTGAGATAGGATTTGACTAGTGCCTCGTATAACTGCTTGCTAGGCTACGACTGCATATATGATCCATAAAATACATATCTCACATATAGTAAAAGTTGCCTTAATCTAGATACTGTGACGTGGTTCAAGAATCAAAGCTCAAACATCTCATACACAAACGAAATATAAAAAAATATAATTCTTTCGTAGTCTTCCCCACAGAAGTCTGGAAAAGAACTCGAAGAGTAAAATAAAATTGTAAAGACAAGTTACTCAAATCTTTCCTTTAGTGTCGACGTTAAAATGCCGCTCCTCATGGATAAAATTAACGTTAACAGCGGTGATGAGAGAAGCTAGGTTATAATCTTAACTAAATGGTAGTAATGACTAGTGAATTAAACTTAAAGATAAAAATCACTGTGTAAGTAAGAACCCATATGAGTTTAGTTTAGTTTTTTTTTTGCAAATCTTTTTCGTTACTAACTAGCTTTGGCAACCTTGAAAATTCTTGCATTTAGAAAAACCATGTATTTTGCAATTTTTTTTTGTTGTTTTTTCTCTTTTTCATAAATTTTTTAGATATTTTTCAGCCTCTCTTAGTGGTATTATTTGGAGTATTTTTAAAGTACTTTAGAATCAATAGATTGCGTATAATAAACTAAGACTTTATTAATATGATTTAAGTTTTAATAAAAAAAAACATGTTTTTTTAAAGCCTGATTTAGTGAATAACTAAACTAAACGAACTTGACCAACTTCTTAAACAAAAGTTTTTATGGAATAGAAAAAAAAAACCAAAAAACAAAAAAAATATGTTTTAAATCAAATGCAATTTATTTTAATAATAATAAAACAACAACAATAACACAGTGCTACAGTGAAAATACAACCGAGTAACTATATAGTCTACCTTGTATATTTCTCGAACCCTTCAAACTTTTTTTATTTGACAAAAACTGTTTTTTCTGACTTTACGTACAAATTTCTGGATTACTCAAACATTTCTAACCCGATTTCTAAAATTTAAATCTTGTTGGAAAGAGGAGAGTTGGGCCTTTAAAACGGTATACATATATCTATAGTTTAACTTAATATGCTATAAGATTTGATGAGGTAAACTTTGAAAATTCGAATTTTTTCATATTTTTTCAAGTTTGGCCGTTTCTAGAAGCAAACTTTACTTAAAAAATATAAAATAAGTGATAATATTCTGAAAGTGTATTATCTTGTGAAGAGATTAACTCTTCATTTGATCAAATCGGACAAAAATTACTGTAGAAATATGTCAATTTCATGTTTGAGCAACCACCAGAAGTTGGTCAATATTTGCGCAAAGGGAAATATTAAAATTTGCAAAAAACACAAACACAAACATTAGACCACTTCTCAAAGTCGTGCAAATGTGGAATTGACACATTTTGTAATAAACAATCAAGATCCATCAAAATTTCTGAAAATTTTTGAAAGTAAAAGTTCATTTGATGTTCAAGTGATATAAAAAATATCACACGACTGTTACACTATTTATATAATAACTACGGTAATTTTTGTCCGATTTGATCAAACGAAGTGCCAATCTCTTCACAAGAGAATAGACTGTAAGAATATTATCAATTATTCTATATTTTTTTATTAAAGTTTGCTACTATGAATGGACAAACTTGAAAAAAAAAAATAAAAAAAAAAAATCGAATTTTCCAAGTTTACCTCATCAAATCTCATAGCTTATCAAGTCAAATAATAGATATATGTACAGAGTTTTAAAGGTCTATCTCTCCCCTTTCCAATAAGATTTAAATTTTGAAAAACGCTTTAGAAATGTTTGAGTAATCCAGAAATTTGTACAGAAAGTCCAAAAAACACAGGTTTTGTCAAATAAAACAAGTTTGGAGGGCTCGAGAAAAATATAAAAAAAAATATTTTTGAAATCTACTCAACAAAACTCACAACCTTTTGTACATTATGTCATTAGCCGGGTGTATTTAATTTTTTTTATTATGTCGCCTAGTGTAATTTTTCATAAAAACAAAGAAAAGACGGAAAAAAATATTTTAAGTCTCCCAGAATTGTAAGTTTTTTGAAAAAAATTAAAAACTTTTGCTTGCAGCAGGTGTTTGTATTGTTTTTCATTAATTCGGTCTTATTTTTTTTTTTTTTGTCTTAGATTGTCTATTTAATTTTATCTGCCACTGTTGCTGGCTCGTACTCGTTTATATGTTATTAAGCTAGCACAACAAAATTCCTGCAATTTATTTTGCTTTGCTATGGAAAAAGTTCCCCTTCTTTCTGGGATTGTTTTTTGGAGGGATTTTACCCTCAAACATTTATTTCATTTGTTGTTTTAATTTTTTTTGGTTTGTTTTTCCCTCATTTTTTTCAAGTTTAACAGAGAGGGAATCTTTTAATAAAGATGGGAAGAAAAAAACTCCCCCTTTTATTTTTCTTGTGAACTACGAATTGAAATACAAACAAGATTTTACTGTTGTTGTTCTTGTTGTTGTTGTTTAATGGTTAAAAATAAAACTCAAAGTAAAATAAACGAAACAGAAAAAAAGTTCTTTTTTATTTTCTTTATCTTATAATACCAAGAAACAACACTAAAACAACAACAACATGATTAATTAACATTTTAAATAAAATTTCTTTTACTCCTGTTTGTCGCATCTCATCCTCAATTCAAAGAAATCCTTTAAAGCCAACCCCAACCAAGCCAAGTCAATATGTTCTCTCCTAACAAATGTCGCTTCTTTTTTATTTCCTTTTGAACGGCTAAATCAAAAGCAAGTCAAATGGAAAAAGAGATTATTTGTTCTTAAATAATGTGTTAAATTTTTATTTAATTTTTGTGGGTTTTTAAGACAAACCGATAATCTGCTATTGACCTGGTGGTTTCGAAAGCAAAAATATGCCATTTGGCTACTAGCAATTAGTATTTTAAATCCTTTGAAGGGATACATGGACTGGCAAGGTGGAAAAGATGTTTTTCCAAGAACTACACAGCTTTAAATCATAATAAACTTACTAATCCTGTCATATCAACCATTTAGTCGGGATTATAACCTAGCATCTTCAACAACCCTTGTAAGGTGTGCTAAAAATACCCAAAAATAGCGAGACCTATAGTTTAAAATCGATTCTCAGCAATAGATTTTAGAAACTTTTCATGGAAATTTTTGTACACAAAAGTATTTACATTTCCCTCTCAATTACTTACGTACATAATTGGTCATTACAACCCTTCAATCAAGATTACGACCAAGCTTCTGCCTTCACCAATGTTGTGCGTGTTAATTTTATCCATGATGGCGGGATCTACAGTTTAAAGCCAACTCCTTATAACAGATTTAGAAATCACTGTTGATAGGAAGTGATCAAAAAAAATACTTTCTCTGACCTCAGACTCTGCAGTCTAATAAGCTTATACTCTACTACCACGCTTTACTATAAGCACTAAGCGAGTGGAACTATATGTATAGTCAACATAAACAAGGTCCTTGAGATATAAAAAGACTCGCTACGTTGTTTCATATCTGATTTGAGAGGGAAAAATATGTTTTTAAAACAAAAATTTATTTAAAAGTCCCCTACTTTTTATGTGTGATTTAGGAAAAATTCTAAAGGGTACAAATCTTTACAATAGCAAAGAAACAAACCCTATATGTTTTATTTCTAGGCAGTCGCAAGGAAACAGCTTCTGCATTAGTTATTTGCAGACTATCTTAATTCTTGTGAGTGTAAATTGTCTTACACTCACTTAATTGAAGGTGACTGGATGTGCTACTTAAAGATAAAAATTACATCTACGTTCGGTTTGCATCTCAGCTATGCTATAGAAAGATAGACGCAGTTAGGGCTACCTGAAGTAGATACAACTGTGGATAGAAATCTGTCAATTCTTTAGATTGTGGGATATTTTTGTACTATTTTCCAAACGTAAAAACTTACGATATCGCAGTTACGTAAAATGCTGTAGAAAGAGTTAAGATTTTCTCTTACAGCCAAGTTGTTATCAATACCTTAAATCTTCTATCTTCTATGATATAAGAAGGAGAGGAAGCTCCCCAGTAATGCAAGCAATATTTTCTTAATTTGGTTCCTGCAATTTCAAGTCATCATTGGAATAGAGAAAACTGAGGAGGCTACAATGAACATGAAATCTGTCACTCTCCTGTCCTATGTTTATCACCAAGATTTTTCTGCGGAAGAGTACAATAGTGGTGGACCTTCCGTTCATATTGATATCATTGGACAATCCGTACAAGAGCAAGACAAATTGATTTACAATTTGACAATCATTCATTCAGTTCTCAGGCTTAGAGCACGCAGATGGTTAAAATTCTTTAGAGTACGGCTCCACAATAATTTCACTTAGCAAGTCTTTGCTTTAAAATTCGTCGTATTGGAACGAGTTAAATGTTAGGCAGTATAATAGGCTGTTCGTTGTTAAAATTGAGATCAAGTGGTTCAAGTCCAAGCTTAAGACATCCTGAATAAAAATAAAATACGGAAACAAATTCTCTTGGCAGTCTTCTGGCAAAAACTCTGAAGGTAAAATAAAATTCCTATGAAAAGTTTCTCTCAAATCTGTCTGGTCAGAGTCGATGTTAACACGTGTAACATGAGTGGTGCGAAAAACTAGATTATAATCCTCACTAAAAGGTTGTAATAGGCACTTAAGTAAACAAATTAATGTGAGAAGTGTTTTACCACTTTTACTTAACAAACCTAAGATAAGTACGATGAATTTATTTAATTTTCAACTGAAATCTCAAAAATTTTATTTCACATGTGGCTGGTATTCACGATTAAAAAAAAAACGACAGACACCTTAAACTTAGTAAACTATGTTGGGAATTATTTTTGTATTCTTCTTTTTTCTATTTTCTTGCCACTTATCACTTTAACACGTAACTTTAAAGTCAACTTTAAGTATTTAAACCTACCGTTTTCGTGGAAGGCTTCTATCATTATCATTCCCTTTTCACAAAAAACTTTCGTGCAATTTTTTAAATTATTTTTCAAAGTGAGGAAAAGAAGATAGCAAAGGCCCAAGAAACAAGCAGCTTAAAACCCCAAAAACAAATCATGGCTCATATAAAAAAAGGCATAAGAAAAGTAACGAATAGAAAAAATGCCTAAAAAGAAAAATAAATGCGATGAAATTGTTAAATTTTTAAAACAGTTAAGGAAGCCATGGTCTCAGCAACTATAATATACACTACACTGTACCCTACTGTAATGTTTTCTAATGGATTTGTACACTAGAGATGTGATATCACATTTGCGGACTTTAGGATAGAGTTGGTAGTCCAAGAGAATTAATAATTTGAGCTATAAGAGTGGGCAAAACGGTAATATGTGATTAAGCATTAGAGGCTTTACTACAACTTTTACCAGGATTACAACCTAACATCGCACATCACCTATATTGTATGCGTAAATTTTTATGCATGGGTGGCGGGACCTACAGTTTACTGTTTACTCTGACCAATAGGTTTAAGAAACTTATTCATTGAAATTTTATTTAAACTCAAAGTGATTGCTAGAAGACTGCTAAGAAAAATACAAGAAATGAATTTTTATTCGGCTTTATAAGGTTCAAGTTGAACTTAAAGTTTATTGTGAAAAAATTCCTGGATCTTATTTTACGGGATTAAATTTTTTTTAATAAAAACGAGACGCATAAATGGTGGTAATTTGCTTCTCACACTTATATGCTAACTAATAACTATTTAGTTGGGATTACAACCCAGGTTTTTCACTCCACTCTTTGCCGAGCGTGTTAATTTCATCTATGAGTTGAACGTTGGCTCTTAACACTCTGTTCAGACAGGGACTTCTATTATGTCAATATTCGTTGATTTGAGTACAATATTTTAAACAATATTTTAAGTGTTCATACACATAACATACGCAATATTTATTTGACAGCTGGTAAACAAAACCGTTGGTTGTTTCAAAAACATTGTTTTTATTATTTTTTTTTTTTTGTATTTGTTGAGATTTGAGTTGGCAAAATCAATTAAAAGTGTTGGGAAAATTGTGATATGTTCACTGAACATCGTTATGATATTGCTGTATTTAAAGTTTGACTCAATATTATAACAATTTGCGTATTTATTGTGCAATAATTAATTGAAATATTGAGCTCAATAACGGCGTGTGCGTATTTATTACGCAATAATTAATTGAAACCTTATATGAAATATTGAGCTCAATAATGGCGTATGCCTGTCTGAATATTGAATAACAAATGATTTGCGAATCTTTTCATGGCTTTTTTTATTAATGCCCAAAATTTTTGCCACAACACAGCAAACGGAGATCAAGTCGCTGTTTTGTACGAGAGATGTTTGAACTGTAGTTTGAACCATCTGAACATCGTTATAACATTGCTGTATTTAAAGTTTGACTCAATATTATAACAATTTGTGTATTTATTGCGCAATAATTAATTGAAACCTTATAAGAAATATTGAGTTCAATAATGGCCTGTGCCTGCCTGAACATTGAATAACAAATGATTTGCGAATCTTTTCATGGCTTTTTTATTAACGCCCAAAATGTTTGCCACAAATTACACAGCAAACGGAGAGCAAGTCGCTGTTTTGTTCGAGAGAACTGTTTGAACTGTGATTTGAACAAGGCTGCGGTGGCTGTATATTTTCTTATTTTATTGCTGTTACAATGAATGATGAGTGCGAATAAATTGTGTTGCCAGAATTTTTGTTTAATGGTCAAACAAGAGAGAGAAATGGGGTGCAAAATCAATTTGGTGATAACTTTTGTTTCCGGAAAGGCTGCTTTACACTACCCATCTGGTTAGTTCAATATAACGCCACTGAATTCGTTTTTAAAGGATACCAGACTATAATAATAAAAAATATTTTCATCATTTGGTTTCGTATTATCATTTAAAGTTTTCAGACTCTTAGAAATGAAGCGGTCGAATAGAGATTTCAAGAGTTATTGTTGGTAGTATGCACCACTAAGCCGCAAAGTTCAAAAGACAAGACCATGACATTGACCGTAGGCTCTACCTAAAAATGTCTTTGAAGAGAAGGAGGTGATTTTAATAAATGGCATGTAAGGAATCTTATTCAATCTGATATTCATCAGCTAGATGCCTAGAAGTTACAATGAATCTTGAGTGGATTTAAAATTTCTTCTTCTGTTTTTGAGGTACACTACTGAGACCGTTTTTAGACTAAACTTGACGTAGCGCATAATATCTCGACCATGTAGAGCACAAATTTAGCCTGTGTTGCATGAGTAAAGATCTTCCAAATGCCACAATAACAGTGGCTGTCTGTCTATCGGTCTTTCGGTTTCTCTGTCTCTCTCTATTTGTTTATTTTTCTTAACGAATTTAAAAGACTGTGTGAAGGAAACTGTAATCATAGTGACGACAAAGGCGTTGTATTATGGCGAATAGTTGACTTAAAAAAATGAAAAACTGGCGTTTGTTTAGCATTGTTGTTGTTGTTGTTGTTTTTTCTTTTTCTATCTCTAATTCGTTTTAAGTTTTGCGATACCAAACCAAAAAAAACCAAAAAAATCACACTATTGTAGTCGTATTAAGGAGAGACTATTATTGTAAACTGTTTTGAAAATAATGGCGAGCAATTTTGAGGGGGGTTTTTTAAGTATTTAAAGGTTTTCTATTGTATTTGAGATTTTTTTTTCATTTCTTTTCCTTGTTGCCTTTCTTTAGTTTTTGCAGTTTGCTTTGACTATTTATTGCTTTGTAAAGTTGTTTCTCACAAATAATCATGATTGATTACATAAAAACAGAAACAAAAACAAAATAAATAAACAAGCAAAGCTAAATGCCAAAGTTTAAGATTAAAAAAAAAAAATCGAAAATAAAAATTGTTTTAAAGAAAAAACAAAAAAAAAATTTTTTTAAATTATTCTTAGCTTAATAAACAGCTCATGTGAAAATGTAAACTTAATATATTCACATCAAACATTAATTGAAATTGAATAGTCAAGATTACAACCTAGCTTTGCCCACAACCCCCGTTGTGTGTGTTAATTTTATCCTTGAGTGGAGTGATCAATAATTTAACTCCGACCAGATGGCTTAGAAAAACATTTTGTGGCAATTTTATTTACTCCCCCCAGAATTTACTGCCAGAAGTATACTGAAAAAATAATGCCGAAGGAATTATTTAATTTTGTATGAGATGTCTTAGTTGGGATTACAATCACGGGCTCTCACTACTCACCAGGCTACGACAAATTCACTTTTCCATTACCAACTTAAAAGTTCGATTTATTTTCATAATTTGAAAGAAAATCTTTACTTAATCCCTTACGTAAAGGAATACCTTGAGCAATAATAAAATATAAGACTAACGACATTTCATAGTCACTCTATGGTTTTTAATTTTGAAAAAGGTAAGCCACCAGAACAAATTTAAACGTTTAATGACTTTTACTTGGAACTGGTGTATTAAATTTTTAACTGGTTACCATCATACATTGTGAAGGAATATTCAGTTTCAAAGACCACTCTAATGGCCATTACATGAATGTCACGTATTTAGTGAAAGCAAATCATACATTATCTTACTAAAGAAAATTACAAATTATCCCCTGAGTACCCAGAAGGGATAGGAAGTAAGATACAGTTACTACAACTCAAGCCATATTCTCTTTATTGTCCACACTATCTTATGTACCACTGTTCGAACTTGTACCTTATAACAATAACTACAACAATAATCTATTTATTCGTTATTCTTATCGCACAACTACCTACGCTAGAGCTTTACAATGGCGATCTTCAAACTCGACTGTTTTCTTTACACGCAACTTCACACTCAACTTCACACAAAGCTGACTGAATTCTTACTAACTGGTTGTCTGCTTTGATTTGCCTTTTTATATGCGCACTAATCAGTTAGATGAATTCTATAGCAACACATTGATTGTTATTGCGTTTGCTAACTAGTCTATCTCCTTTACTCATACTGATAATAAGTTCGATGTGTGTACCTGGTAGCTTTTCTTTTCCATTTGTGTAGCAATATAGAGTGGAGTTTGGGAAATTGTACTCGACTCAACTAAGATAATATTAGTTTTTTATCCAGTCAGACTGGTTAAAAATTGTCTCAATGTATTTACGTGTAGACGTGTGCAGAAATTGCAATCATGGGAAGGAACTTTTATTTTCCATTATCAAGGACTTTCTAAAGTTTTACGAGTTGCTGGTTTGTTGGCATTAATAAATGATTGAACAACCAGGGCATAGGAAACTGAATTTGCAATGAATTGGTTTTTAAGCACCCTGTGTGGAAAGTTGCACCATTTTGTATAACCAAATGTCGACGATGTGTAGCTGATTGATGCTGTCAACACATTTAAAGCGCTGCTTGGCTAAAACGATTGGCAACAGAATACTAATGAAAACCTTTCCTAAAGTCTGCTTAAAGCTTCAAGAGGGCAAGCTGGTTGTGGTTATTGCAGTCATTACTAGACATTATATTGCAGGCACTTATAAGAAGTTCAGCGGTCTCGAAAACAGGAGCTACAGAGATAAGTACGAGGAGGAAAACGCCACCTTGGGTTTTACTACGTAAACAATTTCAGTGAACTATGAACGATAAGCATTAGTAGTCTAAGCAGCTTTATTTAATTGGTAACTCTAATTACTTCAAGGATTAGAGAAAATGTTCAACTGTGGAAGCAAATCAAAATTGGTCTTATGTGGCTAAAGTGTGTTTATTCAAACCCCTAGTCCAATAGATAGTGTGTTGATTTATTTCACGTAAGGCCTTAGTTCAAACCATAGCTTAAATATCTCTAACAAAGTGAAATACAAAAAAAAAAAAAAAAAAATACTTCCTCAGTGACTTTCTCTTAGCAGATATCTGACAAAAACTCGAAGAATAAAAAAAATTTCTATGAAAAGTTCCTCAAAGAATCCATCGTTCGTAGTCGACTTTGAGCTGCAAATATCCCTGTCACTCATGCATAAAAATGAATACACACAACATAAGTGATGTGAGAAGTTAGGCCATAATCCTAAACAATTATGTACGTATGTGTGTTTGGCTAGTCAGCCAACTCTTCCTTATGAAAACAAAATTCTACGTTTACGATTTTCATTGCCTTAAGGCTCAGTTAGACTACCGTAACGTTATGTAACCACAACAGTAAGAAACAGGTGGTCGTTTTTATTGTGTATAACGTTTGTACGTTCTACAATTGCACTTACATTTTTACGTTCAGTAGATGTTACACTACGTTACTGTTACATTACGTTATTGTTACATTACGTTACTGTTACATTACGTTACTGTTACATTACGTTACTATTACATTACGTTACTGTTACATTACGTTACTGTTACATTACGTTACTGTTACATTACGTTACTGTTACATTACGTTTCTGTTACATTACGTTACTGTTACATTACGTTACTGTTACATTACGTTACTGTTACATTACGTTACTATTACATTACGTTACTGTTACATTACGTTACGGTAGCATAACTGATTCTTTACATTCACTGCATATAGAATTGCAGTAATAATAAACGCAAATTAGTACTCTCAAACAAATTTACTAAATAAATTGTTAAATAAATTTAAAAATTATACAAATTGCTTAAATTTTAAACATATTTACAAAGTGACTGGCACTTGTTTGTAAAATCTAAACAATTTCTTAAACTTCAATGCTGTAATGTCTCAACTAAGAGTTGCCAATTATTAGCAACTAATTAAGCACTCGTGAGTTATGAGTACGTAGTATAAATATTTGAATTTAAATAAAAATAAACAACAACAACAACTATTATAATAAATAATTATATAACAATGACAGCAGCACTGCTAATAGTATGAGTTTCAGAGAAAAAAAATGGCAAAAATATCTTGATTAATAGAAATTCAAAAAAAAAAAGATGAATTCCCATATCAATTAAACTGAAATGAAATGAAATGTGGAATGAAAAGTAAAGTAAAATGTAATGAAATTATTACAAAATCGTAAATTGATGTATGTATTGGTGGTATTACATTACATACACTTTTAATCAGCAGCTCTCTTCTATGGCAACATGAAAATGTCGTCGAAAACTTACAAGTTTCCAAGCAGACTCATGAATGGTTTGATTGTATAATAAGTGGTGTACGTACACAGGTAGTTGGATTGTTAAAAAAGAAATTTTTTTCTTCATATATTTGCATTAAAAACAAAATCATAAAATACATATAGATTGCTTATCAGATACATAGTAAATGAACATCTCTATCTAGATTTGTAAACATATTATTGTGACGCATTGTGATGATGAAACATTGAAATGGAATTTAATATCACAATAATTGAATGTTTTTTATCTTTTAAGAAGGTGTAATGGATAATAAATAGGCCTTCTTTCGTTAAAATTATAACTTAATTAGCTAAACAGCAGGTAAACAAAAGAAAACAGACAACAACAAAATACACATATCGTACGGTAATTAGAATTATACTAGACAATGCATAGGAATTTATGGTTAAGCAACATATCAAAGATAAAAAACACATAAACCTACATGCATTCATCCATAATTGACCTTTACAACCCTTCAGTCAAGATTACAACCTAGATTCTCACAGTTTAAAGTCGACTCCGAAGGACCGATTTTTGACAAGTCTTTTCATGGCAATTGTTATTTACTCCCAAAGTTATTGCCAGAAATCTGCTACTGAGAGAAAGTCGCCGAGGAAATATTTTCCTATTTTCGTTTTGATGTCTGTCCAGGGATTTGAACTCGGGCCTTTCGTCTAATAAGTAAACACACTACCTACTAGACTACGGCGACATAATTGATCATGATAGCTATTTAGTTAGGATTACAACCTAGCTTATCCATCCACCCATGTTGTGTGTGTTAATTTTATCCAAGAGTGGCGGTATCTAGCTTCTCCCACCACTTACGTTGTGTGCGTTAATTTTATACATGAGTGGCGGGAGACCTACAGTGTAAAGTCGACTCCGAAGGACCGATTTTTGAGAGCCTCTCCATGGGAATTTTATTTACTTTCAGAGTTTTTTGCCAGAAAGTCGCTGAAGAAATATTTTCATATTTTCGTTTTGATATCTGAACTCGACCCTTTCGTCTAATAAGCCAACACACTACCTACTAGACTTCAGTGACTTTACAAACATAAAGGCATAGGAAAAAGCGAATTACAATGTTGCCAAGTAGTTTGATTGGTTAATCAGCCAGTGTTGACTCGGACATATTTATGTAATAGAGGATTGTATTTAAAAGTGTATGCTAAGCACAATGAATGATTAATCCAATCTCCGAGTCGTCGTTTTCATAGATCGATGTTACTTGTGGAAATCAAACTCCTCCGTTATAATATCTCAACTACCTCCTCACACTAGTCTTTTGGCAATATGTAATTGCAAATATCATCAGACGGCATGAAGGCTTAGAGTTTACATACATAATTGGCAATTACAACCCTTCAGTCAGAATTACAACCTAGCTTCTCACACCACTTATGTTGTGTGCGTTAATTTTATACATGAGTGGCAGAACCTACAGTTTAAAGTCGACTCCGAACGACAGATCTTTGAGAAGCTTTTCATGGCAATTTTTACTCTCAGAGTCTTTGCCAAAAATCTACTGAGAGGAAGTCGCCGAAGAAATATTTTTCGTTTTGATGTTTGACCTGGGATTCGAACCCGGGTCTTTTGCCTAATAAGCCAACACACTACCCACTAGACCATGGCGACTTCAGGCTTGGAGTTTAGAGTTTGTATTAAACTGTTGTCCCTGTACTCATAGATAAACTTAACACACCAAACATATTTGAGAAACTGTGGGCCGTGAGAATCTATATAGGGTTGTATACATTTTTTTTCTGAATATCCAATTCTAAAATTTTCATTCAAAATGAATTTGTCGTTATTCTTATTATACAACTATTTGCTAGATCTTTACAATGGCGATCTTTAAACCATGACTTTTTTCTTCACACGCAACTTCACACAAGGCTGACTGAATTTTTACAAGCACGATGAATGTTATTGAAGTGGAACGTTCGGGGTTTTGCCTTCTCATTCACAATTCTATCGCAACACATTGTTTGTTGTTTTTTTTTTTTGTCTTCTTCAAATATTTTCATTCAAAATAAATTTGTCTGAATCTCAAGTAGTTTGAGCAGACAGTCGTCAATAAATACTTTGTGTGGCAATAACATTTCTTTATCATTTAAAGTGTTGTTGAATTGTTGGACATTTTTTTTACTTTTTTTATAAGAAAAAAAATAAAATTATTTCAACTAACATACCCCAGACCGCTTAACAACCGGCCTGACAGGTGTTCTTTAAATAGGTTGTGGAGAGTACATGGAGCGCATATTTTTATGAAAAGGAGACGTAAAAATAAAATCTTTTTCTTTTTATTGTTTTAAATTAAGTCTGAAAATCTGTCTGTATTTTCTTTATTTTATTTCATTTAAATTTACATGCAATACAACCGCCCCCCCTCCCTGACTCTCCCTAACATGAGTAATTTAATTGAAATAAACGGCCTTTAAAATCGCATTTAAAAAATAATTAAAAAATTTCCACAATTTTTTTTTTTTTTTTGTTTTCCTTTTTGTTGTTTTTTTTTAATTATATTTTAAGTACAATAACTAATTAAAATTAATGAGTTTTCTTCCAGCAATAATGACAGTTAAATAACATCAAATACTGCTTGCATATGCCACTAATAATTAACAAAGTTACAGTCAATCAAACTATATGTGGGGAGCTACAGTATCGTACTAATTAAGCATTTTTTTTTCTTCCTCTTAATTACAATACAATTACAAATTATATGTAATTATTACGATCTAAGAGCCTCTGGAGGGAATTGAACCAAAGCTCCGCACGCTAATAGTCTAGTACACTACGCACTAGACAATCAGGCCATCTGTAATTAACCAGTTATTGTTTACGTGGTTGACATTATAAAGAACTTAAACCATTCGCCATTTTCTTTCTTTGAAAACCCTCTTTCAAAATCTTTATCTTTTTCAAATCAACTATAACGACGATAACTGCTTGAAAGCTGAACCAATCTCGTTAATGGCGTTCCATTAAAAACTAGAAGAGAAATTTTGAACAAATTTGAACTGATTTACGGTGAATTAATTTTAAATTAGAAATCAATTCGTCAACCCATTAGGCGTACGTTTAAAGGTTAAGGTTCAAAACATTTCCAAACAATTGGAATTCAAATTGCTTTGAAGATGTTAATTCATTTAGGACCCAATGTCCACGGCTCAAAGCCAAGGTCTGATATCTCCAACAGGACGAAATATGAAAACAAATTTCTTGATGATTGCCTCTCAGAAGATTTCCGGCAAAAACACTAGTGGTGTGGAGAGAAACTAGGTTGTAATCCTAACTAAAGCCTTGTAATGAGTTGTCTTATTTGGACATGAGGCCACGGCTCAAATCTGAGATCCTATATCTCCAACAGAACGAAATATGAAAACATATTCCTTAGGTGATTGCCTCTCAGCAGATTAATTTTGGTTTTTCGTACTCGATACTTAACACATACCTTATTTTGGATACCCTGTCAAAACGAGTATACTCGTCCTACTTTAAATATATTACAACATGCAGGCTTTTGAATTAGCAAATTTTTTTTTTTTTTTTTGCCAATCGACAATTCACTATTGTTGCCAATTTTCGCAATGCGTCTCGTTTTATTCCATTTTATTTTATCCTCTGCGTGATTTATTATTTCTTTTTCTACTAAAACGTACGCAAATACGAAAAAGAATATCGATCGAGTCCTTCTGCCTTCCCATTGCCAATGACGAGTATACTCGTCTTTGGTTTTCTGCTTGTAAATGATTATGTATGATCATATATCGATCTGCGTGATTTATTATTTGTTTTTCTACTAAAACATAGAGACGACGAATATATTCGTCTTTTGGTTTTCTGCTTGTAAATGATTATGTATGATAGTATATGTGCTCTTATCAAGAAATAACGAGGGTTTTGGTAAACAATAGCACTCAAAATATAAACTGCAATGAGAATGACTTCATATAATTTAGGCTTGGTTAAGAACCATAATCAATGTATTGTTATTACCACTGGAAAAGTTTAGAGTATTAAAACAATAAAGTGAAGTGAGTAGCAAATGATTTAACAGACAGACTGGTGCAGTAATCAGTTCTTTATTGCAAGTGGAAAGTTTTATAGAATCGTTACAATAAATTGACTGAAAGCAATAATGACGACTAAAGTCAGACTTTTATTGTGAAACAGATTAGAACACTACTTGACTTATCAATTCGTTTTGAGCTCACGCGAAACCCGCTGTGTTTATTTGTAAAAAGCACAATACCAAGGTCTTTTAAACAATATTCTCGAAAGGTATTATAAAAACAAAAATCATCTTCCCTTATTATTGAATACAATTTTAATACTCAATAATAAAGACAAAATCTGTTAATTTCCTAGAAAAAATCCGCTGCTTGTGAATAGCATTTATACAATCGCAATTCCGATTAATTTAACAACTTTTTTCCCCCTATTTTTTCTGTTGCAATTTATCTCGCTGGCGATAAGAGTGACAAGTTGTTGAATAAATTGAAATTGAAAACAAATAATTTATTTAAAAAAATAATAAAAAAAAAAATTTATAAATTTTCAACCATACTGCGAAGTTAATAAAAATTAAATGCAATTCGATTCGTAAAGGGGCATCTCCAGATAAAAAATTGACTCATAACGCTTAGCAAAATATTTTTTCTCTTTAAAGTTCGCTTTTAGACGCAACCAAGTTAACGTATGGTTGACTTCAAAGCCACGCAAAGGAATAATTGAAAGGATACAGAGAGCGAGCACTTTACACCTAAGTCGGCCGTGGCTAATATTTGGCTATTTTTTTTTTTTTTTTTGCCTGTTTTCACACACTTGCTCTATCACCCCGTGATGAAACCAACTTTACTTTACGGCGCTTACATATATACGTAATTGGTCATTACAATCCTTCAGTCAGGAGTATTGACCTTGTTTCTCTCATCACTTATATCTACAGTTTAAAGTCGACACCGAACGACAGATTTTTACTCCCAGAATTTTTTGCCAAAATCTGCTGAGAGGAAGTTGCCGAAGAAATGTTTTTCATATTTTCGTTTTGATGTCTGACCTGGGATTCGAACCCGGTCCTTAAATCTAATAAGCAAACACTCTACCTATTACACTACGGCGATTTCTTCTAAATACATAATACAACAATTAAAACACTTCAGTCAAGACTACAACCTAGCTTCTCATATCACTCCTGTAGTGTATGTTAACTCTATCCATGAGAGACAGAACCTACAGCTTAAAGTTGACTACGAACAACAGTATTTTAACACAGTGCGCGATTCCCTGTGAAAGCCGAGTATACTCGTCTTAGCAGTGCGGGATACCCTTTTCGCAATGCGTCTCGTTTTATTTCATTTTATTTTATCCATCTGCGTGATTTATTATTTGTTTTTCTACTAAAACCTTCCTTCTGCCTTCCTATTGCCAATGACGAGTATATTCGTCTTTGGCTTACTCCTTGTAAATTATTATGTATGATAATATATGTGCTCTTACCAAGAAATAACACTGTTTTGGTAAACAATAACACTTAAAATATAAATGGCAATGGGAATGGCTTCATATAAATTAGGCTTGGTAGCGCAATGTGTTAAGAAACTTTTTCCGGTAATTTGATTTAATCCCCAGGGTTTTGGGCAGAAGTCTGGGGAGAGAGAGTTGACGAAAGAAATAATTTTTTTTTCGTATTTCATTTAGTTCGAGATGCATTAGCCGGGATTTGAACCATGGATTCGTGTCTAGACTGTAAGAAGGTTACTGAAAAGAAGGTTAATTCGTAAAAACCGCTGAACGATCAAGACCGCTAACATTGTCGGGGTTATGATTAAGAGTTGAGAGAATTGGGCCTTAGTGGCGAATTACGTGGAGCACATTCTGAAGACTGAAGAAGAGAGATCATGAGGCAGCAGAACATGTAGGCATGCCGGCATAGATGACATTGGCACAGATGTCAAATGAAATTGCAGTCAGGAACCAATTGGGAAGAAATAGTGGAGACACTTAGATCTCTCCTCAATTTTAGAAGCGCAATCCGGACGTGGTTATAAGCAAGCAGGGGACAAAAGGATTGCACTCCGAGGTAATACCACCATAGTTCCGGTCCGTCCACGCGACGAGGGGAGATTTAGAGGGTGAGGGCCCCGGAGGATGTGACGAGTTTCTCTATGGTGTGGCGATTAAAAAAAAAGCCTAGGGTAAAGAACAGCTGACCTAAGCTGAGCTGTTTAGTGTGATAAAGAATCAAAATAAAAATCAAATTTTATTAGAATCTTTTCAAAAACTTTCTCTTGAGAAAAAAACAAACATAAAAAATCCCAGTTCGGTTAAGTCAATTAAGAACTCTTGAACTTTCTCCAACACAAAACATGTGCGAATTGCCAACAACAAAAATTAAAAAAAGTGAACGAAAATTTATAATTCGCCAGAAAATAAATTAAAAAAAGAACCACAAATAAAGGCAGTGATGGGAGGAGGACGAGGAGGAGGAAGAGGAGGAGGAGGTGATTTGTGTGAATTAAGAAAAGAAAGAAAATAAAAAAATTATGCGATAATAAATTTCAATAATATCAATGACTAAAGAAAGAAAAGGAAGGAGAGAAGAAAGGAGAGAAAGAGAAAGAGAGATACAAAAAACAAAATGTAAACAAATTAAAAAGATTATAAATAAAATTATTTAACATTGTTGTTATTGCTGTTGTTATTGTTATTATTATTGTGCATAAATTGTACTTGGAAATACGTGTTCCGCGAAATGTTGAGTCAATTAAACCAGGCAAATACAAAATCGCGAAGCAGATAATGAAGAAAAAACAAAAAAAACAAAAACTTAAGAAACATGAACTGAGAGATAATCAGTAGCATAAATTAATTGAAATTATTTATGGAAATCTGAAATGCTTAGGCCTTTAAGAGCAGAAGTGAAAAAAACCCAGAAATTTATAACAAAAAAGAAGAATTAAAGAATCGTACAGTGAACTCTCTATAATGCGAACATCCATTATAATGAACTATCCTTCAATATGAACACTAAGTTTTTTACATGGGCGCTTTAAATAGTGAAAAATTTTTTTTTTTAATTTTTTGCGGATTTCTTAATTTATCGAGAGTTCACTGTATCACCACAAAGAAAAAAAAAAAGAAAACAAAACAAGTAGTGTCTGAGTAAAATTAAATTTCTTTAAAAGTGGAAATCTTTTTGTTTACAATTGCAATCAGCATCTTATGGGTGGCCATTATTATGCAGTAAATATGCAGTTTGGAATTTAAAAAGTAGGCTAGACGAAGAAGGAAAAGGACCAGAAGTTTTATTTCCAATACACTAACCGGATTATACAGGGGCTAAATGCACAAAGTGATGCAAGTACAAGTGTACAGTAATCCCTCCAATTACGTCGCCTTGATTAACGTTGTTTTGATTTAAGTCGCCTCGAATTTTTTGTTCTTCGACGACTTCCTCTCAGCAGATTTCTGGTAAAAACTCTGAGAGTAAATAAAATTGCCATGAAGAGCTTGTAAAGGCCCGAGTTCAAACCCCAGGTCAGACAGCAAAACGAAAATATTTTTTCGGCGACTTCCTCTCAGGAGTTTCCTGCCGAAAACTCTATCGTTCGAAATCGACTTTAAACTGTAGGTCCCCCGTCGCTCATGTATAAAATTAAAGCACACAACATGCATAAATGACAAGCTAGGTCCCGCCACTCATGAATAAAATTAACACACGCAACATGGGTAGTTGGATAAGATAGGTTGTAATCCTAGCTAAATAGTTGATATAGATAGTGTGTTGGCTTATAAGACTGAAGGCTTGAGTTAAAATCTTAGGTCAGACATCAAAATGAAAATATGAAAAAGATTTCTTCCGCCACTTGCTCTCAGAGTAAATAAAATGGCCATGAAAAGCTTTTCGAAAAAAAATCTATCGTTCGGAAACGACTGTAGGTCCCCCGCCTATTATAGAAGTATGACTAATTTGTTATGACGGAGTGTGTCTTAGATGTGTCTGTCGTGAGAGTTTTGTGCCCAAGACCAATATTGGAGAAGGCTTTTCAGGGTTAAGCAATAAAATTTTAGAATTCAAAATTCAAATATTTTTTACGACAGTCCTTGTTAAGGACATGGCAGAAAAGCCAGCGGTACACATATTAAGTGTTCTCACATTAAACTTTTGCGTAGGCTACCAGGCGGATTCATGACCACTTTGAAAACTTTGCAATACTTGTGGAGCGGCAGTGGGATTTTTCCTAAAACTCTCTTAAATTATTAGAGTAGCTACGCTCCGATCCTAACGTAACTTGTTCATCCAAAAACGGAACGTATTTCTTACAAAAATTGCTGATGAACTCGCTAAAGCGGGTACAGAGATCACAATCTGCTACAGGCAATAAGTATGTAGTCACATAAATTATGATTATTGCAGGCAACGGCCTTATTTGAAAGTATACTAACAGACTGAACATTTTCTCGAATGGCATCTGCTAGAATTGTAGGCCTAAGCAAGAGGAAGAAGCATAAAATTTATAAAAAAAATAAGGCGTGGCATTATTTCTAGAAAATTGCTTATGGCAACCCTATTATTCTAAAACCTTGCAAAATTATAATCTTTATTGCAAAAATCTTATTATTTACAGTGTCCGAATCTTAGAAAATATTAGATGGGAGAGTCATTATATCTAGGCAATTATATATGGCAACCCTATCATTCTAAAACCAGCAAAATTAGAATGTTTTTGGAAAAATCTTATTATTTACACTGTCTGGAAGACGGAAATTATTATATGGGAAAGTCGTTATTTCTAAGCAATTATATATGGCAACCCTATCATTCTAAAACCTGATATAGTTCAATTTATTTCGAAAAAGCCAAGTGAAATTTATGCTGACGGCGTCTTTGTTCCATTGTTCTGAAAGAACAATATTGACCAGAGCATTAATGGTTATCGTTTACAATATTCTTTTGGCCATAAATTGAATCTGCCTCCTGGCCACTTTAAAAACTTTGCAAAAACTTACAGTTCACATCCATAGACGGGACGTATTTCTCCGAATAATTTAAGATCCTTTAAAGGTAGGTTAGATTAGGTTAGAGGACGTGTACTTGCCAATTCTGACAAGTACAGTACTCGGTGGTCGAATTGACCCATTGTACAATGTCCTAGCTTCCCACTCCACTTATGTTGTGTGCGTTAATTTTATACATGAGTGGCGGGGGACCCTCAGTTTAAAGTCGACTCCGAACGACACATTTTTTGAGAAGCATTTAATGGCCATTTTTTTTTACTCTCAGAGGTTTTGCCAGAAATCTGCTGAGAGGAAGTTGCCGAAAAATTATTTTCAAATTTTCGTTTTGATGTCTGACCTGGGATTCGAACTTGGGTCTTTCGTCTAATAAGCCAACACACTACCTACTAGGCCACGGCGACTTCTTATCCTTTAAAGGTACCTCTTTTGTAGATTCCAGAACGAAAATTGCATTGCTGATGACCTAGCTAGAGCGGGCATAAATCTCACAAACTGCTCAAGGGCCACCGTCTTATTTGAAGCACATACTAATGGGAGTCTACTGAATTTGTGTGCCTAAAGAGAAGGAAGAAAATCTCCTGCTCTGAGTGCCAGTATTCTAGGCTTTCTGAAATGTTGGATCAACCTCTCTAGTATAAAGATTTATTGTAATAGCAAGACTTATTATGAAGTGAGTAGATTTCCGCAAAGCACAAATTTAATGCGTCAAAAATTTTGACGTCAAATATTAAATTAAATGTTAGGTTATGTGATGCAATTATTTATTAAAATATTCAATCATCATAAGAACAATAACTATTCAATTAAATAGTTTAATTAATTTAATTTTATTGATTAGCAGAGACGCAATAGTAATGATTTTAGAAAATGAGTAGGCTTATCTCTTCTACCAAATGCCTTCAATCAAATGCCGAGAAATTTTCTAACTACAGATGAACTTTGAATTGTTTTTGCTATTACCATAGTGATCTATTAAAAGTCTATACGCTATTATCTTATCATTTTAATAATAATAATAATAATACTAATCTAACAAATGCTAAATGTTCCTAAGGGTTGTTAATTATATTTTCGAAGCCATAAACTATGCTTTACATTCATACTACATATGTATGTACCGGTGGCCCCTTGAGTGTATGTTAATTATTTTTGATTATTTCGATAATAAATCATTAATTGGTAGAAATTGTATCTTATTTATGATTATATTACGTTATGGTATTTACGTACATATGTTCGTATAACAACATAAATTAATAAGGAAATAATATTTAGCATATGCTACTGTGTGTTGTGTTTGTATAAAATTATTTGCATATTTTTGGGCGTTTGTTAATAAAGAAATTTTAGATAAATTCTAATTAGCTACAAACGTATAGAAACACAATGAAACATACAATTTACATACATGGTACACACATATTTTATTTCCTTATCATGTATTTTGTTTATAAATTTGTTCTGGAAATAATTTTTCTTTCCGAAGATATTTTTCAAGTTTTTGTAGCATACACTTCAGGCTTAAATTACTTGGAAAGATAAATATTAAATTGCTTTTTTTCTCTTGTTCCGTTAAGTGTTATGAGAATTTTTTAAAGCATTTGAAATTTTTTTTGCTTTGAAACAAGGAGTGTAAAGTATGCTATAATAAAAGGAAATACTTTTATAATCCTAAAAGTATTCTAAATATTTAATAAACAAAGTAAGCTCTATGTGTGCGTCTATCTAAGTGTGTGTGTATTAAATTAATGAAGAAATAAGAAAAATTCATAAATATTTCATTTAATTTATGACTCAATGAAGAACTGCTATTAAACGTATATCAAAGTCTTTTTTATTAAGACAAAAGCTTTTTAAATTTTTTTTTTAAGATTAAGAATTTACTAAAGTCAATTCAAATCTCTAGCTCATATTTGGTAGGCGATTTCCCTCCCCTCAGCAGTTTTCTGATAAAAACTCTGAGAGCAAATCAAATTGCCATGAAAAGTTTCTCAAAAATCTATCGTTCGGAGTCAACTTTAAAGTATAGCTTAATCAGTGAAACTTAAAATAAGCATAAAATTTATAAAAGAGGCGTGGCATTATTTCTAGAAAATTACTTATGGCAACCCTATCATTCTAAAACCTGTAAAATTATAATCTTTATTGGAAAAAACTTATTATTTATACTGTCCGGAACATGGAAATTATTAGATGGGAAATTCGTTAATTCTAGGCAATTATATATGGCAACCCTATCATTCTAAAACCGGCAAAATTATAATCTTTATTGGAAAAATCGTATTATTTATAGTGTCGGAAATACGGAAATTATAAGATGGGAAAGTCGTTATTTCTAAGCAATTATGTATGGCAACCCTATCATTCTAGAACCTGGTATATTTCAATTTATGTCGGAAAAGTCACTGTTTAATGTGAATTTTATGCTGACGGCGTCTTTGTTCCATATTTCTTTCAACGACGGGCACTATTGGTTCACTGGTTAGCGACTTCTTTTGGCCATAACTTGGATGATCTGATCGCCAACAATTTGTAGTTTCAAGAGTAAGTGCCACACAGTCCATGTCCCATTAAATATTTTGCTGAAACAATTTGAGGGCATCGTCCACCCACATGGAGGTAATGTGAGTTGGCCATACAAAATTTTCTTAAGGCACAGGCACGTTATGCGATTGAAGGAATCGATCAAGAAGCAAATTTGATGAGCAACTAGTCTCATGTGTTCGATCAGTCCTTTGGACGCCAAAATCAAGCGATTTGACTGCTCTAAACTTTGTAGAGAGTTTTTGTAGAGAGTCATGAAGAGTGCCAGTCATAATTCCTGGCCTAAAAGAAAGACGGATATCCACGGCATAACCAGAGACAACATTTATAGAAAATAATTTTTAAAGAAAAATCGCTGTTATCTATTAGGTTCTCGAAACATTACCCTATGCCATCAGGCAAATTGTTGAGTCTAGAGAAATCGTGGCGGTCTTTAGAACGATATTACGTTCCACACATAATGGCATCATTAGGTCTTTCGTACATTTAAAAAAATTTGCTGTTAATTGACATAGACTTTGTTTTTTACTTTTTTAATTTAAAAAAAAACAGGCAGCCCTTAATGAAAGACCCTATATAATACTGAATTGCTGTTTTCAAAATAATGATTAACAAGCTTTATTCTCAAGGCACAATATTAATTGACACTTTCCTGGCTAATACGCGATATTTCTGTTTGAGAATTCTAGAACTTTCTTGGTGGTTAGAAAAAAAAACTACAGCATAAATTAAGGCACAACAATGTTAACACTTTTTACAAAACTACAACATAATTTAAGGCAAAACAATGTCAAGACTTTTTATAAAACGTAAATCCTTTAATAACACTTTCAATTTAAAAAAAAAAATGCAGAAACTATAGAATTCCAGAACTTTCTGAAGTTAGTGGTAAGAAAAAAACTACAGCATAATTTAAGGCAAAATAATGTTAACACATTTTACAAAACTACAACATAATTTAAGGCAAAACAATGTCAACACTTTTTACAAAATGTAAACCCTTTAATAACACTTTTAATTAAAAAAAAATGCAGAAACTATAGAATTCCAGTACTTTCTGAAGTTAGTGGTAAGAAAAAAACTACAACATAATTTAAGACGAAATAATGTTAACACTTTTTACAAAACTACTGCATAATTTAAGGCAAAATTTTTATAAAACGTAAACCCTTTAGTAACACTTTTAATTAAAAAAAAAAATGCAGAAACTATAGAATTCCAGAACTTTCTGAAGTTCGTGGTAAGAAAAAAACTACAGCATAATTTAAGGCAAGACAATTTTTACAAAGGCAATCATTCACTTTTTACAAAACACTTTAAGAACATTTTTAATTAAAAAAAAATCATAAACTATTCGATTTACTTTTCGAGTCCATTACATATCATGATTCATTTTTCCGTCACGTCTTAAATCTACTGCTCAAAATATTTTTTTTGTAGTTTTATGGCACTTTTATTATTTTTTATTTCACTGATAGATTATCACACTTTATATAAATTTGTATGTTTTTTTTAATGAATTAATTTAAATTTAAAGTTTCCTTTTAAACAAGTTCCCTAATTTTACCAAGAGACCAGTTTACCGGTCATTTAGCTGTTGAACGTGCATAAATTTTGTTTGATTTTAAATCATTTTATTTTTTTATTTTTTTAATAATTCATTCAAACCCAATGAATTTTAATTTATTTTTAAATATGAACGCGCATAGCAGACATAAAATCCAAGACCTTAAACTGGATTTTTAAAGAACCGGTCAATTTTGTTAAAAAAAAATGCATTTTGATTAAAGCAATTTGGCTGAAAAGCACCAAGCATTGTTAGAAGATGTGTTTGACATATTTAGAAATAACGGAAACATGTTGTTTTTTAAAGAAGATAATTTAAATAAAAAGTTTGAAACGAAATTTAAAAAAAAAATTAAAATCCCCTGGCAACGGATTAGCCATGATTTGTTATTCTAAAAGTGTAAAATTTGCTTCGATCAGTTTCAGGTTATCATAGAATGAGAAATAATTAATGACACTTCTTATCATCTTCTGAAGTCATCGTTGTCTAGTAGGTAGAGCCATGGGGTTCCTGTCATGGTTGAAACCCCCCAGCTCCGACATTGCGAACCAAACGAAAGAAGAATGGAAAAAAATTATGCTCTGATCAGTATTCCGTTTGCCATGAAAAGTTTCTCAAAAAGTCTGTCGTTCAGAGTCGACTTTAAGCTGTAAGACCCACAATATGAATGATGTGGTCTAGGCTTAAGGCCCGAGTTCAAATCCCAGGTCAGACATCAAAACGAAAATATTTCTTCGGCGGATACCTCTCAGCAGATTTCGGGACAAAACTCTGGGAGTAAATAAAATTACAAAGAAAAGCTTCAACAAAAAATTTGGAGTGAGAGGCTATGCTGTAATCTTGTCTAAAGAATTGTAATGATCAATCATGTGTGCAGCGTACTTAAAACCAATAGAGCCTAAAGCAGGCGTTGGCAGTCAATACACGTTATTCAACTGCAATCGAATTGTTTTAATCACATTTTTTTAACAAAATTCGTGCACTTTTATGATCATTATAATCGATCCAGGATGTTACAAAAATTTCACACCAGTTTCCATTTCATTGGATATTAATCCATCAAACCGTCTAAGAACTATACGCCTAGAGAACAATACAGTAAAACCCCGCTTAACGCTGCCTCGCTTAACGCTGTTTCCGTAGTATGCGAAAGTATTGGGATTTCCCTAAATCGTACACTGTAATACACAGTTTGTGCCTTGCAGACATCTCGAACTGAACGAAATATTGAAAAAAATATTCCTTATTGCCATAGAAACCTTTCTCAAACATATCGTTTACAGTCCACAATAAACTTAGGGAAATCCTAACATCAAAAGATGGCTAAAATCAGAGAGTAATGATAGAGATGATGAGATGAGAGTCGCCGCAGTCTAGTAGGTAGTGTGTTGGCTTATTACATGTAAGGCCCGACAAAAATATGAAAATATTTCTTCGGCGACTCTGGGAGTAAAATATAATTGCCATGAAAAGTTTCTCAAAACAATCTATTGTTCGACTTTAAACAGTAAGTCCCGCCACTCATAAGTGGTGTGAGAAACTAGGTCGTAATCCTGACAGAATCCATGTTTAGCACACTACTAACTAGATCAATGGGGCAGCGAATCTACGCGTCTTGTCAATTTAATTGTATGAGAGAGTGACTTGAAAAAAGAAAAAATAAGGATAAAGTCCCCTAGACCTAATACAGCAAAACCTCTGGGGCCTCGAGAGTGAATCCAAACCACGACGTTGGAATTAAAAGTTTGGCTTACTACCAAATAGATAATTTGGGGCAAACAATCCTTGCTTGTTGCCGATTTAATTGTATTGGAGTGTGACTTAAAACAAGGAAAAATAAAGATAAAGTTCTCTAGACCCAATACAGAAAACGTCTGGAGTCTAAGGAGTGAATCAAACCCACGGTCTTGGAATTAGAAGTTTGTCACACTATCAATTAGATAGTCTGTGGCACCCAATCCTCGCCTCTTAGTGATTTAATTGTATTGGAGTGTGGCTTAAAAAAGAAATAAAGAAAAAAAGCCCTCTAGACCTAATACAGAAAACCTCTGGGCTATCGAGAATGAATTCGACCCATGGCCTTGGAATCAAGTAGATAATCTACGACACCAAACCTGAAGAAACCTCTTATCGATTTAATTCATGTATTGGAGCATGACTTAAAAGAAAAAAAGTTCACAAGACCTAATAGTTACACAAAACATAATAAAAATTAATAGCTTAACCTTACAGTTTTTGTAACACAAACGATTTAAAACGTTTGAAAATTTCATTAAAAAATGCTTAAGTAATCGAGAACATTTTGTGAGAATTTTTTTGACTTTAATTTTCCATGGATTGAATACAATTCCATGGTTTAAATTTGATTGTTCATAGGACCATTATAAAAATTAAAAATTTAACCAAACAGTTTTTGTAACACAAACGATTTAAGACGTTTGAAAATTTCATTAAAAAATGCTTAAATAATCGACAACATTTTGTGAGAATTTTTTTGAAATTAATTTGCCATGGACTGAATACAATTCCATGGTTTAAATTTGATTGTTCATAGGACCATTATAAAAATTAAAAACTTAACCAAACAGTTTTTGTAACACAAACGATTTAAAACGTTTAAAAATTTCATTAAGAATTTTTGAAATATTTGTACTCATTTTTTGAGAATTTTTCTGACTTTAATTTTTACGGTTTAAACTGCATCTATGGTTTAAATTCAATTCCAATGGTTTGAATTTGTTTGCCTTAGAGAAACTGGCTAGATTGTTTGAATTATGAATTGCTTGAATTACGCAAAAAGTAATTTATTTAAATTGAATTCTCAAATGATTGTCATTTAATTTTATTTCTTTATTATTATTTTTCTAATTTTTTGTTGTTTTTGTTTTTACATTCTCATTTTACACAATGCAACCGGTTTTTAACAATTTCTGCTGATATAACCTTTCGCTTTTATTAAATAATACCACAATTTTGAAAGGTTACTTGATTTAAAGCCGGTTACATTTGATATTTTTCTTCTTATTTTTTCTTTTAAATTTAACTCAACATACCCTCCCCCTTCTTTACTAAACAGTAGCATAAGTTAATAACTTAAGCCGTACTTAAGATTAAGCAATGCAAAGCGATAGGGATTAGAAAAAATAAAAACACGGAAAAAGTAAACAAAAATTTACTCAAAAACAAAAACAAACATCCTCTATTAAAGCAATTAAACTGTAGTG
This sequence comes from Sarcophaga peregrina, assembly GCA_014635995.1. NCBI lineage: Eukaryota > Metazoa > Arthropoda > Insecta > Diptera > Sarcophagidae > Sarcophaga > Sarcophaga peregrina. The sequence continues at coordinate 93,471,778 of CM025790.1, read as the reverse complement.
TTAGTGGTGAAGTGGTGGAGTGGTGGAGTAATTAGTAAATTGAAGAGTAAGAAAAAATTGTTCTTTTGAAAGAAAGAGAGAGAAGAACCTCTGACCAAAAAAAAAAAACTGGTATTTGGAACAAACGATAAACAAACGATTAAACGGTAAAACAAATCTTCAAACACTCAATGGCCCTACAAGGAAGAGAGGGAGCGAGAGAGAAAAACGGTCAATAACAAGAACAAAATTAAATATCATCTTTCCGTTACATTAACAGTTACATTTTGGTTGTAGTAAAAATATGTTTAGAATTGCAAGTTATTTTCCTTATGATTTGCCTTTTAATTGAGACAATAATGATAGCAACAACATTTCTTACACAAGATTCATAGTAGGGGTACATAGTAAACAACACTGTTTTCTGGATTTTAATTACTAAACCTAGGTACATACATACATACATACATACATCTACAGCTACTTTTTGTATTTAAAATAAATTTTTAAAAAAACAATTTTTTTTTTCATAATTTTTTCCTTTTTTTTCGCTGCTTCAAACACTTACAATTTTTCTTTCTTTCAATATTTATTTTCCTTTTAAATTTCTTGGGGTTTCCAAAAAAAACGAATTTTTTTTTTCTTTACACGAATAGTAAAAACACTTTTACGAAGTAAAATCAAACCGATATTGATATTAAGGTATTACAAGAGAAAAATAAGACGAAAATAAAAAAAAAAACACAAACAAACAACAACAAAAACCACTTGGTTTAAATAGGTATTTTTAACGAATACAACTTGGAAACATAGGATTTCGTATTAAACACAAATACACTCGCGCGTACCCGTAACCGTACATACATACATACACATACAATAGCCGACAAGTTATAAAACGAAAAAAAAAGTGGTCGTTCGTTTAGTTAGGTTGTAATAACAAGAACAAGCCAAGGAATTGAACAATATTAAGCAACAACAACAACAATATCTTACAGCTCTTTTGGTTTTGTTGTAATCAAATTTATAAAATAAAACGAAAACGAGGAAATCACGATTTTTCGTTAAGCTTAAGAAAACACGACAATATGTATGACTTTTTATTTATTTTTTTATTTTTCTTTGCTTTTTTTTGTATTACAGGCTTCTTGCTTGCTTTTTTTTATTTTGTTTTAATTTCTATTTTAATTAATACGATAATATTTTTTTAGGACACTTTAAAATGTATTTATAAAACACAAAAAAACACGAAAAACACAAATTATTTAAGACCGTCCGTAATTGTACATTAGCATTGTTTCGACACGAAGAAGAAGGGAAATAACGTTATAAGCGTTAAGAAAAAAAAATGAATTTTTTTTTTCACGTTAAGCGTCGCTTAGTAAACACGTACCGTCTGGCTAAGCGCTCCAACTATAACTGAAGTTTTCAAATTGGATTTCATTTCGGTGTCACAATAAGCAAAGCGCTGTAATAAACACATACATACATACATACATACACATCCACTTGCTGAAAACACTCTTCGTACACACTCATTTACTTGATGTCCAAAAAGCAAAAACAACACAAAAACACAACATGCAATACAATAAGTACTCTACGCTCTACATCATGGTTGTCTATACCAAAATGTTATTATTGTTGGAGCCCTCACAGAGTATTATTTGGAAAATAATAATGATGTTTAGCTTAATGCTGATAATGATGATGATGATGACGATGATAATAATGAAACGATGTGGTGTTTAATGATGCAAACACAACAAAGCATTGGTAAATGTTAAGAGTAAAATTTGAAAATTTTAAAAGAGCATATTTTAAAAGAGAATTTGTAAAGAAAAGTATGTAAAAAAATAAAATAAAAATATTACAACAAAACATATGTATTTATTACTAACAAATTTATTTAAAAAAAAAATAAAAAAAATAATTTTTTTAAAAAAACTACAAAAAATTTAAACATTAACTAGACCTAGTAAAAAACCGTAAATAAGAGTACCGTAAGAGTACCTTTGAAGAAAAACTCTTTGTAAACAAAGCAGTATTCAAAACAACATAAAAGAGAGAACACATTTCATTAAAACACAAACAATTTTTTGGAGTAAGTGAAACAACAAAAATCATAAGAGTAAAATAGCATCACAGCAACATTATCTATCAGAAAACCATAATAAACAATAACAGAGAACATGTATATGAAAATCAAGAGACCTTAGCAACATATTTTATATTCTCACAACACATACATGATGTGGAATGTGACGTGGAACATTACAGCAACATTACCTAATAGAAAACCATAATAAACAATAACAGAGAACATGTATACGAACTAATAAGAGACCTTAGCAACATATTTCATATTCTCACAATCCACATACATGATGTGGAATGGTGATAAACAGGTTTAGTTTGAAAACAAAATAAATGTGCATTAAAATTAAAAAAATTAAAATAAACAAAAAAAGTGGAAGAACATGCATTTCTTATTTATAAAATTCGAAAATAAAAACAACCACCACTAGAATTTAAAAAAAATAAAAAAAAATCCACTTGTAATCTACAAATCAGTGATGAACCTGACCCAACAATTTAAAGTAAATTCCGCCGTTCTGTTTCACGTACTTGTTTCTCTTATCTCTTGCAAATTCAAATGCAAGTAAAAACAAAACCGTAATGGTGTTGTTAACACATACAATTTTACCGAAATAAGCGTTTTTCATCAATATCGAAAGAATACCGTATTTAACACGTTGATGGCCGACTACGTGATAACTCGTAGATTGCGTTCCTATCTAAGAAGCCAAACTACGAGTTATCTCGAACTCCCTAATGTGAAAATATGAAGTTGTCGTTTTTTTGGCTAGTTTACTGTTACTAGTTACGTTCCCTTATAGGGAGCCAAAATACGTGATAACTTGTAGATTGCGTTCCCTTATAAGAAGCAAAACTACGAGTTATCTCGTACTCACTAGTGTGATAATATCAAGTCGTATTGTTTTTTGCCTAGTTTTCTGAAAATTACCGCGGCAGTCAACGTGTTAAGGACCAAAACTGAAATCATTTCGAACAGAATCAGTAAAATGCCCTAATTTTATTGCCAAAAAAATGAAATCACTTTCACCACATAAGGAATCGAGTACTTAAATAATTACAGACAACACGAGACAGCCATAACATATTGAATTAATGTGAGAAGAGTTCATGAGTCTCCCAAATTGAACTTGCAGTGAAAAAGTAGCAGAACTGAATCCTGATAATGATAATTATTATTAGTGAATCGCATTAGAAAATAGTGAATTCTACTGAAATTTTTCTTTGAGTGTATAATTGATATACCAAAAATTTTCAAAAAGAAGCGATTAAAAGCTGACAACCTTTCAGTTTGGATTACGACCTAGCTTCTCACACTACTCGTGTTGTGTGCGTTAATTTTTATACATGAGTGGCAGGACCGACAGTTTAAAGTCGACTCCGAACGATAGATTTTTTTTTTTGTGGCTTTTCAAGCCAATTTTTACTCTAAGAGTGTTTTCCAGACAACTACTGAGAGGAAGGTGCCGAAGAAATATTTTCGTTTTGATGTCTGACCTGGGATTCATTCGAATTCGGGCCTTTCGTCTAATAAGCCAACATACTACTTACAAGACCACGGCGACTTCTTGAAAATTGTTACTCAGGGTTTTTTGGGGTCGCTGATTACAGATCTTCTTTCAAATTTAAAAAATTTAAAATGGCCGCTACAAAATGGCGATTACAATTTATAAAAATTAAGCAGATTTACTTACATTTTACGGTTTACGTTATCTAATAGCTTTCACAAAAACGTTGGAATAATACTGCATCTTTGGTTTCAGTCTTACGGGTCTGCTAAGTTCGTTCTCTGATCACTAGGTTCTTTAATGATAAATGAATTTCTGGTCTCGTTTAAAATTTTTAAACATTTTCTAATGATTATTATAACTCGACGTGTAAAAAACCAAATATTTACTTAAAAATTTCTCAATTATTTTGTGGCTTTAAAAACCGCTAAAATAAATACAAAAAACCACAAAATTGTTAGCATTGCTATCAAGTAAAAAAACCCATTGTTTACTTCCGCTTTTTGACTGCCGATATAAGTGCATATGTGTAAGTAAGAGAGCGAGAGTATAAATTATTTGTTACTCTCTCTCTCTCTCTCTCTTTGCTATAAAAATACTTAACGAAACATAAGAGTTAAGAGAACCCAGAGAGCAAAGAGCAGGTTTTATCACACAATGTATTCCACAAGAATGCAACAAGCAAGTGTTTTGTAGTACCCTACGTTATCAGCAATTAAATTGGAAATACTCGTAATTTGTCAATGGGTATGTAACAAATTAGGGTGGGAGAGATTTTTTATCTGCCATAGAATTAAGTAAAGATTCTGGTGGCTGTACGTAACGCTATGAGTTGTGGCTTATTTGCGCACACCGGCGGCTTAAGGAAATACCCTTAAAAGCCACATAGTTTCGGTGACAAGTTCACATCACCACTACGTGATTGATTCGATTGAGTACCAAATGTGGCATGAGTTATGTGACACATAGTAACGTCCAGTTGAAACCACATATCGTTGGTTTTCAGATCATACAATTTAGGCCGAAAGAAGTATGTAATCACTGATCTATAGGTCTTGCCGTTGACAGTGATAGTGTGGACAGCATCATCACCAATGACTTACGATCCCTGATACCGACCGACATCCACAACAAAAACTAACTTTTTTGGTATGCGTAGGACACTCAGAAGTCGCCGTATTCTAGTAGGTAGTGTGTTGGCTTATCAGACTTAACGCCCGAGTTCAAATCCCAGGACAAACATCAAAACGAAACATCTTCGGCGCCTTTCTCTCAGTGGATTTCCAGGAAAAACTCTGAGAGTAAATAAAAAATTGCCATGAAAAAGCTTCTCAAAAATCTGTCGTTAGGAGGCAACATAAGTGGTGTGAGAAGCTAGGTCGCAATCCTGACTGAAGGGTTTTAAAGGCCAATTGCAAATGTAGGACACCCTTGGATCTAATGTGAATTGATGTTGTCCCAAATTCAAAGAATTTTGATTGTTTCAGAATTGGGCCTCTTTGCTGAAAATAATTTTTCGAAGAAAATTTTTGTCAGTCAGCAACTATTCGAGATGAAGTCGCCGTGGTCTAGTAGGCAGTGTGTTGGCTTATTAGACAAAAGACCCGAGTTCGAATCCCAGGTCAGACATCAAAACGACGACAGACATCTTCGGCGACTTCCTCTCAGTAGATTTCTGGCAAAAACCCTGAGAGTAAATAAAATTCCAATGAAAAGCTTTTCAAAAAACTGCCGTTCGGAATCAACGTTAAAAACTGTAGGGCCTGCCACTCATGTATAAAATTAACGCACACAACATAAGTTATGTGAAAAGTAGGACGTACAAGGGTCAATTCGACCACCGAGTACTTGGTAACTTGTCAAAATTGACAAGTACACTCCCTCTAACTTAACCTAACTGTTCGAGAGTTAATACAGCGAACATAGGGCCAGTCCCCATGCTAAAACAACAAAGAGAAATGAGAATGAATTTTTGAGGCGCCCTTATCAACCATATCTTTTCTGTTAGTTGTGCACGGCAATTATATTAGAACATTTGAAGGCATAAAGACTACCTTAGATCCGTCTTAACAGGGGCAAGGCATCTTATTGGTCGACCTTGACTACTTCTAAGTGCACGATTAAAAATATATACGCGAACTAACTCCCCTTACATTATCTTAAAATGTACAGTAAGGACTTAATCACCTATTTTGCAATCCGTTTAGTAGAAAAATTAAGCTTTCTGTGCCTATCCTGTGAAAGCTGCATTCGAATAGCGTTCGATGTCATTACACAGTTGGAATCACAGGTTGTAGTCGATAATTTTTAGTTTAGGTTAGATTAAACAGGTTGAGGCAATACAATTGGGCTTCACCTTATTGGGGTCCAATAAAAAAGTATTAGAAACAAGTCGCTTATCACCTCCGAGAATTAAGAAAAGTTTAAGTGCCATAAAATTAATTTCTTAGAAGTCAAACAGAATTAACTTTTGACCAGTCTGTACAAACATTTTCAAATTAAATTAATCATGACATCAAAGTAAGTGGAAATTTCTTTTTAATTTAATTAAATTTAATTTTATTTTTTATTTGAATTAATTTTACTCAGACGTGAACAATTGATTCTTCGAATTTTTAATAAAATTTGTTTTTGTTTTCTACACTTCAGATGCAATTGCGTTTTTAGTAATTGAAATTGTTTAAAGGGCGTAGAGGGGTGATTTGTAAATAAATTATTAATTTTTAAAGCAACAATTTGTGTAACCACATCATCAAAAATAATTGGTTTCGGGTTTTTTTTTCAGTCGAAAAATAATTTACGTTTTACGGCTTACATTCGTTGCATTGAAGTGACAAGAGGTGAAAATTGTTTTCGAGTTTCGATTTCAAGACACTGTTTTTGGAAGAATTTCTTCCTATGTTAAAGAACTTTCAATGAACAATACAGGGGATGATATACACAAGTGACCCCATTTTCGTACATTTTTAGGTCAACATTTTTATTTGATTTTGACCATAGCTTTGGCAAGCTAAACAATAATTTTTAAAAGTAGAATTGCATCCAAAATGTCTCTATCAATACTGCTTACTTACTTAATTAATTTGGTCATCACAACCCTTTAGCGAGGATTACAACCTAGCTTCTCACACCACACATGTGTGTTTTCATTTTCTTCATGCTGGTCGAGACCAGCAGTTTAAAGTCAACTTTGAACAACAAATTTAAAAGACTTTTCATGGCAACTTGTTTTAGTTTTAATTCCAGTTCGTTTCATGCAATTCTTCACCGTCTTCACGACTTGCTATCCAAAACGATTGAGATATTTAGCTCTACTATACTCCTATAGAGTCTAGGTATTATTAACGACAATAATCCGGAAAGAAAAATACTCTGTATCTGTATTGCTGCATTCTATATCATGACCAGTTACGCCTGTCGCATATCATAAGGGCACTATAACACAGTGACATGAACTTACGAGTTGTGGTACGGCCGTCAAACTTTTGACATTGGAAAACTCCTTGGGGTCCTCAAATGGGCTGCTTCGGACATTGGTAGAATGACACAGAAAATGTGGAAAAAACTGAATGAAGTACGCACGCCAAGTCAGTTTAAACTCTCAAAGCGAACGGTCAGTAAAGGTTGCCGGAATATTGCATTAAGGACATGCATGCGAGACACTGGTATCGGACAGGTTGCTAAAAGCTGCAGAGATGAGGTAGATCAGGAAGAGACTGTTTTTTATCTACTGGGTACGTGCCCGTTCCTATATCGCAAGAAAAGAAGGCATCTTGGATTGTACTAAGTAAACGATCTGGGGGTACTGTCACGCATTGATATTCACATTCTGAGTTGAATACTACATCAGATGCTTCGAGTGGTTTTGTGGCTAGAGGATTATAGAAAACAGTGGCATAACAATATGCCCTCTGCGGCCTAAGTCTAACCACCTACGGACCCTTCTATATTTGTCCAGGTTCACTAGATCAAATCCATTAACAGTCCTGCATTATGAAGTTCTCTTTAGGCCTTATTGCCTAGAATTCTTCTATTGCGAAGAACAGTAAATCCATTTCAAGAGATTTATTTCGTTAGTTTCTTCACCCTGCCTATCATTGCTTAAAATGGCATCTCTTCTACAACCGGATATCATATTATGAGCAAATAGGAGCAGTACTAGCCCAATTGCAACAGATATACTCCGATTTCCTTTTAAGAAGATCTAAATGTTGTCTGCATAATTTTGTCCTACAAATTAAAATAGATTGACGTACGAACTCGTCATAAAATCAAAAGATCTGAAATAGCAGCAAAATGATTAAATGGGAGTACTAGCCCATCTGCATGAGATAAACTCGAGTTTCCTTTAACAAAGATCTCAATGTTGTCTGAATAATTTATCATAGGAATTAAAATAGGTTGACGTACAAACTCGTCATAAAATCAAAAGTTCTGAAATAGCAGTACTACACCAACTGCTGCTGATAAACGCCAGTTTTTATTTTAATGGACCAATTCACATTTTCCCCTCACCAAGTTCTCAATGTTGTCCGCATAATTTGTCATACGAATTAAAATAGTTTGACGTACGAATTCGTCATAAAATCAAAAGATCTGAAATAGCAGCAAAATGATCAAATAGGAGCAGTACTAGCCCAACTGCAACAGATAAACTTCAGTTTCCTTTAACGAAGATCTCAATGTTGTGTGCATAATTTATCATACCAATTAAAATAGGTTGACGTACGAACTCGTCATAAAATCAAAAGTTCTGCAATAGCAGTACTACACCAACTGCTGGTGATAAACGCCAGTTTTTATTTTAATGGACCAATTCACATTTCGCCCTCACCAAGTTCTCAATATTGATCGCATAATTTGTTATGCGAATTAAAATAGGTTGACGTACAAACTCGTCATAACATCAAAAGTTCTGAAATAGCAGTACTGCACCAATTGCTGCTGATAAACGCCAGTTTCTTTTAACGGATTAGTAAACAATTCCGCCTCACCATGTTCTCAATATTGTTCGCATAATTTGTTATGCGAGTTAAGATAGGTTGACGTACAAACTCGTCATAAAATCAAAAGATCTGAAATAGCACTACTAGTCCAACTGCTGGTGATAAACGCCAGTTTTTAATTTAATGGATCAATACACATTTCGCCCTCAGCAAGTTCTCAATATTGATCGCATAATTTGTTATGCGAATTAAAATAAGTTGACGTATGAACTTGTCACAAAATGAAATGATCTGAAATAGCACTACTAGCACAACAGCTGCTGATAAGCGCCAGTTTCTTTTAACGGATTAGTACACAATTCGGACTCACCATGTTCTCAATGTTGTCTGCATAATTTATCATACGAATTAAAATAAGTTGACGTATGAACTTGTCATAAAATCAAACGATCTGAAATAGCACTACTAGCACAACAGCTGCTGATAAACACCAGTTTTTAATTTAATGGATCAATTCACATTTCGCCCTCAGCAAGTTCTCAATATTGATCGCATAATTTGTTATGCGAATTAAAATAGGTTGACGTACGAACTCGTCATAAAATCAAAAGATGTTCTCAATGTTGTCTGCATAATTTGTCATAGGAATTAAAATAGGTTGACGTATGAACTCGTCATAAAATCAAAAGATCTGTAATAGAACTACTACTGATGAGCAATAAAATTCACATTTTCCCCTCACCAGGTTCTCAATGTTGTCTGCATAATTTGTCATACAAATTAAAATAGGTTGACGTACAAACTCGTTATTGCTCTTCAATTTTATAATAATTTAATTGCGATTTTAATTTCAGACAAATTTCGCGTAGGGTATTATGGCACATGTGATCTGCGCAGTATACTCTGATGATTATGAATTTTAAATTGAGCAATTATATGGGGGGCTACAGAATGTCAAACGAATGAAAGAATGAATTTTAATTAAATTATCCAAATCAAGCGCAGCCAGACAGACAGAATGGCAGGCTGGCAAATATAAATTTGAATAATAAACGTACAGCATGAGCAGTTTTCAACAGGCCACACTATAATGATGAACAACAGATTATGGATCAAGCTGATGCTAGTTTTACTGATCGCAGTAAAAATGGTGCTTATGACACCACAATGGTATGATACGGCAGATGGTCAAAGGCTATTAATCGATACCGAGGAAAAGGTAAGAAATTAACACAAAATTTATTGAAAATAAATTTTTTTTTGTTAATTTCCAGTACAACTGGTATAACGCATGGAATGAATGTGCCCGCTATGATGCCCAATTGATTGTGATTGATAGTGCGGCAAAGAATCAAAATTTAATGAAATTATTAAAGACCTTGAATGGTAAATATTTTTTTTTTGTTTTTGTTGTAAAAAAAAAGATAAAAAAGATAAATTCCTTTTGAATTCCAGATAAAAATAAATACCTTTGGATTGGCGGCAATGGTTATTGTGACAAGATTTCTTTCCATTGGGCACCCACTGAACAAGAGTTTACTTTTACAAATTGGCTAACGGATGCATCGGATCAGTTAATGGCCAAGAAACAATGCGTCTATGTGATGAGGCATCGCAAGAATTTTCCATGGAATATTGTTAATTGTGATGATAAAGAATTTGGTTTTATATGTGAAGAAATGAAGACGCTTGAGGATGATTCTTCAGTTAAGGAAGACAACGTTAAGGGAAGGGTTGATTTAAACAAGGGTGGCCTTATGTATAATGGCAGTATCTATGGATTGATTGGTTAAAAGCCAAAAACTAGGGAAGAAAATAAAATAAAAAGTTGCTGACGCTTGTTTTTGTGTCCATTTGTGAAAGATTCTTATTATTACTAGGGCATGAAGGGTATAAGTCAGTGAGATGCCATTAAACCATGGGTCCCGCCACTCATGCATAAAATTAAGACACACAACATGCTTAGTGTGAGAAGCGAGGTTGTAATCCTGACTAAAGGGATGCAATGACCAGTTATTAGCAATTCGCTTACAACTTGGATTAAAAATCTGTCGTTCGGAGTCGACTATAAACTGTAGATCCCACCACTTCTGTATAAAATTAACACACACAACATAAGTGGTGTGAGAAACTGGGGACGATTGCTGTAGACTGTCTGCTGGTGAAGGTATAGCACTGGCCATTTTATAGTCACCAACAGCAACTCGTTTCCTTACTGTTCGCATCTTCCCTCTCTCCACCTTTCCTAAACCAGCACAATGCACCGCATGAGTAGGGGCCATCCCCTGAGTGCTGGTTTTATAAAAAAAAAAGAAAACCCTACAAGAAGATAGGTAAGGTAAGGTTAGGTTAGGTCGTAGTGTTAGCTCTGATATCACAAAGCCCATTGTGTTGCCACGGGTGAACGCAGTCCTTGTACTGATCAAGTTCCATCAAAATCAGGGAAAAGCAAGAAGTTGGTCAGCGCAAGGGCTGCACAACAAAAGCACGACTACGCCGCACTGGAAAACCAGCCAGAAAGTTTGATGAACGAAGCTATATCCTTGATATGAAAGAATGGGGAGCCAAATAACCTATATCTACACCTAGCAAGCGACGGGCATTGACAAAGAAATTGAATAACAGTCTCCTCTTGCTCAGTGGACTTGCATCCACGGCAGAAGTTGTTAAATGGGAGTCTCACTCTCGCCGCGTGTCTACCCATGACGCAAAGACCTGTAAGCGCGGCCTCTGTACTCGAGATGACGTCACGACCAAGACCTAGTAATTGGTTGGTACGCCTTCTATCCATCAAGGGCGAGGTGAGTCTACCGGTAAAGCAGAACTCCTCATTGACCCAGGATAGATTGGCGTCCTGATGGAATTTCCACGCAATGCAAGGCATGCACAATTCAATAGAAGAGGATTCTGGCGAGCTCCCTACAATTTCCCGGAATGTCACTGTGCTCGGGTACCCACACCAATGAGTCACTGGTGAAGCGCCTAGAAAGAAGATAGAGACAGCGGCGACATTCCCTAACGATTCTAGAGTTATTTACGAAACCCGATAGAAATCTGATCTTAGCCTCATTATCAGAAAAGATCGAGATGCAAGTGGCATGCCCAAATCAATAGAAGAGGATTTTGGCGACCTCGTCGACCCTGCAATTTCCCAGAATGTCACTGTTCCCGGGTACCCACACCAATGAGACACTGATGAAGCGACCAGAGAGAAGGTCGAGACAGCGGCGACATTCCTTAACGATCCTAGAGTTATTCACGAAACCCGATAGAGATCTTATCGCAGCCTGACTATCAGAAAAGATCGAGATGCAAGTGGCATGCACAATTCAATAGAAGAGGATTCTGGCGAGCTCGTCGGCCCTACAATTTCCCGGAATGTCACTGTGCCCGGGTACCCACACCAATGAGTCACTGGTGAAGCGCCTAGAAAGAAGATCGAGACAGCGGCGACATTCCCTAATGATGCTAGAGTTATTTACGAAACCTGATAGAGATCTTATCGCAGCCTAACTATCAGAAAAGATCGAGGTGAAGTTGAAAGTAGCACAGCAGACGAGAATCCATTGAGCGGCCCGGTAAATTGCCATCACCTCCATCTGAAACACGTTGCAGAGATGCATGGAATGCTTTTGAAGGTTATATTGATGCAATCATTTTATTCGTTCACGTACCTATTCAAGCAGAAATGAACTTCAACTGCTTCAGAGACCATTCAGTGTGCCACAAACCGTTGTCTTTGGTGGTGGATGGTTTGGATGATTTTGCAAAACAGTGATAGCTTACAAGACCCTATAAAGACTTGGCTAATATGTACAAAATTAAGCCTGTAAGCCTGACATATTAAAACTGAAATGCTTATCACAAGAATTCAATTAATTCTTGGATTTTGGCAAGATTTATTGAAGCAAATCATGTTTCCTTTTTGTTTTTTTTTTTGTTTTTGATGTCCTTTGTCAAGTGCTAATTCATATTGAAAATTTCGTATACTTTCTTGGGATAGAAGGTCCTGTATTCCTGCATTCTGTTGCTAAGAATTCCCAATACTAACACAGAAGACAGAAATTGTGTAATTTGATGAACAAACTTTCCATATCCAGGAAACTGTAATGTACACTTCATCAAAGGCACGATGGATGCCAATGTTTATGGACATAATGACGATGAGGACGATGATGATTATACGAGTATAGTTGCATTTGGTTTTTGGTGTTGATTAGTGTGGGTGTATGGTGGGTTGGATGATGGATGGATGGATGGACGGATGGAAGAGGGCAGAATAGGAAGTGAAACCAAAAGTGATGCAAATTTGACCCAATTTTTATATTTTGCTGTACATCTCCGTAAAGCAAAACGAAATAAAAAAAAGAGAAGCAGAAATACAGGAAAAAAAAATTCCGGAAAAAAAATATACGAAATGAGTAAAAGCATTTGATACCTATTGTTGCAGGACCTATAAGGATATCACAACAACAGCACTAGCACTAGCAACAACAACATTAGTAAAAACATAAATATTTAATATATTCTATTGCCTCTAGTATTTCTTCTCTATTTCTATTTCTATTCGTTGTTGTTGTTGTTGTTTTTTGTATTTCATTTCATGCCAGAAATAGTTTCTATTTCTGAGCAATAAAGGCAGTGCCAGTGCAAGCAAACCAACAACAATTCCTTTCTTCTTTATTGTTTAAACATTTCAAATTCACAAAATATTTTCCAAGTGCAACATATGTTCTGTTGAACTTTACGGATTCTGTATTGACCAGAATCCGTTTTTATGTGAAATTGTGTGGATTATTGTACAAGGAAACGTTTAAATGGCACCGATTATGGGTGAAAATACTTAGACTTTCTGTTTGGCAGACATATTGAAGCGTTTCCTGTCTACTCGGGAATGCCAAGTTATTTTATTGCAATGATAGGGTCATAAAGCCTAGCTGAGGCTAAAGATCCAGTTTGTGACAATAGTCCGCTATCGCAGGGCTTATCCGAACCTAAACCGAATTTTGTATTACATATTACACAAGCTTCTGTGACTATATAATCATTCATCGATTCCAAGGGTCATACTCTTTAGGTACTCATTAGATCAACAGTGAAAGAAAATACTCTGCCTGCACCATCACTTGATGTAGACTTTTTTCAACGCTGATCAACATAACAACAGAGAACACCATAGGGAAAACCCTATTTCGATCTCATGGGGATCACCACTATTCATAGACTTTTGGTCATATTAACTAAAGAAACTCTTTTGCTTCGCGGTCGTTATTCTAATATTTCTAAGGAGAGAGGACACAAACCATTTGTATGGGAAACCGTAATGCGCCCTGAATTGTTAGCATACAATTGCCTACGATCAAGGGATTTGAATGTAAACCAAATTAAAATTTAAAAGAAAACGGACATTGCTCATGAATTTGACAAGAATTTTAGCATGTGCAATCAGCTACAATGCTTGGAGTTTCTGTATGGATAGGAAATTGAAATGAAGACGATATCTGGAACTTAAGAGCAGTACTAGCCTATCTGCAACAGATATACTTCAGTTTCCTTTAACAAAGACCTTAATGTTATCCGCATAATTTGTTATACGAATTAAAATAGGTTGACGTACAAACTCGTCACAAAATCAATTGATCTGAAATAGCACTACTAGCCCAACTGCTGCTAATAAACTCTGGTTTCTTTTAACGAATCAATTCCTATTTTTCCTCACCAAGTTCTCAATGTTGTGCGCATAATTTGTTATACGAATTAAAATAGGTTGACGTACAAACTCGTCATAAAATCAAACGATCTGAAATAGCACTACAAGCCCAACTAATGCTGATAAACGCCAGTTTTTATTTTAAAGGATCAATTCACATTTTCCCCTCATCAAGTTCACGATGTTGTCCGTATAATTTGTTATACGAATTAAAATAGGCTGACGTACAAACTCGTCATTGCTCATTATTAAATCAAAGGATGTTTCAAAGTCAATCATTTTGATTGTCTTTAATTTAATAGTGAGTTTAATTTCAGACAAATTTAGCGTAGAATATTATGGATGCCACATGTGATATACGCAGTATACTCTGATGACTACGAAATTTAAATTATATGGGGCTACAGACTATCATAGGAATGAAGGAATAAATGAATAGCCCACGGATGCTGATCAAAAGTTTAGTTTAATCAAAAATTCTAAATGCGGTTTCACTGTGAAAATTAAAGAAAATTAACTTATGGTAGACTTATGATTGAAGATAGCAGATTAGTAGACATCAACGCTAAGGACTGGATATGGAAGATCTTAAAACGGAGGAAAGTGGAGAAAGAGGATCAAATGTCAAATCAACTTATTGATTCGTCACAAAGGCATGCATCACAAGGAAAAAGAGAAACCCATCCATGAAGAGGAAACCTGTCCATTTATACAATTAACAGACTAAGGGGAAGTATACCTATATACCAGTATACCTGTAAGATGTTTAAACCCTTGGACGTCTGAGAATGAGGACTGGAATACTGTTCTTAAGGACTGAAGGAAGCAATCACTATCGAGTCAGCCAAATGCATAGAAAATATGGAAGTGATCCAGTGCAGAGCATACCGAATCGATATTTGTTGAGTTTGTAACTCGTAGCATGAGAAATTCATTTAACTTGGTGAACTGTAAGAGAATGAAACATGATTTTCAGCGACTGAACATGTACAATTGCACAATATTTGCTTGCCGTAATCTAGGATTACTTTCGATTTCTGATCTTTGTCTATGATGCAGTACCACGTATCTATGGAGTTGTATCACAGGGCTCTGTTTATGGGCATCTCCTGTGTGGAATGTTATGTACGATGGTATACTAAAACTATGACCATCCAGTATGACGAGTATACTCGTCATTGGCAATAGGAGGGCATAAGGACTCGATATCCTTTTTCGTATTTGAATACGTTTTAGTAGAAAAACGAATAATAAATCACACATATGGATAAAATAAAGAAAATGGAATAAAATTCTTACTATTGTCGATTGGCATAAAAAAAATTTGCTAATTCAAAAGTATGCATGTTATAATATATTTAAACTAGAACGAGTATACTCGTCTTTGATAGGGTATCGCCCACGAGTATATTCGGCCTAAATTTGCTAATTCAAAAGCCTGCCTGTTATAATATATTTAAAGTAAACGAGTATACTCGTCTTTGACAGAGTATCTCGCACGAGTATACTCGTCTTTGACAGAGTATCTCGCACGAGTATACTCGTCTTTGACAGAGTATCTCGCACGAGTATACTCGTCTTTGACAGAGTATCTCGCACGAGTATACTCGTCTTTGACAGAGTATCTCGCACGAGTATACTCGTCTTTGACAGAGTATCTCGCACGAGTATACTCGTCTTTGACAGAGTATCTCGCACGAGTATACTCGTCTTTGACAGAGTATCTCGCACGAGTATACTCGTTTTTGACAGAGTATCTCGCACGAGTATACTCGTCTTTGACAGAGTATCTCGCACGAGTATACTCGTCTTGACAGGGTATCTCGCACGAGTATACTCGTCTTTGACAGAGTATCTCGCACGAGTATATTCGTCTTTGACAGGGTATCCCGCACGATTATACTCGTCCTTGACAGCCAATGTGTTAATACAGACAACAAAAGTGGTATGAGAAGAGTGGTTGTAATCCTGGCTAAAGGCTTCGAATGATCAATCAAGGCTTTCTATAGAAAGTTGTTAGTCCTTTAATGGTGAGCAGACAACAAGCCGACTGGATGGCTTAGGTGTATGCCTATATGCAGGAGACCTAGAACCTTGTGATTATTCTACAGCCCTTCAATTTCCTTACCTAACCACCAGCCAACTATTTGCTTGGCTGCAACACTATCTATGATTTATTATGCCGTGCAATCTACGTAAACGTTTCAATACAAAGGCATGCCACAATACCACTTACATACATATATGTGGGCCTGCTGCACGCACTGTATTGTAATTACTTTTGAAAAAAATTTACCCTTCAAAGTGTTTTCTGCCCTATCAACTGCCACCATTTAAATTGGTTTGTATGTTGGATTGTATGAGAGCTAGAAGATTGATTATATAGGAGGAGTTGATGAATCGTTAATAAACTCTGACCCCAAAACACAAAAAACAATTACAAAATAGAACAATAACAACAACAACAACAATAGCCATAACAATTATTGTAAACAACAAAAAAGTTGAAATAATAGAGTTGGAGAGACCATTTAAAGAGAACTTTTCTATATGGAAACACTACCACTTAAAACCATTTTTAAATTGGTCTTAAAACAGATGGCCCAAAAGGCCATTTGTATGAAGAGAGAGAGAGATAAATTCAATTGAGGCTTTTAATACGTATTCATCTTAAATGCTATTTTAAACATATCAACCAAAGATCCTTTGACAAGGCCATCCTTAAAAGTTATAAAGAAAAGAAAAAAAAACATTGAAATTATGACAGATGTTTCCCTAATCAAGCATTTCTTTCGAAACGAACGAAGGAAGTCCTTAAAGTAACTAAACCGCATCAGTATGAAGTGAAAATGTCAACATTTTTTTTTCGTTTTCTGTCTTCAAATTAAATGATTGATAACTTAAGAGTAAAACCAAAACCCAACATATTTTTTGTTAGGCTAACATGCATATGGTATGCCATCTCATCTCATCTAACCCCTAGGAACAAAAATTTTTTTATTCATAAGCCATTTGGCTTAAGCTTTAAACTGCCGCCTGTTATGGGCTACCAACTCCTTCTGTCTACATTGTGGAGCATTAAGACGAAAAAAAAAGGAAAAGGAAAAATAAATTCTCCTTAACGAACAACTTTAGACTTTTATCTGTCAATCATAATCAAAATTTTTGCATATTTTCTTTACAATTTTTTTTTATGGGTGTTGTTAGCTGCCATCTAAAGCGCATGTTAAACTTTTCTTTACTCTCAATTCCCAACAAAAAAGCTCTACCTTTTGCTCTTAGTATTTACATTCTCATCGCAAATTTATTTCTCAAACTGCTGGAAAATTGTTTTGCTCTTATACTTTTCATATTTGACATTTCATATGTCATTTGTTTCTATTTAAGTACTCTCCTTCTCTTTTCTCTTATACTTTATGCTTTGTGACCATGGTAAAGAAGGTTTTTTTTATCACCCCCACCCCCACGCCACTTACTAAGTAAACATTGGGGGGGGCGTAAAGTCAACAATCAATTTAAGTCAATTGAAGACAGTGGGCTAAAAGGAAACCTTTTCATTAAAATCACTTTGAAATCCAATATGAATTATTCAATGCTTGTAAATTGGACTCAGACATACATCTGTAATTAAAGGGTCCGCCAATAATTTTTGGATGATTTTGTTTACTTTTAAATTACAATTACAAAGGAACGGCCTTTATATTGTGTACGAAAAAACGATTACAATAAATTAATAAGAATGTGTTTACATTGAAATTGTAAAGGGTCCGCCAAATAAATTTTTTTATTGAAAATGCTACTGAATATTTTGCTCAAATTTCTTTTTTATTTAAACAATCCTTCCAGTTAATAATGGAAAATAATTTCGTTCAAATGGCTGGCTCGCCAAGTGGGCCTGCGATCGACCTACAAAAGGAGCCGATTTTGGCAAAAAAAAATCATCTTTTCAGATGAAGGTTATTTTGATCTTGGCGGGTATGTAAACAAGCAAAATTATCGTAATTGGGGCACAGAAAACCTGCACGCATACATTGAAAAGCCGACGTACCCAAAACGGAGTGGTTTGGTGCGGATTTTGGTCCAGAAGCATAATTGGGGCATATTTTTCCGAAAATGAGCAAGGTTAGTCCAAAGTAAGATCGCGTTGTCTTAGTTCCCGGGGTATCTTAGGCTTCAAGACGTTTTATGGCCTACAACTTTTTCTTGAGCCATAAGTATTCCACTCTAGTGCTGTCTCTCTACATCTTTCTAGATAGTATGGCCGATCCAACTGTATTTGCTCCATAGTACTAACGGATCCGCCATCTAACGTTTGTTTTTTTTTCAACTAGTGCTGATTTCGTGAATGGTAACACTTAGCTCATGTCTGATTTGACAGATAATTAGGTTTATCCTTCCCCTGAACGGATATGATTGTATATACGCGTTTTCGCTTCGCTAAGTGGGCCTGCGATCGACTTACAGAAGATGCCGAGTTGGGCAAAAAAATCATCTCTTCAGACGAAGCTCATTTTGATCTTGGCGGGTATGTAAACAAGCAAAATTGTTGCACGCATACATTGAAAAGCCGACGTATCCAAAACGAGTCACTGTTTGGTGCGTATTTTGTTCCAGAAGCATAATTGGGCCATTTTTCTTCGAAAATGAGCAAGAAGTGGCCATTACAGCCAAATGGCGATCGCTATCGGGCCATGTTGAATGAATTTTTGTTCACGAAAATTGAAGAGGAGGATATTGGCAACATTTGGTTTCGGCAGTTTTTAGATGAAGCTCATTTTGATCTTGGCGGGTATGTAAACAAGCAAAATTGTCGCCTTTGTGGCACGGAAAACTCGCACGCATACACTGAAAAGCCGACGACCCGAAAACGAGTCACTGTTTGGTGCGGTTTTTGGTCCACAAGCATAATTGGGTCATTTTCCTTTGAAAATGGGGAAGGAGTGGCCGTTACAGTCAATGGCGATCGTTATTGGGCCATGTTGAATGAATTTTTGTTCATAAAAATTGAAGAGGAGGATATTGGCAACATTTGGTTTCAACAGGACGGCGCTACGTGCCTCACAGCCGAAGCTATATTCAATGTTTTGCGCCCTGTTTTTGGAACTGCGATTTGACACCATTGGACTATTATTTGTGGGGTGCCGTCAAAGATAAGTGTTACGCCGAAACCAGCCAGAAACAATTGACGCTTTAAAGGACAATATTCATGAAGACATTTTTTTTCTTTTTTTTTATTAAACCTGCTCTCAGGGGATGACCCCTACCCATGCAGTGCATTGTGCAGGTTTAGGAAAGGTGAAAAGAGGGAAGATGCGAACGGAAACGAGTTGATGCTAGAGACTACAAAATGGTCAGTGCAAACCTTCACCATTAGACAACCTTCAGAAATCATCCCCAAGAAGCCCGGAATTTTCTCACAACACTAATGTTGTGTATATTAATTTTGTACAGAAGTGGCGGGACTACAGTTTAAAGTAGACTCCGAACGACAGATTTATTTGAGAAACTTTTCAAGAAAAGAAAGAGAAGAAATCGCCGAAAAAATACTTTTTTTGTATTTGTTCTATTTTTGATGTCTGGCCTGGGACTCGAACCCTGGCTTTACGTCTAATAAGCCAGCACATTACCTACTAGACCATGGCGACTTCCCAATTCCTGTTGGTGAAATACAGCTTCAAACAATCCAAAATGTGCATAAAAATTAGACCGATCGTGTAAGCCACTGTATGGCCAGCCGGGGTAGCCATTTAAATGAAATTATTTTCCATTATTAACTGAAAGGATTGTACTTTCAAATAAAAAAAAGAAATTTGAGAAAATATTAGAAGTTTTTGTTATTTTAAAGCATTTTCAAAAAAAAAAAAAGTTATTTGAGGGAACTTTCAATTAAAAATCTTCAAAACAAAAGGCAAAACTTATAAAGAAATTAAGGAAACCTTCAGATGCCCCGACCAAATGATTGCAAATGCATGAAAATACAAAAAGGAAAATCCGAAACGACTGTAAACTGTCAGTGACGATACAGCAAAATACGATACAGCAAAATAATTCGTTCGGCGTCTTCAAAAAAATTCAAAAGGATCTACATCTTGCCGTAATTGGCCCTACTATTCGTACACAACTGATAGACAGCAATTTATTCGCAACAAGTCTATGAAAGATGTCATTGCTGACAAAGAAATAGGCAGCAGCACACTTAAATGTGGCCCAAAAACATATCGATTGGCCGAAAGAAAAATGGAGAAACATACTTGTGGACCGACGAAAACAAAATGGTTATATTTGGTGGTACTGGTTCTAGACAGTATGTTAGACGTCTCCTGTCATCAGTCAGGATTATTAACCTAATTTCTCACAGCACTTATGTATGTATGTGCGTTAATTTTATTCATAACTGGTGGGACGACAAATTTTTTGAGAAACTTTTCTTGGCAGGTTTATTTACTCTTAGAGTTTTTGCCAGAAATCTGCTGCTGAGAGGAAAATCGACGAAGAAAAATTTTTTGTATTTTATTTTGATGTCTGGCCTGGGACTCGAACCCTGGCTTTACGTCTAATAAGCCAACACACTACCTACTAGACTAGGGCGACTTCACGGCTTAGTATACACAAAAGACAGTAAAACATGGTGCTGCAAAACTAATTTTATGGGGAAGCTTTTCATATAATGGCTAAGGCCAAATTCATCCCATTAGGGGCTTAATGGATAGGTAAGTCTATGTCGGCATATTGAAAGAAGTGATGCTACCACAAGCAGAGTGGAATATGCCTCTAAAATGAATATTCCAAAAAGCTAATTACCAGAAACACTCCAGATGAGTGGCTAGCTCAGTCTCTTGACCTTAATCCCATAGAACATCTATGTTGCAAAGAAACAACCGTCAAATGCAGAAGAATTATGGATTACAATGCTCGCATGCGTAGCATCAAATTCCTTTAAACAGATGCGAAGATCTTATTGACTTAATGCCTCATAGATATGCTGAAGTCATTAAAAACAATGGTTATTCAACCAAATACTAAAATAATTTGAAGCTTTTAAGTTAGGTTATCAAACGCAACGAAAGCGAAATCAACAAGAGGCAATGTGTACACAATACATACGACATAAATTCTCCAACAAATACATCGAACACGATCTAAGCAAACCAACAACGACAAGCATAAGAGCAAAAGGGGTAGGCAAACGCAACAACATGAAATGTGTCCTCCCCTCACACAAAAAGTTACAATAAGTATGCATACAACGATTACATCAAACTCATTTGATACATTCTTAAGAGCGAGTGAATCGAACCACACAACACAACTTACAAAAAAAAAAAAAAAAATAGAAAATAGGCCCATAAGCAGAAATTAATGGAGCAGCAAACATAGCAAGCACACAACCTTCTAGTCACTAGAATCTAGTGAGCATGTTGTGTTAAGGGGAGTCAAAATCAACGACAACATCATACGTGTTGTAAAGCATAAGAATGATAAACAAACTTCAAACTTTGAACAAGAGATTCCCAGGTTGCATGATATTGTTACGCAAATGGAAACGACTTAACATCATTTAACATTAACGATAGACCAAAGCTACATAAAACAAAGACCATCAGTATGAAAGAGTTAAATAATCAAACGCAACGAAAGCGAACTTAATAAGAGGCAACGCGTACACAATACATACGACCAACCCACATTCACTAACAAATACATCGAACACGTTCCAAGCAAACCGACAACAGCAAGCATGAGAGCAAAAGGGGTAGACAAGTAAACAAACGCAACAACATGCAGTGTGTCCTCCCCTCATAGTAAACGTTACAATAAGTATGCGTACAACATTTATATCAAACTAATTTGATTCATTCTGAAGATCGAAACACAAATACATCGACACGTTTCAAGCAAACCAACAACAGCAAGCATGAGAGCAAAAGGGGTAGACAACTAATCAAACGCAACAAGAAACAATGTGGGGAGCACACACATTCATTCATTCTGAAGATCGAAACACAAATACATCGAGCACGTTCCAAGCAAACCAACAACGACAAGCATGAGAGCAAAAGGGGTAGCCAAGTAAACAAACGCAACAACATGCATTGTGTCCTCCCCTCATACTAAACGTTACAATAAGTATGCGTACAACCTTTACATCAAACACATTTGATGGATTCTTAAGATCGAGTGAATCGAACCACTTAACAAAACTAACGAAAAAAAAATAGGAAATAGGCACACAAACAAAAAAGGAGAAAGCAGCAAACAGAGCGAACACATAACCTTCTAGCTACTTGAATCTAGTGAGTATGTTAGTGTGCGTAAGCAAATCATACTTATTTTGTCTCACATTGTGTAAGCAATGAGTTAAGGGGAGTTGAAATCAACAACAACATCATACGTATTGTTAAGTATGAATAGGATGTGTTACTTCAAACTTTGAATAAGAAATCCGAGGTTCCATGCTATTTAAAGAAAGTATGTATGAATGCGTTTAAGTTTGAGTGAAATTATATGCTTGATTCGCTTCTATTCATCTTTTTGAATGAACTCATTGCTGATCTCAGAGTGTATGTGTGTTTTGTTTTGCTACCACACCACCCCCCATATGCCTAAACAAAACCAAATTGTTTTTTTTTTTGTGTTGCTACATTGTAACAAAACAAAGTACTGTAAGTGTTAGAATTAATAAAGAAAACAAAAAGGCAGAGCCACACAAACCCTGATAAATACATATTTTTTTGCTGGTGGTCAACAAATATTAATTTTGCTAGGACATAAAAGAAAAAGGATAAAAATTAAAATAAAAAAATATTTAAAATAAATAAATATAAATATTTAAGTTAATGATACAAAAAGAAAAACAAAATTAATATTAAAAAATATTTAAAATATAAAAACAACAAGATTAGAAAATTTAAAAAAAAAAAATTTGGAAAAACAAATTTTATCAATTAAAATCTTTTACTTAGGCCATTTGATTGGAGTCATGCAAAAATATTTAAAATCAATTAAATTAATGATACAAAAAGAAAAACAAAATTTAATATTAAAAAATATTTAAAATATAAAAACAACAAGATTAGAAAATTTAAAAAAAAGGTTTAAATACAAATTTTATCAATTAAAATCTTTTGCTCAGGCCATTTGATTGAAGTCATGCAAAATTTCCTTCAATCAAATAACCTTGAAATCATAATAACATTACTGCAGTATTACTCTTCAAACAGTAATGTTATTATTTTTCTTTCTCTCTCTTTCTACCAAACCATGATGGTATACACCATTCGTTTTGCACGCATAGTAACATAGATTTACAAATATTTTTAAAACTCACCTCTCAACTCACACCATTCATTTTCGTCATTGCTTGTGCATAAAACAACGCAGAAAAAAAAAACACATACACACACACACACTTTTTCACTTTTAAGGCCATGCAAAAACAACACAACATTTTTTTTTTCTTCTTTTTTTCGGTATTAACCGGTTGCTCTGCTTTTGTACTCCCGTATGGGAGTTTTCTTATTTTATTATTACATATAAACCATTTGTTGTTGTTGTTTTATATTTTTATATATGCATGGCCTTACACTAACACAAACATTTCACTATTTCATTTCACAATTTGCTTCTTTTTTTTTTGCGTACATCATTGCTGAGGTACACCATTTTGAAAAATTTTCATTTTTTCTTATTAGAACTACGCACCGAAAATATTAATTAAAACACTTGTATTATTAAAACAAACAATCGCACACACGCACTTTTTATTAAATATTACTTTTTTTAACACTTCTTTTAATTATTTCTTCTTTCTTCATAAAAAAAACTTTAATTTGTTACCATTTACTTCAGATTTTAACCCGCACGCATTTTTATGCACATCTTCTTTAACGCGAAAACTTTAACTAACCGTCTGTCGGCTTTGTAGTTCTTTTCAAAGCAATGCAATCAAATAACATGTCAATCATTAACATAACGATTACAAGACAATAACAACAACAATTAGAACAAACATAGGCTTTCCTTTACTTTTAATGAGAACAAACAAAAAATGTCTCCCACAATTCATAAAATGTTATCAAATTACCCCAAAAAAAACTTAACATTAATAACCCACCCATAAACACTAGGAGAATTAAAAAACAACAACCAGAACAAACACAAAAGGTTGTTTGCCTGTTACCATTGCTCTCCCCCTTATTTTAAAAAAAGAATATAAAAAGAGAGCACAACATTTCATAAAAACTTCACGAAATCTTAACCACATTACAGCACAGATCAACATGTTTGATAATTTCTAAAGCCATTGTTATTGTAAAATCAAGAGTTTGCCGTCAAACAATGTTAAGAAGATTTCTTGCATTCTCCATTACATGAGAGCAAACAACACACTTTCCTCTCTCTCAGATCATTATTTTCAAGGGCATACAAAACACAAACGAAAGAAAACAAAAACAAACAACAACAAATGCTCTCATCTTACTTTTCTCTTTCTCTAAGTATGCCTATATCAATAAGTTACAAAAACAATTAGAAGAACATCATATTTCTTTTCCACTCCAAAATTACATAGTTTTGCAAAGCAAGCATGAGAATAATACTCATTCATTCATTCATTAATCATTTTAATGCAAATATGAGTGAGAAAAAAACTGTCATGCATTTGCTTTCATGCGCCTACATTCATTATTCATTCAAAGTCCTAATGTTCTTTAACATACACAGAAAACATTTAAGTTTAATACAATGTGTGTAGAAAAAACAGTAGCCAAAAACAGTATCAGGCATTCGACTTCATGCATTCGAGAAATGCCTTCGTTTTGTTATTCATGCATTCACTCACAATACGAAATGGTCTACTGGCACACTAACCATATTGATTACAGTGTAAGTATGTGCGTTAAAAAAACATACAAGCATTCGGCTTCTTGCGAAAATGTTCGTTCGATTGTCGTAAAACGAAAGAGTATGAGTTGTTTGCTGTATTAAAGGGGTATGAAAACAAACAACTCTTTTGTATAACCACACTCGCTTTGATTTTGTATGGACATACACATATTAATCGCCTTGAGAAAAAAGAAAACGAAACAACATGAATGTATTGATGGATTCTATGATATTTACAAAAACAAAAACAATTGTATTGTTAATGCTTTGCTTCAATTTTTGTTTACATTTTTCCACTCTTCTGCCACCTTGCTCTCACATAATTTTATACACACACACCATGAACAAAACGCAAATTTGAATGACACTCCTTCGCGTGTTATGAATGCTTTTGAAAAAAACAATTAACAGAGAGGAAACGGATATTGTTAACTGTTAGCTTAACATTGTTTGACCACAAACATATATTAACATTGATTTGAATGCATGTTGATCTGTGCTGTAATTTGGTTAACATTTCGTTAAGTTTTTATTAAATGTTATGCTCTCCTCTTATATTTTTCTATTTTAAAATAAGGAGAGCAAAGTTAACAGTTAAATAACATATTGTGTTTGGTTTTGTTGTTATTTTTTATTTGATCATAGTGCTTGAGGGTGCGTTATTAATGTTAAGAGATTTTTATGTTAATTTTGTTAACATTTAATGAGTTTTTATTCACTGTAAGCAAAAATAAATGCTTTTTTCCAACATTCCAATTTCATTTACAGATGCACGTAATTGTTGTTGTTATTGTTTTGTAAAAAAATGCTATGTACCAAGAAAATGAGAAAGAGAGAGAGAGAGAGAGAGAAAGAAAACCAATTTATTTATCGGTTGTTAAGAAAAAAACACTAACACTACTGTGTAAAGAGTAATGTTATTGTGATTTCAATGTTATTTGCTTGCAAACCAGCCTGTTAAAGGTTTTAGGAAGGAATTTTTGCATGAGTTTAATCAAAAGGCGTGAGTAAAATGTTTTGAGTCATTAAATTTGTGTTCAAGTTTTTTTTGTTATGTTTTTTTTAGTTTGTTTTTATTTATTTCTAACTAATACACGTCCGAAGACGAAGTTTGAGTCTGATAGTGATGAATGCGACTCATACTTTGTGATTTCGATGATGTATGAGTGTTACGATGAGTATGAGTATGAAGTTGCATAAACATGCAGGTTTTACAGGAAACAACACCAAAATTAATTAAGAATAGGCCATCTGGAAAAAAAAAACAATTCTAGAAGGATTTCTTTAGGAATGTAGGACATTTTCCTGCAAAAGTTAATTGCAATAGATTTCATATGAAGGATATGGGACTAAACACCCTGGCTGTACTCACGAGATACTAATTGCATTGCAAAAAATATAGAAAAACAGACTAAAGTTCATTTAGTCAGGCAACCAGATAGATTTCAAATTATTAAGCCTCTGTTAGGAAACGGTACACATCCCTATATCAGACACCAGACATCTAGTGATCATAGAAGGTTACCATTAAATATCTTAAAATGCTTTAAGCCTTTATAGTTGTATATAAAGGGTCCGCCAAATAACTATTTTTTTTTTTATTAGAAATGGTTTAC
The DNA here is from genome assembly GCA_014635995.1 of Sarcophaga peregrina. Lineage (NCBI taxonomy): Eukaryota > Metazoa > Arthropoda > Insecta > Diptera > Sarcophagidae > Sarcophaga > Sarcophaga peregrina. The sequence continues at coordinate 93,445,038 of CM025790.1, read as the reverse complement.
AAAAAAAACCTTCTGAATATTTTCTAAAAATTTCTTTTTTTATTTGAAAGCACAATCCTTTCGATTAATAATGGAAAATAATTTCATTCAAATGGCTAACTCAGCTGGCCATGCAGTAGCCTATACGAACGGTCCAATTTTTAAACACATTATCGATTGTGTGCAGCTGTATCGGAGCTCCAAAGTGGCCAAACGACATCAGTTCTACGGCTGATAATGCGATCTTCAAAATCAGGCCGCAAAACATCGAGTGTAACTTCGGCTGTGTCGCACGTAACGCCATCCTGTTGAAACCAAATATTGCCAATATCCTCCTCTTCAATTTTTGTGAATAAAAATTCATTCAACATGGCCCGACAACGATCGCCGTTGACTGTAACGGCCACTCCCTGCTCATTTTCGAAGAAAATGGCTCAATTATGCCTCTGGATCAAAATTCGCAACTAACAGAGACTCGTTTTGGGTGCGTCGGCTTTTAAACGTATGCGTGCGAGTTGTCCGTGCCCTAAAGGCGACAATTTTGCTTGTTTACATACCCGCCTAGATCAAAATGAGCTTCATCTGAAAAGATGTTTTTTTTTTGCCAAAATCGGCATCTTCTGTAAGTCGATCGCAGGCCAACTTAGCGAAGCGAAAACGCGTACACACAACCATATTCGTTTAGCGGAGGGATAAAACTTATTATCTGTCAAATCAGACATGAGCCATTCACGAAATAAGCACTAGTTGAAAAGAAAACATTAGATGGCGGACATGATATTTCCAAACATTTTTTGTTTTGCTCTTCCGTTTGTATTTGAAAGAAAAACTTTCAATGAATATGTTATTATTATCATTGGACAACAACAACAACAAAAACAAAAAAAAAAAATAAATTTCAAAATCCTCTTATCGGTAATAATTTGTGCAGTAATGTCATCATTTTACCACATCACTCTTACAAAATTACAAATGGAAATGGAGTATCAGTGAGTGCACAATCATAATCAAACTCAACGTTTTTAGAATTTTTATCAATGCCATCAGCAACAGTAGCAGCAGCAGCATGGACATCAATATCAACATCGTCATCATCATCGTCATCATCATCATCATCATCATGGGCAACATCAATGCCATTGCCTACAGCACAGCATGGTATGTACATAGAGCCCAGCACAGGAGTCATAGACGACATTAGTTGTAGTAACAGTTGTATTAGTACACTATCATAGTGTTAGTAAAAGCGACACTAACGTGGCAATAAGGTATGCCAGCAATAACACTAAAATTGTGTGGGTGTGTGTGTGTGTAACACAGCGTTTTTCTTTACCAACATTTATGGATTTGTAATTCATTGTGAACCCAACCACTAAGTCCTGGGAAAGTAATTTCCAACACACATTCCATCACCAATACGACCATCACCAACACCACCATCACCGCCACCAATTCTGGCGCAACCCAATCAACCAACAACAAACATTACAACGCTCTAGATGACTAAATAAATTATTGAATGGAGGAGGTCTAAAACGAATGATATCGATAGCGGCCTTAAAACGTTTTAATAGAACGAACGAACGAACAAAATTTTCACTGGCATCCAGTGTTGATTTTCCAATATTTCACTGTGTTGTTAGTGCTTTGCGTTGTGTACGCTTTAAGAAGGTTTTATGACCAGTCTCTGTCGTCTGTCGTAATGCTCACCATATTTTTATGACACACTCAGTACTCGTACATGATGGAAAAACAATGTGTTTTCCACCAGGAAACCCTCCACTTTACTGTCAGCGTGTGCAATATGAGCGATTTTCTTTCTTGTGTAATGCCTCTGAGTTCGATTCCCATTGAGGAGCGGTTTTCATATCAAAATTTGGAAGTTTCTTATTCGTTCGAAAGACCTATTTGATGTAAACCCAAAATCTACACCAAACAGTGACTTCTTTTGGACTATATTGGACTCACTTGGATAGGTACTAACTAACATGCTTCCTTAATTGGTCATTACGATCTATCTTCTCCCACCACCAATGTTATTCATGAGTGGCAGCATCTACAGTTTACCTTCGACCGAGAACGACAGATTTTTAACAAACTTTTCATTGCAATTTTTTTTTTGCTCTCAGAGTTTTTGCCAGAACTCTGCTAAGAGGAAGTCCCCGCTAAATTGTATTCCATATTTTGTTTGGTTGATGTCCAAGCTAAGGTTTGAGCCATGGGGTTGGGTCTGATAAGTCAACTCATAACCTACTAGACTAGGCTATTATGTGGGGCCTATAATATTGCTCATATGCCCCACCCCGCGCCTTTCCTAGCTGGAGATCATCTGTAATGTTCAATTATATACGACTCGGACGCAAAAAAATACGACAGGAAATTGTCTTCATATCCTGCAGGTTAATGTCCAAACTAAGGTTTAATCCACGTGGTAGACCCAACTAACTCACTACCTACTAGACTAGGCCATTATGTGGGAACTATAATATCGTTCATATGCCCGCCCCGGCTTCCCTAGCTGGAGAGCATCTGTAATGTTCAATTATATACGACTAGGATACAAAAAAAAAAATACCGCAGGAAGTCGCCCCTAAATTGTCTTCATATCCTGCAGGTTGATGTCTAAGCTAAGGTTTGACCCACGGTATTGGATCTAATAAGTCAACTCACAACCTAGACTATTATGTATTCACTAGGCTATTATGTGTGCACTATAATTATAGTTCATATGCCTGCTCCGTTTTCCCCAAGTGGAGAGTATCTGAAATGTTCAATTATACACGACTCTGACACTAAAAAAGTACTAATAATATCATGGCTGACAGGAAGTCGCCGCTAAATTGTATTCCATATTTTGTTTAGTTGATGTCTAAGCTAAACATTGACCCACGAGGTTGGATCTAATGAGACAACACACAACCTACTGAACTAGGCTATTATGTGGGGACAATAATATCGTTCATATGCCCGCTCCGCCTTCCCCAGGTGGAGAGCATCTGAAATGTTCAATTATACACGACTCTGACACTAAAAAAGTACGAATAATATCATGGCTGACAGGAAGTCGCCGCTAAATTGTTTTCATGTTCTGCAGGTTGGTGTCTAAGCTAAGGTTTGAGCCATGGGGTTGGGTGTAATAAGACAACTCACAACCTACTAGACTAGGCTATTATGTGGGACCTATAAAATTGCTCATATGCCCCACCCCGCGCCTTTCCTAGCTGAAGAGCATCTGTAATGTTCAATTATATACGACATTAACCCAAAAAAAGTACGAATAATATCATGACTGACAGGAGGTCGCCGCTAAATTGTTTTCATATTCTGAAGATTGATGTCTAAGCTAAGGTTTGAGCCATGTCGTTTGGCCACCTTGGAGCTGTGATTTGACACCATTGGATTATTATTTGTGGGATGCCGTCAAAGATAAGTGTTACGCCGAGACAAGCCAGTGACAGTTGACGCTTTAAAGGACAATATTCATGAAGCCATTGGGTGAAATACAGCTGCACACAGTTGATAATGTGCTTAAAAATTGGATTGATCGTGTAGGCTACTGCATGGACAGCCGAGTTAGCCGTTTGAATGAAATTATTTTCCATTATTAACCGGAAGGATTGTACTTTCAAATAAAAAAAAGAAATTTGAGAAAATATTCAGTTGGTTTTTTCAAAAAAAGAAAAATTTAATTGGCGGACCCTTTACAATTTCAATGTAAACACAGTCTTATTTACTTAATTGTAATCGTTTTTTTCGTATACAATACAATGACCGTTCCTTTGTAATTGTAATTTAAATGTAAACGAAATCATCCAAACAATGTTATCGTATTTCAAATAAAAATCTCCTTTTACGTTCAACATTTGCATCAATTATAGCCTCAAGTGTAAAACTTCAAATCCTTGTCATTTTAATCAATTTTGAATATTGCCAAACCATTTAGAAAACACAAATCGATGGGATAGGCTTAGCCTAACCGGCCATTGTTTGTTAATGTTTAAAGCAGGCAAAGCAGGGAGAGAAAACAAGTATCATTCATTGTCAACAATCAATTTGTAACCCTCCTTTTTACAGGTAAATTGTCGATAATCATTAACTCACAACAAAACAATTGAAACCGCAAAAAAAAACCAACAACAACCAACAAAAACAAGGATTACAAATTATCCTCCAACGTAATTGATGTAAATGTTTGACGAAGATTTGAATTTTGAATTTTCATGGAGAGGCAGGCAGTAAAGAAATTTGGAATACCTTATGGATAGCGAGGAAGTTGCCGTAGTCTAGTAGGTTTAAACCCTAGGTCCAACAGAAATCACCTCTCAGCAAATTTCTGGCAAAAACTCTGAAAGTAAAAAAATGTTGTCATAAAAAGGTTCTTAAAAATCTGTCGTTCCGAGTCGACTTTAAACTGTAGGTCCCCCCAACTCATGTATAAAATTAACACACGCAACATAAGTTTGTGCGAGAAGCTAGTCACCGTAGTCTAGTGGGTAGTGTGTTGGTTTATTACACGTAAAGCCAGGATTCGAACCCCAGGTCAGACATCAAAAAATATTTCTTTGGCGATTTCCTCTCCGCAGATTTCTGGCAATATTTCTGAGAGTAAATAAAATTGCTATGAAAAGTTTCTCTAAACAATCCGTCGTTCGGAGTCGACTTTAAACTGTAGGTTCCGCCACTCATGCATAAAATTACCGCACACAACATAAGTGGTGTGAGAAACTAGATCAATAATCCTAACTGAAGGGTTGTAATGACCAATTATGTGTGAGAAGCTCGAAAATCCGGACTAAAGTCGAATACCGGCTTAACAACAATTGTTAAGGCAGCAAGTTGCTTGTGATAGTAGGTACAATCCCTATCGATCTACTGGCAGCAGAGCGGATGAAGATTTATAAGGCGAAATCGGCTGGAAACCACATAACCTGTCACTTCAGGGAACACACCATTTCAGAATGGCAACGACGATGGAACGACGAAAATAGAGGAAGGTGGACGGCGAGACTTATTCCGGAAATAAATTTGGAGAAGTAAATTATTACGTTACACCCATGCTATCGGGCCACGGATATTTTAGGAAATATCTGAACAGAATAAGCAAGACCCCCAACCCTTACTGTCTTTACTAGGAAGTGAAGTAATTGATGATGCAGAGCACACTGTTTTCGAATGTGCACGCTGGCAGAGCTATCGCTCTGCACTGACGTCGATGATCGGAACGATAACGGCCGCTAACATTGTCGGAGTTATGATAGCGAGTAGAGAGAATTGGGCCTCTGTGGCAAATTACGTGGAGCACATTCTGAGACTGAAGAAGAGAGATCTGGAGGCTGTGGAGCATGTGGGCATAGGTGACATTAGCTCACGTGTCAAACGAGGTCCCGGAGTCAGGAGCTTGGACGGAAGGAATAGTGGAGACAATTAGAAGCCTCCCCAACCTTCATTACGCAGTCCGGACGCGGATGTGAACATGAAGGCAGCCAAAGGGCCAAAAGGACTCTACTTCGAAGTAATGCCACTGTAGTTCCGGAGTGCACACAACAGTCCACAGTACGAGGGGGGGATTTAGTGAGTAAGGGCCCCACACACGGACGACGTGACGACTTCCTCTATGGTGCGGTTACGTACATTTGTCCCTCCTCGGCGTAAACAAAAAAAAAAAAATGCAGCAAGTTATGAGCATTACGATTATGTATGAGTGTGACGATAATGTATGAGTAGGATGAACGACATGTTGTTTGAGTCTGATGATTATATGTAAATGAGTTTGACAATAATGTTTGAATATAATGCATGATATGGTGTATGAGTATGATGTGCGACATAGTGCTTGAGTATGATGTGTGACAAGGGGTAATCACCATAATGTATGAGTTTGACAATAACATATGAGTATGATGTATGACATGGTGTATGAGTATGATGTGTGACATGGTGTATAAGTACGATGTATGACAAGGTGTATGATTATGCAGGAGTTTGACAATAACATACGAGTATAACCTACAACATGGTGTACGAGTATGATGTGTGAAATAGTGTATAAGTATAATGGTGTATAAGTATGACAAGGGGTAATCACCATAATGTATGAGTTTGATAATAACATACGAGTATGATGTATAACATGGTGTATGAATATGATAATGACGTCTGAGAGTGATGATGATGTATACATCATGATGACGATTATCTTGACTAAACTAGCAGTAAGCCTTACTAGGTTTCACTTGTTAGGCGTAATAATGCCAATATCGTCCGTATGCTTAAGCAATTGGACAGTTTTGTGAAGCCACAGATTAGCTTTCTTCAAGAAATTTGAAGAAGTCGCACGATAAGTTATCCAATTGCCTAATATTCCGCTATGTATTCAAAGGTTTCAAGAGATAAGAAATTATTTAAGGGATTTGCTTGATATTCTTTTGGAGTTGTCGTCGTCTTATAGGTAGTGTGTTGCCTTATCAGGCGTAAGGCTACAGTTCAAAATCCAGGTTAAACATCAAAAAGAAATTGTGAAAAAATATTCCTTCGGCGACTTCAACTCAACAAAGTCCTGGCAAAAACTCTGAGAGTAAATAAAACCTGCCATGAAAAAGTTTCTCAAAAATCTGTCGCCCGGAGTCGTCTTTAAATTGTAGGTCCCACCACTCACATATAGAATTAACAGACACAACATAAGTGGTATGAAAAGCTAGGCCATAATCCTGACTTTAAGGGGTCTTAAATGTCGCCTTATAGGTGACAAAAAGAGGTATGCACTGACTTGGTATTCATGGCTCTTTTGTCAGGATTTAACATGTTATGAATGAAGTGATCGAAAGTGTACTCACCACTAATAAAGTCAAATCAGTGTTTTGTTAAGTGGCTTAAGTTTTTCTAGGAATATGGAAGCCTCGTATAGATTGTATTTCAGAAAGGTCCCGACGTAATAAATTATCACCCAGAAGAGTTACTGAGAAATTCAAGGATTGTGTATTAGGTTAGGTTAGGTTAGGTCGTAGTGGTAGCTCTGATATCACAAAACTAGAGCACGCATGCGGCCCGGGTGAAACGCAGTCCCTGTACTAAAAAAGTTCCGCCAAATCAGGGAAAGGAAGAAGTTGATCAGCGCAAGGGCTGCACAACAAAAGCACGACTACCCCGTACTGGAAAACCAGCCAGAAAATTTGATGAACGAAGCTATATCCTTGATATCAATAGATGATAGCTCCGTTAAGCTAACAAGGAATGGGGAGCCAAATAACCTATATCTACACCTAGCAAGAGACGGGCACTGGCAAAGAAAGTGAATAACGGGTGAGAGCGCGACTAAACTTATGAAACCCTAGCACCTCTCAACCAGCCCAAGCCGCTAATGAATGTATGGAGAGCCTTGATGTTGGCTTTCGACACAGAACTCAAGCTCTCAAAGAAGACTCTGCGAAGGGTCCTCAACCTACCAAGGGCTAGGCAGTTACAGAGGAGATGTTCGATAGTCTCCAACTCCTCCTCATCAATACTCCGGCTGGGATCTGCTCCAGATCCCCGTCAGGGACCTAATCTCGCAGTGCCCCGTGATAAAAGGGGCATTGTGTATTGAATAGATACCATAATGGTAAGACCAAATGAAGGCCAATGTTGCCATTGATTGGGTAGACGGAACAAATCTGAAAATACCAATAAAGGCGCTGGAGATTCTATTTGATTTAAGGCCGTTGTTTATATCCATACATAATTGGTAATTACAACCCTGCAGTCAGGATAATTAATCTAGTTTCTCACACCATTTATGTTGAGTGCGTTAATTTTACACAGAAGTGACGGGACCTACATCACAACGGGCCGCCATGCGTGCTCAAGGGAGCTTTGTGATATCAGAGCTACCACTACGATGGGACCTAGAGTTTAAAGTCGACTCCGAACAATAGATTTTTGAGAAAATTTTCAAGGCCATTTTATTTACTCTCAGAGTTGTATAGGGTAGTAAGAACTAGAACTTTAGGCACAATGATTGAGGGATATTGGAAGATAAATCTAATACGAGTTCATTTGGGAGACATCAAAGCCTATTAGATCGAATGTCTGAAACCTCCTTACTTTTGAAAAATGGACAAGTCATTGTGTATTGCTGTCCATGGTCAAATTTGTCAAAACAGACTGAACAAATGACATTTAATTTGTTAGGCGTAGAGCTTTAATAAGATATCTGTTGACATCAACTGTCAAATTGTGTGTTTGAAATTTATATTTAACGAGTATTGTTTGATCCTTAAGTCTAGTTATTCTCTTTTGATAGAGTGTAGGGTACTTACTAAAGTTCACATGGGAGCATCATTCTAATCACTTTCAAACACTGTTTAACAGAATGTCATCATTTCATTATCAAATGTCATCATTGTGTTTATCAATGTCGTTGTTATTGAATTTTAAATACCGTTATCATTATGGAAATTCGCTGTTGTTGTTGTTGTCATTATAGTCCTTACGGAAAGTATCCTTGTAATAAAGGCTGCCATGAATTCTGAAATGAATGTTCAACAATACTTTACTTAAATGGCCGTATGGGCGTATGGACGTATGGACGCATGGTCGATTGGTCTACAAAGCTTTGTGGCAATTTTAAATCGGAAAAAAAAAAATTATTTTAAATGTCAGTACCTTTGCCCTAGTCTAGCTGGCTGGCTATGTGTCACAATCATTTGTTCTCTACATATTGTTGAGGTTTTTGTGTGCAACATTTTCCTTCCCACATTTTGTTTTTATTTTTAACGTTTTCCTGTTTTCGTTTTTATGGGAAAATGTGGCGGTGGTGGTTGTATTCTAAAACTTAAGGGCAATTTTGTTGCTCTGCTTATACCCTACTAACCAACCAACTAACCCATCGTACCATCGTACCCACCTAGCCGCCTACTTACAATGTGTGGGTGGGTTTGCTATGCAGTTCCACTTTTTTTATCCATTTTAGCTGCTGTTATAAATGACTAAACGATTATTTGAGTCTGTATGTCAAAGATATCAATTTTCATCAACAAATGCCACCCTAATGCCCCCTCCACCCCCTTACCCCCGTGCCTTCCATTATTCATTTTTCATGCGGGTTTTTGTGTATGCGTTCTTACTGTTGACAGTTTTCGAATGACGCTCGCTGACTTTAAAGCCCGCGCTAACTACATTTAAATGACATCGTTTTTTTTCACACTGCCATCCATCGCTTTATTTATAGCATTTCGCCATTTTTTTTTTTGTTTCTTCTTCTTCTTTTTCTATTTTTATTTAAGCAATGACGCAAATTGCTAGACAATGGAACAGGAAATGGTTCCAAAAGGTTTTCAATAGAGAATCTTAAGTTTAAGCATTTTGATCACAATCAATTCAATTTGAAATAGAATTTCAATAAAAAAACACGAAAAGAACATTTTAATATCCTAGCTTAACTTTGTTGGATTGTAATTGTGGTGCGTGCTACAAGCTTATTTCTTAAGCCTGGACTTTAAAACAAGGTGCCCTTAAAAGTGGAATTAACAGAATTCCCAAGATTGTTAATTCGCATAGAATTCTTATAAGAAAAGTAAGCCTTTTTGTTTTCTAATCCTACATACCCTATAGCCAGGACTACAACCTAGCTTTTCACAGCAAGATAAAGGGTCCGCCAAATAACTTTTTTTTTTTGAAAATGCTTTAAAAAAATTTTTTTTAAAAATTTTAATTTTTTTTTTAATTAAACCTGCTCTCAGGGGATGACCCCTACCCATACAGTGCATTGTGCAGGTTTAGGAAAGGTGGAATGAGGGAAGATGGTGACTATAAAATGGCCAGTGCTATACCTTCACCATTACACAGTCTACAGCAATCGTCCCCAAGAAGTCCGCAGTTTCTCACACCACTTATGTTGTGTGTGTTAATTTTATTCAGAAATACGTTAACATTGTTTGGATGATTTCCTTTACTTTTAAATTACAATTGCAAAGGAATGGCCATTTTGTATACGAAAAACCATTAAAATAAAAATAAGACTGTTTACATAGAAATTGTAAAGGGTCCGCCAAATAATTCTTATTTTCTTTTTTTTTTGAAAAAACTTTTGAATATTTTCTCAAATTTCTTTTGTATTTGAAACTACAATCCTTCCGGTTAATAATGGAAAATAATTTCATTCAAATGGTTGACTCGGCTGGTCATGCAGTAGCCTACACGATCGGTCCAATTTTTATCGATTGTGTGCAGCTGTATTTCACCATTGGCTTCACAAATATTGTCCTTTAAAAGCGTCATTTGTCTCTGGCTTGTCGGCGTAAAACTTATCTTTCACGGCGGCCCACAAATAATAGTCCAACGGTTTCAAATCACAGCTCCGAGTTGGCCAAACAACATCAGCTTTGAGGCTGATAATGCGATCGTCAAAACCAGGGGGCAAAATATCGAGTGTAGCTTTGGCTGTGTGGCATGTAACGCCGTCCTGTTGAAACCAAATATTGCCAATATCCTCCTCTCACAATTTTTATTCGTTCACCAATGGCTTCACGAATATTCGCCTTTAAAGCGTTAATTGTCTCTGGCTTGTCGGCGTAGCACTTATCTTTGACGGCACCCCACAAATAATAGTCCAACGGTGTCAAATTGCAGCTCCCAGATGACCAAACAACATTAGCTCTGCAGATAATAATGCGATCTTCAAAAACAGGGCGCAAAACATCGAGTGTAGCTTCGGCTAAGTGGCATGTAGTGCCGTCCTGTTGAAATCAAATCTTGCCAATATCCTCCTCTTCAATTTTTGTGAACAAAAATTCATTCAACATGGCCCAATAATGATCGCCATTGACTGTAACGGCTACTCTTTGTTCATTTTCGAAGAAAAATGGCTAAATATTGCTCTGGACCAAAATCCGCACCAAACAGTGACTCGTTTTGGATGCGTTTGGATTTTCTGTGCCCCAATTGCGACAATTTTGCTTGTTGACATACCCGCCAACAAGATCGAAATAAGCTTCATCTGAAAAGATGATTTTTTTTTGGCAAATCGGCATCTTCTGTAAGTCGATCGCAGCCCACTTAGCGAAGCGAAAACCCGTATACAAAGCCATATTCGTTCAGCGGAAGGATTAAACACTTTATCTGTCAAATCAGACTTGAGCTAAGTGTTACCATTCACGAAATATGCACTAGTTGGAAACAAAAACTTTAGATGGCGGACCCGATAGGTGTGTTAATTTTATCCATAAGTAGCCTGATCTACAACTTAAGGTCGAAGGCCATCTGAAGCTTTAAAATTTTCTGTCAGAGTGGTTACCAGAAGCCTAATGGGAGAAAGCCACTGTTTTATACGAAATGTCAGCATTGGGGTTTGAACCTAGATTCGTCTAACAAGGACTATCTATTAGACTCTGGCAACTCTAATTTCTAATCTACTAATTGTAATCGATCACTTTGTACATCCGATAGAGAAATATATGAAGAAAGAAGCGAATTTAAACTGAAAGATTGAGATCAAGAGAGTTCCTGGTTCACTCGGTACTTCTGAAATATCTACAGTGGCGTTGTCAAGTAATTTCGACTGTCAGAATGGCAGATTACATGGATACAAAAGTCTATAACATGTTCGGATAAATTTTTCGTAGATGCTTCCAATTCATATAGCAAAAGTAACTGTTTGCCGTGGATTTTGAACCGACGATGTTATCAGCCCATATTTCTTCTTTCGTCCACGGGTAGTCGAAGATTATCAACTGTTTTTACCCTGTATTGGGTGGTCTGGACATCAAGGATATGTAGTTTCGACATACAATACATACATGCATAATTGGGGTCATTGCAACCCTTTAGCCAGAGTTACGACCTTGCTTCTCACACCATTTATGTGTTGTGGGCGTTAATTGTTATGCATGAGTGGGGGGGATTTTGAGAAACTTTTCATGGCAATTTTTATTTGCTCTAAGAATTCTTGCCAGAAATCTGCTGCTGAGAGGAAGTCGCCAAAGAAATATTTTTTTTCGAATCCCGTTTTTGATTTCTGATTGGGGATTTGAACCCAACTCACTACTTACTAGACTACGGCGGCTTATATTAACGGCAATCAGTCTTGATTAAGTCTCTGAATCATTGAAAATATGAGCCATCGAATAAAAATATGCCTTGGAAGCCATGACGAGTATTTAGCCGATGTTTTGTTACACACGTTTTTCGTTTTTGATGTCTGACCAAGGGTTTGAACCCTGGCTTCTCGTATAATAAGCCACCAAACTACCTATTAGGCTAGGGCGACATATATTAACAACAATTAGCCTCAATTACGTCTCAGAGTTATTGAAAATATGAGGCATCGAATAAAAATATGCTTTGGAAGCCGTGGTGAGTATTCCTTTGAAAAATTTTATTTTTTTAACCTTAAGAACGCATATTTTGATTGGATCACCCTTTATAAGAAGGCAACACCAGTATTAAGTGTATTTCGTCTATCAACATGGAAAAGTAAATAAAAAATCTAAGCAATTCCCCAACGAAGTATTCCAATTGGCCTTTGGAGAAAACAATTCATCAACGTCAATGATTTTTCCTGTTATTTAAATTACTTTAATCACGCAACATTTCAAATTAAACTTATTATTGTCCAAATCAGGACTTTGAGCTAAGTCGCCCTTTACCATTCACGAAATAATGCATAGTGGAAAAACAAAAACTTTAGATGGCGACCGATAGAGTGTGTTAATTTTAACATAAGTAGCCTGATATACAACTTAAAGGTCGAGGCCATCTGAAGCGTTAAAAATTTTCTGTAGAGGTTTACAAGAAGCTAATGGGAGAAATCCACTGTTTTATACGAAAATGTCAGCATGGGGTTTGAACCTAGATTCGTCTAACAAGGACTATCTATTAGACTCTGGCAACTCTCAATTTCTAATCTACTTTTTTTTTTAATTGTAATCGATCACTTATGTACATCCGATAGAGAAATATATGAAGAAAGAAGCGAATTTAAAATGAAAGTTGAGGATCCAAGAGAGTTCCTGGTTCACTATGCCTTCTAAAGCATCGGACAGTGGCCTGTTTGTCAAATTAATTTACGACTGTCGGAGAGCAGATTACATGGATTACACAAGTCTTTACGTCGGTAATTTTTCGTTGATGCATATCGCAAAAAGTCAACTGTTTGGCATGGATTTTAGACTGACGCTGTTATCAGCCCATATTTCTTCTTTCGTCCATGGGTAGTCGAAGATTATCAACTGTTTTTACCTTGTATTGGGTGGTCTGGACATCAAGGATATGTAGTTTCGACATACATACATAATTGGTCATTAGTCAGAATTACGACCTTGCTTCTCACACCATTTATGTGTTGTGGGCGTTAATTTTTATGCATGAGTGGGGGGATTTTTGAGAAACTTTTCATGGCAATTTTATTTGCTCTAAGAATTCTTGCCAGAAATCTGCTGCTGAGAGGAAGTCGCCAAAGAAATATTTTTTTTCGAATCCCGTTTTTGATTTCTGATTGTGGTTTTTAACCTAACTCACTACTTACTAGACTACGGCGGCTTATATTAACGGCAATCACTCTTGATTAAGTCTCTGAATCATTGAAAATATGAGCCATCGAATAAAAATATGCCTTGGAAGCCGTGACAAGTATTTAGCTGATGTTTTGTTACACGCGTTTTCCGTTTTTTAATCTCTGACCGGGGATTTGAAACCTGGCTTCACGTCTAATAAGCCACTAAACTACCTAGACTAGACTAGGGCGACATATATTAACAAAAATCAGCCTCAATTACGGCTCAGAGTTATTGAAAATATGAGGCATGGAATAAAAATATGCTTTGGAAGCCGCGGTGAGTATTCCTTTGAAAAATTTTATTTTTTTTTTCCTTAAGAACGTGCATTTTGATTGGATCACCCATTATAAGAAGGTAACACCAGTGTTAAGTGTATTACGTCTATCGGCGTGGAAAAATCTAAGCAATTCCCCAACAAAGTATTCCAATTGGCCTTTGGAGTAAACAGTTGATCAACGTCAATGATTTTTTATGTTATTTAAATTGCTTTTATCATGCAACATTTCAAATTGGCAACACTTTCTACAGCAAATGCTATTCAACACGTGTTGAAAATCGTACGTCTTTGAAATAAAGTCACCCTCTTTCCTTGAGTATAAGAGTTTTAAGAGCATAAGAGAAAATCTATGATAAAAATGATGATAAAAACAAAAAAAAAATATTGTCGTCATTACAACAAGTCATTACAACAATAAACGATGATACTACAACAGGGTCAAAAACTCGTAAAATAAATGAACAAAAAAATAACAGTGGAATGCTGATTTTTGTTTTCTTTGTAAATCATTAAACAATGATTTGACGTTTTAAACCCTAATGGAATGATAAGTAAGAAACGGCAAGAAAGAATCAATCTTTCACACTTTCATTTCAAATGGAAAATTTTATTTTCAATAAATATTCGCTTTCTTTCACACCGATAACACTATGGTCCACTTTGTAATTGCCTTTTGAATACCCTACAACCGTACAACTTTTGTCCCTCACTGTTTCAATAATTTAATGCTGATTATTCGTTAAATGCAACATTATTTTCAGCAGCTCTAGCATTTCATTGAACTCTCGATAGTACGATTATAATGACCGTAAAATGGGGAAAGCGTGGATTAGCTTGCGCTCACAGAACACTAATTTATCATGTTCGCTACCAAGCCTAAATTATACGAAGTCATTCCCATTGCCATTTATATTTCGAGTATTATTGTCTACCAAAACCCCGATATTTCTTGGTAAGAGCACATATATTTTCATACATAAATTTCATTTACAAGCAGAAAACCGACGGAGACGAGTATACTCGTCGTTGGCAATAGTAAGCCAGAAAGATCGATATCCTTTTTCGTATTTGCATACGTTTTAGTAGAAAAACAAATAATAAATCACACAGATGGATAAAATAAAGAAAATGGAGTAAAGCGAGACCCGTTGCGAAAATTGGGAACACATAGAAATTCCCTCCATTGGCAAAAAAAATTTTGCTAATTCAAAATCCTGCGTGTTAATACATATATTTAAAGCAGGACGAGTATACTCGTCTTTTGACAGGGTATCCCGCATTGCCAAGACGAGTATACGAATATTTAGAGAAGGACTAGTATACTCGTCCCGCATTGTCAAGACGGGTATACGAGTATTAAAAGTAGGACGAGTATACTCGTGCCTCATTGCCACGACGAGTATAAGAGTATTTAAATTTGGACGGGTAAACCCTGACAAAGACGAGTATACTCGTCCTTGGCAGCGAATGTGTGCTTAATTGGCTCCTTCAAAAAAAAAAGAAATTTCCATTTCTAAAAAATCATTAGGATAGTAACACGTTTACTTTTGCGATCTGAAACTGGAGACTATGAACTGCAAGGTATGTGGTTTCAACGAAATGGTTTCGCGAGCCCAAGATACATTTCAGTCAGGTCGTAATCCTGCTTCTTACACAATTTATATTCTGTGTTCTAATTTTATCCATAAATGAGAGGCTACAGCTCAACTTCGACCCCGAAGGACAAGACGATTGAGATTTACTCTCAGAGGTTTTAACACAACACTTCCTGTGAGAAAGTCTTTGAAGAAATATTTTTCTTACTTCGTCTTGTTGGAGATATCTGATCTGGGGTTTGAACATACTAGGGTAGCTCTACCGTGTCTTTATTGCACTAGAAATTTTCGGAAAAATTATGCAATTTTAAGCGGCTAGTTTTCTTTTGTTGGTTCATCTCAAAGCGGGTTTAAAGCGGATAACCCTCAAACGTAATACTTTGCCAAAAGAAACCGTGTTTGAAATGTAATGGGTCTGCCATCTAAGGTTTTTTTTTCAACTGGTCCTTATTTCGTGACTAGCAACACTTACCTCATGTCTGATTTAACAGATGATTAGTTTTATCCTTCCACTGAATGAATATTGACCATCCAACACGTGTTCGCTTCGCTAAGTGGGCCTGCGATCGGCTTACAAAAGATGGCTATTTTGGCAAAAAAAAAAAATCGTCTTCTCAGATGAAGCTCATTTTGATCTTGGCGGGTATGTAAACAAGCAAAATTGTGGCATTTGGGATACAGAAAACCCGCATGCATACATTGAAAAGCCGACTCACCCAATACGAGTTACTGTTTGGTGTGGATTTTGGTCCAGAGGGTTAATTGGGCCATTTTTCTTCGAAAATGAGCAAGAAGTGGCCGTTACAGTCAATGGCGATCGTTATCCGGCCATGTAGAATGAATTTTTGTTCACAAAAATTGAAGAGCAGGATATTGGAAACATTTGGATTCAACTGGGTGGCGCTACGTGCCACAAAGCCTAAGCTACACTCTATGTTTTGCGGCCTGGTTTTGAAGATCGTATTATCAGCCGCAAAGCTGATGCCGTTAGGCCACCTTGGAGCTGCGATTTGACACCGTTGGACTATTATTTGAGGGGGTGCCGTCAAAGATAAGTGTTACGCCGACAAACCAGAGACAATTGACGCTTTAAAGGATAATATTCGTGAAGCCATTGGTGAAATACAGTTGCACACAATCGAAAATGTGCTTAAAGATTGGATTGATCGTGTAGGCTACTGCATGGCCAGCCAAGGCAGTCATTTGAATGAAATTTTTTTTCCATTATTAAACGGAAGGATTGTACTTTCAAATAAAAAAAAGAAATTTGAGCAAATATTCAGTAGTTTTGTTTTTTAAAGCATTTTCAAAAAAAAAGTTATTTGGCGGACCCTTTATAAAAAATAATCGAAAACTACCCTTAACACAAAAAATTCTACAAAAAATCAAGCATTTTAAATTCATTGCATAGTGTACACAATATTAATATTAAAACCTATTAATGGATAACCCTTTATTTACAATTTAAAATAAATTTCCATAATTTTTTTCCCCTACACTGTATCTGTACTTAATACACTGGTCATATTACAATTTGCGTGTAGGGCTATTAAAAACAAAAAATAAATACACAGGCACACACACACACACATAGACAAATAACCACAATAACTGTGCCGATTGATGGTACGAGTATTATTGAGAGCAGAAGCAGCAGCAGCAGCAAGTGGTTTTAATTTCATTACGATTACAAAACTAGTTTTCTCTTCTTCCTCGGCTATAAAAATAGAGTTTAAAACAAAAACAAAAACAACAAACAGGAAGCTAATGTTTGTTTCTTTATTTGGTTTTGAAAACAACAACAATAACAACAACAAGTAAACAAAAAAAAAATTAAATGAAAACAAAACACTACTACGGAGACTTGCATTGAAACACAACATAACACAACACAACACAACACGGTAGGAAAACAATTAAAATGAAAAAACGAAAACAACAACAACAACAATTGATGAAAATAAACAATGAGACATGGCTTTGCCAAAAACGTGTAACTGTTTCATAATTTTTATTTATTTTTGTTGTTTTACTGTTTTTGGTTGTTTCTTTGTAATTATGCACGCATTCACTGTCATAAATAATTACATACGCACTAACCTGCTTTTTTTATATTTTTGTGGTGAAGAATTTCAAGAGTAAATAAATGTTGCTGTTGGTGTTGCTGGCTGTTGATTTGGATGGTTTTCTGTTGTTGTATTAAGTAAAAAGGAAAAAGTGTAACAGGAAAACAATAACAACAATTAGCGCAACTATATAATTTTTGGGATTTTCTTTTAAATTTATTTAAAAGACGGCGATTTTATTTTTTATTTTCTTTATCGATTTCACATTTTTATTTACAAAATATTTCACTTTAAAAACGTCGTTTGTTATTTACAGCTGTTTTTAGCAACAACAAAACAAAAAAACTGTCAAAATATGTAAAAATAATGAAACACACACACAAACAAATAAATAAACTCTTAAATAAACCTAAACAAGTCATGCTCTCCCTCTATTTTTTGCTCTCTTTAGCTTTTTTTTGCATGAATTTCATGACATTTGACATTAGTTGGCGATAATAATTGAGAAAGATAGGAAAGTACAATCAAAAATACCTCAACAAATCAAACAAAAAAGAAAGCTTTAAAACATAATCAAGCTAATCGTGATTTTTATTATTGCAGTCATGCGCTACAATACTTAACATCCACAGGCAGAGAACAACAATTGAAAGAGCCCCCAAACTAGTCTCTAATAACAGCATTAATAAGTTAAGAGCATCACACAACACGTGACAAATTTTTAGTTATTTTAAGAGAAGCTTAAATGGTTTACAAACGTATAAAGAGTGTGCAACATTTTTAAACATTGTTTCCTAAACACATGTTGCCAATAATTTCTTTGTATACATATTGCTTCGTTAAGTTACAAATGTTTATAAACATGTTGCAAAGGTAAAAAATATATTTTCATATGAGAAATGTTGCTAACGAAAGCATACGTGTTTTGTTTGGATTATGGTAAATAAGGAAAGACTTTAATTTAATTTAAATAAAGTCTAGTAGGCAGAAATATAGTATTGTGGTCGCCGTAGTCTAGATCTAAGGTCACGGTTCAAACCCTAGGTTAGACATCAAAACGAAATTGTGAAAAAATATTTCTTCGGCAACTTCCTGCCTACAAAATGGCCATGAAGAGCTTCTCAAAAATCTGACGTTCGTAGGTCCTGCCACTCATGCATAAAATTAACGCACCTAACATAAATGGTGTGAGAAGCTAGGTTGTAATCCTGACTGAAGGGTTGTAATGGCCAATTATGGATGTAATAGGTAGTGCAATGCCTCGGTTTAAACCCTCAGGTAAGACATTTCAAATGAAAAGAGATTTAAAAAAATCGTTTCGGCGACTTCCTCTCAGTAAATTTCTAGCAAAAATTGAAAAGTTCCTCACAAATTCTGTCAGTGGGAGTTGACTTTAAATTATACGTCGAGCTCTAGAATATCAGGAGACATAAGACGAATGTGGAAACTTAGAGCCTTAGTCCTAAAACTACTCGAGTATTATAGCATATACTGGCTGAAATACAACGTTCGTTGTGCGTATCCAATGTCATAACATATTGGTTAGAGCAATACACAAAAATACGGCCTGTAAAACGGCCATTTGATCACCAGAAGAAAATCCTACAAAAAAATCTGTGTGACCGGATAAAATCGTTACGATGTTAGCCGCATGTAGGGCCTCAAATCGATAGAGTTTCCAAAGCTGTGTAGCAACGTCTTTTTGAAACCCTATGTGTTTGGAGTCAATACGTTCTAAAACGCAAGAAAAAGAAGAAGAAATTGGTACCTATACTCCTAGAGTGTCCACTTCTGTCCAGTTATGGGGTGGCCAACATAATTCTCTACGCAATATGGGAGATTTTCAGTATGCTTCGGAAGCTCTGGGAACTCATAAAACTTGAAATTTGATAATTTGGGTTTGTTGTCAACTGCTCCAATGGTCGCAGATGGTGTTTTGGGAAAACAAACTAAATAATTGGCAACTAATTTGACAGATGTAATCGGCGAATTCCTCACACCAGATTTTTATCAAAAACTTTGGGATTAAACGTTTCAGAGTCGAGAGCCCACCACTTATGGATAAAGTATGACCGAGAATCTCGGTCATAATCCCGACTGAAGAGTTATAATGACCAATTATGTATTAGGTATGCATGGAGGAGTAGTCGCTGTAGTCTAGTATATAGTGTGTTGGGTTATTATACGTAAGGCTCGGGTTTAAAACTCGGGGTTAGACATCAAAACGAAAATATGAAAATATTTCATAGGCGACTTCCTCTCAGCAGATTTCTGGCAAGAACTTTGTGATTGAAATAAAATTGCCATGAAGAGCGTCTCAAAAATCCGTCGTTCGGAATCGACTTTAAGCTACAGGTCCCGCCACTCACATATAAAATTAACGCATACAGCATAAGTGATGGGAGAAGTTAGGTCGTAACCCTGACTGAAGAGTTATAATGACCGATTATGTATTAGGTATGTATGGGGGAGTAGTCGCCATTGTGTAGTAGATAGTGTGTCGACTTATTAGATGTAAAGGCCGGATCAGACATCAAAACGAAAATATGAAAATATTTAATCGGCGACTTCCTCTCAGCAGATTTCTGTCAAAAACTCTGTGATTGAAATAAAATGGCCATGAAGAGCTTCTCAAAAATCTTTTGTTCGGAATCGACTTTAAACTGTAGGTCCCGCCACTCACATATAAAAGTAAGTGATGGGGGAAGTTAGGTCGTAACCCTGACTGAAGGATTATAATAATCGATTATGTATTAGGAATGTATGAAGGGGTAGTCGTCGTATTCTAGTAGATAATGTGTCGGCTTATTAGACGTAAGGCCAGTAAAAACTTTGAGAGTAAATTAAATTACAATGAAGGGCATTCGGAGTCGACTATAAACTGTAGGTCCCGCCGCTCATGTATAAAATTAATGCACACAACATAAGAAGTTAGGTCGTAACCATAGCTAAAGATTTGTAGTGACCAATTATGGTATGTATGGAGGAGCAGCGACATCATCAGATGTTCTTATCGAGGATAGTTATCATCCTACGTTGTTACTTTCTATTGAAGTTGATCTTTGTTCACCTCCTGTAATTGATCGCTCATTTGATAATGAGAAGCGTTTTAATTTCCATCGTACGGACTTTGGTCGCTTGAATACACTTCTGTCCTCTGTTGATTGGTCGTCTGTACTTATCTCGCCACCGTACGACTCTCTTTCACTTGACAGGATTTTGGGTGACTTTTATGATGTATTATTTAAATGTTTTGGGAAGTGTGTTCCATTGGTAAAAAGTCGTTTGGAGCGTTCTGGTCCTCCATGGAATTCGGCTAGACTGTCAAGGTTGAGGAATAGGAAATCGAAATTATTTAAAAAGTTTGTTAGATCAGGTTCTGATATTGATTATGCTCTTTATTCTAGGGCGCGTGCGGATTATCGTAGAATGAATCATTACTGTTATGAGGAATATATGACTCGAGTCAAGTCGAATTTCGCTAATGATCCTAAGTCGTTTTACGACTTCGTTCGAGCAAAACGTAAATCATCTTTGTTTCCTACTGAGATGTTTTACGGGGATCTATCATCCTCCAGTCACCTTGATATTTCGAATATGTTTGCTGACTTCTTTCAGTCTACTTATAGGCAGTTGGACCCGGGCCCTGATCTGAGTGGCGGGTATCCTTATTCTGTGGGAAGTGTCTCTATTCCTAACATATACTCATTTGATGAGGAGTCTGTTCTTGATGCTTTGTCTGGACTGAAACTTACATACTTGCCGGGCCCTGACGGGGTCCCGGCCTGTATTTTAAGAAAATGTGCTGTTGTCTTGAGTGGTCCTTTAACCTTTATATTCAATAGGCTTCTGAGGGTTGGTCATTTTCCATCTATTTGGAAGAGTTCATTCATAATTCCTTTGCACAAGTCGGCTAATAAATCTAATATTTCCAATTACAGGGGTATTGCCAAGCTAAGTGCTATTCCCAAGTTGATGGAGAAACTAGTGACGGATTATCTCTTTTTTAATACAAGATCTTTAATATCTCCTTTCCAGCATGGTTTTTTGAAGGGCAGGTCGACTGTCACAAATCTTCTTGAATTTACTACACATGTTTTCAGGGGCTTTCTTGTCGGTGCTCGGACTGATGTAATTTATACTGATTTCAGTAAAGCTTTTGATAGGGTTGATCATAGTATTTTGCTTCTTAAACTTTCACTAATCGGTATTCCTGATATTATTCTTCGTTGGCTAGACTCTTACCTCTCCCTTAGGACTCAGAGGGTATTGTTTAGGAATGTATTGTCTAAGACTGTATGTGTTACTTCTGGTGTTCCGCAGGGTAGCCATTTGGGTCCTTTACTGTTTTTATTGTTTCTGAATGATCTTCCTTCTGCTCTTTCTGATTGTAATATTCTGATGTATGCTGATGACGTTAAATTATTTTATACTTTTGATGATGATCGTGGCCAGGCTGTTCTTCAGCGAAATATTGATTTGTTTGTTACTTGGTGCAGGATAAATTTAATGGATCTTAATTTGAGAAAATGTAAATGCATGGTTTTCTCTCGCCTTGGTGTAATCTCGTCCACTTATATGATTAATTCTTGCCCTTTGGAAGCTGTGCCTTCATATCTTGATTTAGGAGTATTATTGGATATGAAATTGTCTTTTATTGATCATATTAGTTTGATGATTGGCAAGGCTCGAGCTGTTCTTGGTTTTGTGAAAAGATGGGCTAGGGAATTCATTGATCCTTATATAACAAAACTACTGTACATTTCACTTGTTAGGCCTATTTTGGAGTACGCGTCTGTTATTTGGAATCCATACTATCGTTGTCATAGTGATTCAATCGAGTCTGTGCAGAGACAGTTTTTATTATTCTGTTTACGTGGCTTAGGATGGGATTACACCAATGGGCTTCCGTCGTATGAGGATAGATTAGCTTTGGTAAAACTTCCAACTCTGGAACGTAGAAGGTCTGTTTTAGGTGTTTGTTTTATTTTTAATTTGGTTAAAGGTGATATCGACTCTGAGTTTTTGCTTTCCAACCTGAATTTCAGCATTCCTGCAAGATTTACACGGCACTATCGTCCTCTTTCCTTAAATGTTTATAGATCGAATTATGCATGTCATTTTCCTTTCCGGAGATTATGTAATGATTTTAATTCGCATTATAATTCTATAGATTTTAATAGTAGTGTTTGTAACATAAAACGTAGCTTGTATTCTCGCAGTAATTTATAAATTATCGTATAAAAACGTATTTTTGTTCTAGTCTTAGATAGTTCTGTTTTTTTTTTTTGTTACCTTGTTCAGCTTGTGATTAAGTTCTGTAGCTGTTTTTATGTTCTAGTAGCCATAGCTTTTCCCTTTCCCGCTACAGTCCGGACTGTGGTGTGTACGTGTCCCTGCGTAATGGGGACGAGCCCTCCGCGGTCGGGTGAGGGTGGGTTAGTGTGTGGCCGGGGACGTTCGAACAAAAAAAAAAAAAAAAAAAAAAAAAAAAAAAAAAAAAAAAAAAAATTGGAACTGGACGCTTTAGAAACTGAATCCAATAGCATTACGGCGACTTTATAAATTCCAACTATGAGCCAAGCAAAAGTAATTTTCTAAACTTAACTTTTAAATTCTTTTAATACTTTGAAAATTAAAGATTTTCCTCTGTCCCCACCCTTAAATCCAAGAAGTCATGGCTTGTCCATTATCCGCATTTGTGAATTTTACAAATATTTTCTATGCTTTCAACAAAAATACTCCATCAATGTCTGTAAAAAAAAAATCATAAAAAAAAATTAAAAATTTTCTAATGGAAGTAAATGAATGGACAAGCAAGCAAATGCTTTAACAACAATAATGAGAATTACAACAACAACAAAAGAAAAAAAGAAAGAGGAAAATGATTCTCTTCTTCTGACCCTAAATTTAAGTACAACAACCATGCAAGACAATGAAAACACCGGCGACCGTCGTTTTTTCCCCTGTACAAACGCAATTCACCTGCAGCCGTGTAGTAGATATGGTTACACAGAGAACAAATACTTTTCAAAATATTGCGAACTATTAGGATAAAAAAAAAATAAGAAAAAATAAGAAGAAATTCTTTCATTTTTATATAAAAACAACAACAACTACAAAATAAAGAAAATCAGAATCTAAAGCCAGCGAAGCGCATTATGATTACTTTTAGAATTTTTTTTTGTGTTTAAATTTGCATTTAAATGGAATACTTTGGAGAACAACAACAACAAAAATTTCAAATACAATCGAATGTGTTCTATAGGATCCAACAACAGGGGCTTCCGAAGAGTAATAACTGATAACGGCCATTGTGTCAAGCTACATCTCTCAAATTAATTGTCATTGATTCACCACATTTTGTCAACTCATTATGGGCGATTCCACTTTAGTTCTTCCCCCCCACCCCCATTCCCTTCCGTGTCCAAACCCTAACACAATCAACATTAACAGCTTCCACACCAAGAATTGGAAACAATGACGCCAACAAGACAAACGAACCTCTATCTAGCTCCAGCACCAGAATAAGTAACAAAAAATTACCAATAAAAAAAACTTTATATTAGAAATTAAAAAATCCACATTACGTCCACTCACAGTGACAGCAAGCCTCAAGAGCCACCGGAGGTACCAGAATTAAGAAACCGCACAAAAAGTTGAGGCACCCCATCCAAGGTACCAGAGGTGGCACGGTGCAACTCACTATAATTCAAAAACCTCCCTCTCAGTCCGCTCAACCGAACAGCACCACAGCTGGCTAGCACCTCAACTTCAACTTCACCACTCTTAACAGGAACGGGACCCACAACGCCCATCCCACGGGCCGCCAAAACACCGCCTATAATCTCCCGAGTCAAAGGATCCAACTCAAACAAATAGTTTGTGGAACCCAAGGGCGGCCCCAAATGGGTGGACAAAACAAAACAAGAATGAACTCAGTTGCAGCTCATAAATGTATTCGCCCATATCCCGCGCAGACCGACTAGGGGGCAAAGGTCCAGATTCAAACAGTGAACCATACACAGCATCAAACTCCAACTCGTCGTCGGGGAATGCAACAAACAATGGACCTCCCCATCCGCAGCTCCCACGGGGCTCCCCAAAACGCATGCACAAACCATCAAAGACCTCCCCATCATAGGCAATGTCTGAGTTGTCCAACCTCGCAACATCCTCCACCCCAGTCAAGTCCAAAGTCTCTTCACCAGTTCCCCGCTGATTAAACTCCCAAGCTCTCTCCTTCCGCACGATATTCGCAGTTTCGATGACAAGCTCCGTCTACTCCACTAGGGTTATTGCAGCAACTACTTATATAGATAGACGTCATCGGTTTTTAGGTGACAGAACGTTAGAAGATGGTCACGATGGCCACGCTACTTTTAAGTTCAGAATTAAATTCTGTTAACGGGAAAACGGGTGCACCAAAATCAGCAGACTTTAGCAACGAGCACTGAGTTTTTACAACATACGCTCCTGTAGCCATTGCGATGGGTCAATAGAAAATCCTAGCAAAATAATACAAATTGCTACCACTGCACTATCAAGCCCCACAATAGCGGTAGCATGTGGCGAATAGGTTGCAAGATCTAGCTTCCGTTGCAACTTTCAAGAGATGAAAGTAACTTGAGACGCTAGGTCTATCAGACCTCTGCTAGAACAAACATGTCATGATCTAATTCAATATTTACTTGGACAGTTCCTAATATAACTCTTGAAGACGTGGTGGATAGTAGCCGGATAGCAAAGTTCTAAAAACATCGAATAGTAACGTATGTAGATGGGCCATTATCCACTTCATTCCGCTTGTGTGCAAGAGAAGGTCGAGGGATTTCTGGAGAACAATGTGGAGTAGAAAAGTTAGCGGGGTTAGTTCCAGTCATCGGTTCCATCTCGGGGCAAAGATTCGATACTATGAAGTAGCGAATAATGTTTTTGCTTGGAAATATAGGAAACATTAGAGCTATGACATCTTTTTGATTTTTTTTCAATTCTTTAACAGATAATATCGACGCCTCCGTTCTATAACATTCTAAGTCGAAAAAGTGTGTTTTGAGTTATAAGCTCTCAAAGTTTTCACGTGACATACGACAATATGTGTATTCTAAGTAGATTTTTCCCTAACGGAACGGATCGTTGATCCTTAATCAAATTTTGACAGTTCTTAAGTTAGAGGATGCAAGAACAGTAAAAATGTTCTAAATGTTCTTAGAATGTTATAGAATGTAGGCGTCGATATGTGTTCACTAACCGCGCCACTGACCGTTTTGATTTGAAGTTCGGGGTGGTTCCAACCAATCACACTAATGGATCATGACAAGGGGGTTTACCTCACATTGGCTAACACTATTGGTAAATACCCAAACAACAAATAAACAGACAATGGAATTCTACTTCAAGAACATTCATCAAACTGTTTACGTGGGTATAAAAAAGGCAACACAAAGCAAGCAACTAATAGTAGTAAAAATTCAGTCAGTCTTGTGTGAAGACACGTTGCATGTAAAGACAACCGTAGTGGTTTGAAGATCCCCGCTATACAGAGCTAACAAACAAATGTTGTTGTTTGCGCAAAGGGCGTAAGCAAAGAAGAATAACGAGCAAGCAAATTATTATTGGATACGTCAAGTTATAAACAGTGGCACCCAAAAATAGTGCGAACAATAAAGAATTTAATTGAAACTAAACATCAAAATAAATTGATGTTTAGTTATGCAATCAACGAACTTATAATTTAAACGTTTTTAAAAGATAAAAACGTAATACGTAAACGTGAATACGATGACAGTGTAACTTACTCTTCCGTGATCAATACGTGCCAAAAAAAAATTTCAGTTTTAAGACAACATCACATGAAATTTTACAGAGTCTAATGTATTCCAAAGTTACAGTTTCAGGTGGAGATTAGGTGATTTTGGGTCCTGGGCTTGGTTAAGGTTGGTTCTCGGTTTTATCACGGGGCACTGCAAGATTAGGCCGTTGACGGTTCCAGATCCCAGCCGGAGTATTGATAAGGAGGAGTTGGAGACTATCGAACATCTCCTCTGTAACTGCCTAAACCTTGGCAGGGGCTTCTTTAAGAGCTTGAGGTCAGTGTCGAAAGACGACATAAAGGCTCTCAACAGATTCATTAGCGGCTTGAGCTGGTTGAGAGGTGCTAGGGCGTCATAAGTGTAGTCGCGCTCTCACATTCTTTTGTTTTTTGTCTGTTTCTTTCTGTGTAATTCCTCCGATTCCCATTCTCCTCCCCCTTACCTACATTCCCTCCTTTCATCCTACTCCCTCTATTTCCTTCCCTCTCTAAGGAGGTTGTACAAGGCTTCAATTTCGACATCCGGGTACTGTAATTGTCTTAACCGACAAGTACACGTCCTCTAACCTAACCTAACCTAACCTAACCTTAGGCCGGCATCGTCATCGGATGAGATGATGATTACCAGCTTCTTTTGATTTTAATTGTTTGAACTGTACACCAACGCCATGTGATTTCAACTATAAATAAATTCAGGGGTACCGCATTTATGGGTAATGTAAATATTGAGGAGGCGGATGCTCTTGATGTTCTGGGCATGAGAATTAGTTGTGATGCTCGTTGGAACGATCACATTTTTCGAGTGTCGAAGGAAGCATTCAAGTGCCTTGGTTTTTTGAAACGGTGCAGGAAATACTTCACTCCATCCGACCTTCTTACTATTTTCAGGACCTTTACCCGACCCCGGATGGAGTACAACTCTCATGTATGGGCCGGTGCTCCAAAGTTTATTTTGAAGCTTTTCGACCGCGTACAGGAGAGGGCGAAGGTGCTTATTAATGGCAGTAGGGTATCCGACTCTATTGATTCGTTGGAGCATCGTCGCAATGTGGCGTGTGTTTCATTGTTCTATCGGTACTATAATGGGAGGTGTTCTCGGGAGATAAGGGGCTTGGTTCCCGATAACCACATATTTTTACGTGGTACTCGAGCTTCTCACAGAGCATATCCTTTTGTGGTTGATTGTACAGTAAACCGCACAATGCATTACAGGGAGAATTCATTTTTTGCCCGCACTGCTCGCATGTGGAATGATCTTCCTGGAAGAGTTTTTCCCGCCAATTACGATATTGGGGAGTTTAAATCGAATGTCCATAAACACTACTCCCTTTTTCCTCCTTTCTCACATGGAGGTTATGTGAACTGACCAAAGAGATCATGCGATTTGACCCCGTAAGATTATATCACTTATGATGTGTGTGTTAATTTTTTACGTGAGTGGCAGGACCTACAGTTAAAGTCGATTCCGAAAGGCAGATATTTGGAGAAACTTTTTCATGGCAGGTTTATTTTGCTTTCAGAGTTTTTGCCAGAAATATCGCCGAAGAAATATTTTTTCTTATTTCGTTTTGATGCCTAACCCGGGATACGAACCCGGGCTTTACGTCTAATAAGCCGTAGTGTGTTGGCTACTATTTCAGAAACTTTCCATGGCAATTTTATTGTTACTCTCAGAGTTTTTGCCAGCTGCGGGAAGGTTGCCGAGGAAATATTTTCTAACCTACTAGACTAGGGCTATGTTATACCATTTAATTTTAGGCTGGAGCTCATATAGAGTCAATTTACCTCTCAAATCGTTGTATGCCATAATTTTCCATTGAAGAATAAATTTTTAAAATATTTCTTCTTGAATTTAATTTTTTCACCAAAAAAAAAAGAAAAATTTTTTAAACAAAAATATTGTCTCCAAAAAATATTTTTATCTCTTTGACCCCGGAGTCATACCATAACAATAACGATAGAATAATAAATTTTATAAATTTTAAAATTTTAAAACAATTGCAATAGCAGTAGATATAGGAATAGAGAAAGGAACACAAAAAAATCTTCCATTTGACACTGAATTTATTTGTGAACTCCTGTGTGTGTGTGTGTGAAGATTTGTGTAGAAAAATTTGATTTTTTAAAATTATTTTTTAAAAAAAATATTCTGTAGAAATGTGTCTGAAAATATTTTTCCTTTTTTTATATATTTTACGAGGTGACCAGATTTTTTTCATAAAACAGACAAAACAAAATTTTCTTTTTAATTCGAATAATATTGCAGGTTCAGTGACATTCAGGAAATCTTCTTCTATCGTAAAGTATCTGTCACGTATTAATTTCCCCTTTTTTTCTTTTCAAAAGTTGCCCTCTCAACTCTCACCTTCTCTCTCTCTCTCAACCGTTAACCCTAAACGATTTCATTTTTTAAATTATATCTCTCCCAGTCTCGTCTACATGCTTCGGAGGCCCAGATCTATCGTTACCGATTTAATACCAAGAATGATAAACTAAGGATTACGCCATCACGCACACAAAATTAAAACTTTCTACGCATGTTGAATCAATGACGTCACGAAAATTGTTTTCCTATTGGCTAATGATAATGTAAGTTATATTGCAGGGCTGCCAACTACTTTCGTGTAGTGCTTACCCTTTTCAAAAGAAATGTTAATTTTCACATATGAAGAGGACTTGGAAACTTTTAAAATAGCCCAACTACGTCATCTAACGGGAAATCATGCGCAAGACGTAATCTTTAGTTTATCATTCTTGTTTAATACTTTCCGTATTATGGCCACATTGCAAAGCCTACAAGGTCCTCTGTTTTATGCTCTGCATTATTTACAATTTAGAAAAAATTCCGTAGAAAAACTTTCGGCAAAGTCGATAGATCCTATGGATTTACTGGAACCTAAAGTATTTTTTTATCGTAACTAGAAAAAATGGCAGCCAGTAGTCATTGTTCGATATCAAAAAAAGCACAATTTTAAATATTATTACGAAAATGGAAATGGTGTTATTAAAAACAAAATAATGGACTTGTTCACGTGATCAATGAATAAGTAAAAATGTAGCAACAAAAATAATGGACTTGTTTACGTGACCAATGAATTACAATTTTTTTTATTGTGACTAGAAAAACTGGCAGCCTGTAATCCTTCTAAAATATCAAGAAAAAATTTTAAATATTTTTACGAAAATGGAAATGGTGTTATTAAAATTATAAACAAAAGCTCCTAAAACAAAATAATGGACTTGTTTAAGTAATCAACGAATAAGTAAACAATGTAGCAACAAAAACAATGGACTTGTTTAGAAGATCGTTGAATAAACACAAAAATATAGCAATAACATTAGTATAAAAAAATATAAAGGATAAAGATGTAAACAACCAACAACAAAGTGCAACACATAAAAATGTAAACAAGCAAAAACAAAGTCCTGTATAAAAAAAAAGAGTAGCGGATAGGCAAATACACAAGCAACAACTACTCTGTCTGGATAAATGTAAATAAGATACACAAGAGACAACTTGTTTGCATTTTTACATATTTACCGAAGGCCGCCATCCTCCTTTGAGAATATTCATCACACTATTGATCCAGCGATATAAAAAGCAAGACAAAGCAGGCAACGGCGATTCAGTGAGAATTTAGTCAATCGTGTGTGAAGCCACATGGGATTGAGTTATAATTCAGTCAGTCGTGTGTGAAGACGACACTTGGGATGGTGTACAGGAAATGGATAATGGTAAAATTATTCAATTCACAAAAAAGCTACAAAAACAAACACAACGAACTTGCTTACGTGATCAACGAATAATCAAAAATATTGCAACATGAGTATAAAAAAAATGGGAAATAAACAATTAAACAAACAGGCAACAACAACACTGCAAGGACAAGCGTAAAATAAATACTTAAACAACAATAACGCAAACAATATGTTTACATATATAGAGATTTCGCGAAGGCAAAGTCATTCTCCTTCAAGAGGACTTATCAAACTGTTTAAGGGGGCATATATGTATAAAGGTAAAACAAAGCAGGCAGCGAATAGTAGTAAAAATTCAGTCAGCTTTGTGTAAAGACGCGTTGCGTGTGAAGACAACAATCGTGGTTTGATAATCTGCTATAGAGAGAGTTAATGAACAAATGTTGTTGTTTGCACAAAGGGCATCAGCAAAGAAGAATAACGAACAAGCAAATTATTGTTGGATATGTCAAGTTACAAACAGTGGGACACAAAAATAGTGCAAACAATAAAAAATTTAATTGGAACTAAACGCCAATTAATTATTATTGTTATTGCAATCTACAAGCCCATGTTTTAAACGTTTTTAAAAGGTAAAACGTTACAATACATTTCAATACGATGGCAGTGGGACTTGCCATGCAGTGAACAGTAGATGCCACAAAAAAGTGTCAGTTTTTTAGACAACATTACAGTACAATGGGTCAATTTCGACCTCCGGGTACTGTGCTTGTCTTGACCGACAGGTGCACTTCCTCTAACCTAACCTAGACAACATTACATCACATGGGATCAAGAGTGTCTAATGCATTCCGAAGTTGCTCTTTTTGTGTGGAGATTAGGCTGACCTTGTCATCGAATGGGAGGATCATTACCAGCTTCCTATTGATTTAAATTGTTTGAACTGTACGCCAACGCCATGTGATTTCAACAAGACGGTGCTATGTGAGATACAGCTCATGCCATGTTGGAAAATTCGTCATAAATTGGAGGGTTTAGTTATCTAATATGGAGGATATGTAGACTGGCCACAGAAAGATCATGCGATTGGACCCCGTAATAGTATATCTAGTGGGGTTTTTTTAGGTTAAAGGCATATGCCAATAAGCAGCAAATCACAGAGATTATCGGAAATGAAAATTTGCTTAAACAATTATGGAGACTTAGACACGCCCTAGTTATTTACACGGCTTTAACACCTTCTATGGGATGACATTCTCTTTATTTATGCATTCGTATTGCAACATTTCCTGCATCACATTTTTTTGATGTTCTTGGTTTTTACCATGCCTTACAGCCATGAAAACTCTCTGCAACCTATTCAATGTTTTGTAACCACATACGAGTATGTACGTATGTATGCATAAACTGATGTATTTATGTATGTGCCAGTAAATGTTTTGAGTTTATTTGGTTTATTCTCTAAAGGATATGAATTTGGTAGAGAATTACAACAAAAACAAACAAAAGTTTTTAAGGTAAAAAAATACAATAAAAAAATTACTGAAATCGTTCATACATTTACCAAAACATTTGAAATATACAGGACGACTCAACTTCTTAGAAAAAAAAAACAGAAAAAAATAGAAACAGGAAATAGGAATTTACTACACACATTCACACTCACATATATTTTATATATCCTCAAGTGATATGCCACATCCTTTGTATGAAAAACAAAAAAAAATTTGAATTTTTTTGTGGCATACAAAGGGGGATACAGTGAGTGTACAGTAAAACCCCGCTTTAACGCTGTTTCAGTATTACGCGGTAATATTGGGATTCCCCTAAATCGCACACTGTGTTGATACTTGTATATGCAGGCAAATGAAACGGCCATGCACCAATCAAAAGCGGTGCTCTATATAGCGACGGCGTTCACTATGAATTTTTCTCAACGCTTTTTCGTTAGGTTAGAGGACGTGCACCTGTCGGTCAAGACAAGCACAGTACCCGGAGGTCGTTAATATTGTTAATCTGTCCAGAATAGAAATTCTGGAATATAATTTAATGTTTGAAGATTATTTCGTGCAAATGTTGCCCGCTACTGAGCCTCAAAAGGAACATCCGCGTAGTCCAGTTTTGGCATACTCTTTCCAACATTTTGGCCGGTATCTCACGAGTAAATGCTTCAATGTTGTCTTCCAATACGTCAATTGAAGCGGGCTTGTCTGTATAGCCCCACAAAAAATAATCTAAAGACGTTAAATCGCACGATCTAGTCGACCAATTGACCGGTCCCGAACGTGAAATAAAATGTTCACCGAACTCCCCTCTCAATAAGCCCATTGTTGCGCGTGCTGTGTGCCATGTGCACCGTCTTGTTGAAACCACATGTCATGCAAGTTAAGCTCTTGTATTTTGGGCAAAAAAAAAAAGTTGGAAATCATCTAACAGTAGCGCTCACCATTCACAGTTACGTTACGATTCGCAGCATCTTTGAAGAAGTACGGTTGCCAATGATGCCAGAAGACCATAAGCCACCCCAAACTGTGATTTTCGAGATTTATTGGTAGCTTTTGCAATGCTCCTGGCTGATCTTCACTCCAAAATCAACAATTCTCCTTATTTAAGTATCCATTTAGCCGTCGCTGAACACAATTTTTCGATAAAGAAGTGGATCTTCGGCCAACTTTCCAAGAGCCCATTTACCAAAAATTTTGCGTTGCGGTAGGTCGTTCGGCTTCAATTCTTGCTCCAGCTGTATTTTGAAAGGCTTCACACCTAAATCCATCAGCAAAATTGACCACATTGTTGAGTAACAGAGGCCCAATTGCTGTGAACGGCGGCAAATTGATAATTGATGGTCATCATGGCGGATACAGCTACGATATTTTCTTCAGTTCGCACTCTACGTAAGCGTGTTAGTGATTTAATGTCCAACAATGAAAATTTGGTGCGAAATATAGTCACAATAGCCCAAATAGCTGCTTCAATGGGTCAAGTCATCTACCTAAAAAATGCAAGTCATCTATCCAAAAAAAATACAAGTCATCTATCCAAAAAATGCAAGTCATCTACTCAAAAAAATGCAACTCATCTACCCAAAAAAATGCAAGTTATTTACCTAAAAAATGCAAGTCATCTACCCCAAAAAATGCAAGTCATCTACACAAAAAAATGCAAGTCATTTACCTAAAAAATGCAAGTCATCTACCCAAAAAATGCAAGTCATCTATTCAAAAAAATGCAAGTCATCTACCCAAAAAATGCAAGTTATTTACCTAAAAAATGCAAGTCATCTACCCCAAAAAATGCAAGTCATCTACACAAAAAAATGCAAGTCATTTACCTAAAAAATGCGAGTCATCTACCCCAAAAAATGCAAGTCATAGTCTAAAACATGCAAGTCATCTACCCCAAAAAATGCAAGTCATAGTCTAAAACATGCAATTCATCTACTCAAAAATATGCAAGTCACCTATCTAAAAAACTGCAAGTCATCTACCCCAAAAAATACAAGTCATCTATCCAAAAAAATGCAAGTCATCTATCCAAAAAAATGCAAGTCATCTACCCCAAAATATACAAGTCATCTATCCAAAAAAATGCAAGTCATAGTCCAAAAGATGCAAATCATCTACCCAAAAAAAAAGTGCAAGTCATGAACTAGAAAAAATGCAACTTGCGAAAAATACAACATTTTGTTGGATATATATTGTATGAATGCATATGAACTAAGTGAGAATTATTAAAATTTTTTAGTTTTTAACTTAAAAACCTACAATTCCATTTTTAAAATTAGCTTCCCCGCCTATATCTGCAGCGCCAAGTAACGTTCGACAATAAGAAACACTGTTTTGGAATCATTGAGGTCATGGCTATGCAGTCGATTAGGTCCATTGACCTACTAGGTCCATTTTTTCCGATTTCGGGAGATTAAAACTGAGAATATTACTTATTTTTGCTTAATCGCCTTTATCTGCGTTCCCAAGTGACGCCTGGCGGTAAGAAAATCTGTTTTGGAATCCTTAAGATAATGACTATGCAGTGGATTAGGTCTATTGCTACTAGGTCCATTTTTTCCGATTTCGGGCGATTAAATCTGAGAATATTACTTATTTTTGCGTTATCGCCTATAACAGCAGTTCCAAGTGACGCCCGGTAGTAAGAAAACCTGGTTTGGACTCCTTGAGATCATGGCTATGCAGTAGACTAGGTCCATTGCCCTACTAGGTCAGTTTTTTTCCGATTTTGCTCGATTAAAACAGAGAATAAATTATTTATTTTTGCTTTATCGCCAAGTGACGCCCGGAAAAACAAGAAAACTTGTTTTGGATCATGACTATGCAGTCGACTATGTCCACTTTCCCTTACAAATCCATTTTTTATTCAGATTTAAACAGAGCGCTTTTCTAAGTAACGCCCAGTGTTGTTAAACTGAAATTTTGTAATGGAGATATCTGTCAACGGTAAGGAAAGGAGTTGCTACTGATGACTATATAATGGTCAGTGCTGTACCTGCACCAACAGACAGTCTACAGCAATCCTCCCCAAGAAGCCCGCAGTTTCTCACACCACTTATGTTGTGTGTGTTAATTTTATACATGAGTGGCGGGACCTACAGTTTAAAGTCGACTCCGAACGACAGATTTTTGAGAAGCTTTTCATGGTAATTTTTACTCTCAGAGTCTTTGCCAGACATCTGCTGAGAGGAAGTCGCCGAAGAAATATTTTTTATTTTTGATGTCTGGCCTGAGACTCGAACCCTGGCTTTACGTCTAATAAGCCAGCACACTACCTACTAAACTACGGCGATGATTGATGGTGGTCATCATTAACACTGGCCGATACAGCTGCGATATTTTCTTCAGTTCGCATTCTACGTAAGCGTATAGAGTGATTTAATGTCCAACAATGTAAATTTTGGTGCGAAATTTAGTCACAATACCCGGAATAGCCGCTTCAGTGGGTCCATTAAATTGACCATAAAATGGAAGAAGCGCACGATGAACTTTCTTAACAGAGTACCCAGTTTGATAATAAAATTCAATGATTGGCATGCGTTGTTCATTTGTAAGACGATTCATGGTTAAATTATAGACCAAGAAGATGATGATGTTTGACAGTGAAACAAAATGGGAAACGTGCGTGAGCTGTTTGAACCAGTGTTGCCAAAGAGATAATAGCTAAAAAAATCACCCTTTATTTACATATGCATGTACGTGCTAAGTTGCCTCGTTTAACGCTGTTTCTTTTAGCGCTATAACTTATTGGAACGTATCCTCCGCTTTTAGCGGGGTCTTACTGTACTACATAAGATTGCCTTGGTATTCAGCATTCAGTAATGGTTTGGGGGGGGGGAGGGAAGGTGAAACGAATGCGTGCCTCTGTTTATAGTTAAATTAACATTGTGTTGTATTTTTGTGGGCTTGTCTGAAACTTGTGGCTTTTTCTTAACCCCCAACCGCCCACCCCACCTTGCTGGGCAAATGTGTGTCTTGAGATTTTCGTTTGCTTTGTTGCTTCTGTGTTGTAAGCAAAGTGGCATAATCATAAATCATATTTTATGTTAAATGTGTGTAACTGAATATTAGCATTGGAGTGGTGTGTACAATTATGATTATAATATGCCAGGATAATACGAATAACCACAAAAAAAAGGTGTTTTTTCCCCTCATCATTTTATGAGTTGAATGGCTAATAACAAAAAAACCCATGAAATAATGTGACATGAAAGCCGGATTCTGATTCAACAGTGTAATAAGAAAGGAACTTAAATTGTAAGGAATTGTACGGTTAAGTCTGCCTATTCAAGTTGAAATATATGACAGGGTTATTCGTTCAGTGACTTTCATTTGAAGTGACATTCTTAAATGCACGTTTCGCCACGTA
Source organism: Sarcophaga peregrina (assembly GCA_014635995.1). Classification (NCBI taxonomy): domain Eukaryota; kingdom Metazoa; phylum Arthropoda; class Insecta; order Diptera; family Sarcophagidae; genus Sarcophaga; species Sarcophaga peregrina. Next base: position 93,409,207 of record CM025790.1, on the reverse strand, counting down.
CATATGTCACCATAATCCAGTAGCTGGAGTGTTGGCTTATTGCACATGAGGCCACAGTTCGAACCCCACGGCAGACATCACCAACAACACGAAGTATGAATAAATATAGGCGACTTCCTCTCAGCAGATTTCAGGCAAAAACTCTGAGAGTAAATAAAACCTACCATGAAAAAGTTACACAAAAATTTGGCATTCGGAATCGACTCTACACACACATCATAAATGGTGTGAGAAACTACGTCGCAATCATGACTGAGGGGTTGTAATGGCCAATTATGTTATGTGTACTCTGTACTCAGTCTTACACTATATAAATTTATCAGCTATCGAATTCTAACGCTGTCTATTGAAGGCCATAAATTCTTAGACGCATCACTGATTAATCTTCAAGCGAATTCACACGAGTTGCAGATTGGAGCGTTAGGACCCGATCACTCCCCCAATGTACAATAATTCAGGCGCCCCTACTTCGGGCTCCCCTACCTCACGTGCATCTTCGTCACACCACTTCGATGACAATGCTTCTTCGATTTGGTCCTTTAAAGCAGACAAAGTCGTCACAGGTCTCCTCATCAAATTCTCATCTCTCCTGAATATACTCTACTTCTACGACATGATTGAGCAGAGCAATTGCACTACACAACATCCATATTTTTAAGGAGATCCTATAGCTCATTGTTGGATTAGAAGCGGAAGTTATGGTAAGAATTTTCTGTCAAATACTCTTACGCAGTAGTGTTGTGCTAATTTTTTTTTACCGGAACACGTATATATATAGACTGGGCCGATTCTGGGTATACGGCCGCTCTGTGCGGTCTCATGTCCCAAATTTAACGACGGGGGTGATTTTCCGTGATAATACAGGCGGCGCCGTTTTTTTAGGTCTCATGTCCCAAAATTGGGACGAAAAAAACGTCCAACACGTCAGCCAATTATCGTTATCAGAAATCATTTTTAGTTCTGGAACGCGTTCCTGTATAAAAAGGAAGTACCAGAGCGTTTCGGCTCGACAACACCACTGCTCTTAGGGCTGCTGCACTTAATGATGGCCATGTTTCTGCGCCCTAGAAGACCTCCACGGGAAAAATGCGCTACTTTTGGAGTATTAGTTCCGTCATACATGAGAGACTACCTATTGAGGCTCAAGTAAAACCTTTTGGAAAGATTTAGCCTACCCTTAATCTCCCACAACATTTTTGCTGGTAGCAACGGAGGCAATATAAAAAAATTCACTGACAATACTTTAATCTAATTTAGCCATTCCACTGCAATTGGTTCTATTTATTTGCCTTATTTGGACCTCCGTTCTGTAAAGTCTAATACATACATAATTGACCATTACAACCCTTCAGTCAGGATTACGACCTATAAAGTCTAATAATATATTCTAATATGCACTCTTATTGAGTCAATATTCGATTAATTGAGTACAATATTTTAAGTGTTCAGACATAATAATATACGCAATTCAGTTTACTCAATATTCATTTAACAGTTAGTAAACAACAACATTGTTTTTATTTTGATCACGAAAATTAGTTTTGTTGATTAGTTTATCAGTGTTTGTTTGTCGTTGTTTACATTTGAGTTGTCAAATATCAACAGGAAGTGTTCGGAAAATTGTAATATGCTCACTGAATGTACTTATGACAGGGCTGCATTTTAAGTTTTACTCAATATTATAACAATTTGCGTATTTATTGCGCAATAATTAATTGAAACTTTATATGAAATATTGAGCGCAATAATGGCTTTTATTGCGATTTACGCAATAAAGGTGCGTAATCCAATTCACAAGGCTGATTAGTATTTCAAGACTTTCAATGCTGATTAGGTACGATAGGTTAGATTAGAGGACGTGCAATGCTCCAGGATAACGGAATAATAACAATTCCCAAGGCTGATTAGAATTTCAAGACTTTCAATGCTGATTAGGTTACGTTAGGTTACGACAGGTTAGGTTAGAGGACGTGCAATGCTCCAGCATAACTCAATTATTTTCATTGTCCTAATAGGTAGAAATAAATAAGAAGAGGGGAGAAAAAGACAAAATAGAGAGAAATGGAAATCGGAGAAAAATTTTAGTAGAGAATCGAAATAGCAATACATAGGCTACCGCGGGTACCTCATAACCAATTCGATCTCATTACAAACTTCAGTAGGTCGAGTATATTGGCTCTCGATGTAAATTATTAAAAAGACTCTTACATTGATTCTCATTCTGTGAAGTGTTTGAAAGTGTCACAGTTACAGGACTACTTGTAATACTCGTGATGGAATCTGTTCTAGAGCTTTGTCACCGATCTAACTTTGCAATGCCCCATACTCTGTATTCAGTCTCTTACGGCATTAATTTCTCAGCTATTCTGTTCTAACCTTGTCCACAGAAGGTTATAGATTCTTAGATACATCACTGTTTCATACCACCAACGTTTAAGGTCCATCTGCCAACGAATTCATAGAAGTAGCAGATTGGAGTGTTAGGACACAATCACTTCCCCAATGTTTCTCTGCATTTTCCCTAAAACGTCTCCCAATAAATTGGTTAAAGTAGAGTATTTTAGTACCAAAAATACCAACAAAGTGATCCTAACCGTGTCGTTACCGTATGTAGCGCTATATTCCGGAATCTAGCAGAGACAGATCTGATCTGTTAGAAAGGTTATTGTGGGGTCCTCGGATTCAAGGAATAGTCGTGATTTGCATTTGAGTACTAAAACTACCATCAAAGTGATCCTAACCGTGTCGTTACCGTATGTAGCGCTATATTCCGGAATCTAGCAGAGACAGATCTGATCTGTTAGAAAGATTCTTATGGGCTCCTTGGATTCAAGGACTAGTTGTGATCTACACCACACAGCCTTTAGGGCAGATTGACTGTCAACTAAGAGCACATAAGATTCTGAACGTGAACGTGACAGCCACGGTCCCTACAACCTTCAAGACAGCAGAACTCCCAACCTGGAAGGCAAGCAATATCTTAGATTTTGACACTAGTTGACACGGGAGTATATTGGTAATGACTCTAGTCAAGGAAACTGTTACTACATGACCTAAATTATGGATTTAATTTTTGGTTTCTTAATTTTAAAGTCCGTCCTAGTAAGCATACCTCTGACATATTTTAGAGCGGCTCATCACCTTTTCTGCTTTTTGTTTTTATACGTAAATTTTATTGGGCAATATGTAACATCTTAACATCTCGTTAAACATTTCCTGTGCTTGTTAACAGGTCCATTCCAAATGCCAATAAAAACTAAATAAAAAACCTTCTTCAACAAAAGAAAAATCACAAAGAAAATTTGATTTTAATTCCCTTAAAAGGGGTCCACATAGCATGTTGCCATTCGTGTCGTTAGCAAAAGAGGCTTCAAACTATTATGACAACGATTGGCGAAGAGGATGAGAGAGAGAGACCATCGCAGTAAAGGCAAACACAAACTGAAATCCCATTTACTCAGCAACAACCATGGATCGCAATTTTTTGGCCAATTTAAGGCTTTGCTAAGCTTTTGTTAAGCACACACACACACAATTTATGACACTTTAAAAGGCCACACGACTAAAGCAGTTTTTAGCAGTTTTTCCTTACCAGCCTGTGAGCCTTAGACGCTTCACATGAAGGCACTTCAATTGCAAAAGTAAATATGTGAACATGTGAGCAAGGAATTCGTGTTACTTTCCCTTTTTCACCCCCCCCCCCCCCTTTTTTTTTTCTTGTCGACCATGTCTTCTAAGTTGTGGCAAATTTACGAAAAATTTTTTTTATTTTATATTCATTGTCGTCGTCGTTATCCTTTAGCCTTTTGTAGTGTGAGTATGTGTATGTGTTGGTATGTGCCTTGGTATTCTTTTGTGTGCCGTCATATAACTTGTAGTTTATTCTACAAGAATTACCGAAACAATTGCCCTCATGTACGATATCCAAATAGCCAGCAGGGCGGGTGTGTATTCGTTTTTTAATTAAATTGTCTTAATGGCCCATGAAATTGTGTCGCACTTAATTTAAGAAAATCGTTTTCCACAATTTTTAAGTCAATATTGCACGCTCTTTAAAAACAAAGAAATGTGTTGCGTTGCGTCCTTAATTTCTAGGATTTCCTGATTAATTCTGATCGAACCTTCTATTTAGAAGACTTGGAGTCGTAATACTATGTTCAGCCATGCACTTTTATTGCGTAAATCTTAATAAACGCCATTATTGAGCTCAATATTTCATATAAAGTTTCAATTAATTATTGCACAATAAATACGCAAATTGTTATAATATTGAGTAAAACTTAAAATACAGCACTGTCGCAAGTACGTTCAGTGAGCATATTACAATTTTCCGAACACTTCCTGTTGATACAACAATAAACAAAAAGAAACCAAAACCAGCTGTCAAATGAATATTGAATAAGCAGCTGAACTGCGTATATTATAGTGTCTGTACAATTAGAATATTGTGCTGAATAAGCCGAATATTGACTCAATAAAAGTCCATGTCTGAACATGGACCAAACCAGCTCTCAAATGAATATTGAATAAGCAGCTGAACTGCGTGTATTATAGTGTCTGTTTACTTAAAATATTGTGCTGAATAAGCCGAACATTGACTAAATAAAAGTGCATGTCTGAACGAAGAATAACTTTATTGGCCAATAAAACTCTTTAGCCAAGATTACAACCAATCCAGCTTCTCATACCACTCATGTTATGTGTGTTAATTTTATCTATGATTGACAGAATCTACAGTTTAACAACGACTTCACGACAGTGTTTAACAAATTTGAGAAATTTTTCATGGTAATTTCATTTATTCCCAGAGTTTTTGCCAGAGGATTGCTGAAAGTAAATTATAATAGGCGATGGTCAGTGGACTATGATAGTGGTTCGTGTACGACAATAATGTGTGAATAAAAATCATGGACAAGCCAAGCTAGTAGTCGCAATGTCTGAGCTCGGTATTCCTACGAAGCTATATATAAGGCTATAAAGAATGACGTTAAGCAATTCCTGCAGCTCCGTCAAGGTAGGAATGGATCTCTCCGAACCTTCTGATACCGTGCGAGGAAGGATGTGTTTCGGCAGGCCGAAATCCGTTAATCGGGTTGTTAATGGGCAATTAAGTGCTATCACTGTGTGATTTCTGCAAATGTGTTCTTTGTATAGCAAATGGGTAAAGATTATGCGAGATTCCGTAGAGAGGAATTCAATTGAATTTTTCGTTGTACCAGCTTTGGCAAGTCCGTTGATTTTTTACTACTGGTTCAATGTCACATGTAAGGCTATTCGTCGAATATCTCGCTATCTCCAGCAGTCGTAGTCAATCTAGATAAATGAGGTATACATGCTGTAAAGGAATCTAATGTCCCTTTAAACGATTTGAAGTTATGGTTATATCATGTGGAGGTGAAAGGAACTGGACTTAGAAATCACGGCATTCGAGTGAGTTAGCCTTTTACTTGCGGGGCTTCCTTACGTCTATGTTAATAAACCTTGGCCAACCATCTAACCAGTCTTATAACGTACAGTAAGACCCCGCTTAACGCGGGGGTTACGTTCCAATAAGTTCCAGGGCTAAACGAAAGAACGTAAAACGAGGCAACAGGAAAGATACGTTCGTACTGTAATTGCGAATTGAGAAAATACAGTTGGAGTCTTTATTCGGGACAGACTAACAAACGAACGTTGAAAAAGACACATGGAATACACGTTCGCTATATAGTGTATCGCTTTTGTTCGGTGCATTGCCGTTTCAAGGTATCCCAATACTATCGCGTAACACTGAAACAGCGTTAAGCGGGGTCTTACTGTAGTTTCATATGATGCATTGCTTTAACTAATCTCAGATACCAGCTTAAAGTTTACAAACGCTATTCTTAAATGAAATATATGCAGTTCGAAAGGCGGTAGCAGATTATCTTGCCAAGCAGTATCATGGAAAACAACACCTATTGTATTCGCCGTAGTCTAGTAGGTAGTGTGTTGACTTATTAGACATAAGGCCGGGGTTCGAATCTCAGGTCAGGCATCAAAACGAAATATGAAAAAAAATATTTCTAAATAAACATTGTCATGAAAAGCTTCTCAAAAATCTATCGTTGGGAGCTGACTTTAAACTGTATGTTCCACCGGTCATAGATAAAATTACCGTACACAAGATAAGTGGTGTGAGAAGCTAGGTCGTAATCCTAACTGAAGGGTTGTAATGGCCAAATATGTATGTATGTACTATATATCGGGTCCACCATCTAACGTTTTCTTTTTCAACTAGTGCTAATTTCGTGAATTATAATGCTTAGCCCATGTCTGATTTGACAGATAATAAGTTTTATTCTTCCGCTGAACGAATATGGTTGTATATACGCCTCGCTAAGTGGGCCTGCGATCGACTTACAGAAGATGCCGGTTTTGGTAAAAAAAAATCTTCTTTTTAGATGAAGCTCATTTTGATCTTGGCGGGTATGTAAGTAAACAAGAAAAATTGTCGCATTTGGGGCACAGAAAACCCGCACATACACATTGAAAATCCGACGCATCCAAAACGAGTCACTTTTTGGTGTGGATTTTGGTCCAGAGGCATAATTGGGCCATTTTTCTTCGAAAATGAGCAAGGCGGGACCCTTACAGTCAATGGCGATCGTTATCGAGCCATGCTGAACGAATTCTTGTTCACAAAAATTGAAGAGGAGGATATTGGCAACATTTGGTTTCAACAGGACACACAGCTGAAGCTACACTCGATGTTTTGCCCCCTGTTTTTGAAGATCGTATTATTAGCCGTAGAGCTGATGTCATTTGGCCACCTCGCAGTTGCGATTTGACACCGTTGGACTATTATTTGAGGGGTGCCGTCAAATATAAGTTTGGAAAGGCGGCAAGCCGCAGACAATTGATGCTTTAAAGACAATATTCGTGCAGCCATTGGTAAAATACAGCTCCACACAATCGATAAGGTGCTTAAAAATTGGACCGATCGTGTAGGCTACTGCATGGCCAGCCAAGGCAGCCATTTGAATGAAATTATTATCCAATATTAATCGGAAGGATTGTACTTTCAAATAAAAAAAAAAAATTTGAGAAAATTTTCAGTAGTTATTTGGCGGACCCTTTATTAGTTTAGGTAGTATTTGACTTCAGAGTTTGTTTGTTTCTATTTAACCCACCCCCTCATATGCTAGGCAAATGAATGTCCTTGTTAAGCTAAACCAACTGGCAATATAACGAATTAATTAATTGGAATTAATACAAAGCGATTAATGAAAACTGATAAAATTAATACACAATTTAATAATTATCGTTTGCTTAAAAAGCAAATTGAACAGAGAGAACCAGCCCATCGATTAGTTTATTAAGAAACTTGAAAGCAGAATGACGGCATTTAAGGCACGGCATTTACAGCCAAGGCAACCTAAAGGACCACGAGCATTATTGGAAAGTTTTACGCTGCTCTTCTATTTGGGAAAATTCATGGGTATTGTGGCACAAGATCTACAAGAATTTCGCAAGTATAAACGCTTGAAAAGGTCTACTACAGGCGAAGGCCTTATTATTGTCCACATGGTACTGATAATTATCAATTTTAATCTGATGATCGGTGTATTCCAAACTGTTAGTTATGTAAAGGAGAATAGTAAGAAATTAGAGGGTGTTTATTGAACGCAAAAATATAAATTCATGTGTACTTACAGATAATTTAGCCATAGGCGTTGGCGTTGTTTTGACGTATTGCAGTTTGATTATGTTTTTGGCTGATCGCATAACAGGCTTACTAAAGCTAGACACTTTTGCCAATATATTCCATGAATTGGAGGAAATTGATGAGGATTTCTTTAGTTTCGGCATTACCTTCAATAATAGTGCCATTAAATATCGCATATTAATGAACATTATATTGGCCAGTCTTATGGAATTGACATTGTTCATCATGACATTCGTAATGTATGTGGATTATCAGAATTGGACTGCTTGGCTTTGGGTTTATACGGGCATACCAACCTATTTAAATAGTTTGGATAAGTTATGGTATGTTGGCATGTTGCAGGCCATAAAACAACGTTTCGATGCCATTAATAAAGCCTTTGATGAGCAATCTTTAAAGCTGGAATTGGATAAAGAAAAAGAAGAAGTTGTTCGAAATACCCGAAGGAAGAATAAGAAGTTTAAAGCGAATATTTTCAAAAATAAAATCAAGCCAAGTAAAATCAAAATATCCCTTTACCCACCCCCCTTACCCTCTAACCTAACCTTAAATCACAAAAAAAATTGTTTCTTAATAATAAAAACCAGAAAAATTAATTTCTTTAAATCTTCCCTTAGCACTTAATAACCTAAACGGTTTATTTGGCGATGCTGTACGAAATTCACCCACATTAACGGTCTCCTGTAATACAAACTTTTCCGCCTTCTCTGCCACTCCCACCAATTCAACATCATCATCAGCACATTCCCGTTGTTCATTCCGTTCGTCAACTGCAGATTTGGAAGCTTATTTCACCAAGTTGTGTCAATTACATGACAGCTTGTGTGACGTATCCAAAGAGCTTAATGAGGTCTTTGGCATACCCTTACTCTTGTTAATGGGTTATGCTTTCGTTACCATTACAGCACAATTATATTTTCTTTATGGCTCCCATGTTGAAGAGGTGAAATGAAAACAGGATTTTATTTAGACTTCCTTAAAATTCTATTCCATTTTTATTTCAGACAATACCGGCATTATTTCGCCCGGCTGAGAATTGGTACATAACCAGTTTGTATGTTTTGTATGTGAGCGGTAAATGTGTTACCATCGTGTATGGCAACTGGCAAACGAATTTGTCACAGAAGGAAACCGGCATATGTATACATCGTTGTGCCTTGGCCGCTGACCGGAATGATGTTTACGAAATGGTAAGTGTTACCCTGAAGTTGCCGTAGGCTGGTAGGCAGTGTGAGATTGAAACCACAGGTCGTATTAAAAAAGTTCATACGGCGACTTCCTCTCAGTAGATTTCTTGCAAAAACTCTCAGAGTAAATAAAAAAATCTGTCATCGAAATTGTGATGCTCCTCTTTTCGGATTCCATACGTTTGAGTGATCCAAAATTTCCTTGAAAAATCCACAACATTTATGGTTTAGTGACGTACATCGTGACGTAGTGACGTATGACTCATGTCGAAGTGATGTGCATTTAAATGACGTGCGTCGAAGTAACATCGAGTGACCTACGTCGAAGGAACGTACTTCGAAGTGACCTACGTTGAAGGGACGTACTTCGTAGTGACTTACGTCGACGGGACGTACTTCGAAGTGACCTACGTCGAAGGAACGTACTTCGAAGTGACCTACGCTGAAGGGACGTACTTCGAAGTGACTTACGTCGAAGGGACGTACTTCGAAGTGATCTATGTCGAAGGAACGTACTTCGAAGTGACTTTCGTCGAAGGAACGTACTTCGAAGTGACTTACGTCAGAGGGACTTACTTCGAAGTACCCTACGGTTAAGTGACTAACGTCTCAGTGACGTGCGTCGAAGTGACGTTCGTTAGGTACCTTATGATAGTCTGAGTCTTCGAGCAAACTAAAACATTTTCAGGAATCCATATCTTTAAATGATCCAAAATAAAATGTACGTTGATGTAACGTATTTTTACATGACGTACGTCGAAGTGATTGACATTTAAATGACATATTTCGAAGTGATGGAAGTCGCCGTGGTCTAGTGGGTAGTGTGTTGGCTTAAGCAAAAGGCCCGGTTCGAATCTCAGGTCAGACATCAAAACGAAAAATATTTCTTCGGCGACTTTCTCTCAGCAGATTTCTGGCATAGACTCTGAGAGTAAAAATTGCCATGAAAGGCTTCTCAAAAATCTGTCGTTCGGAGTCGACTTTAAACTGTAGGTTCCGCCACTCATGTATAAAATTAACGCACACAACATAAGTGGTGCGAGAAGCTAGGTCGTAATCCTGACTGAAGGGTTGTAATGGCCAATTATGTATGTATGTTTCGAAGTGATGTACATTTAAATGAAGTACGTCGAAGTAACCTAAGTCGAAGGGACGTACGTTGAAGAGACCTACATCGAAGTGACCTATATGGAAGTGACATACAGTAAACTAAAATATTTTCAGAGTATATTGCATCACAACACAAGAATTACGAAGTAATCTACATTTCAATGAAGTACTTCGTAGTAACCTACGTCAAAGCGACCTACGTTCAAGTGACCTTCTTTACTTTATGACAGCCTAAATGTTCGAGCAAACTAAGAGATTTTCAAGAATTCATATCTTTAAATGATCCGAAATTTCGTCGAAAAACTCAGGAGATTTGTGGACAAGTGACTTACGTCGAATTGCCGGACGTTCAAGTAACATACGTCGAAGTGACGGGTGCCGAAGTGTCATGCGTCAAATTGACGTTCTTTAATTACTTCATGACAGCTTGACTGTTCGAGTAAACTAAGATATTTTCAGAGTATATTTCATCACAACACAAGAATTACGAAGTAATCTACATTTCAATGACGTACGTCATAGTAACCTACGTCAAAGTGACCTTCTTTACTTTATGACAGCCTAAGTGTTTGAGCGAATTAAGACATTTTCCTGAATCCATATCTTTAGATGATCAGAAATTTAGTAGAAAAACTCAAGGCATTTATGGACCAGTGGCGTACATTTGAGTGATGTACGTTTAAGTGACTTACGTCGAAGTGACGTGTGCCGAATTATCATGCATCAAAGTGACGTTCATTAATTACTTCATGATAGCCTGACTGTTCCAGTTAACTAAGACATTTTTGGGGTATATTCCAAAACACCACAAGAATTACGCTGCTTTCGAAATATTTATGACCTCCGTCTTAAAAACTTAGCTCTGGTCGGGCAGTCAATATGAAGGAGCACGGAGTGGCATAGAATCCACTAAAAAAAGTTTTAAATCAATAAATAAAATTCCTCATACACGATTATTCAAGATCAATATACCGTTCCAAATGTGACTTCCTCTCCACAAAAATGTTGTGGAGTCATCCGAACCATGTAACCTTGGCGGCTAGCATTTGTTGTCCTTGATCTTATATAGGACTTCTAATATCCAATAGTAATCGTAAAATCCACTTTACTTTACAGTAGATTTCTTGCAGAAACTCTCAGAGTAAATAAAAAAAATCTGTCATCGAAATTGTGATGTTCCTATTTTCGGATTCCATACTCTTGAGTGATTCAAAATTTCCTTGAAAAATCGACGACATTGATGGATAAGTGACGTACGTCGATGCGACGCAATTGTGATGTTCCTATTTTCGGATTCCATACGTTTAAGTGATCCGAAATTTTCTTGAAACATTTATGGTTTAGTGACGTACATCGATGTGACGTATGTTTATATGACTCATGTCGAAGTGATGTACATTTAAATGATGTGCGTCGAAGTAACCTACGTCGAAGGGACGTATTTCGAAGTGAACTACGTCGAAGGGACGTAGTAGTTCTTACGGCGACTTCCTCTCAATAGATTTCTTGCAGAAACTCTGAGAGTAAATAAAAAACAACCGGCGTCGAAATACATTCTGCACAAGCGATTTGAGGGCATTGTCATCTCCCGCTGGTCACCGAGATCATGCGATTTGACCTTGTTATAGATTTTTTTTGTGAGGTTAATTTGTGAGCCTGGTGTTTACGACTTAAAGCCAAGAGAAGGAGCATTTATTCACTATATTTCTCCATGTAGATTATCTCCAGTACGAGTAATTTATTGTGTTTCCTTGTCTTGCAGGTGAATCATTTGTCCCTTAAGCTCTTCAATCATGTATTGGACTTTAATGCATGCGGTTACTTTCCCCTAACTATGTCGACATTATTTAGTGTAAGTAATTGGAATATAAAGCCCCCCCCCCCCCCCCACACATCTAAAGCATACACCAGTCTAATGGAAATAATTTATTTTCCTTTTCAATAAATTTAAAGTTTTGTGGCGGCATTTCCACGTATTTAATCATCCTGATACAATTCAATCTGGAGGAACAACAAGTGAAAAACAATAATGAGAATAGCGAACCAATGGCTTTAATGTTAAATGACAGTCATGCTACGCATCTGGCATTGCAGTATGTGGTTAATGCTACAGAGATGGTAAATATGAATACGACAACATTGGCTGATGTTTGGCGGTATATTTGGACTTAAGAGTGTGGTGACACGCAAGCAAATACGATGCAAAGTTTAATACGTTTTTAAAGAACTTGAAAAAGCAAAACAATAAAAAAAAAAAATTAAAAATAAATTCTTTAAAAATATGGCGATTATCATAAATTATTTCTTCTTATTCTCTCTCTCTCTCTCTCTCTTTCATCCTTTTGTTGTATTCGATCACATTGAAAATGGAATTATTTTCCATGATTGCTTGAGCACAGCGTCAATCTTTGCAAAGCAAAAATTTTCTTTAGAAATTTTCATATCCTTCAGAAATTGTCGCCAGCCTTTCTATGAAGGCTTATAGATTAACTGTTAAACAGAAAGTTGAAATACGGGAAGAGGAAGACGGAAATATTCCCATGGTTTTATGTTTACTTTCAATTTAAAAACACAACACGTTGGTGAGTGACTGTACCGTATTATAATGGAGCCACTGAAATCCTTACAATCTCCTCACAATTGTATTTAAAATATGAAAATCCAACGTCTGATATCTTTAAAATACAGAAAGCATCTCATGTTCTTATACTTATTAAATGGTGGAGATTATATTTAAAGCCTTACAGGGAAAAGGCAAACGAAATAGGCTTCTATAAGCAGCAGCATAAGGCTTTAAATGCTTGCACATTTTGTCCTCATATATCTTCACGATTTCCTTTACAGATACCCAGCATTTGTTTGCCGTAGTCCTAGTAAATGTGTTGGCTTATTAGACCTAAGGCTACATTTCAATTTCCAGGTCATACATGTCGAAAAATATATCGGGTCCGCCATCTAACGTTTTTTTTCAACCAGTAGTGCTTATTTCGTGAATGGTAACACTTAGCTCATGTCTGATTTGACAGAGAATTAGTTTTATTCTTCCGCTGAACGAATATGATTGCGTATACGCTTAATCAACGCTGGGAACTATTGCAACATTATTTTGAAAATCATGGTGATGTTGCAGAATGTATGTGAAAATTGCGTACGGATTTTGGAAGAAGAGAAGCACCTCAGCTTCAGTTCCGTACGTTCGTTATCTTGTAAAAAAAGTAAAAGAAACTGGCAGCCTCATCGATAAACCAAAGCGTGAAACGCCAAAAACAGTGGGTACAACCGAGAATATTGCTGCTGTGGCAGAAAGTGTGCGTGAAGTGCCATCAACATCAATTCACCGTCGTTCTCAGGAATGGAATATTTTAGAGACATCATTGAGACGAATTTTGTCAAAAAGACCTGGGTATAACGCCAATTGGTTCAGGAGTGGAAGCAAATTGACCAATTGACCGAGATGAAAAAAATTATATTTTCAGATGAAGCTCCTTTTAATTTTGGCGGGTATGTAAACAAGCAAAATTGTCGCATTTGATGCACAGAAAACCCGCACACACCCAAAACGAATCACTGTTTGGTGCGGATTTTGGCCCAGAGGGATGATTGGGCCATTTTTCTTCGAAAATGAGCAAGAAGTGGCCGTTACAGTCATTGGCTATCGTTATCGGGCCATGTTGAACAAATTTTTGTTCACAAAAATTGAGGAGGAGGATATTGGCAACATTTGGTTTCAACAGGACGGTGCTACGTGCCACACAGCCGAAGCTACGCTCGATGTTTTGCGCTCTGTTTTTGAAGATCGCATTATCAGCCGCAGAGCTAATGTCGTTTGGCCACCTCAGAGCTTTCATTTTTCTTCGAAAATGAGCAGGGAGTGGCCGTTACAGTCAATGGCTATCGTTATCGGGCCATGTTGAACGCAGTTTTATTGACAAAAATTGAAGACGAGGACATTGGCAACATTTGGTTTCAACAGGACGGCGCTATGTACCACACAGCCGAAGCTACGCTCGATGTTTTGCGCTCTGTTTTTGAAGATCGGATTATCAGCCGCAGAGCTAATGTCGTTTGGCTACCTCGGAGCTGCAATTTGACACCGTTGGGCTATTATTTGAGGGCTGCCATTAAAGAAAAGTATTACGCCGACAAACCAGACACACTTGACGCTTTAAAGGATAATATTCGTGAAGCCATTAGTGAAATACAGCTGCACACAATCGATAAAAATTGGACCGATCGTGTAGGCTACTGCATGATCAGCCGAGGCAGCCATTTGAATGAAATTATTTTCCATTATTAACCGGAAGGATTGTACTTTCAAATAAAAAAAGAAATTTGAGAAAAATTCAGAAGTTTTTGTTTTAAAGCATTTTCAAAAAAATAAAAGTTATTTGGCGGACCCTTTATCAAGAAAAATATTTCTTCAGTGAATTCATTTCAATAGGATTCTGGAAAAAACTCTGGCATTAAATCAGATTGTCATAAAAAGTTTCTCAAAACTCTGTCGTTCGGAGTCGATGAGTTTCCCTTAATTAACGTTCGGCGTCCAAACAGTTTCGCTTATTTATCGTTTGGTCTCAACGTAATGCAGTAGGGTGTGGTGCGGAGCTAGGTTATAATCCTAACTAAATGGCCGTAACGACTAATTAAGTAAGTTTTATACAAACGTTCTGGTCATGCCCTAGTAGACAGTATGTTGACTTATAAGACATGAGCCTACTATTCAAATCCCGGGTCAGACAACCCGAACAAAACACAAAAAAAAAATATTTTTCGACAATTTCATCTGAGCAGATTAGGGAAATAACTCTGGGAGTAAATTGGATTACCATGAAAAGTTTCTCAAAAATCTGCCATTCGGAGTTGATTTGAAACTGTAGCTTCAATCTCTCATGTATAAACTTAACCCACACAACATGGGTTTTGTGATAAGCTAGGTTGTAATCCTGGCTAAAGGGTTGTAATGAAGTTGTAGACTGTAAGTCCCCCGTAAGTTATCATACGATTAGGTCTCTTGACAACATTGGTGTTTTAAAAGAGAGTATCGCCGATTATACGTATCTTAGCTAGGAATACTGTATTGTGGTTAGTTAATTGGGATCATAGCTCGATTTCTGCTTCATTTATAAGACGTCTCATTAGGTACTTTCCTATCTTTCAATTTAAATAAAATTAAGTGTGCGAGACGTAGTCATAGTCTAGTAGTTAGTGTGTTGGATTAATAGACTGAAGGCCCGAGTTCAAAACCCCAGGTCAGACATCAAAACGAAAATATGAAAATATTTCTTTGGCGATTTCCTCTCACCAGATTTCTGGCAAAAACTCTGAGTGTAAATAAAAACCTGCCATGAAAAAGCTTCTCAAAATCTGACGTTCGGAGTCGACTTTAAACTGTAGGTCCCACCACTCATGTATAGAATTAACAGACACAACATGAATGGTGTGAGAAGCTAGGTCGTAATCCTGACTGAAGGGTTGTAATGCCCAATTATTTATGTATGTATGTGTATGTGAAGAGTCAGATGCCCAGAACCCATTCAGTGAATGCACTATGGTCGTATACCTTCAGTTCTTAAGTAACTTGAATTTTAACAGATCTTGGTTGCCATCCACGTACGTTTACTGAACAAATGAACTCAAATTTAATCACCACAGGAGTATTATGGCGAAAGAACACCCTTTTTAATGAAACTTTTTTATTAATCGGATTGTTAAATTCTGTGGGAAGACGCCACAGTCCAATAGGCACTGTGTTGGCTTATTAGACTGATGGCCCTAGTTCAACACCCCAGGTCAGACCTTAGAACGCTATTCACCTATTTCCTCTTAGCAGATTTCTGACACAAACTCTGAAAGTAAATGGAATCACCATGAAAAGTTTCCCAAGAAATTGACATTAAATTGTACAGAGGTCCCACTCCCCTTGCTCCTTTTACCGCTTTCGTCTGACCCAGTGTGCAGATAGGCATACGATCATTGACAGTTTTGAATCGATTGCTGCTGGTTCTTCTGCTTCGATTTGCCGTTCCTGTTGCTGCTGTTCATATGCCGGTCCAAATTGCCCCTCTCCCTTGCTGTCATCATCCCCGTCATCCTCGTCATTGCAGCCCTTACCATCACCGCCGTTGGCAAGCGTGCTGCGTTGTTGTGTGTCTTCTAGTTACATTCGTTTTTTCCACTCCCGGTGCTGCATCATGGGGCCAAAGCCTCTTCTGTGAGGACGCTGTTCAATGTTAGTACTGTAAGTGTTGTTCTTTATATCGATCTATGTTTATTGTGTCGCTATGGGCCACCAGTTCTGAACTGTTTGGAGTTCAACTGGTACTAATCGATCTGATTACGAGGTCTGACCGGAGACTTAGTTGTGGTACTACGGCAGTCAGGAGCCCAGGAACCTCAGATCCAGCCTGGCTGTTGGTACTTTTTGGGAGCATCGTGGTGGCTGTGGTTTGGACCCAAATCGCGGGAAGAGTGTACATAATGGGCTCGGTATTGAATTGCTTTTTTAACCGTGTGCAGTGACATTAAATATCGGAATGGGTTTTAAATAGGTTCCGCTACTAACCAAGGGTGAAGTTATGTCCAAATACATGGCTTCGAATTGGTACTCAAGTGTAACAGTTTGTTACATTTTGGGGGCGTTTGTAGACACATTGTATTTCACCCTGTGTGAAGAGCACCGTGGGATTAGGTCCACGCGGACAGTTACCCACGTAAAGATAATCATTGTTGCAGGTCCCACTACTCATGTAGAGAATTAACAGACACAATATTGGTGGTGTGAGAAGTTAGGTCATAATCCTAACTGAAAGGTTGTAGTGTTGGTGATTTGGCAAAATAGCCTGACAGATCGAGGTTTAACAAGATGGCCATTATCAACTGTCACAGTTCGGAAGTTGGTAGAGTTAAACGTTTCCATGGAAAGCCAAGAGAGCCATTTCTATGGTGGTCTTATTTGCAACCATTGAAGTCTAAGGAAGTATTTCCCTGTTTGAAAATTGTTCACTATGCTCTCTCTCACTGCAATTATTCTTTTGTTTGCTTCAACTTGTTTTCCTTGTTTTCCCCCTTAGCCTGGGGTATAATTCTTCAGCAGGAATAGTTGGGGATTGTTGTTCGTTTCTTTATCTTTTGTTTCTGTTTATTACGATAAACCACCAGGAAAGAAAGGAAAAAACTTTCTTTAGAATTTGCATGAAAGGAAAACGAAGAAAATCAACAATAAACGTAATGAACAACATCTGGGAGGTGTTGCCAATAAATAAGCAACAACAACAACAATATTACAGTGTACTATTATTTTGATTTCTATTTAATGGTTTCAAATTTTCAAAAAAGGAAAAAAGAAACAAAGAAACACAGAAAAGTAAGTGTGACAGGCAAGTGTCACACAGTAAAACACGGTCGTCTTCAGTTTCCACCCATACTTGTCACCACAATATTAATGGTTTTTGTTGATGTTGTTGTTGTTGCTGTCGTGTTACACCTTAAAATTTTTCCCCCCTATAATGAAAGAAGAAGAAATTTTAATTTCAGTTATTTGAGATTGTCTTTAGAAAGAAAATGAAAAACGAAAACCAAAAACCAAAAAAAAAGAACCTGAAACTGCTACACTTTGATGTCCAAAGAAACATTGCCGAAGGATATCTTGTGTATGTATATGAGGGGTCAATTGTTAGTTGTTGTTGTTCTTGTTGTTTTTGATGTTGATGTTGAATATAATAAATTATAGGAAACATGATACACTCATTTCAGGACATCGAAATAATAATCAACATTACCACTGACCCGTAAGTAAATTAAAGACATTGCAAGTCATGTTGAAGTAACAAAAAAATATTGTGAATATATTTTGGAAAATTTCAAGAGACACGCTACGCTAAGGGATGGACAAAGACACGTGAATCTCAGTGAAACGGGCTGCTCCCTAAACGAAAAGATGCCACTTAGGCCAGCATTTAAATCACTTCTATTCTACCCGGGTAGCAAATATTCCCTAGAAAAAACCAAACCAAGTCTAAAAATAAATCTTGCTGTTGCAGCTAAACATTTACTAGAGAGAGAGAGAGAAAGAGAGAGAGAGAAAGAGATAGAGAGAAAGAGAGAGAGAGAGAGAGAGAGAGAGAGAAAGAGAAAGCTCCTTTTAAGATATCAAAAAGTGAAAGGTCGAAAACCCTCGGACTCTTTATTACAAGAGCAATGGCAGTCTCTTCCTTTTCTTCATACCCACAGCTCCTGGAAAATACATTTGCCGTCACGCCAAGTCTTTCGGTTGCCTACCAAAAGGTCAACGGTAACTAAAAAGTCACCGCATTCCATTAGGTAGTGTGTTAGCTTATTAGACTGAAAGCCCGAGTGCAAATCCCAGGTCAGACATCAAAACGAAAATATAAAAAATATTTCTTCGGCGACTTCCTCTCAGCAGATTTCTGGCAAAAATTCTGAGAGTAAATAAAAAATTTCCATGAAAAGCTTTTCAAAAATCTATCGTTCGGAGTCGACTTTAAACTGTAGGTTCCGCCAATCATGTATAAAATTAACGCACACAACATAGGTTAGGTTAGGTTAGAAGACGTGCACTTGTCGGTTAAGAAAATTACAGTACCCGGAGGTCGAAATTGGCCCATTGTGCAATGTCCTTAGGGAATGAAGGAAACACAAGGAGGAGGTTGAAAGGAGGGAATGTAGGTAATGGGGGGATGGGAATGGAAATCGGAGGAATTACACTGAAAGAAACAGATACAAACCAAAAAAAAGAGGGTGAAGCCCTAGCACTTCACAACATAAGTGGTGTGAGAAGCTAGGTCGTAATCCTGACTGAAGGGTTGTTATAACCAATAATGTATGTATTGCACCAATCCTTATACTAGAAATAGAGAGAGGTCTGAAAGTGAGAGATCGAAAACCTTCAGGCTCTTTATTACAAGTGCAGGGCCAGTGTCTTCCTTTTCTTTATACCCACAGCTCCCGCAAAATACATTTGCCGTCATGCCAATCCTTTCGGTTGCCTACTAAACGGTGTATGGCAAGTAAGAATTACTGGCTGTAGGACGGGTGGCCATGTGATTTAAGGACAACAACCTGTCGTTCCCCTATTTTTCATACGTATCTAGCAGCGTCCAGCAATATTGCCTACATCCTCCAAATGCCAACAAGATTGAGATTTCCTGTAAAACGAGTGGATTGAGTTCAAATTAACGAAGGCAATCGGAACACCTACACCTTGTAACGTGACAGAGAATGCGAAACTCTGCCTAGTTCATCGAAAATGCAAATTCCAGGGACTCCTCCATGTCCCGGAACCCATATAAGAGTTACCTTTGATGGGCACGAAATTTCCCTGAGAAACACTCATCATTCACAGACAAGGGCGGCCGTTGGAAGTACGTTCTTTAGGCTCTGAATCGCAACTTGGCTGTACAAGTAAATCAAGAGCTTTTCAGGGTAAATTCCGGCACTCCACAAGCATTGCGGGTGTTTCAACACTACCATGACCTCTGCTTGGAAAATACTGCAGTGGTCGGGGCAGCCAATCAGAAAGTCTAATATAGCATACCAGAGCATACCCTTTCATTCAGCATTGAGCCATCAGTGTAAACTTCAAGGGTCCCATTTAGATCTTCCAGATCTTCAGCCGAGAGGTCCCTTGTTAGAATTCTAAAATCGAATTCTGCATTCAGAAAGTTATAAAGGAACATATCGGCAATCGGCCCTAATGTGCGTAAGTCTTCCCAGACTGATTGTTTTTCATCATCACAGAATCTACGGTCCTGACAAAAGTTCATAATGTAGACGTCGTTAGCCTGATACATGACTTTAATCTCCTCTTATTGCAATTATCCAATAGAAGTTTAGATTGCTTCAAACCCATTCGGTCACCTCTATTTTCTCTTTTAATAATTATATGCTCCCAAATATCCCTTCTCACTCTGCAGAAAGATTTTTCTTTCTGACACTGAGTAGAGAAGCCCGTATTCCTTCGCTCCCCTTCTAATAGCTTTCCCATACTGGTGGTGTCCTGATTCTCAGATAGTGTTACTGTCCATTAAATTTTTTGAAAACTGAGAATCGATGGTTTAGACTTTCTCTTGGATGGGATCGGAATCGGTAAACCTGATAATGGTCCATCTTAAAGGCGAGTATTAAGGCTCTTCGTTCACTTTTGTTGCCAAGTCTTGTTCAGAATCATTTATCAAAGACATAGAGCAGCAGTACTATGCTGGTATAGCATACTGATAAACTTGGCACTCCTTTGTATGATTTCTACTAAAAATGCCCATGTGACGGGGGCAAGGAAATTATCTATCCACTAACGTCAGTGCCCAGATCTTGTGATAAATAGGCGGCGACACTTTTTTCTTATTATAAACTAAGTTGTGAAGCTTTTCTGTAGGAATTATTTGATTTACAGAATTATTATCAGGTTATGGTATTAATTAATTGGTCGTTATAACCCTTCAGCTAAGATTACAACCTTACTTCTCACACTACTTATGTTGTGTGTATTAATTTCATACATGAGTGGCGGATGGGACCTACAGTTTAAAGTTGTTATCGAGCAACCAATTTTTAAGAAACTTTTCATGGCGATTTTATTTAGCCTCAGAGTTTTTGACAGAAATCTGCTGAGAGGAAGTTGCCGGTTTGTCGACACTCGAGATCGAGTCTTGAGGTTACGGTATTACAATGAGTCCGCCTGTACATCTACATTAAACCTGGAGGACTATTTGCTACTTAACTTAACTAGAACTGATGCTGTCCTTCCCTTAAATGTTTTTCAATTTCCTTAAATTACGTCTTCAAGAGTTTCTTATGAATGTGAATGAGTACACATTTTCAATTTTTAATCAATAATTTTCTTCACCCCCTTTTTATTTATCATTTTTTTTTTTATTTTCGTAACATTTATTTCAGGCCCCTTTCTTAAATTGTTTAGCAATCAGAAAATCATGAATTAAATATTTATTTTTCATTCTCAATTCTAATCATTTATTAACAACGAACGAACAGTAAGAAAGACGAAAGAAATGAAAAAAATAAACAGTTTCGCTGTATTATCTCTATAAACACAATAAATATTCATCGATTTGAAATTAATAAAAAAAAACGAATCTGGGAGATTTCCTTGATACAACCTACAAAAGACAGCAGTGATGGCAAAGAATTAATTCTTTAGTTGCAATTGCTATCGAAGAAATAAATATTCTACTGATGATATCAAATATTCAGGGGGTTTGTTTTAAAGAGATATCTGCGATGTTGTTGTAGGGCTTTATTATGGTGAATAAATATCGGGTCTTCCAAGAGGGACTGCTGATTTTCAACACTTGATAACAGCCATTTTGTTAAAGCTACATCTGTCAAATTAGCTGTCATTTATTCAATCACGTTCAAATAATAAATTCATTTCATCAGTGTGGCTGTTCAGCACAGCCAACAAACAGCTCGTTTTGCCCACTTTTTCCAATCCCGCATTTTACAATCGCCTATTTTACGATCCCCCATTTTCCAATCCCGCATTTTACAATCGCCTATTTTTCGATCCCCCATTTTACGATCCCCCATTTTACAATACCGCATTTTACAATCGCCTATTTTACGATCGCCAGAATAATGTTCACTTTGCTTTCCAGTCGCCGCCGTAGTCTAGTAGGTAGTGTGTCGGCTTATTAAGCATAAGGCCCGATTTCAAACCCCAGGTCAGACATCAAAACGAAATTGTGAAAAAATATTTCTTAGACGACTGCCTCACAGCAGATTTCTGCCAAAAACTCTGAGAGTAAATAAAAAACCTGCCATAAAAAAGCTTCTCAAAAATCTGTCGTTCGGAGTCGACTTTAAACTGTAGGTCACGCCACTCATGTAGAAAATTAACGCACATAACATATGTGATGTGCGAAGCTAGGTGGCGCCACTCATGAATAAAATTAACCCATACAACATGGGTGGATGGATAAGATAGGTTGTAATTCTAACTAAACAGTTGTATTGACCAATCATGTTGCCGTAGTTTAGTAGGTAGTGTGTTGGCTTATTGGATTGAAGGCCCAAGTATAAACCCCAGGTCAGACATCAAAACGAAAATATGAAAATATTTCTTCGGCGACTTCCTCTCAGCAGATTTCCGGCAAAAACTCTGAGAGTAAATAAAATTACCAAGAAAAAGCTTCTCAAAATCTACGTTCGGAATCGAAGTTAAACTATTGGTTCCGCCAATCATGTATAAAATTAACGGTCACAACATAAGTGGTGTGAGAAGCTAAGTCCCGCCACTCATGAATAAAATTAACACACACAACATGGGTGGTTGCATAAGCTAGGTTGTAATCCTAACTAAATAGTTGTGTTCACCAATTATGTTGCCGTAGTCTAGTAGGTAGTGTGTAGGCATGTTAGACATAAGGCCCGATTTCAAACCCCGTAGTCGAGTAGGGTGGCTTATTAGACTGAAGGTCCAAGTACGAAAATATAAAAACTATTTCCTCGGCGGCTGCCTCTCAGCAGATTTTTGGCAAAAACTCTGAGAGTAAATAAAATTGCTATGAAAAAACTTCTCAAAAATCTGTCGTTCCGAGTCGTCTTTAAACTGCAGGTCCCGTCACTCATGTATAAAATTAACGGTCACAACATAAGTGGTGTGAGAAGCTAGGCCGTAATCTTGACTAAAGGGTTGTAATGTCTCGCCCGACATCCCGTTTCGTTTTTAACAACATGTCCCAAACAGTAAGATTAATTTTGTTTCCCACTGTAAGACTTGTTGTATTGTTGCTTTCTAGTGCCTATTTGTAACCTTTCTTTTTTCTTTCCCAGTTTTTTATGGTTTCCCTTACGTGTTCTCCGCCAGCGGTGATGTATTAATTCCAGTACAATGGTTCAGTAAATGATCGAGCAAGATCTGCCATCAAAACATCTCCACTATCGGTGAAAATATGCTGGAGAATTCCAGTCAGTACATACAATGTCAATCACAAAAATTTGGCCTTTCGCAGACCACAACTTGGCGAATTTTGCCTCAAAGCGTGATACAGCACCCTTACAAAATTTAACTAACCTAGGAATTAAGGGTAAACGGTACGGGGAGTGAGCTCTGTAATCTAATCTTCATTTTCATTGAAAAATCATCATCAACAATCAGGACCATATGTGGAGTAAGTGAGTGGGCACAAAAATTTTTGAATTTGCAACATTAAAAAGCCACATGAGATCCATGACCATGCAATGTATTTCAGTAAATCACAGTTTAGTGTGGATATAGAACTGAAGGTATCATCGGTTCATATTTCTTTGACAATGACTGTCAAAGGCGAGTTCTTAAGCTTACCAACTGTTTTGGTTTGAATTGGATTATCTGTACGCTAACAACATCTGGTTTCAACAGATCGTTGCTATTTGCCACTGAGTTCATACCACATTGAATATTGTTCAGGACCAAGTTCAGGGCTTGGCCATTACAGGTGTATGTGATGTGAACTGGAACATTGTCTGGTGTGGATCTTCCACCGCCGGTTCATATTTCTTTGAGAGTACCTGTCAAAGGCGGGCACTATAGGTCGATGATTATCAAAAGTCTTTTTGGCGAGAATGTCATGTGGTTTCAACAGTACGGTGCTACAAGCTACACAGCTTATGACACATTGGATATTATGCATCAACGATTTGAGGGCATGGTCATCTCACGTGGAGGTATTGTTAACTGGCCACCGAGTTTGTGCAATTGGATCCCATTAAACTTTATCTTGAGGGATTCTCTTCAGCCGTAGATGTATGCGACTAAGCCACTAATGACAACGATCCTCAAAGGAAAAAGAAAAACTTCTTTCTTAAACTTCTGTTAAAAATTCTGACTGAACATAAAATTGCCATGAAACTGTAGGTCTTACCACTCACCAACAATGTCGCTAGTATGAGAAGTTAGGTTGTAAATCTAAATAATAATATCCATACAAAACATCATTAGACCTTTCAGACGAACAAGCAATTTTGATATTATACAATCTTTTAGTTTGGATTAAAACCTAGCTTCTCACACCGCCCATGTTTGCTGGGTTCAGTTTCTCCATGAATGGCGAGACCTACTGTTTTATTTCGACTTTAAAGAACAAATTTGAGTAAATTTTCACGGATTTTTTATTTAAACTGAGAAATTTTTCCAGAAGACTTTTGATGGAAGTTGCCGAAAGAAATATTTATTTATGACTAGGCTATGGTTTGAATCTTAGCTATCGTCTACTAGTCTGCTCAGCCAATACACTCAATACTAGTCTATGTCGAGTTAATTGAATTCACTCCTTTAAGTTTGGCTGCTATAGCTTTGACACCTTATTGTTACCAAAAAATGTTTACCCAATTGTTGTTGTTGATGTTGTTGTTGTTGCCGTTGTTGTTGTATATGATAAATTGTTATTCGTTGCATTATTTACGACAACATTGTCAACCAATAACAATTTATGATGGCCTTCAGACTCATGAACGATCTAAGGCAACAAAAAATACAAAAGAATGAAATGAAAACAAAATAACAACAAAACAACAACAAAAATAACAATAAAGAAAAGTAAATAAATAAATAGCGATGAATAAAAATAATAATAAAAATAATAACAACAACAACAACTACAATAACAATAAACAAAGAAGAAAATTGAGAATAAGCAGCCGAAAATAATCATAAATAATCTGATTTTAATTTCATTACACATACATATACACATACACACTCATACAATCATAATAAAAATAAAAAAAAAGATGGCAAGAAATTTCTTGTTTATACTTACACGCACACACACGCAAACCTAACCAAAATCTAAAGGACAGTGAGAGAGACTGCGAGAGAGGGACACTCAAATATAAATGAAGCGTTAAATGGATACACACGTGCTCACGCTTATGTGCACGCACACGCATACAAATAAGAGGACACAATAAGAAAGAATTCTTTAAAGATGCTTCACAAGTGACCAAATAAAGACAATTGAATTGACGATAGAAACACACGAATACAAGGACAGCAATGGCATTGGATAGGGCGAAAGAAAATAACGGAAAGTACGACGAAAAAAAAATAATTTTCTGCCGCAAAACTAAGAAATAAAACGGCGACGTTAAATGAATTCATGAATTCAAAGCAAAATGTGCTCTTTAAACGTTGTCCACGAAAAAATCTGTTCACACTAAAGAAGCCTAGTGATGACCACATTGTTGTTGTTTTTGTTTTCTTCTTTTTAAAAGTATAATTACCGTTATTCTGTGAACAAATTTAATCAGTCGGAATAAACTTTCACGCTTTGTGAGCACTGGAAAATCAAAAGAGAATTCGTATTATATGAGCAAACTTCTTAGAAATCAAAAACGAAATTGATTTTAATGTTAGCAAAGAAACTTCACAGCTTAAAAAATGCGAAGTGAATCATATAGGGTGGGTCATCTATTGGTTTAAATTTAAAACAACTAAGGGAAACTGCACGATGGTGTAACTTTGCTGAAAAAAATCTTCTTTTCAGATGAAGCCCATTATCATCTTGGTGGATACGTTAATAAAAATAATTGTCAGTCAGGATATGACCTAGCTTCTCAAACTACTTATGTGCGTTAACTTTATACATGAGTGGCGAGACCTGTAATTTAAAAACGACCCCGATCGACAGATTTTTTAGAAACTTTTCATGGCAATTTTATTTACTCTCAGACTTTTTGCAAGAAATCTGCTAAGAGGAAGTCGCCGAAGAAAATATTTTTTCATATTTTTGTTTTTAATATTTGGAAGACTACCTACAGCACACTACCTAGTAGAATACGGCGACTTCAAATTGCCGTATTTAAGGCTGAGAAAACCCACACGTGGTTTTACAGAAGCCAATGCATCCATTACGAGTGACTGTTTGGTGCGTCCTGTGGAGCGAAAGCATCATTGGCTTATATTTATTTGAAAATGTGGACAACGTAACCATTACGGTCTATGGAGACGCCTATCGCACCATGATAACCGATTTGTTTGCTCCCAGTCCTTATATCGGGCCCTTAATCTAACGTTTTTTTTTCAACTAGTGCTAATTTCGTGAATGGTAACACTTAGCTCATGCCTGATTAGGCAAATAATTAGTTTTATTCTTCCACTAAATGGATATGGTAGTGTATACGCGTTTTCACTTCGCTAATTTGGTCTGCGATCCGATTTTGGCACAAAAAAAATCATCTTTTCAGATGAAGCTCATTTTGATCTTGGCGGGGGTATGTAAACAAGCAAAATTGTAGAATTTGGGGCACAGAAGACCCGCACGCATGCATTGAAAAGTCTACGCACCCAAAATGGGTCACTGTTTAGTGCGGATTTTGGTCCAGAGGCATAATTGGGCCATTTTGAAAATGAGCAAGGAGTGGCCCTTACAGTCAATGGCGAGAGTTATCTGAACATGTTAAACGAATTTTTGTCCATAAAAATTGAATTGAATTGTCCACAAAATTGGCAACATTTGGTTTCAACAGGGCCGCACTACGTGCCACATAGCTGAAGCTACACTCGAGGTTTTGCGCTCTGTTTTCGAAGATAGCATTATCAGCCGCAGAGCTGATTTCGTTTGGCCATCTCGGAGCAGCGATTTGACACCTTTGTACTATTTTCTGTCAGAAACACCAAAGTAAGGTGGCGAAGAGATATAGTGTACACATCATTTGAGTTCCTGGACACAACGATATCCTGGGAAACTGCAGAGCGGATGAACTGAACTCTCCGACGAATTCTTAAGTATTGGGGTCCCTTTGGGGACCTGCAGGCGCATGATTAATGACGAGATCACGGACGCTGTCAACCGAAGGTCTGGCCGCGGCTGGATAGAAGGCGCCCTGCAAAGCTGCTAAAACTCCGGAGAGGGGTGCTCAGTGCGATTATTGCATTACGGGTGTCCACGCGAAACACATTGGTTTCAGGCACCTCGCGAAAGATTTCTGTAGAAGCTGCAGGGACGAAGAGGATGCTTCATCTACTGGGAACATGTCCGCCACTGTGTTAAAGGAGGAAGAGGCATTTTGCAGGGACGAAGAGACGGTACTTCATCTACTGAAAATATGCCCGGTACATCTTGGTGCCTACGACATCAATGATCTAAGTCTAAGCCTAGCATTGATGTCGGCTGTTTGAGTCGCGTCATTGTAAGCTCTAGATGGTTCCAGGACTAGGGGATAGTTAGCGTGAACTGAGGTATCACAATGCGCCCGATGATGTCTAAGTACGTCCATCCATCTACCTACTATTTTTTGTGTGCTGCGCCGCTACAGAATAGTGTTATGCCGACAAACCAGAAAGAATTGAGTGTTTGAAGATACAAATTCGTGATGCCATTGGCGAGATACGACCCTATGCACTCGAAAACATATACGATCGAATGAGGTATTGGGAGACTAGCCGAAATAATATTAATTTTTATGGCAGGACTTCCTTGATGTGGTCCTTCCAAGGCAAAAAAAGTTGTCCTTTTTGCCAACATCAATAGATTCCCATAATAAATATCCGTCTTGTCGAAGCATCATCCTCAATCCGAACGACATGGCTGAGCCAGGGCAGCTGCTGGATGTTAATACACTGCACAACGACCACATCGTTGAGGAGTTCATACGGCTCATTATGGGATCGAATACGGATTGAATGTCTTACGTAGAACTTTTCTCTCGAAAACTCTCAAGGCTACTATGTCAATGGTTAATAGTGTCCATGACGTTGGGCCACAAAAGAGCACGGAGAGCCATAAAAGAGCTACTCAATTGCCTATTGAGACCATAGTAGCACCTGTTGGCAAGAGTGATCCTGCGCTTGACCTCCAAACCGACATCAATTGTCAGTTGACGGAGCCAAGTTAAACAAATTCCTTGACTTGAAGGAAATGAATTTAACAAAATTGAAGACACATCGTAGGACCTTTCTTTCATGAAGAAGATTTTGGAAATTGCATTAGCAGTGAACAGCAACAAAGGTTGCCATAGTCGATTATGTGCTTTTTTTACCTATTAGTCACTAACCCATGCTTCAAACCCCAGACAGACAAAGTTTCGAAAAAAACGGCGACATCCTCTTAGTAGATTTCTGGCAAAAAGTCTGAGAGTAATAAAATTTCCACGGACAGTTCAGACTCGATTTTAAACTGTAGGTCCCCAGCCAGTAGTGCATTAAATTAACACACGCAACATAAGTGACGTAAGAAGCTCGGTTGTAATCCTAGCTAAAGGGTTGTTATGACCAATTAAGAGATTTTTAATATAAAATTCTAAAAAATTCCGCATTTTATAAAAAATTTATTTGGAAAATAAAATAAAAATTATTGTTTGTTGGCAATTATTGTTTGGTGTCTGTCTGTCTGTCTGATTACTAATTTCGAGCATCTGTAAACAGTTTTTTAAACAAAAAAAGTATTGAATTCATTAGTGTTGTTAACAGGAAAATCACAACCATTTGATGCCGTGTGTATACCTTGTAATTGTTGTTTTACAAGTAAATTAATTACCAGGCTTTTGAATAATTTCCCTTCCAGGCACTTTTTTATTCCCCTCGTTATTAAATCATATGCAAAATAATTTCACTTTTTCGTTTTTGTTGAGGAATAAAATTTTCTCGGTTTTTTCAATGGCATTTCATTTTTCTTTGGCTATCTATACCCTACACCATCACATCACAACGGGCCGCCATGCGTGCTCGAGTGAGCTTTGTGATATCAGAGCTACCACTACGATCTATACCCTACACCATTAAAGGTAAGTTTGATTTTGAAGACGTAACTTATACTGTCAAACTCTTCCCTCTTTCCACCTTCCTATAACCTATTTTCCTAAACTTGCACAATGCATGAGCAGGGGCCATCCCCTGAGTGCTGGTTTAAAAAAAAAAAACTGCCTTCTTTGTTATTAAGATAGTTTCATAGAACTAGCTAAGACGATTAAAAAAAATGTACCCCATCTCCGTTGGAGACTTTAGCTACACCTTTACCGTGCATTGCTTAAATGGTTGCCATCCTGACTAAAGGATTATAATGACCTATTATGTATGTATTCTGCACTTTAAAAACAAAGAAATATGTAGCGTTGCCTCCATAATTTCTAGGATTTCCTGATTAATTCAGATCGAATCTTCTATTTAGAAGACTTTCAAACATAACTTTATTGATCATTACAGCTCTTTAGCCAAGATTACAACCCAGCTTCTCAGACCAACCATGTTATGTATGTTAATTTTATTCATGACAGGACAGGACATAAAGTTTAACAACGACTTCACGACAGTTTAACAAATTTGAAGAACTTTTTATGGTAATTTCATTAATTCCAAGAATTTATTCCATTTATGCCAGAAGATAGCTCAAAGAGAATTATAATAGGCGATGATCAGATCGAACATTCTATTTTTAGCCAAGATTACAACCCAGCTTCTCTACCACCCATGTTATGTGTGTTAATTTTATTCATGACAGGACAGGACCGCGTATATTATTGTGTCTGAATAAACTGAATATTGACTCAATAAAAGTGCATGTCTGAACATAGTATAACTTTATTGGTCATTACAACTCTTTAGCCAAGATTACAACCAACCAAGCTTTTCATACCATCCATATTATATGGGTTAATTTTATCCATGATTGGCAGAACCTACTGTTTGACAACGACTTCACGACAGTGTTTAACAAATTTGAGAAACTTTTCATGGTAATTTCATTTATTCCAAGAGTTTTTGCCAGAAGATTGTTTTAAAGGAATCGCCTATTGGCGGTGATCAGTGGACAATGATAGTGGTTTGGGTACGACAATAATGTGTGAATAAAAATCATGGACAAGCTAAGGTAAAGCTTTGTAGTCGATGACAAAGTAATGCTATGTGCCTAGTGGGATCGATTTCTATTCGAAAGTTGTTTAAAAACAGTCTGAGGCAAAGGTTAGGTTAGGTTAAGTTAGTGTAGCAGCCTTGATACCAAAAAATCATTTAAGCATATATAGCGGCCCGTTGTGGCACCGTAGGGGAACACAATCCCTGTGCTGACCAAGTTCCTCCGAGCAAAGGAGGGATATCAGATCATTTAAATCACGACTTCTCCATGCTGGAAAACCAGCCAGAAAGTTTGATAAAGTAGACTATAACTATATCCTTGACATCGATGGACGATAACTCCGTCAGGCTGACAAGGGTTGGGGAACCAAATAACCTATATCTGCACCTCGCAAGAGATTGACATTGACAGAGAAAGTGGATAACAATTTCCTCTTCCTCAGCGGATCTGCATCCATGGCAGAAATCTTTAAATGGTAGCCGCATTCTTTCTCCGTGTCTATCCATAACACAGTGGCCACTGTGATCGATATAATGTTACGACCAAGTCCAAGTAACTGTTTGGTGCGCCCTCTATCCATTGAGGGCCAAGTAGGGCTAGCGGTGAAGCAGGACTCCTCGCCCTAATCTTTCGTAATCTATGATTCCCAGTAGTGCGTTGAATTATTAGAGCTTGTGTGACTATTTGTTCCTTCTTTAAAAAAATTTCAAAAAAATATTTTGTTATCCTTCCTATCAGATAAGCCTACTTGACTGTCTATAGTTTTCTGATAATGATTTTTATTTTGGTGTTAATCAAACATACACACATTCACACACAATCGAAGTCCGTAAAGGTATTTAATAATTTTTACCACAAGGATTTGCATCCACAATTAAGGATTCAGATTTTTTTTCTATAAAACTTCATAAATTTTTTCATATCCTTGGCATATTGAATATTCTCGTTCGTTTGAATTTTTTTCTGAATTTTAAAAGTGCGAATGTGAGTGTGTAGATACAGAAGAAAGCCAATTGCATTGGTGGTATAGAGAAGGGTCTGCCGTCAAACTAATTATCCCATGACTTCACGTTATATCGTATAACTAAGCCATCAAATACAAATACTGCTCATCAGTACAAAAATTCATGGGAAATCTTACATAGACAGATCGCAGTGCACCATATCTTCTCTAAGGCAATCTGGAAACTTTTTTGATGATATATTCGCAAGGGCGCTTGATGGATATTAATTTTTAAAATACCTTTACCTGGATATGTATTTACTTCGACCACTTGGCTTTGTAATTAAGACACTTCCACCAAACCAACATCGACGGACATAACATTCAACAACACGAGTAAATAATAAAATTGTCTTATCAAAATGGATGTCCTGCCCACTAGATCAGCCACGATCAATCAACACCAGAACATAGAGGCCCGTAAACTCTACGTGAGAGTGCAAAGAAGAAATCGATGTTGTCGATGTGGCTCACACGGACTCGGCCATTGGCTGACTTCAATTTTAGGAATTTTAAATCGTGAATCGCACTAGCATCAAGACAAAATTCAACTGACTCAAGGACTGTAGGCAAATGAGCATAGACAGCTAACATGTATTCGCTGACTTTGGTCAGCGAATAGTCATTGCCAAAGGCCCCATCATTTTCAGCGAAAATCATTCTCAGCAAAGAGGTAAATTTCTGGATTAATGGGTACGTGAACAAACAAAATTGTAGCATAGGACTGTCAAGGGTCATCCCCTGAGAAAAAGTCATTGTTTGGTGTAAGCCTTTTGGGTCTTGTGACATAATTGGACCGTAGTTCTGTGAAGAAGAGTTCGGAAATTGCAGTAGCAGTGAACAGCATCCAAGCCTTTTGCGTCTTGTGGCATAATTGGATCTTACTTTCATGAAGAAGAGTCCGGAAATTGCAGTAGCAGTGAACAGCAACAAAGGTTGCCATAGTCGATTTTGTGGTTTGAAGGCTTATTAGATTCAAACCCATACTTCAAACCCCCAGACAGACAAAATTTCAAACAAAACGGCGACTTCCTCTCAGCAGATTTCTAGCAAAATGTCTGAGAGTAATAAAACTTCCACGGACAGTTCGGAGTCGATTTTAAACTGTAGGTCCCGCCAGTGGTGCATTAAATTAATAAACACAACATAAGTGATATCATAAGCTCGGTTGTAAACCTGGCTAAAAGGTTGTTATGACCAATTATATATGTATGTGAACAGCAACGCAATAACGAAGTTTGTGGCCTCAGCTGGACGGCATGCAAATGGACGACATGAGATTCCGTCAAGCATACGACAAACGATATGTTGCTGCAACGATTTTCAGAATAAGTTATCTGAAGACGTTTGTGAAAGCTCAGGTTTCATATCCCCCAATGATTACACTGTAATGCCATTTAAAAACGTCCATGAAATAAGCTGTTTACACTATTTGCTGAACAAAATTTTTTTCCCATTTGAATTTAATATTTTTCAGGTGTGTTTTATTTAAATTCGTTAATTTATGTTGCATTTAAAGAGCGTGACAATAAATTGTTGGTTACTGTTGCTGTTGCTAGACTTTAGGATTACGACCTAGCTTCTTAACACCATATATGTTTAAAGTCGATTACGAACGACAGTTTGTGAGAAGCTTTTTCATGAAAATTTTATTTACTGTCAGAAATCTGCTGAGAGGAAGTCGCCGAAGAAATATTTTCATACTTTCGTTTTGATATCTGACCTGGGGGTTTGAACTCGGGCCTTCAGTCTAGTAAGCCAATAGACTACCTACTAGACTACGGCGACTTTATTGCAACTACATTTCGTTAGTATTGAAAATAATAAATGCTTGCTAGAATCTAAATTTGGTTACAAGGCAATTGTGAAGGAAATCCTTATACAAAGGCTTTTTCTATAGAAACTGCAATTGTGAACAGCCATACATTGTTCCAGTGCAAAGGAACATAATTCATGGCAAGCTAATGCATTCATTGCCCTAATTCAACAGTAATTAACCCACTGTTTAGACTGCTAATGGGTCTCCGGGGTATTGCGGTGTATCCATACTTCACTCATGCTAACAAAACGTTTCAAAGAGCCGTTTATCTTTCGGTTAAACCACATACCACCACACACTTTTGTAAAATTGTCAAACGGATTACGAAGATTGTGAAACTCTTCTTAAAACTTACATCCAACAAATCACTCCAAATTGATATCACTTAGGTTTCACAAACTCTCATACTTTCAAACTTCAAATGCAAAAAAAAAAAAAAAATTTAAATCAGGTCTTTCATTAAGCTCTTCCTATCTTTAATTTTAAACCTAATACATCTGTCGAACAGTTAAAATACTCGATCCTGTCAAATACTGTCCAACAACCATGAGTAACAAGATTGAAAGTACCAAACAAAGAGTGTGTGGGATGTGATCGACAGTTTTTATTCGTTCGAAAGCCATATTAATAGCATTATGTCTGGAATACACAAACGTTCAAATATCCGTTAAGGCTTCTCTGGGTGGAGTGCACCCAAAATGTGGAATTTTTAATGACTCTAGCATATAAATCAGAGTGCTTTTGCTATGACATGCATTATGTCGGCTCATAAGCAAACACCTGTGACTTAAGAAAACCCGACAAAAAGAGGTGAAATGAAGTCTAACTGCACGATCAAACCACTGCAGCTCCATGTGCCATGATCATCCCCTCAATTCGTTCTCGTGCAGTATATCAAATATGGAATGAGCTGCATAAAATGTAACGACGTGCTGTGCACAACTGTGGCGCTGCCAAAACAATATCTCCGCCAGCACTGATGCTTTAAATTCTCTTGGAGCTCTAGTGGTTGCTTCACGTACCCATTTATATAGTAATGGCTCTCAAAGCGCTGCTAACGATTTTCCAATAACAATTAGGATCAGTTGCCAACTATTCCAGAGCCCATACAGCGAACACACGTTGTTGTCTATGGTCGTTTGCCAAGCTCTTGCAAGCCATGCGAAATCGACTACTGTTTCCTTGTCAGCGGCAATATATTCCACAGATCTTATGTTTTGTCGGCGTCTGAATGATGGTTGATTGATTATTAAGCCAACAGATTAGAGTTTATGCGTTATACTGCAAATATTTCTTTAAGTAGGACGATTCTTGGTGATGGTAATTTTACCCATTTGGGCGAAATGCTCGGTAAGCTGCTGGAACCGAACGCACGTGCCTTTGAAAGCTACTAGCATAAGATCCACTAAAAATCGGGCACTTTTTGGATTTGTATTGAATTAAATTCAAGAATTTTGCTTCTTCATATACTCATTTATACAGAAATGAGCCTCAGCACTGCTGACGAGTATTTGATGAAAATGAGAATCCTTTGCCAACTTTTTCAGAGCCTATTCAGTAAACACACTTACTTCATTGCGTATTGTCGTCCATTATGATTTGACAGAATAGATTGAATAAATGACAACTAATTTGACAGATGTAGTATTTAACAAAATGGCCTTTATCAGCTGACAAAGTTTGAAAGTCTTTGTCTGGAGACCGTATAAGCAAACTATTCTTCATAAAAAGAATAAATTTTTCAAAATTTAACGCCAAATAATTTTAAAAGCTTCCAAGTGCTTTGTAGGAAAATTTAAATTCGAAATTTGTAAATTTATTTAAAATGTATGTGCAGAGGTATGTACGAATGACTTGTCTTAAGTATAAAGACACTATAACGTACCTGGTAATAAAGAAAGGAGAGCAAGAGTATAAAAATATTTTAAATGAGCTCCATAACAATTTGTAGATATTTTTTTAGTGTCGTGTCATAAACATTTCATTTTTTTTTTTGTATTTTTTTATTATCACTCTAACGAAATTTCAACTTCTTACGGATATATTAACACATGCTTTCGCAATGAGCGATAGATATGCAGTGAAATACGAATTTTGGGGGAACCTTTTTACCGTTTTGAAGGCATTCATCAAAATGTGTATGGGGAGTGTATAGGGAAATATAGAGAGAGGTACAGCTAATGCTTATCCCGAAGGCGTGGAAGATTTACTATCGAGTCCGCCATGGCCGTTACGGTCAATGGCGATCGTGGCGCTACATGCCACACAGCCGAAGCTACACTCGATGTTTTGCGCTCTGTTTTTGAAGATCGCATTATCAGCCGCAGAGCTGATTTCGTTTGGCCACCTCGGAGCTGCGATTTGACATCATTGGACAATTATTTGTGGTTAAGTGGATAAGCCAGAGGCAATTGACGCTTTAAAGGACAATATTCGTGATGCCATTGGTGAAATACAACTGCACACAATCGATAATGTGCTTAAAAGTTCTACTGAGCGTGTAGGCTACTGCATGGCCAGCCGAGGCAGCCATTTGAATGAAATCATTTTCTATTATTAATCGGAAGGATTGTACTTTCAAATAAAAAAAGAAATTTGAGAAAATCTTCAGTAGTTTTTTAAAGCCCTTTCAAGAAAAAAAGTTATTTGGCGGACCATTTATACGCAAACTCTTGGAAGATCAATATTCCACCCTTTATAGCATAACCTCAGATTCGTTTTTAGGCATGAAAGACCCGCCTATTTATTTCACCAAGCTGGTCAGAGGACCTTTATTAATTTTATTCTTTAAAGAAACGCTTTTTTCTTTTGCCATTCAGGGCACATATTGAATAAATTATCCTTGCACAAGCGGGCGTTACACCGGCAATGGTGTACCTTAAACCTTTAGTCGTATGGTTGCATGTGATTGCAACCTTTCAATGCCATAACAAAATGACCAACCTTATAACGCACCCGGTGTACCCATTTCACTTTTGGTAGATCCTTTAAAGAAGACATAAAATAACGTAGACTTAACGCCCATTTTTTATGTAAAGGAAACTGTTAAATATACTGACAGTGTCTGTAACTGTGTATGTGCACTTTTACGATGCACTCTCTTTCATTTGTATTGTTATACACAATGACGCCAACTAAAATCAAATAGTCAAACGGACCAACTCCTTCAATCTGCTACCAAGAAACAAGAAAAAAAAACATGAGCGAAAATGTAAATATTATTACAATGCAGTGATTCCCAAATGCAATATTGAAATGCATGCAAAAAATTTTCATTCAAGTCGCCATATTGTAAATGTAGCTGGTGCAAGAATTGAAGCCGAACGACCTACCGCAACGCAGAATATTTGGTAAATGAGCTCTTAGAAAGTTGGCCGAAGTTCCACTTCTTTATCGAAAAATTGTGTTCAGCGACGAAGCTCATTTTTGGCTTAATGGATACGTAAATAAGGAGAATTGTTGATTTTAAAGTGAAGATCAGCCAGAAGCATTGTAAAAACTACAAATGCATGCAGAAAAAGTTACAGTTTGGTGAGGTTTATGGGCTGGTGGCATCATTGGATCGTACTTCTTCAAAGATGCTGCGAATCGCAACGTAACTGAGAATGATGAGCGCTACCGTGGGATGATTTCCAACTTTTTTTTGCCCAAAAATGTAAGAGCTTAACTTGCATGACATGTGGTTTCAACAAGACTGTGCCACATGCCACACAGCACACGTAACAATGGACTTATAGAGAGGCGAGTTCGGTTAACATTTTATTTCACGTTCGGTACCGGTCAATTGGCCGCTTAGATCGTGCGATTTAACACCTTTAGACAATTTTCTGTGGGGCTATGTTAAAGCTCATGTCTATACAGACAAGCCCGCTTCAATTGACGTATTGGAAGACAACATTGAAGCATTTATTCGTGAGATACCGGCAGAAATGTTGGAAAGAGTATCCCAAAATTGGACCAAGCGGATGGATCATTTGAGGCGCAGTCGCGGTCATCATTTGCATGAAATAGTCTTCAAACATTAAATTATATGGACCGTACTATCGATTCAAATAAAGAAAAAAAATTTTTTTAATAATTTTCCTATAGCTCTTAAAAAATCACCCATTATTACGTAGTGTGTTGTCTTGACAAACGACAGGCTACAGTTCAAGCCTCTTGGTTCAAATATAAAAAAAATATTTCTTCTACAGCTTCCTCTTAGAAGCTTTTTTTTTTCTTGAAAAATTGTGTAAAATTGCCATGGAAAGTTTCACAAAAATCTGTCATTCGGAGTCGACTTTAACACATTGACTGAAGACTAAGAGATAACTCGTAGGTTGCGTTCCCTTCTAGGGAGCGAAACTACGAGTTATATCGTACTCACTAATGTGAAAAACTCAAGTTGTGGTTTTTTGGCTAGTTTTCTGAAAATTATCGCAGCAGTCAACGTGTTAAACTATATGCCCCCCTCCCCCACACTTATGGATAAAATTAACTCACACAACATAAATTGATGTGAGAAGCTAGGTTGTAAACCTGACTAAAGGGTTGTAATGATCAATTAAATCAGCAAGTAAGTGAATGAGTTTTATAAAGAGACTTCTGTTTGGGAACCACTTTCTTTACACTTTAGTTGGCTCCTTTTTTAGTGTGTTTTTTTTTTGCAGCAGCAGCAGCTTAAAAATGTAGCCATTTTGTACCTTCTTTATAACTGTAAATTCATATAACGGTGCTTTTATTTTATAACAAACGCGTATAATATAAAATTTATACGTTTTCTTCATACACATTTTTGTGGTCCTCTTTTTATTTTTATTTTTCAACTTTTT
This sequence comes from Sarcophaga peregrina, assembly GCA_014635995.1. Classification (NCBI taxonomy): domain Eukaryota; kingdom Metazoa; phylum Arthropoda; class Insecta; order Diptera; family Sarcophagidae; genus Sarcophaga; species Sarcophaga peregrina. The sequence continues at coordinate 93,371,785 of CM025790.1, read as the reverse complement.
TTCGTTTCTTCCTTTAATTTTTTTGGGTTGTAATGCAATTTTTATATTTTCATAGCCACTGCCACTGCCACCGGTATTGCCACCGCCACCGCCATTGCTAATGCTATTTTCTTTGTCGTTTGCCAGTAGCTTTGGCTCGACTAAATGCTCTTTTGTCTGCTGGCATTACAATTTTCTTTCCTTTTTTCCTGTAGTTTTCATTTCATTGCAGTTTTTTTTAACTTTTGATTCGTTTTAGTGTTACGAAATGGATTTAAGGTTTATTAAACATGAACACAAAATAAAAAAAACAGAAAAAAAGTTTTCAAAGAAGTATTTATTAAAATAAAATTTAAAAAAATAAATTACTCTTAAGCATTAGTTAGTCCAACATGGACTTTCGAACTTTAACATTAGATAACGGCCATTTTGTTAAATACTACATCTGTCAAATTAGTTGTCATTTATTTAGTCTATTCTGTCAAATCACAATGGACGACAATACGCAATGAAGTGAATTTACTGAATGGATTCTGGAAAAATTGGCAATGGACGACAATGCACAGTGAAGTAAGTTTGTTTACTGAATAGGCTCTCAAAAAGTTGCCAAAGGGCTCTAATTTTCACCGAATACTCATCAGCAGTGTTGGGGCCCATTTCTGTATAAATGAGTATATAAAGAAGCAAAATTCTTCAATTTGATTCAATACAAATCCAAAAAGTGGCCGATTTTTAATGGATCTTATGCTAGTAGCTTTCAAAGGCACGTCCGTTCGGTTCCGGCGACCTACCAAGCAATTCATTCAAATGGGTAAAATTACCATCGCCCTAAATCGTCCTACTTAAAGAAATATTTGCAATGTGATGCATAAATTCTAATCTATTGGTTTAATAATCAATCAACCATCATTCAAATGCCGACAAAACATAAAATCTGCGGAATACATTGCCGCTGACAAGGAAACAGTAGTCGATTTCGCATGGCTTGCAAGAACTTGGCAAACGACCATAGACAACGACATGTGTTCGTTGTATGGGCTCTGGAGTAGTTGGCAACTGACCCTAATTGTTATTGGAAAATCGTTAGCAGCGCTTTGAGAGCCATTACTATATAAATGGGTATGTGGACCAATAAAACTATCGTATTTCTTGATATTAACAATCCATATGAGATCCAAGAGAGTTCAAAGCATCAGAGCTTGCGGGGATATTGTTTTGACAGTGCCGCAGTTGTCAACAGCAGGGCGATACGTTTTATGCAGCTCGAGACACATTGGATATACTGCACGAGAGCGAATTGAGGGGATGATCATGGCACATGGAGATGCTGTGGTTTGGCCAACGGGATCGTGCAGTTAAACTTCGTTTCAACTTTTCTTGTCGGGTTTTCTTAAGTCACAAATGTTTGCTTATGAGCCGACATAATGCATGCCATAGTAAAAGCACTTTGATTTATATGCCAGAGTCATTAAAAATTTCAAATTTAGGGTGTACTCCACCCAGAGAAGCCATAACGTTTTTATATTCCACACACATAATGGCGTCAATATGGCTTTCAAACGAATAAAAAATGTCGATGATATGCCATACACTCTTTGTAATATTTAAATTTAAAGATAGGACGCTCCTAATGAAAGACCTGATTTAAATTATTATTTTTTTTGTTTTCAATCAAAGATTGAAAGTATGAGAATTTGTGAAACCTGAGTGATAACAATTTGGAGTGATTTGTTGGATGTGAGTTGAAAGAAGTGTTTCTCACAATCTTTGTAATCCGTTTGATAATTCCAGAAAAATGTGTGGTGGTATGTGGTTTAACCGAGAGATAAGCGACTTTTTGAAATGTTTTGTTAGTGTAAGTGAAGTATGGATACACTGCAATACCCCGGAGGCTTAATCAGCAGTCTAAAAAGTGGCTTAATTATTGTTGAATTATTACAATGAATGCATTGGCATGCCATGAATTAAGTTCCTTTGCACCGGAACTGTGTATGGGTGTTCACAATTGCAGTTTCTATAGAAAAAGCCTTTGTATAAGGATATCCTCAACAATTGCCTTGTAACCGAATTTAGATTCTAGCAAGCATTTATTACTTTCAATACTAATGAAATGTAGTAGCAATGAAGTCGCCGTAGTCTAGTAGCTAGTGTGTTGGCTTATTAGACTGAAGGCCCGAATTCAAACCCCAGGTCAGACATCAAAATGAAAATATGAAAATATTTCTTCGACGACTTCCTCTCAGCAGATTACTGGCAAAAACTCTGACAGTAAATAAAATTGTCATGAAAAAGCTTTTTAAAAACTGTAGTTCGTAATCGGCTTTAAACTTAACCCACACAATATAAGTGGTGTGGTAAGCTAGGTCGTAATCTTGTCTAAAGGGTTGTAATGACTAATTATGTACATATGTATGTATTAGACACAAACCCATGCTTCAAACTCTATTTTAGACATCTCGAACCAAACAAAAGGCGAAAAAGAATATTTCTTTCAGAGATTTCCTCTTAACAGTCTTCCGGAGTAGCTGTAGTCTATTAGGTACTGTATTTAGAAGCAATAATTCAAACTCTAGGTCAGATATCTCGGACACAACGAATAATGAGCAAAAAAAAAAGGGGACTTGCACTTAGGAATACTCTGGTAAAAATCTCTGAGAATAAAAGTGCCATGAAAAGTTTCCCAAAAATCTATTGTTCGGAGTCGATTTGAAACTGTAGCTGCCTCTACTTACGTATAAAATTAACAACCACAACATAAATGGTGGGAGAAGCTAGGTTCTAATCCTGACTGAAAGGCTGCTATAACCAGTTATGTATTAGGGTAGTTTTAAAAAATTGATGTCGAATTTTTTTTGGGGCCACCCCTCTAAAATGTTTCTTTCTGTTAGATTTTAGGATTGCTAAAGTTTGAGCTCTGGGGCCTCAAAGTTTTGAAAATCTCGATTTTTTGGCCTTTTGGCACATTCCTATGCCCCCAAAAAAATTCGGACATATTTTTTTTGTGACCATATAAGATAAAACCACCCTAGTGTACATTCAATTTGCTCGTGCAGTAAATCCAATGTGGCATGAGCTGCATAAAACATAGCGCCATGATGTTGACACTTGCGGCACTGGCATATCAATATCCCCGCTAGCGCTGTTGGCTTGAACTCTCTTGGATCTCATATGGACTGGCAAAAACTATGCGAGTTTAAAATTGCCATTAAATGCTTTGTAAATCTGTCGTTAGGAGTCCTTGTTAAAATAGAGGTGCCTTCCCCCGCAATGAAATTAACACACTCAACATGGGTTATGCGAGAAGCTAGGTTGTAGTCCTGACTAAAGTGTTATAATAACCGATTAACACGTTGCAATTTCAGAAATCAGCAATTTTCAGAAAAAAACCTACAGTTTGATTTTTTTTCACATGAGTGAGTACGAGATAACTCGCAGTTTGGCGCTGTAGAAGGGAACGCAATCTACGAGTTATCTCGTAGTCGGCAGTCAATGTGTTAAGTAAGTATTAGCGTGGTTGTAACTGTAAATTATTATGTGGATAAGCCTTTGGAACACTAAAAAACCCAAGGCATTTTGAATATCCTCTGACTCTCGTAATGATTTTCATTATCATCACGTGGTTAACATAGTTGCATGCACCGTGAGCTGCATAATTAAATTGCAAAAAATAACTTTAAGTTCATCGGAATAATTAAGGCTTTCATCTCAAACACAATACATACTGCCTGCTTCATCACCTATGCATGGATGAAATGAAAAGTTGAAAATTGTTTTCATACTTCGACTTTGTCAAACATTTCTGCAACATAATGAATGAAACGATAAAAGTTTTAAGGCTGAAGTGCACGAAACTAAAACTAAAACTGAAACTGAAATTGAAATTGTTTTAAAATTAATCATAAGCGTGAATGATGCAACAACAAAACTTCAAACAAAAAAAAAACTTGGGGAAAAAAGCAAGCAAAACCCGCTCAGCGATATTCAAATGCGGACTGGAGGCCGACAGTCAGACAAATTTTCATACAAAATTTTCTTTAAACAGTCACGAACAACAATTGGGTGCACAAAAGCATTCACGGAAGAAAAAAAAAAGAGTCTCAAATCTCAAGACTTCATAGTAAAACTCGGTAGAAAATATTGTGTTCATGGCATGAAAGAGAACTCGAAGTCTGTATATGTGCGAGTGTGTATCGATGCGTTGGTAAATATCCAGGACATGAAAATGAAAATCAACCAAGACAAAGAGAGTGTTTGTAAAAGAGAGAAAGAGAGAGAGTGAGAGAGAGAGAGAGACAGAGTAAAGACAAGTTAAGAAATGAAAAGAAAACAAGTAACGGAAATAAATGGCAGCAAAAAAAACAAGAAAACAAACCAAGAAAGCCATACTACGCCTGAATCCAGACAACAAGAGCCAACAATATTCAACAATGCCAACAATGGCAACAACAACACCTTCAACAACAGGGTAATCCAATAATAATTTCTTTCAATTTCATTCTCCTACTAGTTTAGGAACATTAAAAGCATCTTCCATTTCTTGGCTTACCCTCTCCCAAATGTAGGAAACTTCTTCAGCAAATTTCTAGACCGGAAATGGTGTGTAATAAAGTGACAGTAAGAACATCCGTTTCAAAGTCATCTTCATCGAGTGCAATTGTAAACATTTGTTTGTAATTGCCTTTGTGTGTGTTTGTATGTGTGTATGTGTGTGTGTAAATGCAGTTTTGTGTGCCAATAAAAAACGGAGTTTGTTTGTTCGTTTGTTTTTTTTATATTCTTGTACGAGTATGTACTTTCAATGTGTGTTTTTTCGTTCCAATGTTTGCTTCTTCATCTGTTCTTCTGTAAATGTGCGAATGCATTTCATAATGTGCGGAACAGTTGAATTTTGTTCTGGATTTCCATTGTAGTTTTGTTTTCTTTTTGTTTTTATTTCAAATAAGGGCATTCCTTACTGGTTAGAAATCTTAGTATATTCCAAAAAAGTCTTGAAATTAAATTTAAGAAAGAAAAATTGGAGAATGAATATTCAGAGACACGTAAGTAAGATTTCAAGTGGTAAAAATTTGGGTCTATCACCTCAGATGTGTATATAGTTACCTACGAAAGTTAAATCCACCTAAATATGCAATCATTGACAAAAAAAAAAAAATCAAGAAATCATTGAAAATATATAAGTCATCAACCAAAAAAGGGCAAGTCATTGAAAATATATAAGTCATCGATGAAAAAATGCAAGTTATCGATTAAAAAAGTGTTAGTCATCGACCAAAAGCTCCAAGTCATCAACCAAAAAGGTGGAAATCATTGAAAATATACAAGCCATCAACCAAAAAAGGGCAAGTCATTGAAAATATATAAGTCATCGATGAAAAAATGTAAGTTATCTATTAAAAAAGTGCTAGGCGTTGACAAAAACTGCAAGTCATCAACCAAAAAGGCAAAAAGATGGAAATGATTGAAAATGTATAGGTCATTAACCAAACAAGGTGAAGTCATTGAAAATATACAAGTCATCGATGAAAAAATGCAAGTTATCGAATAAAAAAGTGCTAGTCATAGACCAAAAACTGCAAGTCATCAACCAAAAAAGTGCAAATCATTGAAAATACTCGTATACAAGTAATCGATCAAAAAATGCAAGTTATTGACTAAAAAAGTGCTAGTCATCGACCAAAAACTACAAGTCATCATCCAAAAAAGGGCAGGCCATTAAAAATATACAAGTTATCGACCAAAAAATGCAAATTGTCGATTAAAAAAACTGCTATTCATCGAACAAAAACTGCTAGTCATCAATCAAAAAGTAGCAAATTATTGAAAATCCTCGTATACAAAACATCGATCAAAAAATGCAAGTTATCGATTAAAAAAGTGATAGTCATCGACCAAAAAGGTAGAAATCATTGAAAATATATAAGCCATCGATCAAAAAATGCAAATTATCGATTAAAAAAAAAATTAAAATTCATCGACCACAAAAATGCAAACCTTCGATTAAAAACGTAATTTATCGGCCAGAAAAATGGAAGTCATTAACCAAAAACTGGAATTCATCAATCAAAAAAGGGCAAGTCATTGAAAATACTCACATACAAGTCATCGATGAAAAATTGCAAGTTATCGATTAAAAAGTGCTAGTCATCGACCAAAAACTGCAAGTCATCATCCAAAAAAGGGCAGGCCATTAAAAATATACAAGTTATCGACCAAAAAATGCAAATTGTCGATTAAAAAAACTGCTATTCATCGAACAAAAACTGCTAGTCATCAATCAAAAAGGAGCAAATCATTGAAAATTCTCGTATACAAAACATCGATCAAAAAATGCAAGTTTTCGATTAAAAAAGTGCTAGTCATCGACCAAAAACTGCAGATCATCAACCGAAAAGGTAGAAATCATTGAAAATATATAACCCATCGATCAAAAAATGTAAATTATCGATTAAAAAAAAATTAAAATTCATCGACCACAAAAATGCAAACCTTCGATCAAAAATGTAATTTATCGGCCAGAAAAATGGAAGTCATTAAACAAAAAGTGCAATTCATCAACCAAAAAAGTACTCGCATACAAGTCATCGATGAAAAATTGCAAGTTATCGATTAAAAAAGTGCTATTCATCGACCAAAAACTGCAATTCATCAACTAAAAAAGGGCAAGTCATTGAAAATACTCGGATACAAGTCCTCGATGAAAAATTGCAAGTTATCGATTAAAAAAAGTGATAGTCATCGACCAAAAATGGTAAGTCATCAACAAAAAAAGGGCAAGTCATTGAAAATACTCGTATACAAGTTATCGATCAAAAAATACAAATTATCGATTAAAAAATACAAATTCATCAACCACAAGCTATCAACCAAAAAATGTAAGTTATTGGCCAGAAAAATGCAAGTCATTAACCAAAAAACGCAAGTCATGGACTAAAAAAAAAATCCGAATAATCGACTAAAAAAATATAATGTCTTCGACCAAAAAAATTTTAAATCAGCGCCCGAAAAAATGAAAACCAAAATGAAAATTTAACAGCGGAACTTCTGCCTGCTATATAAAGAATTTTTGTTGTTAATTTGAAGAAAATAATTAGATTCGATGCTTTATGCCTCGGGTCCCAAGTAATTCCTAACCAGAAGGAATTGAAATCACAACTGCAGGCAAAAGTACGCTCAACCGCCTCTGTATGTTGTCCTGCATATGTTGTTGATTGTTAAGAAGGAGGCTGCTAGAAGCATTTCTAGATTAAATAAATTACTTCAAGTCAGTTCTTGCAAATTACGCCACAAAATACTGCGAGAGCAACTAAACCGATGTTTTTCAAATCATACTGGGATACAGCTTTGCACTATCCATCTAATACAAGAATATCAAGGTCACCTGTTCTTGGATGCCCAAAAAAAGTTGGTGAAGTGATTTCTTGTTAGCTAGAGAAGAAATGCATTTACTATTGGTAGTCTGGAATCCATAAAATTTCTGAATAATAATAAAACAACTCTGTTGTCTAGAAAATTATGAACGTTAAGTAAATGCAAATATCCATACACTGTATGTGTAAACATAAAAATATTTTGTTTAGCATTTTCTATTTACAATTTAAAAATATTTCCAGAAGAAAAACAAAAAAGAAAGAAAAACAATAAAAAAAAATTTTAATTTTAAATTGTCAACATTGTAAAAATGAATATTAAAAAATGCGACCGTGCAATAATAATTTTTTAAAACAACTTATGTGTGTATGTATGGCAACTTTCATGTATGTATTGTATGACTTGTCATGCAATCAATCTGTCAACAAAATTTCAATGTTGACAAAAAAAAAAATTACAAAAAAAAATAAGAAATGAAAACAAAAAAAAGCGCAGAAAATGTTGTTGACTGATCCATGAAAAAAAAACAGAAAAAACAACAACGACCGCATACAACAATAATGGTCTTATCGCGGCATAAACTGCAAAACAGAAAATAGAAAATATTTTCTAAAACTCCAGGGTGAAAGGAAAAAAAATTCATTCATTCATACAAGCACACCTACACACACCCGCTTCCATGCTATACATTTATCGTGTAGGATACGCACATACCAAGCCGCATAGAAGCAGATACAGAAACGGAATGACAAAGCGACATTTATGGCCAGTAAAGCCATACATTTTAGCCAAAAGGTCGAAACCATAAAATAAAAAATCCTACACTTGCTTAAACACACATACATTTGCACACACTCTCTTACTCTTACAAGCCTTAAATGCTACGCAATTCTGTATTTTTCTATTCCGGATGCTAGCACACGCATATGAGAAAATGTATTTGAATTTTTATTTACACATACATCCCCACACATACATGCATACATCCCCACCACATCCATCCATGTATTGTTGTTAGTCATCACAGTGACAATGTCAAGTGTTGTTGTCATTGCTGTTACCAGCTTCCATCAACAACAAATCAAGAAATATGACTTTGAAGTTGAGTCGTCCTTTGCAGCAAACAAAACATAGAATTGCTGCCGCCTTCACCACTAACTAACACCACCGCCACCATCAGCACACAACACAGAACGCTTAAAGGATAATGACCGTTTATCGTTTATTTCTTTTCGTAATTTTTATTATTTTTTTTATTTTGTTTCTGGTGTTTACGAATCATGATGAATTTTCGGTTTTTTTTATTTTTATTTTATTTCCGTTGAATATTTTGGCCATAATTTTATCGAAATCGTTTATTATAAACGGCAGAATCTATTTTATTATGATGGAGGCGTGCATGTGTGCTTGGTATGAAAATGAAATGTTAAGTGGAAACGTTTTGTTGTCCAAAAATAAAATAAAAAAGAAGAACCTAAGCACCATTATTATACATTTCACGATTTTAGAAAACTAGATTACCCGTGCGAATATTTCGCACCGTTAGTTGTCATTTTTGTAACATAAAATGAAAATAATTAATAGAAATTTTATTAAAAATATAAAAATATTAGAAATCATAATATATCAGACATATTTACATACATACATGCGTATGTTTAAATGCTTTTATAATACTTCTTTGAATAAAATGTTAGAGGTAATGACATGATCTCTCGTTAACTTTTTGCTCGTATGAATCCCTAATATAAACAAAAATATCTTTAAACGTACATATAACTGCCCATGTGAAAAGACCGGTTGTGGTAAATACAATCCTACATTTTGAAGGGTTTGACCTTGTGCTTAGTTCACACAGGGAATTGTTTTCGTGTCATTCGGAAAGGCACAGTTGGATCGGAAAGTGTAAGCTTGATTCGGGGTATGAGTACAGTTTTATTGATATGAATAATTATTGCTGATATGATATGCTCTCCCAAGTTTGGTACGATTAGTCTGGTACCTTTTATTAACCCCTGTTTAGCATTAAGATTTCTGATTAACATTGTAATTGCATTCGACTTTTCAAATGCACGTTATTTATATTCTTACGTTGCACGTTATTTTTATTATTATTTTTTTTAAAACCTTTTTAACTGTTAAATATCAGCTGACACTATATATATGTATGTATATATTAAAAGACACCGTATTACTACACTTCATAAAACAAACAATGCCATGCCAATAACGACATTACCAAAATGGCTTTTACAACTTTATACATTATTATGTGGAATATCATTACAATTAAGTGACTCTGTTTATCACAATTGATCGAACAACTACTGCAAAGTATTGTCAAAAGAGCTTTTTACAACTTAATATGCATATTATGTATAACTGACTTAGTAATAAACGACGATATAGTAGATAGCGGTAATGCAAGAATGGATTTTAATACATATTATATTATGTAGAACTGCATTACTATTAAGCGACCCTGTATTACCACACTTGAACAAAAACATATAATCATAATGACAATAGTATTATCATGCAGTTCTATATAAAATATAATTTTTATCAACGAAAATATTAATTTTTCAATTTCTAATTATTTTTCGCCATTAGTGTTAGATATGAGCTTTAAAATGAGATATCATTCATTAAATTTGATGCGGTGGAATGGGAGATATTTGTAACCGACAAAAAAAAGTGCTTTAGAAATAATATATATGATTGGAAAAAACATAGGCTTTTTCAAGCTTTCTGGCCATTTTGTTGCAGCTACATCTGTCAAATTAGTTTGCTAAACTAAACCGTGGAAGGATATTGCATTCAACATCACGTGTAAATAATAATAACACGGTGTGACAGTGAAATTACACTCGCGGATCTGCCATTTAACGTTTTTTTTTTTTCAACTAGTGCTTAATTCGTGAATGGTAACACTTAGCTCTTGCCTAATTTGACAGATAATTAGTTTCATCCCTCCGCTGAACGAATATGGTTGTATATACACTTTTTCTCTTCGCTAAGTGGGCCAGTGATTTTCCCGTCAATAACGATATTTTGGTAAATTTTAATCAAATCTCCACAAACACTACTCCCTCTTTCCATCATCCTAATAATCTATTTTCCTAAACCTGCACAATGCATTGCATGAGTAGGGGCCATCCCCTGAGTGTTTTTATAAAAAAAAAAAATGCCGATTTTAGCAAAAAAAAAAATCATCTTTTCAGAAGAAGCTCATCTTGATCTTGGCTGGTATGTAAACAAGCAAAATTATCGTATTTGGGGCCCAGAAAACCCACACGCATGCTTTGAAAACGAGTCACTGTTTGGTGCGGATTTTGGTCCAGAGGCATAATTGTGTCATTTTTCTTCGAAAATGAGGAAGAAGTGACCGTTACAGTCAATGGCGATCGTTATCGGGGCCATGTTGAACGAATTTTTGTTCACAAAAATTGAAGAGGAGAATATTGGCAACATTAGGTTTCAACAGGATGGCGCTACAAGCCACACAGACGAAGCTACAGTCGATGGTTTGGGCTTGTTTTTCAAATATCGTAATATCAGCCGCAGAGCTGATGTCGTTTGGCTACCTCGGAACTGCGATTTAACACCTTTGATCTATTACTTGTAGGGTGCCGTTAAAGATAAGTCTTACGCCAACAAGACAGAGACAATTGACGATTTTAAGGACAATATTCGTGAAGCCATTGGTAAAATTCAGCTGCACACAATCGAAAATGTGCTCAAAAATTGAACCGATCGTGTAGGCTACTGCATGGCCAGCCGAGGCAGTTATTTGAATGAAATTATTTTCCATTATTAAGCGGAAGGATTCTACTTTTAAATAAAAAAAAGAAATTTGAGAAAAGCATTTTCAAAAAAAAAAAAATTATTTGGCGGACCCTTTATATAGGAAACGTTACTCAGTTGGTTGAGTAGAACTCAAAAATATCTTCTTTATATTTCTCGAATCCTCTAAACTTGTTTTATTTGACAAAAACTGTTTTCTTCTTTACTTTATGCACAAATGTCTGAATTGCTCAAACATTTCTGAACCCGATTTCCAAAATTTAAATCTTGTTAGAAAGGAAAGAGATGGAGCTTTAAAATGGTATACCCACATAGCTATTATTCGACTGCTGCAAAAGGACAAATTTTGACCCCACTTTACATGCTTAATTCTGTGTTTGGTTGTTACAACTCTTTAGCTAGGACTACAACCTAGCTTCTGACAGCACACATGTTGAGTGTGTTGATTTTATACATGAGCGACAGGTCCTACAGCTTAATGTCGTACCTATGAGTGATAGATTTTTAAGAAATTTTTCATGGCAGCTCCCATCAAACGCCTATTGCCGTGATTATGGGTCTGTTGAAGAGGAGCAAACTATTATTCGCCTTATTTGTTAATGCTTATCTCTTGCAAGTTACAGATTTAGCTCTCTTGGCTCTCCATCCAGTTTAACGAAGTTATTATCTGTTGATTTTAAAGAAGTGGCTTCACTTATTAAACTTTCAGGCTGGTTTCAAGTGTAGAGCGGGCAGCCCCTGTATTAAATCGCTGCGCTTACTTGTGGCATCACAACAGGCTGCTGCTATGTGTGCTAAAGTGAGCTTTGGTAATTAAAGCTACTACCAGTCCTACCTACTTACTACCTGCGTTTCAGAGTTTTTGTGAAAAGTTTGCTACGAGAAAATCGCCATAGGGAATATTTTTCTCATATTTCGGGTTGTCCGAGCTGTCTGAGCTGGGGAAAACACAACCTACTAGAGTATATCGACTTCAATTGCCCATTTCAATGTAGGAAACTTATTTTAGAAGTCGCCGTAGTCTAGTTTATTAGACGTAAAGCCAGGGTTCTTATCCCAGTTCAGGCATCAAAACGAATATATGAAAATATTTCATAGGCGACTTCCCCTCAGCAGATTTCTGGCAAAAACTATGAGAGTAAATAAAACTACCATGAGAAGCTTCTCAAAAATTTGTCGTTTGGAGTCGATTTTAAATTGTTAGTTCCGCCATTCACGTATAAAATTAACGCACCCAACGTAAGTGATGCGAGTAGCTAGGTCCAAATACTGACTGGAGGGTTGTCATGACCAATTATGTATGTAAACTTATTTTATTTCAATTTCTATAATAATTTTTGTTTTTGTTTAAAAATTTTTTTTTTGTTTATTAAACCAGCACTCAGGGGATGTCCCCTACACATGCAGTGCATTGTGCATGTTTTTTAGGAAAAGTGGAGTGAGGGAAGATGCGAACCTTAAGGAAACGAGTTGCTACTGGTGACTATAAAATTTCTACTGCTATACCTTCACCATTAGACAGTCTACAGCAATCGTCCCCAAGAAGCCCGCAGTTTCTCACACCACTTATGTTGTGTGTGTTAATTTTATACAGAAGTGGCGGAGGACCTACAGTTTAAAGTCGACTCCGAATGACAGAAAATTCTTAAATTCTCAGTAAACAATTACCCTCGTATGTTTACAAAAAAATTCATCTTAAACTAGCAATTTATTTGGAAAATCCTTCGTTGCTATTAAAAGGGAGTGAATGTGGTGGATTTTTTATATCACATAATACGTGCCACATATGAAGATGAGAATAAATAGTGAGTCCATCATCATTTATATTCTAGTTTAGATTACTAACTGTCTTATGTACCCCTATCCAGTAAAATCAACAACACTTTTGTTGACAGTTTCATTGCCATAAAAATCATATACGAAATTATCTTCCAAAATTGAAATTACAATACCCGTTTGGTGCTTCTTCACATGGTTGCCATGCCATGCCATGCCATAACATAACTTGGCTTATATCATAGAAGTTCGTCGTATACCATTACGCAGATGAAAGATAAGACAGGCGATATTTTAATGTGTTCGTGTGTATAGGATTCCATTCGGTATATCAATTTTATACTTTCCTTTTAGAATTTCTTTTTTTCCTTTTTCCCATTTTCTTTTCCTTGTTTTTCTTTTCTTAAACTTTGAAATGAATTTTTATTTCATTCGTGATTTGTTTTTTCCTATGCTTTCATATGCAAAAAACAAAATTTTCTACTCTTACAAATACCACCACCATCCCACAGACATACTCCCAGCTCTGGTGGTAAAAATCCTAAACTTGTGCTTTTATATTCGTATCCTTAACTCATAATATTTCTCTTTCGTTTCTCATTTTAAGTCTTAAAAATGTCTGTGATTTTGGTGTTCTACTGACTGACGACTGAAATGGAAAACAAAACTACACACATTCGCCAATCGCAAGAAATATCAGGGAAATCATCATCATGCGTGGTTTTATAAAAATTTTTTGAAAAGTTTTTCTTTTCCTCTACGTAATATTTTTTCTTTTTTTTTGGTTTTGAATCCTCAACTACAACAATTTACATATTAACTTGGCAATAGAAGAGAAATTCATAGCAAATATTCATAGAGATAAACTTATAAATACAGTAGGACCCCGCTTAATGCTACCCAACTTAATGGTGTTTCAGTATTTACGCGGTAGTATTGGGATTCCCCTAAATCGCACACTGTATTGATACATGCTGTATATGTGTGATGTGTACTACGTATCCTTTTCAACGATCTTTTGTTAGAATAAAGATCCAGATTAAAGATTCCAACTGTATTTTATCTGTACGTGTTATGTTGCCTCGTTTTATGCTGTTTCGTTTAGGGCTGGAACGTATCCCCCTCGCTAAGCGGGTTCTCACTGTACCATAGACAAAGATAACAGAGCCATAAAGGAATGAATTGTTAATTCCATACTTAAAGGAGTTTGGCTACAACCTCCTCAATAGCCTTTAAGTTAGTGAATGTTTTTGCCTGAATTGCCATTTAATCTCTCCAGTAAAACCCACGTCTGTGCCACCATTCGTAGTTATAGGTATTCTATTCAGCCACTGAAATAGCCTACTGTTCCACAATGAGAAGCATTCATGCTGACTCAGACTCTAATGAAATATCTTGAGAGTGATAACAGGTTATTTAGAAGAGCCCGCTAGACTCTGAGTATATTTAATTAGAACTTAATCATATGTGTGGACAGTCAAGCAGCAAGCAAAGAGCTGGAATCGCATCTCGTCAAATCAAAGGGCGTCAGGAGTTGCATGGACTTTCTACACCATATAGGACGACGAACACCGGCCAAGGCGCTCTGTGACTTAGAGGGAAACGAAATGACAGACGAATTAGTACGGAAAGTATTGGAGATATCTGAGGAGGAGACTAGAGAAGGGATATATGCGTCCCTACAGGAATACATACATAGATAATTGGTCATTATAACCCATTCAGTCAGAATTACGACCTAGCTTTTCACACCACTTCTGTTGTGTGCGTTAATTTTATACATGAGTGGCGGGAGCTACAGTTTAAAGTCGACTTCGAACGACAGATTTTTGATAAGATTTTCATGGCAATTTTATTTACTCTCAGAGTTTTTGCCAGAAATCTGCTAAGAGGAAGTCGCCTAACAAATAATTTTCATATTTTCGTTTTGAACTCGGGCCTTCAGTCTAATAAGGCAACACACTACCTACTTGACTACAAATTGAAACAAGCAGCATGGAATTCAATATACAAGTTTGCAAAAGTACAAAAGTACTGTGTCCAGCAGTGGTTAGCGCAAAGATCGGTACGCATTCTAACAGGGGAATTCTAACGGGACACTGGGCTATTGCCAATTTCGCTGACAAACTCGGTCGTGTCGCGCCAGAATTACTGCAAAAGCTGTCATGATATGGAGGAGACTGTATCGTTTTAACAGTATTTTAGAACGTCGGGTTTTGGGTGACTGGACGTTTGAAGATCTGGGCATGGTTTTTTTTTTCTTTTTTTGAGGGAAGGAGGGAAAATGCTTTATGCATTCATGAAGGTCGACACCATACATGGTACGTCGGACTCTCCCACTGGGTATACCGACTAAAAACCAGCCTTGTCTTCTCACCGAAGTATCATTCCACCGCGGAACCACGGTTGTATTACTCCGCGATGGACTGCTTTTTGGCACCTGTGCCAGTTCCATCATTGTCAGCCTACGTCCAGGCTCCGCTCTTTCATTATTCTACTGCGTCTAGGTCATATTTTTTCCTTGCACAAATTGTTTTACTGTATTCCAGTTTTCTCTGCTGTTTATCATTTTCGGCACGACGTTAGTGACACTAATAATGCCGGTTTCAGTCCAGCGACTGCAGCCGAAGAAAGTGTGTTCGCCACTATTCTCTGCGCAGATAGTAGTTTTTTGGCTCTAGTTCGAGTTTTCAAAGTAGAAGCCCAGATTTCAGAGCCATAAATAGTATACTCCATTTCCAGTCCCCATGAGTAACTTCCGTCTACTTAGGATTGGTCCTCCAGTATTTGCCATCAGTCTACACAGCTGCGTTGTTATTCTAGCTGCTTTCTCTCTTGCATACTCTATCTGCTCTGAGTAGGTATTTAATCGATCTCTTCGTAGGTATAACCAAGTCGCATGATCTGGGTATGATAGCGAATGTGACATAAGGGAAACTGCCAGGATTCATCCGGAGCTCGGGGTGGTTAAAACCTACCACTAATAGATAATGACAAGGGGGCTTACTAGGCGACACAATGGGCCATATGGGCTAACCGCTAACCTACATACAGACATACATAATTGGCCATTACAACCCTTCAGTCAGGATTACGACCGAGCTTCTCACGTCACTTATGTTGTGTGCGTTAATTTTTATACATGAGTGGCTGGACCTACAGACTACTACTCTCAGAGCCTTTGCCAGAAATCTGAAGAGAGGAAGTCGCCGAAGAAATATTTTTCGTTTTGATGTCTGACCTGGGATTCGAACCCAGGCCTTTTGTCTAATAAGCCAACACACTACCCACTAGACCACGGCGACATGAACCTAATCTAAATTAACCGCTAACCTAATCTAAATTAATTAGAGTTTGGTCTGTCTCAAGCCTAATATGTTAATTCAACAGCAATGAAAACGAATCATTAGAATGCATACTTGGAACCTCTAAGGCATTAATGCATCATAGAATCAAACACTTGAGTGCCAATATATAAAAAAGGCTGGGCTGGAGTTGTCAGTTGTCATTGTTGAAACCTACCAGCAGAGTGAAGTTTGCCAGCGTATTAGGCTTACAGGAGATATTCTAGGGATACCGCAAAAAGTTTGCTGGGTTAGTACAATAGATCAAATGATCGTAGTACTATGACACTACTTCGCGACAATTATTTTTATAAAACGGTTGTTCTTAGGCGGCTTATGGCAGTATTCTGCCTGATACCGCTTGACATATACTAAGTATGTGAAGTGAATTGAGATGGTAAGGGAATCGAGCTGCTGAAAGCATTATTAACACAATACTGATAAGAATGTTATCATAAGAATGCATACATTTAAAACACTGTCATTTATAGTTGGCTGATTTGATATGACAGCCAACACATTCGCATATCAGTCGTCATACTACATAAAATTGCAATTGTCGACTTAAAATGGGGGGAAAAAAATAAATAAAAATGAAACGGAGAAAAAAATTATAATAAAAAATTGTTTTTAAATTAAATATTTTTAAATATACAGGAAATAAATATTTATTATAAAAAAAAAAAAAAAAAAACCGAGCAGAACTAATTAAACAAACAAGCTTTAAAGTTAACTTTTCAATTCAATTAAATTTTCTAAACAATTTAAAAAAAATTGTTTTTGTTGTTGTTTTTTTTTTTTTGTTTATTAATAAATTCATTTTATTTATTTATAAACAATTTAATTTATTAAGCCTATAAGTAGACTTCAAATTTAATTTATTATTATCAATTGTTTTTAACAATTTAACTGTTACGCTCTCCTGTTCTCCATTTCTCTATCTCTCTCTCTCTCTCTTTCTCACTTTCAGTCAATTTATCAGCTGCTGTCGTTTTTGTTAATGAAATGCTAATTTATTATACATTTTGCACAATTAGTTTAAATATTAATTTATTTTCTATTTACAAATTATACCCAAATGAGCCATACTTTTTACGATGAGTAATATTGATAATTACTTTCGTAACACACACACAGGAAATATACAAATACACACAAACAAAAACTAAAAGTTTCAAACAAACGAATACAAATGAATATTAAGCAAATAAAACTTTTTCATCTTTTATTGAAAGTAAAATTTTTTGTACAAAAATAATCTCTATTACAGTGCCCTACAAAAGTCAGGTAATGATGTCAGATAAACTAAGTCAAAAGAACAATTAAATATTATGGAAATGGAAATCATCATTCATTAACTTACTTAACACGTTGACTGCCGACTACGAGATAACTCGTAGATTGCTTTCCCTTCTAGGAAGCCAAACTACGAGTTATCTCGTACTCACTAATGTGAAAAAAATCGAATTATCGTTTTTTGGCTAGTTTTCTGCAAATTGCGGCGACAGTTTTAAGTTAAGTAAGTTAACACGTTGACTGCCGACTACAAGATAACTCGTAGATTGCGTTCCCTTCTAGGAAGCCAAACTACGAGTTATCTCGTACTCACTAATGAGAAAAAATCGAATTATCGTTTTTTCTCTAGTTTTCTGCAAATTGCGGCGACAGTTTTAAGTTAAGTAAGTTAACATGTTGACTGCCGACGTTCCCTTTGCCTTCCCTTCTAGGAAGCCAAACTACGAGTTATCTCGTACTCACTAATGTGAAAAACTCGAATTATCATTTTTTGGCTAGTTTTCTGAAAAATTGCCGCTGCAGTCAACGTGCCAATTAATCGTTACAATCCATGAGAAACTTTTCATTGCAATTTTATTATGATTACACAGCCCTGCAGATTTGGACTTTTTTATGCAAATAAAATGGCTCCCGGTGTTTCCGAAGGCATTTTGCGCGTTAGGTTTTCGAAAAAAAGGGGAGCGTTTTTGGTCATTTTTGAAAAACTGTAGAGCTAAACACTAACATGCTAGAACCATCGCCAGATTGTCAGAAATTGACAATTGATCTTTGCTCTTTAAAACGGGCCCAAAGCCCAAAATTACATCCGCCATTTTGAATTTTTTTAAATCTGAAAGAAGATCTGTAATCAGCGACCAGAAAAACCCCTAAGTAACCCCCTTCGGCGACTTCCTTCCAGCAGATTTCAGGCAAAAACTCTGAGAGTAAATAAAATTGCCATAAAAAGCTTCTCAAAAATCTGTCATTCGGAATCGACGTTAAGCTGTAGGTCCCACCACTCACGTATAAAATTAACGCATACAACATGAGTGTGGTGAGAAGCTAGGACGTTGTACAATGGGTCAATTCGACCCCAGTGTACTGTACTTGTCACAGTTGACACGTCCTCTATCCTAACCTAACCTAACCCCCTTTTTTCAAAAACCTAACGTGATGGAAAGACTACTGTGTCCAGCAGTTGTTAGCGTAAAGATCCAGGGAACGGTACGCATTCTGACAGGAATTCAAACGGGTCACTGAGCTATTGCCAATTTCGCTGACAAGCTCGGTCTGCCGCATCAGGATTACTGCAGAAGCTGCCATGATATGTAGGAAACTGAATCGTTGCAACACCTTTTATGCATGTGAACTGCAATTTAGAATCGACTTCATCGGTTTTTGGGTGACAGGACGTTTAAGGATCCGGGTAAGGTGATGAACGTGCCACTAAAGCTTCTTTCATTCGGAGGTCGGGGTGGTTAAAACCTTGAAAATAAATCAAATTTACTTGAAAATTGTTACTCTGGGATCTGGCATTTTGAATTTTTTTTTTTAAATCTGAATGAAAATCTGTAATCAGCGACCCCAAAAACGCCTGAATAACCCCTTTTGTCTCGAAAATCTGACGTGAAGGAAGGCGCAAAATGCTTTTGCAAACATCAGGAGCATCTTATTTGCCCATACGATGCAGGGCTGTGTTATAAGAGTTTATGTTAAAAGACTGGTGGAAGTAAGTCGCCATTACTAAAATGCAATGAAACGATTTGAAATTTTTTTAAATTTATTTTTCTGCTATGAAGTACAACCGAGTGCCGTAACCCAAAGATCGAAAGGAGTTTTAGATAGGCTCCGCTCCTAGCAAAGGGGGAAGTCATGTCCAAATATGTACATAGGCCAACACAGTACCTATTAGGCTACGGTGACTACAATAATGATCCTTTGGGAATGTAATGCCCTTTAAAGGGTCGATCATAAGATTGCTTAGGAGAGCGAAAAGTTCCCAGAGTTTCTTTTCCTATCCCTCTGGTAATATAAGAAGTCCTTAGCGCAGTGTAGAACGTTCTTCCATAAAGTAGTTTCCATATGATACAATAAGCATCCTTTGGGAGTATAACGCCCTTCAAAAGGTCGATAACTAATCTGTTTTAACATCATTAGCAGCTCGTTTATTATAAGATTACTTAGGAGAGCGAAGAGAGTAACCAAACCTGCGGAGTTACTCTGCCTAACCCTCTAGCAATGTAAGAAGTCCTTAATGCCGTGTAGAGAGTTCTTCCATAAAGTAGTTTACATATCCTGTGCAGCATAGTATCCTGTACAAGCAATGTTCTCAGAGTGTGTCGGATATTAGTGCTTAGTTCCACATTATTAAAGGCTCCCAAAATATCCTGGAAGTCCTTAGCGCCGTGTAGAGAATTCTTTCATAAAGTAGTTTACATATCCTGTGCAGCATAGTGTCCTGTACAAGCAATGTTCCTAGTGTGTGGAATATAAAAAGGCTCCCAAAATATCCTGAAAGTCCTTAGCGCCTTGTAAAGCGTTCTTCCATAATGTAGTTTACATATCCTGTGCAGCATAGTGTCCTGTACAAGCAATGTTCCTAGTGTGTGGAATATAGCGCCTAATGCCACATTTTTAAAGACTCCCAAAATATCCTGAAAGTCCTTAGCGCCGTGTAAAGCGTTCTGCCATAAAGTAGTTTACATATCCTGTGCAGCATAGTGTCCTGTACAAGCAATATTCTCAGTGTGTCCCAAATTATCCTGAAATTCAGCCTTCTAAACCAATAACTTTTCATGAAGAAAGAGTAGGATTTTTCAAGGCGGTGCTTAAGCATGTTATGACTTCTTATCTCCCGAGTATTACAGGTAAAGGACCGCATAAATATTGATTTTAAACATTAACAAACAAACATTCCTTACTACAAACGCCAAAGTTATTACACAGTAACACGGTTGTCGTCATTGTTAAGTTATAAATTAACACAGGACAACAGAAAATAAATCAAGTTTAAGAAGGAAACAGCACCTGAGTTCCCGAAAGCAAAAAAATCTTTTATGGGAAATTACCACAAAAACAAGCAGTTTTAGTAGGTTTCAAGGTAAAAGTGAAGTAACATTAGGAGAAGGAAAACTGTAACGCTAAAGCCAGAGTTGTCATGAGCACATAAATTAAAATAATCACTTGGTTTGCAAAGAAGAGAGAGAGGGGTATTGTGATGATTTGCTTTTTGATTTTTAGCAGGAACTTAAAAGGGAGGGTCTTTTGTTTAGAATTATAACGCCCTGTTCTTGTTGTTGTTGTTGTTCGAAAAGTGTTGATAATGTTTAAGCCTTATTAATACGTCTCCACGTACTGTTGTTGCCTGCTGGCTGGCAATGGTTGCCCAAAAAAATATTTTTGCGATAAGAAAAGAAAGCAAAACAACAACAAAAAACAATGAATTCTTAAGTTCTAATTATTTACTTTGGCTCTTAACAAGTAAACATTGAACATGAAACGGAAGTAAGCACACTTACACACACACACACACACAGTAGACTGTCACTTATTTATGTCGCATTGTTTCTCCTACGTACAAACGTATTGTTTTTGTAGTCCTTTGAAGTCAAGTTTTTAATATTTCTTCTCTTCTCTTCGATAGCAGTTGCCTTTTGTTTGTTGGCATTCCTTATATAATAATTTGAAATTTTTTGTTGTTTTTGTTTCTATTTTTTTTTTTATAATTAATGATTGTTGTTATTATTGTTCGAAAGTATTTTTTTTTTCGTCCTTTTATACCTTATAAGCCTCACAACAGGGATTTTAAGGACATTTACAATTCTTATTGAATTGAATTTGCCAAAGAAAGAAACGCTAAGGATTTAAACAAATACCCACGCCATACCTACATATACCAACACACACCTTGATAAATAACTAAATACACCCACATACACCTACACCTACACACACAAATATTACACGTTTGTGTATTTATTTTGGTGTATGTATGGTGGTGTGTATGTATTTGACATCATTTATCATTTTGTTTATATTTCAATATCATTTCCTGTTTTATTGTCCGTAGTAGTATTGGTAATTATATGCCTGTATTTGTAAATGCTTGTGGTTATTTTATTTGTATTCTTCGTATTTATTTAGTATTGCATACTTTTAGGAAAGTTATGGTTTTCAAGGATTTTGTTGGCTTTAAGGATTATCAATCATAATTGTGAACAGTTAGTTTTTAAAAGATATTTTCAGTTGATATTCTAATAATGGGTCCGCCAAATAACTTTTTTTTTTTGTTTGAAAATGCTTTAAAGCAAAATCTACAGAAAGTTTTCTAAAATTTCTTTTTTTATTTGAAAGTACAATCCTTCCGCTTAATAATGGAAAATAATTTCATTGAAATGGCTGCCTCGGCTGGTCTTGCAGTAGTCTAAATGATCGATTCAATTTTTAAGCACATTATCGATTGTGTGGAGCTGTATTTCACCAATACATACATACATAATTGGCCATTAAAACCCTTCAGTCAGGATTACGACCTAGCTTCTCACACCACTTATGTTGTGTGCGTTAATTTTCTACATTAAATGGCGGGACCTACAATTTAAAGTCGACTCCGAACGACAGATTTTTGAAAAGCTTTTCATGGCAATTTTTACTCTCAGAGTGTAGTAGCCTATACGAACGGTCCAATTTTTATGCGCATAATCGATTGTGTGGAGCTGTATTTCACCAATGGCTTCACGAATATTGCTCTTGGCGTTGCACTCATCTTTGACGGCACCCCACAAATAATAGCCCAGCTTAGCTTCGAGTTGGCCAAACTACGTCAGCTCTGCTGCTGATAATGCGATCTTCAAAAACAGGGCGCAAAACATCGACTTTAACTTCGGCTGTGTGGCTCGTAGCGTCGTCCTGTTGAAACCAAATGTTGCCAATATCCTTCTCTTCAATTTTTATGAACAAAAATTCCTTTAACATGGCCTGATAACGATCTCCATTAACTGTAACGGCCACTCCTTGTCATTTTCGATAAGAAAAATGGCCCAATTATGCCTCTGGACCAAAATCCGCACCAAAGAGTAACTCGTTTTGGGTGCGTCGGCTTTCAATGTATGCGTGCCAGTTTTCTGTGCCCCAAATGCGATAATTTTGCTTGTTTACATAATCAGCCAAGATCAAAATGAGCTTCATCTGAAAAGATGATTTTTTTTTTTTGCCAAAATCGGTATCTCAATTCAAGATGAGAGGTCAAAACCCTTTGTTTCTTCGTAACAAGAGCAGGCTACTAAGGCATGAATTTGGAAGGCAGTCTATTATTCGTCCTCCTCAGAGCCATAGCTCCTTCAGAAATTATTTGTTAGAATACCAAGGTTTTTGGCATGCCTAGCCTGTTTCACTTTTCTACGATGGAAGGTCATGCTGTATAAGTGTGTCGGTTATCTTCTTATCCATAAGTGTACAGTAGAGTGAGGTCAAAAAGTGAGAGGTCTAAACCCTCCTTTATGACAAGAACAGGAAACTAAGACATGAAGATTTAAGACAGACTATTATTCCTCCTCCTTAGAGGTCGCCGTGGTCTAGTAGGTAGTGTGTTGGCTTATTAGACGAAAGACCCGAGTTCGAATCCCAGGTCAGACATCAAAATGAAAATTTCAAATAATTTTTCGGTGACTTTCTCTCAGCAGATTTCTGGCAAAAATTCTGAGAGTGGAAAATTGCCATGGAATGCTTCTCAAAAAATGTGTCGTTCGGAGTCGACTTTAAACTGTAGGTCCCACCCACTCATATATAAAATTAACGCACACAACATAAGTGGTGTGAGAAGCTAGGACGTAGTACAATGGGTCAATTCGACCACCGAGTACTGTACTTGTCAGAATTGACAAGTACACGTCCTCTATCCTAACCATTCCTCCTCCTCAGAGCCATAGCTCCTTCAGAAATTATTTGTTAGAATACCAAGGTTTTTGGAATGCCTACTTAGATCCCTACAGTGGCCTGTTTCAATCGTTTTGTACGATGGATAATCATGCTATTTAAGGACAGAAATGTGACGGTTCTCTTCTTATCCCTAAGTGTAGAGCAGAGGTTAGCAATATCGCATGCACTTTCCTTTTACCATAAGCAGTGAGTTGGTTCCCTTCTTGTTCATAAGTAACCAGCAGAGTCCAGCAATATTGGACATAACATTCAGCAAAGTTACCTTTGAATTGAAATTTCTCTGAGAAATTTTCGTACTTCGCGGAAAAAGGGAACGTTGAACGTTCTGGACTTAACCGAAGCCTAGCTATCAAGCTGACTGGTAAATAAAGAGATTTTCAGTGGAATGCCACAATCCCATAAATATAAAGCCGCTTTCAAAATTGTTATGAGCTCTGTTCGGAAAGCAATGCAGTTTAATAACAGAATCCTTAATAAATATACCACAACCTCAGCGTCACCATCAATGGTTCCATCGGGAACCATTGAAATTCGAAAGTCGAAAGCTATGAACCTTAGAAAGGACATTCAAATATTTATCAAGGATTTCACATATTAAAGATAACCGACCGCAATTCTTCGATTCCTATAGGGAGCATAAGGCCTTAATAACTTTTCTAAACAAACCCATATCTTGTGCCAACCCCTTCACTTCACTTCAACTCTTTCTTTTCTTTACTACTATCGTCTGATTGCATTGTAAGTGTACGGTCCATCCAATCCAATTCACTTTTTGTCACCTTATTTCTATAAAAAAGGGTTTTTCAGTGTATGTTTTGTGAAAAGCCTTTGATTAAGTATCGAATACAAGGACGATTTTCCGAAGACAGTGTTTCAGGAACTCTGATCTATTTTCCATATCTCGAGTACTAGAGTGCCATGATTTGCAGCCGTGATAGAGGAAAGATTTTATATTTGTTTCAACACTGGAATTTTATTACATAGGGATAAGGCTTCAAGTGATTACTAGTAACCTGGCGGGATCTTCCGTTTGTGGATAAAATACTTCCAAGATAACAAACTTACACTGACGTCCTCAATTTCATATGCGCCTTTTGTAAATCCCTCTTGGAAGTTGAATTTATAAGGAAATCCTCGACTACCCAAAACGATTTTACAACGTACATTTCGCCTTTGCTATTCGCTTGTTAAGTTACTAAGTCACTTGCTGTGAGCCGCATGAGGAGATATATGCCAAGCAGGATATAACGCCTACAGAGTCGAAATCATTTAGGCGACCTTGCAATTCTTGCCTTATGATCCGGCTTTTCCAGGTATCGTAAATAGGCATCGAACTATGTTACATAGTTGTGGTGACAGAACACAGCTTTGTTGTGCCCAAATTCCAACTTCCACCACCCTGAGCGGTAGTAATGCGTGGTTGTAGCAACTTCCAATAGGTTAGGTTAGGTTAGAGGACGTGTACTTGTCAACTATGACAAGTTAAATAACCGTAGGTCGAATTGCTCTATTGTACAACTTCCTAGCTTCTCACGCCACTCGTGTTGTGTGCGTTAATTTTTATACATGAGAGGCAGGGACCTACAGTTTAAGTCGACCCCTAAC
Source organism: Sarcophaga peregrina (assembly GCA_014635995.1). Classification (NCBI taxonomy): domain Eukaryota; kingdom Metazoa; phylum Arthropoda; class Insecta; order Diptera; family Sarcophagidae; genus Sarcophaga; species Sarcophaga peregrina. Next base: position 93,346,694 of record CM025790.1, on the reverse strand, counting down.
GACAGATTTTTGAAAAGCTTTTCATGACAATTTTATTTACTCTCCGAGTTTTTGCCAGAAATCCGCTGAGAAGAAGTCGCCAAAGAAATATTTTCATTTTGATGTTTGTCCTGGGATTCGAACTCGGCCCTTTCGTCTAATAAGCCAACAATCTTCTAGACCACGGCGACTTCAAAAACTTTCAATAAGGCGTACAAGTTTTTGAGGAATTTCTTACGAGTCAGTATACTCTAGATTGCACTGTAATTTAGATTGTGAGAAGGTTTTCTCAAGCCTTAACAGGAACGCCATTGCATAGAAGGTTAATACAAAGCACGCCAACATGTTAACGTTGTCGATGGCAAAACTTGTGGTAGGCGAATTCAACTTGTTGCTTGCCTTCAAGGCTAGTGTTGCCATATCTGAGAAACGATCTAGAACTTACCAAACAAACAGAGCTTAGAGTAATATGGCAGTTGTTATAACCTCTGAACTCCGTGAACTAAATATGTCATTGACATTGAAATTTCCGGTATGGAAGAGTGTAAATCATTTCCATTAATTTTTTACTTCCTCCATCAGAAGTACAGTTTAGGACGTTGAATTTAAAACACGAACATCTATCAACAACAACAAATTAGTGTCTAAGATATGAGGCATATTAGCCAAAGAAGTCGCAGAAATATTTTAAATCACCGAATCACTTAATTTACATACGATAATATTTTTAAAATTTCCAATTAAAAATAAAATTTATAATCAATATAACTAAACTAATAGGCATTTTAATAACAAATAAAAAAAAATTATGAATAAATTAAAACAGCGCCTGATGCTTTTGGCTACCATGTGACAACTAATTAATGAATTTATAAGGAGATTCTCAAATATCGAGACGATTTTACAAAACATTTCACTTTTGCTATACACTTGTTAAGTTACTAACTCACTTGCTGTGAGCCGCATGAGGAGACATATGCCAAGCAGGATATAACGCCTACAGAGTCGAAATCATTTAGGCGACCTTGTAATTCTTGCTTTATGATCCGGCTTTTCCAGGTATCGAACTATGTTGCATAGTTGTGGTGACAGAACACAGCTTTGTTGTCCCCAAATTCCAACTTCCACCACCCTGAGTGGTAGTAATGCGTGGTTGTAGCAACTTCCAATAGGTTAAGTTAGGTTAGGTTAGAGGACGTGTACTTGTCAACTATGACAAGTAAAATACCCGGAGGTCGAATTGCTCTATTGTACAACTTCCTAGCTTCTCACGCCACTCGTGTTGTGTGCGTGAATTTTTATACATGGGAGGCGGGACCTACAGTTTAAAGCCGACGCCGAACGACAGATTTTTGAAAAGCTTTTCATGACAATTTTATTTACTCTCAGAGTTTTTGCCAGATATCTGCTGAGAAGAAGTCGCCAAAGAAATATTTTCATATTTTCGTTTTGATGTTTGTCCTGGGATTCGAACTCGACCCTTTCGTCTAATAAGTCAACACACTACCTTCTAGACCACGGCGACTTCAAAAACTTTCAATAAGGCGTACAAGTTTTTGAGGAATTTTCTTACGAGTCAGTATACTCTAGATTGCACTGTAATTTAGATTGTGAGAAGGTTTTCTCAAAGCCATTGCATAGAAGGTTATACAAAAGCACGCCAACTGTTAACGTTGTCGATGGCAAAACTTGTGGTGGCGAAATTCAACTTGTTCTTGCCTCAGAGCTAGTGTTGCCATATCTGAGAAACGATCTAGAACTTACCTAACAAACAGAGCTTAAAGTAATACGTCAGTTGTTATAACCTCTGAACTTCGTAACTAAAATATGTCATTGACATTGAAATTTCCGGTATGGAAGAGTGTAAATCATTTCCATAATTTTTTACTTCCTCCACCAGAAGTACAGTTTGGGACGTTGAATTTAAAACACGAACATCTATCAACACAAACAAATTAGTGTCTAAGATATGGGCATATTAGCCAAAAGAAATCGCAGAAATATTTTAAATCACCAAATCACTTAATTTACATACGAAAATATTTTTAAAATTTCCAATTAAAAATAAAATTTATAATCAATATAACTAAACTAATAGGCATTTTAATAACAAATAAAAAAAAATTATGAATAAATTAAGACAGCGCCTGATGCTTTTGGCTACCATGTGACAACTAATTAATGAATTTATATGCGAAACTTAAAACGCTAAACATACTAAAATTAATTGAAAAATCTCCTAATTAAGTTGTTGTAGTAGTCATGCTTTAGTTATTCACCCTTTTGTGGTCACAAATTTATTTATAAAAAGAAAACAAAAATTAGCCTGAATCTTATTAAACAAAATACCAAATCTTTATAATTTATACCCTACACCTTGAATATACTAAGAATTGGTGAGATACGAGGCCACAGTTCAAAACTTTAGGTCAAAAACTCTCGAACAAAACAAAAATATTTCTATAATGGCCAGATTCGGCTCTTTCTTTAGATACAAATTCGAAAGATTTGAATACAACTCACTATTGTTGCAAACTTGTTAAATGCCTGCATATTTGTTTGTGTAATTCTGTGTACCGTACGATATGTGTATTTTGTTGTTGTCTTTTTATCTTGAGTATATTGAATAGAAGGCATAGGCACATTTAATGATAGCAGCTTGTATATCACATCTAAGATTGTCTAAGAAGAAAGGGTATCTATGATAGAGATAGCCAGGCATTGGGGGTAAAAATAAAAATGAAGCACTTGAAAATGCTAATACAATGGATTTGGTTTGATGTATAAGATATTATTTACTTAGGGATTACACCCTACATTCACACAGCCCTAGCTTGTAATTCCGACTAAATCGTTGTAATGACATGAGATATGAGAGCCGATGTCTGCGTAAAACTGTTTTGTCTGTAGTTCATCGGCAAGCAGACTTCGCATTAGCATTCCACGGTTACTACCCTGAAGGCATTCAACAAATTTATTCAAACCTTTGCCGCCGTGACTGCATTATAAACTTAACTACCGTGCGAATTCCCATAAATTAAACACCAAAACAATGTTTAATTCACGGTAAAATACGAAATAAATATTTGATGGATGTGATGTTATTTAATTTTAAAACAATAACAAAATAGAGAAAAATAAATAAATAATTAAGCATAAGCACTACTCGTTAATATCCCCATTATAATCCAAACAGAAACAAAAAACTACTCGAAATGTGGGTTAAATTTTGCAAATTTTGACGAAAAGGCCTTTTCAATAATTTGCTTAATCACTTGCCATTGTTCATTCATAATCTATTGAATCTATTGAACGCACTTGACCTAGGCCCATATCTGTCAGACAGATATCACTTCAATTAAGTAGACACTTTAAAATTGAATAAAATTTTGATAGGCAACAAAATTATTGGCGTCAAACAGGCCAACATAAAATGAAACGAAAATATTAATTGTGAACAAAGAAATTGAGTTTCAACGGAAAACAAATACGTATAAAAAAAGATAACATTTACAAAAAACAATAATAATTTATGCCAAAAATATTTCAATTGTTATAAAACAAAAGCATTTAATTGATGAACATTCCATGGGTATTAAACGAATACTAGGGGGCTCTTATCGCATACAATTTTATCAAAAAGTGGGACTATGTGTAGTCCAGCAGATAGATACCCTTCCTTCTTAGATAATCGTAGATGTGACTTAGATAGTGATCGCTTTGCTATCATTCAATGTATGTATGCCTCTATTCAAGATAAAAAGACAACAACAAAATACACATATGGTACGGTACACAGAATTACACAAACAAATATGCAGACATTTAATGAGTATGTAACAAAATAGAGAGTTGTATTAGTAGGTAGCTGAAGTCGCCGTGGTCTAGTGGGTAGTGTGTTGGCTTATTAGACAAAAGGCCCGGGTTCGAATCCTAGGTCAGACATCAAAACAAAAAATATTTCTTCGGCGACTTCCTCTCAGCAAAGACCTGAGAGTAAAAATTGCCATGAAAAGCTTCTCAAAAATCTGTCGTTCGGAGTCGACTTTAAACTGTAGGTCCCGCCACTCTTGTATAAAATTAACGCACACAACATAAGTGGTGTGAGAAGCTAGGTCGTAACCCTGACTGAAGGGTTGTAATGGCCAATTATGTATGTATGTATTAGTAGGTAGCGTGTAAGCTTACTCCACTCGACTTACAAAGCATGGATGATGGGAGAAACTAGATTCTGATAGTGACTAAAGGCCTATAATGGCCAATTATCTTATATTCTGACTATACAGTCCTATAGGTTTTTTTTCGAAAATGAAACGCTTTTTCAAAGGTTTTTTGAACGTCATTCATTTCATAATATTGGTTTTGGTGAGGTTAAATAGGCATAATAATAGGCATAGGCATCTATTTCCATAATTACCTATTTCCTTACTTACTTCCTTGGCATTCTTATACAAACTAGATGAACAGTGAAAAGCTTTTAGCACTGCAATTCCACTTGTCCTGGCGGGTAATTGGTCATTAAAAGTCATTTAGTCGGGATAATAACCTAGCTTCTCACACCACCCATTTTGTGTGCCTTATGGCGCTACTTCGAATGACAGATTTTCTGAGGTGTCATAAGTCTAGTGGAAGGATATATTTGAGATGGGGTTTGAACTATGGGATGCCCCCTAATAATCCAACATTCGACTTAATAGTCTAAGTACTTAATCTCTCTTAGTTGATATCTCTCAAGCCATCCCTATAATTTATTAAAGCTCTGGTCTGCATCAGTAGTGATGTGCTAATTTTTTTTACCGGAACGTGCATATAAAATTATTTAGACGAGGCCGATCCTGGGTAGGCGGCCGCTCTAGGCGGTCTCATGTCCTAAATTAAACGACGGGTCTGACTTTTCATGACAATCCTAGCGGCTGCGTTTTTTTTTTAGGTCTCATGTTCCAAATTTGACGATGGGAGGAGGGAGATTTTCCCCAATTTTCGAAAAAATTAGAAAAAAAAATCAACAATTCTTTTTAGTTTTGTTTTTCAAAACTTCAGCCAATTCTCGTTATCAAAAATCATTTTTAGTTCCGGAATGAGTTCCTATCCAAAAGGAAGTACCAGAACGACGTCCAGGAACGTTCCGGCTCGACAACACCACTGGACTGCATTATTATTGTCAGTAAGCCCTTGTTGCCTTAGAATTGATCACGTAAAGTGCCGGACAAAAACAGTGAAAATATTCTATGACTAACTCCTCCTTCTTGTCTTTATAACTTCTGCAAAAGCGATTTTGAAATATTGCCAGCGTCTCGAAAAGCAGAGGTGTTATATTTTAGAGCCCTCTAGAGAACAGTAAATAGTATGTCGGCTTCTTAGATGATGAGATAACGTTGTTTAAACCTTAGCTCAGACATAAAAAAAAATATTTCTTTTGATAACTTCCTTTCAGCAGTCTTTCGAAAGTAAATAAAATTGCAATGAAAAGTTTCCTAAGTCCCACACATATTGTGTGAGTTAATTTTGAATCATGAAAGGCATGACCGGCACTACTACTCCGGACAACAGGTTTTTAGGAACATTTTCTCTGAGTACACGTCTCCGAAAGAAATATTTTGTTATACAGTGAACTCGCGATATCGTGAATTAATTTTTACCAAAGGCAGTTCATATTTTCGAGAACTCAGTAAGCTAAAACCAAAAATTATTACAAAGTTTTCAGTTTTAAATTTGTCAGTTGAAATCAATCTACCTACATTAACAAAACATTGATGACCGCAGTCGATAAAAAATTTTACATGTGATCCAAGCTGACTTGGAGAATTTGTAATTCACTGGACAGGAAAAGTTTCTGAAACCTCGTGGATTTTTAGATTTTCCAATTACTAGTAAAATAAAAAAGGTTCACGTTTTAAAATACTCTTTGGAACAATAAATTTGTTCACGTTTCTGAGACGTTCACACTTTCGAGTGTTCACATTTTCGCGAGTTCACTGTATTTAGATTTATTCGAAATGTTTAAGCTGGCCTTTAATATACTGGCTCCCGTCTAATAAGCCAACACACTATCTACTAGATTAAGGAATCTTGAAATATCACGGCTGAGTGAATTGACATGAAGAACATCTCAGCTAAGGCCAGATATGCCAAAATGATATGGAGAAATCCTGCTGGGAAATACCACAAATGCAACCCAGGTATTATACACAGGATGCATAGTATCCGCGCAAATGGAACCAATTTTAAAAGAGCTCAGTTGCGTATGTCAATATAACAGGGGCAATGGGAAACTGTCCCACAACGAAGCTCTGGTGGTATTATGACCACTGCTCATGGTACTGAAAATCAAAGCTTTTGGAGACTTTAGTTATGTTAATGGAAGACATGTCTAATATCAAATTTATTACGCGATTTTATGACCTGTACAGAGCCAGCAGGTTCTATGATTTTGAAAGGTGCTTCGTAATGAGAAAAAAATCAGTGGGGTAAGATATAAATTCCAACCCCTGGTTATACTTGCGGTTATCTCCCAAGCAATAGTATATGCGTGTGGTCAACTCAACTCGGCTAGGATAAAGCAATAGAATGGCATTGTCTGGGGAATTTGGTAGGAAAGCTAGGTATACAATAATATTGTTACGAAAGTGGAAATGGTGTTGTTAAAATGATAAACAAAAGCTCGAAAAACAAAACAATGGACTTGTTCACGTAATCAACGAATAAGCAAAAATATAGCAACAAGAACAATGGACTTCTTTACATGATCAAAGAATAACAAAAATATAGTCACAACATCAGCATTAAAAAATATGAGAACAATGTAAACAATGAGAAATATGTAAACAACCAACAACAAAGTGCAGAGAACAAAGAAGTAAACAAACAAAAACAAGGTGCATATAGGACACACACAAACAACAATAATTAAAACAACTTGTTTACATTTTTGGATCTTTCCCGAAGGTCGTCATCCTCCTCCGAGAGCATTCATCACACTGTCGACCCAGCGAAATCAAAGGCAAGACAAAGCGAGCAATGATGGAGTTCGAATTAAGTTAGCCGTGTGTGACGATGTAACGTTGAGTGAGAATTCAATCAGTTGCATGTGAGGCACATGATCGAGTTACAATTCAGTCAGTCTTGTGTGCAGACAAGTCGCGTGTGAAGAAAGCAGTTGTTAGTGTTACGCGAGTAGAAGTGTTGTGCTTACAAGAAGGTTGTGAGCAAAAAAGAATGACAAACGAGTGTGTTGTTGCTTATGAAAAGATTGTAAGCAGAGAAATACAATGAACAAGCACATATTGTGAGAGTTATTGTTGTATAGGTTGTATAAGTTCGAACTGTGGCACGAAAGTAGTGTAAACAATAAACAATTGATTTAAAAATTAACCACATATTTATTTTTATTTTATTTGCAATCTACGAACTCATATTTTTAAAGCTTTTAAAACGTAAAAACGTAACAATATGGTCATCGTCTGCTAGGACCGAGGTCATGTGAGAGTTCTCGACAATAGGCAAGATGAGAGGAGTTTGGGGGGAAAGGAACTTCCATGCCGTTGTTGGAAACAAAACCATAAGAGAAGTAAAGACTCTTTTCAAACCAAGTGGGATTTAGGCAAACAAAATTTCTGTTAGAAAATTACAACAAGAGGGTATCGGAGTCAAGCATCAGTCTATTAAGAAATAAACTGAATTTGTGAATCGATCTTTTGACAGGGCACTGTAGACTCAAAGTAAACTTGTTCAGAATAGAGGTTGTCTCGAGCTCAACATGTAGATTCTGTAACAGTCCTAACATATACTTGAGACCAGCCGATATGAATGCTTAGGGTTATGGCGAAATGCCACAAAAAATTTTCCAGAATCTACGATTGAAAAATTAAAATTGCTTCCTATTAATTTTATAAAAACTTCAGTGAAATAGCTCTGAGCAAAGTCCATTGCCATAAGGTTATATAAACCGGCAGTTGGTATTAAAACATCGAATGCAATCGAACAAATTTCATTAGAGAAACTATAATTACAGTGACAAATCAATTTATCATACAAAAATATTATTTTATTTCCCAAAAAAATCAATCAAAACTAATTGCAAAATTTAAGCAAACCGTTGATAATTATTGGTTTCGCTCTCAATATGTTTCAACGACCTTTTGAATGCTTTTTATCTGACAACCTACTTCTATTTCCGACTTAAATGCATTGAATGTAGAGAATGCCTGAAGAGTAAAGATAAACTTGATAAATATTGATAAGAAAAATAAATATTAAATTAATAACGTAATAATATTGAAGTTGAACTTTTCTATATGATACCCTACAGCCGGTTATATTGTAAAATCGATTCCGTATATGTATCACGATCTCCACTTTTCATTTAAAAATCATCTTCAGCTATGAAACCCATATAGGGATAAATGGAGACACTAATCCATATGGGCCTACAGAGCTCTCAATTCATCTCGAAAAAGTCACGGTTTGTTGCCGATTTTGGGTAGGCACCTCAAACAGTTCTTATTACTTTAAGAATGACGTTTGCGAGGCTATCACTGCTACGGAGAGGACTATAGGTTGGTGATTACCACCCACTTTTGGACTCAAATGCAAGATCGGCACACCAACAACATGTTGTCTCGATTGGATAACACCATGTACCCTACCATCCAACCACATATTCTGCATAAGCGATTTGAGAGGTTCTTAACATGAAGTCGCAATAGTCTAATAGGTAGTGTGTAGTATTATTATGTTATTGGATCATGGTTCAAACTCCAGCTCTGACATTTCTAACAAAAGGAAGTATGAAAAACTTTTACTTCGGCAACATTCTCCAGACAGATTTCTGGCATGAAAGGCTAAAATTTTCCGAGTTTAAACTGTAAGCCTCGCCACTCGCCTAAATATTAAATTTTAAAGGTTTGCCACGCCTACTTTTTGCTATATCGAATTTTTTTTTAACTATCTAAATCTGATAAGCTTTCAAACAAAAAAATAATGGTTAAAATCGGTTCAGTAGTTTAAGAATTATAGGCATAACTTGAAGGGAGATCCTTGTTATATCGAAACCATATTGGTGGGATTGTCGATATCGGCTCTACGAACTTACCGACCAAATTTTATTCATCTACGATCAATATGTACATAAATATTCAATTTTAACGATTTGCCACGCCCTCTTAACATTTATGGATATGAAAATAGATGTTTTCCGATTCTCAGACCTACCCAATATGCACATAAGATTTCATGGAAATCGGTCAATCTCTTTTAGAGGATTTTAACCACCAACATATAAAAACATCATAAAAATATATGAAATCTTTATTTGAATCAATAGTGCGGTCCATATAATTTAATATTTGAAGATTATTTCATGGAAATGTTGACCGCGACTGCACCTCAAAATGGTCCATCCGCTTAGTCCAATTTTGACATACTCTTTCCAACATTTCGGCTGGTATCTCACGAATAAATGCTTCAATGTTGTCTTCCCATGCGTCAATTGAAGCGGGCTTGCCTGTATAGGCATGAGCTTTAACATAGCCCCACAAAAAATAGTCTAAAGACGTTAAATCGGACGATCTAGGCGGCCAATTGACCGGTCCCGCACGTGAAATAAAATGTTTCCCTAACTCGCCTCTCAGTAAGCCCATTGTTACGCGTGCTGTGTGGCATGTGGCACCGTCTTATTAAAACCAAATTTCAAGCAAGTCAAGCTCTTGCATTTTGAACGGTAGCGTTCACCATTCACAGTTACGTTACGATTCGCAGCATCTTTGAAGAAGTACAGTCCAATGATGCCACCAACCCATAAACCATACCAAACTGTGAGTTTTTCTGCATGCTTTTGTAATGCTTCTAGCTGATCTTCACTTCCAAATCGACAATTCTGCTTATTTATGTATTCATTGAGCCATAAATGAGCTTCGTCGCTGAACACAATTTTTCGATAAAGAAGCGTACCTTCGACCAACTTTCCAAGAGCCCATTCAAAAAAAATTCTGTGTTGCGGTAGGTTTTTCGGCTTCAATTCTTGCACCAGTTGTGTTTTAAAAGGCTTTACACCTAAGTCCTTCCGTAAAAATGTTCCACGTTGTTGAGTAAAGGAGGCCCAATTGCTAGGAACGGCGACGAATCGCTAATGGATGGTCATCATTAACACTGGGCGATACTGCTGCGATCTTTTCTTCAGTTCGCACTCTACGTAAGCGTGTTGGTGGTGGTTTAATGTCCAACAATGTAAATTTGATGGGAAATTTAGTCACAATAGCCCGAATAGCCGCTTCAGTGGGTCGATTAAACTGGCCATAAAATGGAAGAAGCGCCCGATGAACTTTCTTAACAGAGCACATACATACATACATAATTGGCCTTTACAACCCTTCAGTCAGGATTACGACCTAGCTTCTCACACCACTTATGTTGTGTGCGTTAATTTTACACATGAGTGGCGGGACCCACAGTTTAAAGTCGACTCCAAACGACAGATTTTTGAGAAGCTTTTCATGGCAATCTTTTACTCTCAGAGTCTTTGCCAGAAATCTGCTGAGAGGAAGTCGCCGAAGAAATATTTTTTTTCGTTTTGATGTCTGACCTAGGATTCGAACCCGGGCCTTTCGTCTAATAAGCCAACACACTACCTACTAGACCACGGCGACTTCACAGAGCACCCAATTTGATAATAAAATTCAATGATTTGCAAGCGTTGTTCGTTTGTAAGGCGATTCATGGTTAAATTATAGACCGAACTGAAGATGTTTGACAGTGAAACAAAATATGAAACGTGCGTGAGCTATTTAAAAAAGGGTTGCCAAAAATATAATAGCTAAAAAAATCACCCATTATTAGATATTCATAATAAAACTAAAGTTTAAACTAAAAAATCAAATAATCAATCAATCAAGAGAATCATTAAATGAAAGAAACAAGGTGCTAGAGTTTTAGATACTCCTCCAAATTACGATACAACAAACTTATTAGACTAAATTTTAATTTATTTTCATTAATTTTTTTTTTTTTACTTATTAACTCATGAACTTATAAAACCTGACACGTGACCGATCATTTAAAATAATGATACACGCCGTGCCGGGCATTGAATTTTGAATTGCTAACACTTTGTGGTGAGAGGCTAGAGACCCCCCAATAAATGAATTTCAATTGAATACAAAATTTATTTATTTGTTGTTGTTGTTGTTATTTGTAATAAATTAAATTATTTGATCAAACCTTTAACAGACTGCAGTTGTGCGACACAAGCTGGAGTTCAATAGCTAACACATCAATTGATTATTTTTGGTTTTTTTTATCGTTTTTCGTTCAACTTCAAATCAATTTAATTTGTTTTGGGGGGCAAGAGTCATATTTTTTTGGGGATTTCTTCTTCGTTTTGTTAATGTTGTAATCATTGTTTCTGTTTTGTTTTTTCTTTTGAATTTTTTCAAATTATTTTGTAAAAATCGGTTGAATATCTCGGCTTGTATCTGTTTGGATATGAAACATCATTAAACCATAGAAATAAATAAACACGATTGATATGCTACATGGTACAGATGATTAATGGATGTTTAAGCCAACAACAAAGAAAATAGATTTCATTGTTAAACGATTACTATGTACGTGTGTGTGGTTACACTTAAAGAAAATGTCTGGCCTTACGTTTAATGATGGGACTCACTACCGACAAGACTACAGCGACTCTCATAAAGATAGCCATATATTCGAGAGATTGTTCCCTCACAATGCGAATGGTGTTAATGCAAACCTACTCCATACCAGAGATCAGAAATGAATCATCTTTTCGCTACTCATAAGTATGCATGAATAAGTATGAATGAATGAGTATGAAATTTAACTACTCTGATTCATTTGTACTCAGTTGATTTATAAGTATAGGTTGCAATGAGTATGAGTACAACGTTGACATCAAACTCCTAACATTCGAAATGTGATTGATTCATACCACGCCTACTTCTTTTTGATTCATAAATTTAGAAAATACTTATAAGTGATTTGAGTGATTCGAATTATTCATCAAACATTGATTTGTAAGTAAAGTAACAATCAGCCTAAGTACAACGTTGACATCAAACTCCTAACATTCGAAATATGTTTGATTCATACGCATACTCATTCAGATGCATAAATTTAGAAAAATTCTTATATATTTAATACTCATAAATTATTCGAGTGATTCGAATCATTCATCAAAAATTTACAGTTTTAGTTGTTGTTGTATTTACAAACAAAGAAGAAAGGAAAGACAAAGACAACAAGCAAAGCAAACACACAATCTTCTTGTAAGTATTGTGGTATTCGTATGCCAATCATACTTATTTTGTGCTTCTTGTAAATGTTAAGTTGAGACGAGTCGAAGACAATAACATCATGAATATTGTTAAGTATGAGTATGACGAGTACTTCAAACTTTGAGTATGAGTATCATATTAAAATAAGTATGAATGCGTATAAGTATCAGAAATTATAACTATGACTCGAATCTACTCATCGTTATGAATACTCGTTGCTGATCTCTTATTCGAATTATTCATTAAAATTTACAGTCTTGGTTGTTGTTGTTGTTTGTATAAACAAAGAAGAAAGGAAGGACAAAGACAACAATCAAATCAAACGCACAACCTTCTTGTGAGTATTGTGGTGTTCGTATGCGAATCATACTTATTTTACGCTTCTTGTAAATGTTAAGTAGAGACGAGTCGAAGTCAATAACATGATGCGTATTGTTAAGTATTATAATGCGACGAGTACTTTCAATTTTGGGTATAAGTAGTATGAGTATGATATCAAAATAAGTATGAATGCGTATAAGTATCGTTTTGAATACTTATTGCTGATCTCTGTTCCATACACAATTCGACATTTAGCTCACGCCTGTGTATCGGTTTTCAGTCAGCCGAATTGCTTTGGATTCTCAAAGGTTACGACATTTGATTCTTCAGCTTTGTGGGTTATATTATACACTCGGAAAGTGATTCACAATATAAGTACTTGCATTTTAGAGCCATCAGAATAGGAATTAGTCACTGCGCTAGATATACCTCAAACCAATGTTATAAAACAGGTATCAGAATGACACAGTTGATCATCATCAGACGTCGGCACAAAAAGAACATGATATAAATGTGACTGTATTTGTGAGAGACATATGTATAGCCCAGAGGAAAATTGTTAGTAATATTTTCAAGTGTAACCTAATGTTTTTATGTAGTGGAAAATGGAAAATGTACAGTGCCAAGCCCCTAAAATCAGCTTATTTAACTTGGCAAATATTCTCCCAAAAATGAAAATCATTTCTCATTGTTATTAGTGGACCTCATTAGAAAATAGTAAATCGTACTGTAATTTTTCTTTGGGTGTATTGTTGATATACAAAAAAATTTCAAAAGGAAGTAATGAGAACCTGATTCTTTGAAAGCTGACAAGCAACTGAATCTCTCTTTTTAAAGAACATTGCTGATGTTCGTGCCCTATGTGTGTAAAAAGTCGAAGATGATCTTCATACATATACTTGGTGCCCTGTTTCTGGTCTTTCAATGTAAGATTGAGTATCGTACGGCCACAGTTTTTTAATCTTTGAAGATTCCACACTAGTGCCTTCCGCTTTACGCCATCTGGATTCGACAGAATATGATGCATATGAGTCGGAGGCAAGTACATCAGTAGTTTATGGGTATTGGGGTACGCATAGATATCCTTGGTGTCTTATTTGTGATCTTCCACTGTAAGAATGTACTGTCCTTGTCCCCTGAGCATCGTACGGTCACGGTTTTTAAGCTTTGAAGATTCCACACTAATGCCCTCTGCGTTACGTCATCTGGATTTGATATACATTGCAACGTTTAACCTATTGCTACGTTTAACCTACATTACTATGGGTTCCCCGTTAGTTAAAATTTAGGGATTCATTCCGTGACTATTATTAACCCAGAATATCCCGCATATGAGTCGGAGCCATGTATATCAGTAGTTTATTGGGGTACACTGTACAATAGAGTTGATTTTACCATAAGCATTGAATATTATACACTCGGTTTGTTTCGATATTTATGAGTTTTTCAATACTGGTTGTAGACCATAATGGTTGTAAACCTTACTATCTGCAGAGTGCCACTCTCACTGAACCTTCCATTGTTACTGTATTGCTTAGACAGCAGAAACTATCTACAAACTGGACTTGATCGATGCTAAGCATTGTTATTTCTCGTTGCTTTGGTCTTACCGATATTTTCATCAAAGAAAGCGTTCCTCGCTTATTGTCTTGGTTCTTTTAATCTCACCCACTTAATCAAAATTCTCGAGATGGTATGAGAGGCTTCATACACGAGTCGTTCCACTTCTTTCTTCGTTTATAAGATATTGTAGCATGACAGTAAATATCTCACCTGATAAGGTGGCATCTTGTTTATTTGTTCAATGGTTGACTGTTATTGTATTGAATGCAGAACTGACAGAACTTAGCTCTGATGTTTTGTATTATTTGGAGTACTCTGGAGTACTCCTTTCCAATTCAAGGTATCCATATGGTTGGCATGCGGCATCAAAGGAACGGGGGAGCCAAATGCCGCACAGTTCCTGCTACAATTGATTACCTTAAAGAAATGTTTGATGGAAGAGTAAATTCACATATCGTTCCAATTAATTGTCAACCAAGACCATGAGCCGAACACCTGAAAGTCAGCATTTTGAAGAGTTCTTGCCGAAGTACAGCCACATATGCTGTGAAAAGTTTGTAACTATTTGGGTTTTAGATTTTGCCTTGGAAACATCAATTACACAGCCCTATGAATTTGGACTTTTTTTGTGCAAATAAGGTGGCTCCAGGTGTTTCGAAGGCATTTTGACGGATCCAATATGACAGTCGTAAATCTGATTAATTTTTATAAATCTCGACCACCATATTGGATTCGCCATTTTGAATTTTTTAAATCTGAATGAAGTTCTGTAATCAACGACACCAAAAACCCTCGAGTAACAATTTTCAAGTAAATCTGATTAATTTTTAAGGATTTTTAAGATCTTTATTCAGATCTAAAAAAACCAAAATGGTGCATCCAATATGGCGATTAATTTTTATAAAACTCGGCTACCATATTGGATCCACCATTTGGAATTTTATAAATTCGAATGGAGATCTGTAATCAGCGACTACAAAGTAAATCTGATTAAATTTTAAGAACCTCCGTAATGTGTTTCTTTTTCTCTTGCATTACCTATTAACATAAACTCACCCCCTACTTTAAGGGTGCAAGCAATCAATTTGGCTTTGGGCTCATTTTAAAGAGCAAAGATCAATTGTTAATTTCTGATAACAGCTTTGGTTCTAGTGTTTTTAAAAATGGCTAAAAAACGCTATTTTTAGGGGTTTCAACCCCAATCAGCTGACGTGATGAAAAGGTTTTGTAAACATCTTCGGAAACATCGGGAGTCATCTTATTTCCAAAACCCTTGCAGGTCTGTGTTACTTTAATGAAGTCGTTGTTGTCTTACAAATCTGTCGTTCGGAAAACGATGTTAAACCGGAACCATTAATGGATAAAATTAACACACACAATATGGGTGGTGGTATGAAGTTAGGTTGGAGTCCAAGCTAAAATGTGTTTACCATTTAAGCTAGTGACTAAGACTGTTATAAAGCCACAAATCTGTCGTTCGGAAATCGATGTTAAACCGTAGGTCCCACCACTAATGGATAAAATTAACACACACAATATGGAAGGTGGTATGAAGTTAGGTTGAAGTCCAAGCTAAAAGGTGTTTACCATTTAAGTTAGTAACTAAGAGTGTTATGAAGCGTAGAGCTTGGTCTACGTTTATTACTTAAGTAAGTAACTAAGACTGTTATAAAGCGTAGAACTTGTCCTAGGCAACTAATGCCTAATGTTCTCTAATGTTAGGGAGAACTATTGTAAGTAAAACTATTTTCCATAGCATCCCAATTTTATTTTAAAGATGTACAGTGTATGTAAATGTAAATCGTTTTGTATTTAAAATACCATATCAATGATCATAAAAATCAAATTAAAACTTAACTTAAGAAAATTAATTTGCATGTCTTTATGGCATAATAATCGAAAAAAAAAAAATTTTGTAAGTCATTAAGGAAATTAGCAAAACAAACTTAAAACTAAAGTTGCAGTTTCATTCAACAATTTGAAGAGTTTTTTTTTTGTTTTGTTTTTTCTTTTTGGTGTTCACAAACGTAATTGTTTGTCTGCATTTTAAAAATGTTTCTTTTTCTCTCTCTCTTTATATTCGTCGTGGTGTTATGAGGGCTTTTCAATGTCAGTCCAATTAAAAATGAAGAAAAAACGATCCATAATTATCAACTTCTTTCAACAGCTCTTCTTCTTCTTATTCGTTCGTAATGGTAAACCGGCAGTAGATTTTTGAATAATCAGATATAAAAAGCAAAAGATTTTGATCAAATCATAACAAAACAATTCAAACTATTGTATTGAAAACAACTAGAAGACAACACAAAATGGTTAGTAAAAGAAGATTTAAAAGAAATTGTTAAAAAATGTTTTAAAACAAAATTTTTTTTCCATGGATTTTATTTACAGAAACTTTCCGCTGCCGTTGTATTTGCCCTTTTGGGTTTAGCCGCTGCTGATGTCTCTCACTTGGCTGGTGGCTATAACTATCCCAAACAAGATGACAGCTATCATTACAATCAACCAGCTCACGATGAAGGCTATCATTACAGTCCACCAGCACCAGTACCCCAACAAACCTACTTGCCTCCTGCACAAAAACCCCAACAAACCTACTTGCCTCCTGTACAACAACCCCAACAAACCTACTTGCCTCCTGCACAACAACCTCAACAAACCTACTTGCCTCCTGTACAACAACCTCAACAAACCTACTTGCCTCCTGCACAGCAACCACAACAAACCTACTTGCCTCCTGCACAACAACCACAACAAACCTACTTGCCTCCTGCACAACAACCTGAACAAACCTACTTGCCTCCTGCACAGCAACCACAACAAACCTACTTGCCTCCTGCACAACAACCTCAACAAACCTACTTGCCCCCTGCCGAGAATACTGCTCAAGATGGTTATCATTATCGTGTTGTCAAACGTTATCGTCTCAGATCTCACTAGAAAAAAAGAACAACAAAAATCTCTCACAAGATAAGCAAAATCCATGAATTTTCTCATTCAAATGTGAAAATTTTTTTGGTTTTTTTTATATCCTTAGTATGAATGTGTTTGCGTGTGTCTGGATCAAAATTGATTGTTATAAACGAATTTGTTAAAACTTATTTAGTCTTTAAAATTAATTTCATTTCTTCCCCTTTTTTTTTCTACAAATAAATCATTTTAAAACATTTTAAAACGTGTGACTCAAGTTTTCTTTCTAACCTCACTTACTCTGTCATTTGAACCCCTTTAGTCAGGTTAACAACCAAGTTTCTCATACTTACATGTGCCTATCAAAGATCAGCACTGAACTATTTTTCCGCTACTTATAAGTACTCATGCAATTTTGAGTATGAGTAAATCAACAGAATTGAAATTCAACTACTCTGATTCATTCATACTCGCTAGAACATTGTTTTATAAGTATAAGTAGCAATGAGTATGAGTACAACGTTAATAACATCAAACTCACAATATTCAAAATATGTTTGATTCATACGCCTACTCATTCTGATTCATAAATTTAAAAAAAACCCTTATAATACTCATAAGTGATTCGAGTGATTCGAAAAATTCATCAAAGTTTACAGCCTTTGTTGTTGTGGCACATACAAACAAAGAAGAAATTAAAGACAAAGACAACAAGCAAAGCATACACACAATCTTCTTGTGAGTATTGCAGTGCTCGTACGCGAATCATACTTATTTTATGCTTCGTGTAAATGTTAAGCAGAAACGAGTCGAAGTCAATAACATCATGCCTATTGTTAAGTATAAGTATGACGAGTACTTCCAACTTTGAGTATGAGTAGTATGAGTATCATATTAAAATAAGTATGAATGCATATAAGTATCAGAAATTATAAGTATGACTCGAATCTATTCATCATTTTGAATATTCAATGCTGATCTCTGGTGCCTATGCAAATCGACTTCGAACGTTAAATTTGAGAAACTTTTCTTGACAATTTTGTTTACTCTCACGAACTTTTATCAGCAGACTGCTGAGCAGAAGTCGTCGAACGATATATTTTGTTTTGTTTGAGATGTTTAGGCTGGGATTAGAACCACATGCTCTCGTTTAATAAGCCAACACACTGTCTAATATACTAAGGCGACTTCAGTAGCACACTTCTCCTTTTCGGTGTACGGTGGCAAGCGGCTGTCCTCTGAGTATTGGCATCAGTTTCTTCATTAGCACCTTAGGTAGCCATACATACATAATATATAATTGGTCATTATAACCCTATTATTTACCTAGTTTCTTAGGTAGAACTGGCCCAAAATCAAAAAAAAGTGCTTAATTAAGCTACACACAATCCTTTGCAACCTTGCCGTTCGCATCTTGAGGTATGGCATTTGTCTTTAAATTGTTCCTTATGCCGTCAATTACAAATTTAAATCTAATGTCCACAAACACTACTCCCTCTTTCCACCTTCCTATAACCAATTTTCCTATAACCTGCACTATGCACTGCATGAGTAGGGGCCATCTCCTGAGTGCTGGTTTTACCAAAAAAAATGTTTTATTACAGATTTGTAACGCCCAATTAAGTAAGTAAGTCCACCAGACTTTACTTATCGAGGAGAAAGAACTCCTTGATTTAAAATCTAATATATAAAATTCTCGTGTCACAGCGTTAATGGTTAAACTCCTTTGAAATGGATCGACCGATTTTCATGAAATTTTGTATGCATATCGGGTAGGTCTCTTTAGAGACTATCGAACATCTCCTCTGCAACTGCCCAGCCCTTGGTAGGTTGAGGTTGGAGACCCTTGGCAGGGACTTCTTTGAGAGCTTGAGTGCTGTGTCGAGAGCCGACATTAAGGCTCTGCACAGATTCATATACAACTTGGGCTGATTGAGAGGTGCTAGGGCTTCATAAGTGTAGTCGCACTCTCAATCCCTTTTGTTTTGTGTCTGTTTCTTTTTATGTAATTCCTCCGTTTCCCATTCTCCCTACCCTTACCTACATTCCTATATCCTCTATTTCCTTCCTCCCCTAAGGACAATGTACAATGGGTCAATTTCGACCTCCGGGTACTGTGCTTGTCTTGACCGACAGGTGCACGTTCTCTAACCTAACCTTGGGTAGGTTTGAGAATCGAACAACAACTATTTTTTATATCCCAAAATGTTAAGAGGGTGTGGCAAATCGTGAATATTTAGGTATATATTGATCGTAGACGAATAAAATTTGGTGGGCAAGTTCGAAGAGTCGATATCGAAAATTCCACCAATAATGGGCATGACAATCCTCTCCCTTCAAGTGATACCTATAGCTCTTGAGCTACTGAACCGATTTTAATCATTATTTTGTTGTTCAAAAACTTATCAGGATTAAATGCTTAAAAAAAATTCGATATATCAAAAAGTAGGCGTGGCAAATCGTTAAAATTGAATATTTAGGGACATAGTGATTGTAGACGAATAAAACTTGGTGGGTAAGTTCATAGAGTCGATATCGACTATCCTACCAAAAATGGGTGTGACAACCCTCCTCCTTCAAGTGATACCGGCTCCGCTTAAACTACTGAACCGATTTTAATTATTCTTTTATTGTTCGAAAGCTTATCAGATGGTTTAGATGGGTTTAAAAAAATTCCATGTAGCAAAAAGTAGGCGTGGCAAATCGTTAAAATTTAATATTTAGGGAAATAGTGATCGTAGACGAATAAAATTTGGTGGGTAAGTTCGTAGAGTCAATCGTATAGAAAATTTAATGGTCTCGTTGACGCAAACTGCCATGTACTACTGTGAACGAATATTTTCGAATATTTTGAAATTTATTTACTCCGCTCCTCTCATCATTATTTATGTTGTAATATGCTTATGCTTAAAATCTTCTTATCCCATCTATTTGTAGAAACAACAAATCCCCCTTATATGGTAAGCTCCTAAGTGTAATCGATTACAAGTAAACATTATTTTATGTTGTATACACAAATACAAGGCAATTCAATTTAAGGATATTAAGTCGAGCCCATAAGTTTACAGCATTTAAACTTTATTATTTAATACCATAAAATAGCGATGGTTTTAACGATAAATATTGACTGTCCTTAGAAATCTCAATAACACTTTGTTGTATTTGTTGTATCCTGGTATCCTTTTGCTTGAGAGTACATTTAATAAATATTTCCAATTTGTAAATAGGAATAGAATATGTGATGTTGTGTTTGGTCTTCTTCATGTAATCAATTTGCATTTGTGGGCCCAAAATGATGAACGCATTTTGATAAACATTGAATGAAATATAAATCATGATAACATAACATACGAGGTTGGTTGGGAAATGGTTTTGTTAAGGATTTAAAACATTTTCCCAGACTTTTCTAGACAAGGCTCGTAGACAAATTAATACCGTTTATGGGTTTATTTGGTATATCAAAAGGAATATTCTTATAACGGGTGATTTTTTAGCTACTATCTTTTTGCTAACGCTGGTTCAAACAGCTCAAGCACGTTTTGTGTTTTGTTTCACTGTCAAACATCTTCAGTTTGGTCTATAATTTAACCAGGAATCATTTACAAACGAACAATGCTTGCAAATCATTGAATTTTATTATCAAAATGGGTGCTCTGTTAAGAAAGTTCATCGCGCGCTTCTTCCATTTTATGGTCAGTTTAATGGACCCATTGAAGCGGCTATTCGGGTTATTATGACTAAATTTCGCACCAAATTTACTTGGTTGGACATTAAACCACCAACACGCTTACGTAGAGTGCAAACTGAAATATCGCAGCTGTATCGGCCAGTATTAATCATGACCATCAATTATCGATTCGTAGCCGTTCGCAGTAATTGGGCCTCTGTTACTCAACAACGTGGAAAATATTTGCGGAAGGATGGAAGGTTTTATGTGTAAAGCCTTTCAAAATACTGCTGGTGCCGAACGACCTACCGCAACGCAGATTTTTTGTTGAATGGGCTCTTAGATAGTTGGCCGAAGATCCACTTCTTTATCGAAAAATTGTGTACAGCGACGAAGCTTACTTACTTACTTACTCAATGGATACGTAAATAAGCGGAATTGTTGATTTTGGAGTGAAGATCAGTCAGAATCATTGCAAAAACTGCAAATGCATCCAGAAAAAGTTTTTTTTTTTTTCATTAAGCCTGCACTCAGAGGATGACCCCTACTTATGCAGTGCATTGTGCAGATTTAGGAAAGTTGGAAAGATGGAAGATGCGAACGGTAAGGGAACGAGTTGCTGCTGGTGACTATAAAATGGCCAATGCTATACCTTCACCATTAGACAGTCCACAGCAATCCCCCCAAGAAAGCCGCAGTTTCTCACACCACTTATGTTGTGTGTGTTAATTTTATATGGAAGTGGCGGGATCTACAGTTTAAAGTCGACTTCGAACGATAGATTATAGTTTGGAGCGGTTTATAGGCTGGTGGCATCATTGGACCGTACTTCTTCAAAGATTCTGCGAATCGTAAGCGCTCCGGGAGATGATATCCAAATTTTTTTTTGCCCCCAAAATCCAAGAGCTTGACTTGCATGACATGTGGTTTCAACAAGACGCTGCCACATGCCACACAGCACGCGTAACAATGGACTTATTGAGAGGCGAGTTCGGTGAACATTTTATTTTACGTTCGGGACCGGTTAATTGGCCGTTTAGATCGTCCGATTTAACGCCTTTAGACTATTTTTTGTGGGGCTATGTTAAAGCTCATATCTATACACAGACAAGCCCGCTTCAACTGACGCATTGGAAGACAACATTGAAGCATTTATTCGTGAGATACTAGCCGAAATGTTAGAAAGAGTATGCCAAAATTGGACTAAGCGGATGGAGCATTTGAGGGGCAGTCGCGGTCAACATTTTCATGAAATAATCTCCAAACATTAAATTATATGGACCGTACTAACGATTCAAAGAAAGATTTCATATATTTTTATAATGTTTTTATGTGTTAGTGGTTAAAATCCTCTAAAAGGGATTGGCCGATTTCCATGAAATTTTATGTGCATATTGGGTAGGTCTGAGAATCGGAAAACATATTCATATCCATAAATGTTAAGAGGGCGTGGCAAATCTTTAAAATTGATTACGCGATTTAGATTGTTTAAAAAAAATTCGATATAGCAAAAAGTAGGCGTGGCAAACCTTTAAAATTTAATACTTAGGCGAGTGGCGAGGCCTACAATTTAAAGTCGAATAATTTGTGGGTTTTTTGCCAGAAATCTATCGAGAGAATATCGCCAGAGTAAAAGTTTTTCATACTTCGTTTTGTTTGAGATGTCTGAGCTGGAGAGTTTGAACCATGACCTTACATCTAATAATACTACACACTACTTATTAGACTACTGCGACTTCATGTTAAGATCCTCTCAAATCGCTCGTGCAGAATATGTGGTTGACAAACATTAAATTTTATGGACCGTACTATGGATTCAAATAAAGATTTCATAAATTTTTCTGAATTTTATATGTTTTTTTGGAAAAAATTTTCCTATAGGTCTTAAAAAATCACCCATTACTTATGTACGTTTAACATTTCCTATTACAAACTAACGAATATTTGTGTATCATAAAGAGAGAGAGAGAAAATAATAGAGACAGAGAGTGGTAGAGAGGAAATCTATACAATAAAATATCCTTCAGTTCGAAAAAGGAATATCTTAAGATGCATGCATAAGTTTAGAAAATTTATGCAAAGCAATATTTTTTCTTTCAAACCCCCCCCCCCAAATGAAGATGGTCTTGCCTAATACTTTACACACTAAATAAGGATATTCAAGTTGTATCCTTTTACGATTGCTAATACTATTATAAATACGTGTAAGTGTAAGTGTAAGAGTGTATGTATGTTTGTATGTATGTGAATGAATGAATATAACCAAAAAACATGATTAATGTTCATGTTAAGGATAATTGTACATTTACCATAAATCATTGGGTGGACACACATTTGTCCAACGATTACATTTTACTCTCCACTATACAATGGCCAGCCAAAGAGTTTTACAACACACTCGTATAAAAGCAACAACAGAGTAAGAAAGGAAACAGCTTGAATGTATATCCATTGTTACCATGTAAAAAAAGATTAAGGAGCTATCAGAAATGCTTTTACATTTTTTCTTACATTTTACTTTACATGCCAAATAAAATATGTTTGCCATGCAAAAACCCCTTCTTTCTTCGTTTACAGCTTATAGCCAAGAAATTCAATAAAAAAAAAATTAAAATGATAATAAAATCCTAACGTGACAATGGAGAAAACAATTTTAAATGTCCTTTGGGGGGGTAGACTTTGTTCATAGGGTTAAATATTTAAAAATACTGGTACAATATCCAACCATTGTCCGCTTAATAGCTCAATAAAGCATTCACATGTAAATTAATCTCTTAAGCTCTTCTTTAGAAGCTTGAGTAGTTAAAATGACAATAAAATTAGAACATGGATCAAATCCCAGCTTAAACATCTCAAATGAAATGAAATACGAATAAAAAATATTTCTTTCAACGACTTCCAGTCTTCTGATAAAAAACTTTGAGAGTCCAGTCGTCCCTAATTAACATTAAGCCCAAGTGAAAGCAAGTTTATTTAAAAGTCTTCTTCTTATCTTTTTATTGAATCAAAATTGTTTGTTATAAACGAATTTGTTAAAACTTATTTACTCTTTAAAATTAATTTCATTTTTTCCCTGTTTTTGCTTTTTCAAAACATTTTACAAAACTTTACTGAATTTTTCTTTCTAACCTCACTTACTCTACTTGTCATTACAACCCTTTTAGTGAGGTTTACAACCAAACTTCTCATACCATACATATGCCTATACAGTTTAACTAACATCGACTTCGAACGTTAGATTTGAGAAACTTTTCTTGGCAATTTTGTTTAGGTTAGGTTAGAGGACGTGTACATATCAATTCTGACAAGTACAGTATACACGGTGGTCGAATTGACCCATTGTACTACGTCCTAGCTTCTCACACCACTTATGTTGTGTGCGTTAATTTTATACATGAGCGGCGGGATCTACAGTTTAAAGTCGACTCCGTATGACAGATTTCAGAGAAGCTTTTCATGGCAATTTTTACTCTCAGAGTTTTTGGCAGAAATCTGCTAAGAGGAAGTCGCGGAAGAAGTGTTTTCATATTTTCGTTTTGATGTCTGACCTGGGATTCAAATTTGGGTCCTGCGTCTAATAAACCAACACACTACCTACTAGACCACGGCGACTTCTGCCATTATACTCACTTGAGTCTTTCAAAAATGCAGGTGACAATTTTGTTTACTCTCACAAACTTTTATCAGTAGACTGCTGAGAGGAAGTTGGCCAAATGAAATATTTTGTTTTGTTTAAGATGTTTAGGCTGGGATTTGAACAACATGCCTGCCTGAACAACACTGCCTACTATACTAAGACGACTTCAAAGCACCTCCTCCTCCTTTCCGGTATTCTAATACAATGTATTACTTGGCTAGGGGCTGAGTGTTCGTTTCAGTTACTTTATTAGAATTTTAGGTGGAACTTTCATCGACTTCCACTCTTCTGGTAAAAACTTTGAGAGTACAGTCGTCCATAATTGACATTAACTACAGGGGAAGAAAGTTTATTTAAAAGTCTTCTTCATTCTTCGCATACGAGCCACTCGTAAAAACAATGATTGAATCTTATTAGTGCACCTTCAGGCCTGATAATTCCACTATCGATCAGATGTACGCATTACATTAAATCTAGGAGAAGACCCATGAAAAATATGTCGACACACATCATCTTTTTGTCGACTATAAGACAGCCTAGTCTATTAGGGAGAGTGTTATATTATTAGATGCGAAATCACGTTTCAAACCCCAGTTCAAACATCTCAAACTAAATGAAATTTCTTTAGCGACTTCCTCTCAGAAGATTTCTGCCAAAAACTCAACGAGTAATTAAAATTGCCATGAAAAGTTTCTCAAAAATCTGACTTTAAACTATAGATCCCGCCACTCATGTATAAAATTAACACACACACACACAACATCAGTGGTGTGAGAAGCTAAGTCGTAATCCTGTAGGTATATACAAGGCAGTCTTCAATAGCCCCCTAATAAAATGTGCTTTTACCTCAATTGATGCACTTGGTGTTCGGGCGGAGGTGAATTCCGGAATTCCGTCAAGATAGCGATGAATCTCTTCAAGCATTTTGATACCCTGCGAGGTTTGAAACAAGGCGATCACTTATCATGCGACCTCTTCAATTTCGTCATGAGGAGTGTGTTCTGTGGAAGACGTGAGTACATCACAATGGCGCACTACTTGCCACAAAAATGTTCCGTTATTTTTGTACGATGACAACATTGACATTATAGGGTGTGTAACTAGCGAGCTGTTAGTACTGCTTAGAGTACATTAGCAGGAAAGTCTATCTAGATGGATTTGGTAGTAAAAAACAGCAAAAGGTTGTATATGTTTACGACAAGTATAGACATGCTGGGTATCGCATCCCAGATTACGGTCGATAACTATACTCTCGATGTTGTCAGTGAAGTTGTTTATCCTGTCTTTAGCGCTACCAGCAAAAGTGAGATAAAGCCAACAGGTGCTATTATGGTCTCAATAGGTCATTGATTAGCAGAGACATCTCTAGTTGGTCATAACTAAAGCTTTAAAAATGAACGGTGTTCCTCGCCGAAGCAACAACCTTTAGAGTATTCTAGAGAAAAGCCTGAATTAATCGCCATAGAAAATTTGACATTTCGGATGCTTTCATCCAAGGAAGCCTTGATGGACACTGAAACGATATTATGTTCCGTACTTAATGGCATCAATAGGTCTTTCAAATGAATAAAAACTATGGATGATACCTAATTAGTAAGGATTACAACCAATCTCACCCTTAGAGTCATTATTACAACTTGCCGTTAAACTTTGGTTTAGTTAAAGCTACCTTCAGCTAAAGGAAACTGTAAAGTTACCATTAATTGATTTTCCTTATTAAAACTTACAGATAATATAAAATTAAAATATGGTAGTGCCGGAGCAAAGTCGATAAAACTGGTCAATTAAACAAGTTTTTTATTATAACGCTATGGCAACTCAGGACTTTCCGTTTTTTCGTTGTATATGCTTATTTCGTTTGAATTTGAAGTTGCCATATCGAAAATAGTATATGATATGGCAAGTTCAAACATAAAGTGGCCTTTATATGTTAAAGGTAGGATGATCTTTCCTTTAGCTTAACGATCATACATAATTAGCCATTACAACTCTTCAGTCAGGATTACGACCTAGCTTCTCACACCACTTATGTTGTGTGTGTTAATTTTATACATGAGTGGCGGTGCCTACAGTTTAAAGTTGACACCGAAAGACAGATTTTTGAGAAAGTTTTCATGGAAATTTTATTTACTCTCAGAGTTTTTGCCAGATATCTGCTGAGAAGAAATCGCCGAAGAAATACTTTTTGAATTTTATTTTGCTGTCAGGCCTAGGGCTCGAACCCTGGCTTTACGTCTAATAAATCAACACACTACCTACTAGACTGCGGCGACTTAGCTTAACAATCACTTCTATCTTATTTGGTACTCATAATAATGAAAAAACCTCCCTTGGGTTAACAGCAAGTTGTAATAATGTCCCCTTAGTTCATTTATTAAAATTAAAAGATAAGAAGCGGCTGCTTAGTTTTTTAAGCTCCGCTTTAGAAGCCACTGCTTAAAAAAATATTGCCAAACCAATTCATTGACTTCACTTTACGCTTTCAGCTAAAAGTACTGTTTAAAACTATTGAAATCTGTTATGTTTGCATAACCCTGTCATAAGTCCAGATACATTTTATCTAAGTTAAGCTTTAATATTAACATTACATATGCCATAAAGTATGCAACACATTTTAGTTTCTTTCTAAGTCACTCAATGTCATACTGCGTTAATGTATTCTCTACTCAAATGTATTTCGTTTTTCTTTTTCCCTCCCTTTTAAGGTAGTATGTACTCGGTGCAAAACAAATGACGTTAAAAGTAACACTTTACAACAGGCAATCGTACTTATTGTTATACACAGTAAAAGGAAATAAAATAAAATAAAATGTGAATATAACTACAGATGAAATGCAAACAGAAAATATAAAAATTATTTACATTTTCTTCTATTGAAACGTCTTAAGCGCAACGGCGTAAAGTAACACATACTTTTAGAAGCTTGAATTCTAAACCACACATAATGCACTTGATTCCGAACGAACAACAAGTAAAGGCTTCCTTTAACAATAACAATAAAAATTTAAAAGCAATACAACGTAGAAAGGTATGCAACAGAAAACAGCTTAAGACTTAAGAAGATACAGTAATCCGTCGATATACATCGCCTAGATTAATTTTGTATAAAATTTTTTGTTTTCCCCTAACTTCAATTTGTGTCGTCATTCGATATACGTCTTCGTCTTTATTTTTTTTTTTTTGGTACCAACTGTAACGCAAATCGAGGGATTACTGTAAATTCATATAACTTTCTTAACTTGCTTTGTTAAAAACATGCTACTTTGTAGCATGAGTATAAGAAGTTCGATTTACATCGCCTTTTTTTTGGAACCACCTACGACGTAAATCAAGGGATTACTGTAAAATCATATAACTTTCTTAAGTACCTTTGTTAAAAACACACTACTTTGTAGTAGGGGCAATATGAAATTCGATTTACGTTGCTTTTTTTGGAACCAATTGCAACGTCAATCAAGGGATTACTGTATTTGAAACCCACTCAACAAACAAATTCAGAAAAAAGGTGAAGAGATATTTTATTCTGTCATATCCATGAATAAGCTGATGATAGTAACAGTACTGTTGCTGTTTAGAAGTGCTACAAGTACTGTCGTATACAGTATGTGCTGTCACTGTTACTATCCAGTACTTTCACTGCCAAATACTGTTACTTCCTGCATCCGATAACAAGGCTCTGTAAACCGAAATCAAAAATTTTCGTGCCTTCCAGGCTGTTATTATTTTTATTTCATCGAAAATAAGATCGTATTGCCTGAGTTCCAGGGTTATCGTAGGCCTCGAAGTGTTTTTTGGCATACAACTTCTTCTTGAGCCGTAAAGATTTCACTCTACTGCCACTGTCACTATCCACTACTGTTACTTTTCAGTGCTGTTGCTGCATGTAAGCCGAACTTAGCGGAATAATCCAAATATCAACGTAATGGTTTATCCAAAGTAAGATCGCGTTGTCTTAGTTTTCGGGGTATCGTAGGCTTCGCTATGCCACAAGGGTTCCACTCTACTGTCATTGTTGTTATCCACTACAGTACTATAGCTGCCTGTAAACCGAACTTGACGGAATAATTCAAAAATCTCCAATCCAAAGTAAGATCGGATTGTCTTAGTTCCTGGGGTATCGTACCCAAAACGAGTCACTGTTTGGTGTTGATTTTGGTCCAGAGGCATAATTGAGCCATATTTCTTCGAAAATGAGCTAGTGGCCGTTACAGTCAATGGCGATCGTTATAGGATCATGTTGAAAGAGTTTTTGTTCACAAAAATTGAAGAGGAGAAATTGGCAACAGGACCACGCTACGTGCCACACAGCCTAAGCTACACTCGATGTTTTGCGCCCTGTTTGGCCACCTCGGAGCTGCGATTTGACACCGTTGGACTATTATTTGTGCGGTGCCGTCAAAGATGCGTCAGAGACATTTGGCGCTTTAAATGACAGTATTCGTGAAGCCATTAGTGAAATACAGCTGCACGCAATCGATAATGTGCTTAAAAATTGGACTGCCAGCCGAGGCAGCCATTTGAATGAAATTATTATTCATTATTTACCGGAAGGATTTTACTTTCAAATAAAAAAAGGAATTTGAGAAAATATTCTGGAGTTTTTTTTAATCATTTTCAAAAAAAAAGTTATTTGGTGGACCCTTTATTACGAGATCAGGGCTGCTAAAGATCTAGAGATTCATGTTGCTGAAATTAGGATAGGTTGGGTTAGGTTTGAGGACAGAGGTTAAAACGACCCATTGTAAATTCGTCCTAAAAGAGAGAAGGAGAATGAAAGAGAGAGAAGGAGGGAGAGGGAAGGAGAGAGAGAAGGAGAGAGAGAAGGGGAGAGAGAAGGAGGGAGAGAGAAAGGGAGAAGGAGAAAGAGAGGAGACAGAGAGAAATTGAAAAAGGAGAGGAGGTAGAAAAAAGTGTTGCTATGTTGGCTAGGATATCTTGCTTACCAGTACCTGTAGTTTACGCACAACAGAGTTGAATATTCGTAGTTTTGAGCGTCTGAATATTTCTGAACTTCTCCTTACTGAGAGTGTAATGAAGTCGTTGCAGTCTTCTGTCAAAAACTCTGAGAGAACAATTAAAAAATTGCTATGAAAAGTTTTTCAAATCTGTTCTACGAAGTCAATGTTAAACTGTAGCGCCCGTCACTCATAAAATAAAAATAACACACACAGCAAGGATGGTGGTGAGAAGCTAAGTTGTAATTCTGGCTAAAGGATTGTATAAAGACCAATTATAAGTGTAGGACAAACACTATATAATGGGGGACATGGAAGTATATCGGGTTTTAGGTGATGGTTGTTATAATAGCCACAATTAACATGGACTCCCACTAATATTTTCCAATTATTTTTGAACAAAAAACTATTTTTATTCCTTCTAATTAGAAGCCAAACAGAATATTTTCAAAGAAAGTGTATTTAAATGAATTAAAATAAAAATTATTTAAATTTATAATTTTACTAAATATTAAATTAAACAACAACAACAACAAAAACAGTAAGAACAAATAGGAAAACATGTTTTTTCCATCATTTCAAAATGACTGACTGTTGAACGCATTCAGCTGAGAATGTGTATGAATGTATGTATCTGTGTGTGTGTATGTAAATATTAAATATTAAATACAATCAGAATAATTTAAATGAAAACAAATAAATTTTATCAGCATCATATCATAAATTTTCAAACTAAAAAACAAAAAGAATAAAAAAAAGAATTTAAAATAATATTCGGGACTGCGTGCAACTTGTTCAGTGTCTAAAAACATTATACTGTCATACAGTGCGTGCCATTGAAAATCGTACAAGCCCATAACATTTTTTTATGCAATGATAACTTCTGTGTATACATACAAACATACATACATACTTAACATAATTGATCATTACACCCCTTCAGTCAGGATTACGACCTAGCTTCTCACACCACTTAGGTTGTATAAGTTAAGTGTCGGGACCTACAGTTTAAAGTCGCCTCCAAACGACAGATTTTTGAGAAGCTTTTCATGGCAATTTTATTTACTCTCGGTGTCAGAATTGACAAGTACACGTCCTCTAACATAACCTAACCTAACCTAACCTACTGAGGGGAAGTCGCCGAAGTAATATTTTCATATTTTCGTTCTAATATCTGACCTGAGGAGGTTTGAATTCGGGCCTTCAGTCTAATAAGCCAACACACTATCTACTAGACCATGGCGACTTCATTTAATTCATAATACCTCTTAGATATTGTAACCCCTTTGATATCTGGATCTTCTTGTCCATGAAGCAAGGATTGTCTTAACGTAAACGTAAAGTTGTAAACAAGATCTAGGGAACAAGATAATCGGTCTTGGGCGGATGCGTAGAACGTGAAAAGGATTTTCCCTTCTATTTAGTTGGTATTCCTTTTCGTTCTTTGATAGGTTAGTGTACGTAGAAAAGTATGTATCATATTAATTAACAAAAGTGAAGGCAATACGAAGTCGCCGTGGTCTAGTAGGTAGTGTGTTGGCTTATTAGACGAAAGGCCCGGGTTCGTATCCCAAGTCAGACATCATAACGAAAAATATTTATTCGGCGACTTCCTCTCAGCAAATTTCTGGCAAAGTCTCTGAGAGTAAAAATTCCCATGAAAAGCTTTTCAAAAATGTGTCGTTCGGAGTCGACTTTAAACTGTAGGTCCCGCCACTCATGTATAAAATTATCGCACACAACATAAGTGGTGTGAGAAGCTAGGTCGCAATCCTGACTGAAGGGTTGTAATGGCCAATTATGTATGTATGAAGGCAATATGACTCTCTGTGCTGTGCATAGCTGAAAATACCTCATTACTCAGTATCCGTTCAATCTTGAACACGAATCGTACATTGCTGAAGACTTCTTCAATACTCCAGCAAGCATACTACAACAGAGTATCGTACAGTATCCACTCCAGCCGTAACTGGTGACAGCAGATACAATCCCTGTGGATCTGCTGGCAGCAGAACGGATGGAGATTTATAAGGAGAAATCGGCTAAAATCCCATAACCGGTCACTTCAGGGATAACACCATTTTAAAATGGCAACGACGATAGAACGATGATGATAGAGGAAGGTGAACGGCGAAACTTATTCCGGATATAAGGCTATGGACAGAAGCATGGACCCTATTAAGAACTGATGCAGCTGTTTTGAGAGTATTCGAGAGAAAAGTCCTACGTAAGATCTGGGGTCCAGTGCGATGTTTTCCGCATCTGATCCAATTGAGAGCAGTATGAACTCTTCAATGACATAGACGTTGTGCAGCGTATTAATATCCAGGGGCTGCGCTGGCTCGCCAATGCCGTTCGAATGGACGAGGATGCTCCGACGAGACAAGTATTTGATGCGGGGATCTGCGGAAGACGACGACCTTGTATCCGTTGGAAGGACCAAATCGAGGAAGCCCTTTCATCGATTGCTGTAACCAACTGGTGTAGACGCGCAAGAAGCAGAGGCGCCTGTAAGGAAGTGTTGCGGCAAACCCGTTAATTGGGTTGTTATGCCCAATTAAGTAAGTAAGTAAGTAAGTAAATTACTACGTTACACAGATGCTATTGGGTTACGGATATTTTAGGAAATATCTACACAGAATAAGCAAGGCCGCCTCCCCTTTACTGTCTTTACGGGGAAGGGGAAGTAATTGATGATGCTGAGCACACTGTTTTCGAATGTGCACGTTGGCAGAGCTATCGCTCTGTACTGACATCAATAATTGCAACGATCACGACCGCTAACATTGTCGGGATTATGATTGCAAGTAGAGAAAATTGGGCCTCAGTGGCGAATTACGTGGGACGCATTCTATGACTTAAGAAGAGAGATCTTAAGGCTGCAGAACATCTAAGCACGCCGACATAGATGTCAAACGAAATTCGTAACAGGGACCTGGACGAAAGGAATAGTGAAGGCACTTAGATATCTCCTCAACTTTCCACACGAAATTCGGATGCGGATATGAGCACTTAGAGGCCAATTGGCCACTCTGAAGTAATCCCACGTTAGTTCCGGAGTGGGCAGAACAAGTCCACGAGACGAGGAGGGCATTTAGTGGGTAAAGGCCCCACACACGGAAGATGTGTCGATTTTTTTTATGGTGCCGTTAGGTACGTTTATCAAAGAACTCCGCTAGTTTTCTTGATGTTTGCTGTACGATTTTTCATGTCATTCACTGTACGTATACATACATGTATGTGTTTAGCTATTTCTGGAAAAATATGAATATTTTCCTCATATTCAAATGGAATATGTACGTAAAAATGTATGACGGGTTTGCAATGATGGTTTTGGATTTTCATTTGAATGACAGACTATTTCAATAAATTTGTTAAACTCTGATGCAATACCAGCAGCAGCCGTATCTAAATAAATATGAAATTTATAATTTTCAAATGCAAATGTACTTGGGCTCTATGGCATATACATTATGCATATATAAGTATGAATGTGTGTATTTAGTTGGAATAATTATTAAAGTCTCTTTAAATATGGGCGGGTGTACACAACTATTGCTTGCATATGATAGACTAAACACACAAACAACAATTTAAATAAATACGAAATGTTTGTTGACGAAATCAAATGAAACGTGGGCCAGATAGACTGCCGTGTTGGATAATTCAATGACATCAGATGTACAAAAGGTTTTATGGGGGAAGGAACCGAGCCAAGATATCAAATTACCGTTTTACTGACATCCACCGTAGTCTAGTAACTAGTGTTTTGGCTTCTTAGAAGTGAGATGGAAACCACGGTTCCAACACCTGGTCAAAGGCCTCCAAGAATACGAAATACGAAAAAAATATTTCTTCGGAGACGTTCTCTCATCAGATTTCTGGCAAAAACTCTGAAAGCAAAATAAAGTTGCCATAAAAAGTTCCTCAAAAATATGTTGAAGCCCACTTTAAACTGTAGGTCCCGCCATTTATGTATAAAATTAACCCACCCGACATAAGTGGTGTGAGAAACTAGGTTGTAATCCTGACTGAAGGGTTGCTATATCCGCTAATGTATGTATAATTGTAATAGCCATGAGACCCCCGACATTTTCTGGAATTTTCTATAACTTTTGCTCTCAAATCAGGCTGAATTTTACCAATAACATGGAATATGTTTGCTCGGAGAGGACCACTATGGTTTATGGCTATTTCGTACAAACCTGCGACTTAAGATAACAGCACAAGAAAAAATCGAAAAACCGAAGCGCTTTAAATCGCTCGTGCAGTATATACAATGTGACATGAATTGTGTGGCATGTAGAACCGTTCTGTTGAAACCATATGTCGTTGGTGTCCATATCATCCAATTCACGTCCAAAGAAGTTGACAATCATGCTGTGCTTGTCGTCGACAATAATCGCCCGACCCATGTCGTTCTCAAAGAAATCAGAATCAAAGACTTCACCAACTCAAAAAAAAAAGGGTGAAACATCAAACAACGATGCAATGGACGTTCTGGAATCTTATGTGGACAATTTTATTTATTCTTGTCCACATACATTCAGAAATAGGCCTCAACCCTGCTGAAGGCTTTGCAGATGACATTGCCATAGTCTCGGTAGCTAAGACGGCAAGAGAAATAGAGGAGAAAACTAACATAACAATTCGAAATGTTGGAGCATGGCAAGTTGAGGCAAGTTTGACATTTGCTGCATATAAAACGGAGGCCGCCTTGATAAGCGGTCGGAAGATAGTGAAGAAAATGGAAAGGAGAATTGGAGGCACAAACATCGAATCGAAGAGGGCGATAAAATACCTGGAAGTGATTATCGACGATAGGTTGAATTTCAAGGACGACGCACGTAAAATACATACATCCGCGAAAAGGCATCTGTAACGCAAGGCAGCACTGGCGAGGATGATGCCAAATATTGGAGGACCATGTCCATTCAAAAGGAGGATAATTTCGACGGTTGTAACGCCAATAATGCTTTATGCTTGCCCAATATGGTCGGAGTCACTCTCCATGGGGACGACAAAGAGGATACTGTCCTCGGAATATCGTCTAAGATCGATTAGGTAAATAAGTGGCTTCAGGACAATGTCTGATGAAGCGGTATTGGTATTGGCAAAGACATCATGGAGACGAATTTTGCATAAACACGTCCACAAAGTCATAAAAAGTCCAATTGGTTCAGAAGTTGAAGCCAATTAACCCTACAATGCATTTTCGCTTTGCTAAGTGGGATTGCGATCGATTTACAGAAGATGCCAATTTTGGCAAGAAAAATTATCTTTTCAGATGAAGTTCATTTTGATCTTGGCGGGTATGTAAACAAACAAAACTGTCGCATTTGGGTCACAGAAAACCCCCACGCATACATTGAAAAGCCGACCCATCCAAAACGAGTCACTATTTGGTGCGAATTTTAGTCCAGAGGCATAATTGGGCCATTTTTCTTCGAAAGTGAGCAAGGAGTGGCCGTTCCAGTCAATGGCGATCGTTATCGGGCCATGTTGAACGAATTTTTCTTCACAAAAATTCAAGAGGTGGTAGTCGCCGTGGTCTAGTGGGTAGTGTGTTGGCTTATTAGACAAAAGGCCCGGGTTCGAATCCCAGGTCAGACATCAAAACGAAAAATATTTCTTCGGCGACTTCCTCTCAGCAGATTTCTGGCAAAGACTCTGAGAGAAAAAATTTCCAAGAAAAGCTTCTCATAAATCTATCGTTCGGAGTTGACGTTGTTGAGCTGTAGGTCCCGCCACTCATGTATAAAATTAACGCACACAACATATGTCGTGTTAGAAGCTAGGTCGTAATCCTGACTGAAGGGTTGTAATGGCCAATTATGTATGTATGCATGTAAAATTGAAGAGGAATATATTGGCAATATTTAGTTTCAACAGGACAGCGCTACGTGCCATACAGCCGAAACTACACTCGATGTTTTGCGCCCTGTTTTTGAAGATCGCATTATCAGCCGCAGAGCTAATGTTGTTTGGCCATTTGGGAGCTGCAATTTGACACTGTTGGACTATTCTTTATAGGGTGCCGTTAAAGATAAGTGTTATGCCGATAATTCAGAGGCAATTGACGCTTTAAAGGACAATATTCGTGAAGCCATTGGTGAAATACAGCTGCACACAATCGATAATGTGCTTAAAAATTGAATCGATCGTTTAGGCTACTGCATGGCCATCCAAGGCAGCCATTTGAATGAAATTATTTTCCATTATTAACCGGAAGGATTGTACTTTTTTAGATTTAAAAAAAAAAAGTTATTTGGCGGACACTTTATTTAATTAAGAAATTTATTTTCTTGTTTGATAATTTCATTTTTAAAAATAAACTAAAAATTGCCAATAAGAGAGAAGCCAATTTTACAGAAATAACCAGAGAAGAATACTCTTGAGTACAATGTCGTGATATTTATTTAACTTATAAATTATTAACTCCAACAGTATGGTTACAGCAGCACCAATAACAACAACAACAACAATATAAGTTGTATTGGAAGAAAAAGTATATAAAATATGAAGTCAAGAAAAACTCTTCGAATAAACTTGGCTAAGAAAAGTTTACATTTTTCAATTTCTATTTCGTATTCGAATTGGGCGATGGCGAAGATGGGTAGAGAATTGTGGTTTCCATTTGGTAAATAAAAACCCCAAATACAATGGACATTTATTAGAAATAAAAGCATTTTTTAAAAACTTTTCCAACAAAAAAAAACAACAAAACTCTACCAAGAAAACATCAACAAAAAAAGTCCTAATAAAACACTAAGACAATAAAATTTTTTTAAAAGAAAGTTTAAAAACTTTTCTTTTGTTATGTAGAATGTTATGGAATTTTGAACAGATGAAATAATAGGGGTATTCATGTTAACTCGTAAAGCAGAAGTAAAACTTTTAGTTGGTGAATGCCTTACGCCTTAACGTACTAACCTAATTGGTCCCAACAACGCTTTAGTCAGATCTGCAACGTAGCTTATCACAACACTCATTTTAAGTTTTTTCCAAACAACTTTTTATTGCCATTTTATTTCAAGCTAAGAGTTTTTGCCAGGAAACTGTTGAGAGGAAAGCCTCTATAGAAATGTTTTTTTTTAATATTTCGTTTGGTTTGCAATATCTAATCTGCGATTTGAACTCTGGATATCACAATACTTACTGGACTACTACAACTAATGCCTTAAGCCATGGATTGGTCGGAAATTTGGAGAGATAAATTACTACGTTACGCAGATACTACCGGGTCACGGATATTTTAGAAAATATCTGCACAGAATGGTCAAGACCGCCTCCGCTTACTGCTTTTACGAGGAAGGGGAACACACTGTTTTCGAATGTGCACGCTGGCAGAGCTATCGCTGACGTCAATAATTGGAACGATCACGAGTGCTAACATTTTCGGGATAATGATTGCGAGAAGAGATCAGCAATAAGTACTCAAAACGATGAGTAGATTCGAGTCATACTTGTAATTTCAGATATTTACATTTTGCTGCTTTTATTTTTTCCAGAACTGTTAATATCATACATAAAACAACTACCTACTGCTACTTATTTGCTCTTCATTGTACATATGTATATGCAACAGAGATCAGCAACGAGTATTCAAAACGATGAGTAGATTCCAGTCATACTTATAATTTCTGATATTTATACGCATTCATACTTATTTTAATATGATACTCATACTCAAAGGTGGAAGTACTCGTCCTCCTTATACTTAACAATACGCATAATGTTTTTGACTTCGAATCGTCTCTACTTAACATTTATGCGAATCACAAAAAAAGTATGATTCGCGTCCGAGCACTGCAGTACTCAGAAGAAGATTGTGTATATCCTTTGTTTGTTGTCTTTGTCTTTCCTTTCTTCTTTGTTTGTGCATGCAACAACAACAAAGGCTGTAAATTTTGATGAATGATTCGAATCACTCGAACCACTTATTTTGATATCATACACATACTATTCATCCTCAAAGTTGGAAGTACTCATCGTATTCATACTTAACAATACGCATCATGTTATTGACTTCGACTCTCGTCCCTACTTCACATTTACACGAAACACAAAATAAGTATGATTCGCGTACGAGTACTGCAATACTCACAAAAAGATTGTGTGTATGCTTTGCTTGTTGTCTTCGTCTTTTCTTTCTTCTTGGTTTGTATATGCAACAACAACAAAGGCTGTAAATTTTAATGAATGATTCGAATCACTCGACCCAATTATGACTCTGGACCAAAATCCGCACTAAACAGTGACTCGTTTTGGGTGCATCGGCTTTTCAATGTATGCGTGCGGGTTTTCTGTGCCCTAAATGCAATAATTTTGCTTGTTTACATACCAGAGATCAGCAATAATTATTCAAAACGATCAGTAGATTCGAGTCATACTTATAATTGCAGATACCTATACGCATTCATACTTATTTTGATCTCATACTCATACTATTCATCCTCAAAGTTGGAAGTGCTCATCGTATTCATACTTAACAATACGCATGATGTTATTAACTTCGACTCTCTTCCCTACTTCACATTTGCACGATGCACAAAATAAGTAAGATTCGCGTACGAGTACTGCAATACTCACAAGAAAATTGTATGTATGCTTTGCTTGTTGTCTTTGTCTTTCCTTTCTTCTTTGTTTGTATATGCAACAAAAACAAAGGCTGTAAATTTTGATCGATGATTTGAATCACTCGAATAACTTATAAGTATTATAAGTATTTTTCTAAATTTATGAATCAGAATGAGTAGGCGTATGAATTAATCACATTTTAAATGTAATGAGTTTGTTGCCAACATTGTGCTTATGCTCACTGCTACTTATACTTATAAATTAATGTTGTAGCGAGTACAAATGAATTAGAGTAGTTGAATTTCTATTGTGTTGACTCACTCATACTCAAAATTGAATAAGTGCTTATGAGTAGCGGAAAAAACGGATTCATTGCTGAATCTGACTGCGAGTAGAGAGAATTGGGTGTCAGTGGCGAATTACGTTGAGCGTATTCTAAGACGGAAGAAGAGAGATCTTGAGGCTGCAGAACATGCAGGCACGCCAGCGCTGATGACACTGGTACATGTGTCATACGAAATTTCTTTCGGGACCCAATCAAGAGGATATAGTGGAGACACTTAGATGTCTCCTACATCTTCGGTACGCAACCCGGAGCTACCATTGTCGGGGTTATGACTGCGAGTAAAAAATTTGGCTCCAGTGGCGAATTCTAAGACTGAAGAAGAGAGATATTGAGGCTGCAGAACATGTAGGCATGCCAGCATAGATGACACTGGCACACGTGTCAAACGAAATTCCAAACAGAGATCTGGACGAGAGGAATAGCGGAGATGGATATGAGCATCCAGGAGCCAAAGGGCCAAAAGAAGTCCTCTTCGAAGTAATACCACCGTAGTTCCGGAGTGGGCACAACATTACACGAGACGAGGGTGATTTAGTGGGTGAGAGAGCACCACACACGGAGGATGTGAAAACTTCCTCTATGGTGCGGTTAGGTACATTTACCCCTCCTCGGCGTCAAAAAAAAAAACAACTGATGCCTTAACATCCCACAATATTTTTGTAATGCAACTGAGCAATACTTATAGTGCCCAACAGACTTTTCAATGCAGTGATGACAGTCCAAAACCATAACCATAGTGGTAAAGGGTGATTTTACTCTACCTAACAGAGGGAATATATCGTGGCTGGCTTTATGGATACAAAAAGGGGAAAAAGGGAAATCGAAATTATTACGGTAGTGATGATATATGGCCTATGATGATGACGTATAAGTCCAATTGTATGAGCTTTATGGTGATATATAAGCATGATGTGTTATGCTGATGCATGGTGATGATGTATGAGTATGATGACCATGTATGAGTATGATAAGGATGTATGAGTATGAAGTCCTTCCAGCACTAAGGACAAATTTTAACATTAAACGATCACTGTATTGAAGTCACTGTAGATATGTGAATACCCATAATAAATTCTAAAAATAATTTAAAGAAAAACAACAACAAAAAAAATGTTTTTGTTTATTGATAAAGTACGAGCATAAGACATAATATTTGTTTTAAACCGAACATGTTTACAGTGTCATATGCAATTTGTTAAAATATGGTTCTAAGACAACAGTGTGTTGTAATACTTTGTTGTTGTTGTTGTTTTAAACAAAAAATAACAATTTCTTGAATTATTAGAAACACAACAAACGAAAACATTTGAAATTAAAACAAGAAAAAAAAACATGTTTTATGTTAAAATTTACAAAAGAAAAAAAAATTAAAGGGAAATGAAAACCAAACAGAGATGTTACTTTGAAATAGTTTGAATGAACTAAATATGGCTGTTTAAATAGTTCACTATTCTTCTAGAATTAGAGACTAAATTTTAGAATAAATTTTTAAAAATTTTTCAAAGGATTTTTGCAGTTTTGATTAAAGGAAGGCAGTTAACTTGTAATGGAGACACGAATATTTTGAGTTAGAATTTCTACAAGATGATGAAATCCTCTCAGTTTATTACGGCCATATTGTTAAAGGTTCATCCGTCACACTAGTTCCCATTTATTCACAATATTTTGAACACCACTGACAAGGACGTGAATATGCTGAATGAATTGGCAAGTGACCAGTGTTGAAAGATCTAGTACTTTAGTACTTTTTTGAATACTTTTCCATTGAAGTTTTAAAAGGTAAGAATACGAATATTATTCATTCATTCATTTACATATTCGCTGCCAAGACGAGTATACTCGTCCTACTTTAAATATATTAACATGCAGAAAAACTACTTTTCTATCTATCGCTCGGAGTCGATGTTAAACTATATGTACTGCCCGCCTTTCGTGGACAATATTATCACACACAAGGTAGGTGATGTAAGAGACTAGGTTGCAGTCTTTACTAAAGTGTCATAATGACCAATTAAATAATTAAGCTAAGTGAGCTTAGAAGCGTGAAAGAAAGGACTATGAAACGACTATCGCTCGATGTTTAGATAGCATTTTTACTGCTAGGGCTTAATTAAAACCGGTCGTAGATAAGTATTTTCTCTAAAAGCAAAACGTTTAGTAGAGAGATCATTTGTGCTGAAGCCATTTCTGATTTATTAGCAAAACTACGATATTATCTCCATTAAAATTAATTTCTAAACCAGCAGCATGTGAATCGCGAGGTTTTCATGATATTGTGGATTGAATTTCTTTATAAAAAATTTATGATTTGTGGCAACGATGAAAAAAGTTGTCTTCAGCGTTAACACATTCACTGCCAATGACGAGTATACTCGTCTTTGACAGGGTGTCCCGCTCTGCCAGGACGAGTATACTCGTTGTACTTTAAATATATTATAACATGCAGGCTTTTGAATTAGCAATTTTTTTTTTGTCAATCGACTAAGAGTAAATTTCTCGTTTTATTCCATTTTCTTTATTTTATCCATCTGCGTGATTTATTATTTGTTTTTCTACTAAAACGTACACGCAAATACGAAAAAGAATATCGAGTCCTTCTGTCTTCCAATTGCCAACAACGAGTATACTCGTCTTTAGTTTTCTGCTTGTAAATTTCTTAGCAAGAAATTACAGGGTTTTAGTAAACAATAACATTCAAAATATAAATGGCAATGGAAATGACTTCATATAATTTTGGCTTGGCAGCAAATGTGTTAAGCATTTTAATACAATATGAGTGAGAAAAATTGTCATGCATTCGCTTTCATGCTCCTGCATTTGACATTCATTCACAGTTTTAATTATCTTCCACCGACAGTAAACATTCAAGTTCCATCTAATGTGTTTACAGAAGAAGACAACAAAACGTTCATGCTTTCAACTTCATGCACACACAAATTCGTTCGCATTTTTATTTTTATGTAAGCATGCATCTTACAACATAAGAAATTCTAGCACACTAGCCGTGTTTAAAACAATGTAAGTGCAGTGAAGCACGCAGGAAAAAAACACTTTCATGCATTCGGTTTCATGCGAACATGTTTCCACGGTTTTGTTGTGAGACGAAAGAGTATTAATCGTTTGCTTTATTAAAGGGTTTCGAAAGCAACACAACCCTTTTGTATAACCACACACGTTTTGCTTTTGTATGCATATTGATTGGCTTAAGTCGAACAGAAACAACGTGAATGTTTGATGGATTCTGTATGAGATCAGTTAAGAATTGCTTTTCGCTATTCATAAGCTTCCTTGAAAGTTCAAACACATACATAGAAGTGTGAAATTTAATTACGCTTATCACTCACACAAACTCACTACAATGTTGATTTATTAATAAAGGTTGCAATACAACATGTGTACAACAACGTTAACATCAAACTTCTGACATGTTCGATATATGTTTGATTCATATGCCTACATTCGAAGCACAGAAACAAAAAAAAAATAGAAATAAGGGGTAAAAGCGAAAAATAAGGGGGCGCAGCAAACAAAACGCACAATCTTCCCGCTACATGAATCTAGTGAGTGTTTTAGTGTTCGTAAACTAATCATATTTATTTTGTCTCACATGCATACATATGTATATGCATTGAATTAAGGAGAGTCAATATCAACGACAGCATCATACATGTTGTTTAGTATGAATGTGATGTGTTACATCAAACTTTGAATAAGGGATTGCAGGTTCCATGATATTTTAAGACAAGTATGAGTGCGTGAAAGTAAGAGTGAAATTAAAAATATGTTTTTGTATGAAATCATTGCTGATCCCTGAGCGTTAACTACATTGATTTTTTTTTTGTATTGCGCTACATTGTAATAGAGTATGTAGGGAGTATGTGTACGAGAATTAAGGCTGAAAGGAAAAAGTATAATCTTTCCACTCAGGCAGGGGTACAGGGGAATAAATACAAATTTATACAAATTTTTGTTGGTGGTCCACAAATACTAGATTTGTTTGGGCATAAAAGAAAAGGATAAAAAAAATTAAAAAGAAAATATTTAAAATAAATTAAATTAAAGACACAAAACAGAAAATAAAATTTAATATAAAAAAATATTTAAAATATAAAAACAATAAGATTAGAAAATTCAAAAAACTAAATGTTTAAATACAAATTTTATCAATTAAACTCTTTTACTCAGGCCATTTGATTGAAGTTATGCAAAATTTCTTTCAATCAAATAACCTTGAAATCACAATAACATTACTGCAGTATTACTCTTTAAACAGTAATGTTATTGTTTTTCTTTCTCTCTCTTTCTTGCAAAACAACGATGGTACACATCATTTGTTTTGCAAGCATAGTAACATAGATTTACAAATATTTTTAAAACTCACCTCACAACCCTCACCATTCATTCTCTTCATTGCGTGTGCATGAAACTACGCACAAACAAAAAAACACTTTTTTACCTTTAAGGCCATGCACAACAACACAACACAACATTTTTTTTCGGTATTAACCGGTTGCTCTGCTTTTGTACTCCCGCAAGGGAGTTTTCTTATTTTAGAATATATAAACGTTTTGTTATTGTTGTTTTATATTTTTATATATGCATGGCCTTGCACTAACACAAACCCTTCATTATTTCATTTCACACTTTGCTTCTTTTTCTTTGCTTCTTTTTCTTTGCGTACATCATTGCTGATTTCTTCTTATTAGGATCGCGCACCAAAAAAAAATTAATTAAAAAATTTAATAATTAAAAAACAATCACACACTTACACTTTTTATTTCATATTATTTTTTTAATTTTTTCTTTCTTAAAAAAACTTTAATTTGTTAACATTTACTTGAAATTTTAACCCACACGAATTTTTATGCACAACATCTTTAACGCGAAAACTTCTACTAGCCGGCTGCCGGCTTTGTAGTTTTTTTTCAAGGCAATTAAATCAAATAACATGTCAAGCAATAACATAACGATTACAAGACAATAACAACAAAACAATTAGAACAAACATAATCTTTAAATGACATTGAGTGCATATGCTCTCTTTAATTTTAATGAGAATAAACAAAAAATGTCTCCCACAATTCGCCAATTTATTAAAATGTTATCAAATTACACCAAAAAAACTTAACATTAACAACCACTACTATAAAGACTATAAGAATTAAAAAAACAACAACAAGCAGAGCAAACACATTGTTAACATTGTTCTCCTTATTTAAAAACAATATAAGAGGAGAATAGAACATTTCATAAAAACTTCACGAAATGTTAACAAAATTACAGCACAGATCAACATGTCATGAACAAAGAAATCCATGCTCTTTTGTTTGTCGTCAAGCCATGTTAACACACTTTTCCCCTTTTTTCGCATACATAATCAAATGCAAACATAACACCATAAGAAGAGCAAAGGAAACAGACAAGCAACCTGTTGTATTTGTTATTGTTGCTTTCTAAATGATCATAGTGTTTATTGGTGGTTATT
Source organism: Sarcophaga peregrina (assembly GCA_014635995.1). Lineage (NCBI taxonomy): Eukaryota > Metazoa > Arthropoda > Insecta > Diptera > Sarcophagidae > Sarcophaga > Sarcophaga peregrina. The sequence goes on along the minus strand of CM025790.1, from coordinate 93,302,958 downwards.
AATGTTAATGTTTGTTCTCATTAAAAGTAAAGGAGAGTGCATATGCTCTTCAATTTCTTTTCAAGATGATGTTTGTTCTAATTGTTGTTGTTATTGTCAATGGCTTGTAAACTTAATGTTATTGATTTACATGTTAATTGCTACAATTGCTTTGAAAAAAGCCGACGGCTGGTAGTTGAAGTTTTCGTGTTAAAGAAGTGCGTAAGAACTCACGCGGGTTAAAATTTCAAGTAAATGGTAACAAACGAAAGTTTTTTTTTAAAGGAAGAAAAAATCAAAAGAAGTATTAAAAAAATTATATGTAATAAAAAGTGTATATGTGTGTGATTGTTTTTTAATAATCCAATTGTTTTAATTAATTTTTTTTCTGGTAAGCAGTTCTAATAAAATTAAATCGAAAATTTTCAAGAGTACATTTTTTATGATGTGCGTAAAAAAAGAAAAGCAAAGAGTGAAATGAAATATTGAAGTGTTTGTGTTAGTGTAAGGCCATGCATATATAAAAATATAAAACAACAACAACAAATGGTTTATATATAATAACATATGAAAACTCCTTTACGGGAGTACAAAAGCAGAGCAAAATCAATTTAAATAAAAGCAAAGAAAAAATAAATGTTGTTGTTAGTGCATGGCCTTACATGTAAAAAAAATTTGTTTTTTGTTGTGCGTTGTTTTATGTGCATGCTTAAGCATGCATGCCTAAACATATTTTCAAACGCATGTGCCTGTAAACGGGCAACGTAACAAAGCTTAAAAGATGGAAAAGGGTGAGCAGTTCAATAAGGTAAGTTTTAAAATTATTTGTAAAAAAAAAAATAATAAAATTCATTTGTTACGATAAATGCAAAGCAAATGTTATGTACTAGTGTTGCATAATTGAAATTTTAAAATGGTACTAAACCATAAACCGAAAGAGTACTTTTTTGCATTAAGTGGTACTTTTATAAAAAAATATTACCTACGTTCTGTAATATTTTTGAAAATTTTTAAAGTACCAAAAAAGTACTAAAGAACTGATCTTTTCAACACTGGTATGTCCCATTGAGGTTGTAAAAAAAGGAAATAAGAGGAAAGAGAGAGAGAGAGACAGAAAGAGATAAAAAAACAAACCTCTTATCTGAGATAAAAGAAAACCACTAACACTACTGCTTAAGGAATTATGCTGCAGTAATGGTATTGCGTTTTCAAGCTTAATTGATTGCATACAAGCCTGTTAAAGATTTTGAGAAGAAAATTTTGCATGAATTCAATCATAAGGCCTGAAGTGGTTTTGAGTGATTAAATTTATGTTCAAATGTTTTTCTTCTTAATTTCTTTTTTAAGCTTGTTGCCTTTCTATTAATAATATTTTAAAGATTTTTAAAGTTAAATCATTTTTTTATGGTTTTTTAATTTATTTTATTTTAATATTTTGTTTTTTAATTTTTTAATCTTTCTTTGGTTTTACGCCTATGCAAATTAAATTTTTTTTGACCATTAACAAAATTTAATTTTATTTTTATTCAATGTTTGCATGCCTCTTTCTGAGGAGAAATATAATAATTTTGCTCTTTTTTCCCCTTAATTCTACTACAAACAGTACTTTGTTACAATGTAGCAACAGCAAAAAAAAATGATCAATTAGGTTTGGTTTAGGTATGGAGGGAGGTAAGCTAACAAAAAAAAAAAACACACATACACCCTGATATCAGCAATGAGTTCATTCAATAATATGTATAGAAGCGAATCATGCATATAATTTCACTCATACTTGAATGCATTCATACTTTCTTTAAATAGCATGGAACCTCGAATTTCTTATTCAAAGTTTGAAGTAACACATCCTATTCATACTTAACAACACGTATGATGTTGTCGTTGATTTCCACTCCCCTTAACACAATGCATATACAATGTGCGACAAAATAAGTATGATTTGCTTACGAACACTAAAATACTTACTAGATTCAAGTAGCTAGAAGGTTGTGTGTTTGCTTCTACCTTCGTTTCTGCTAAAGCTTTTTTTTGTTAGTGTTGTTAAGTGGTTCGATCTAATCGATCTTAAGAATCCATCAAATGTGTTTGATGTAAACGTTGTACGCATACTTATTGTTACGTTTAGTATGAGGGGAGGACACATTGCATGTTTTTGTGTTTGTTTACTTGTCTACCCCTTTTGCTTTCATGCTTTTCGTTGTTGGTCTGCTTGGAAAGTGTTCGCCGAATTTGTTAATGTATTTGTGTCGTATGTATTGTGTACGCATTGCCGCTTATTGAATTCGCTTTCGTTGCGTTTGATTATTTAACCCCCTCATACTGATGGTCTTTGTTTTATGTAGCTTTTGTTTGCTGTTAATGTTAAACGATATTAGGTCGTTTCCATGTGCGTAACAATATCGTGGAACCTGGAATCTCTTGTTCAAAGTTTGAAGTTCACCCTACACTTATACTTTGCAACACATATGAAGTTGTCGTTGATATTGACTTGCCTCAAATCAGTATGGGTACCGCAGGGGAAACAAAATAAGTATGATTCGTTTACGAACATACTCATTAGATTCTAGTGACAAGAAGGTTGTAGATTCGCTCTGTTTGCTGCTCTCTTCCTGTTTTCTTATGCTCCTATTTTCAATTTTTTTTTGTTAGTTTTGTAAAGTGTTTTGATCAACTCGATCTTAAGAATCCATCAAATGTGTTTGATGGAAACGTTGTACGCACACTTATTGCAACGTTTAGTATGTGTGAAGGTATGTTAGGAGCGCTTAAAAATTGAGTACTTAAGTCCTTTTTAATTTAAGAAGTATCAGAGTATACCTGCGACACTTTCAGTACTCTTATCATATTCGACGTATTGCCGATCTAGAAATGTACGTTCATTTTCAGAAGGTTAAAAGCAAGTACGCTCTTCATATGCGAAAAACGCACGTACGTTCCGTCGACGTGTGACTAAACGGAGATTTTTCCATCAGTTATACTTCAGTACCAATTTAAAATTCTACGAGATTCAATACCAACCAAATCCTTCCAAAAAAGTTACTTTTTGGTGTGGATTTTGGACTGTCGTACTAATCGGAACATATTTTTTTGAGCAGGACATTGGACTGGTCGTCACTGCTAATGGTAAGCACATTATGCTGATGATTAGCAACTTCTTCTGGACAGAGCTGGATGTCCTGGGCCTCACCAATTGCCTATGCTGCATACTGTTCATTGAATATTCTGCACGATTGGTTTGAAGCTATGGTTCTCAAATGGTGAACTGGCGACCGAGATCCCGCGACCTTGTTTTACTTTTCATTGTGGAATTTTTTAAGTCGCAGTATATTCAGAAAAGCCAAAGGTAATTAAATCAAACTTAACCCTCAAACTTAAACTCAACAAACCCATGTCGTGAGGGAAATTCAGTCGGATTTATGAGCCGTAATAATGGGAAACTGTACTCTTCGAACAGGCTTTAACGATATTACATATACTCCACACATAATAGCATCAATAGCTCTTTCAGACGAATAAAAAATTTCATTGAAATCTCACAGAGACGTTGTTTATTTGAATTCGAAGATAAAAAATCGTCGTAGTCTAGTAGGTAGTGTGTAGGCTTTTCAAATAAGTGGTTCAAACCCTTCTTCAGATATCTGTAACAAAACGAAATGTGAAAGGAAAAAATTGTTTTGCCATAAATTCCGTGAGTAAATAAAATTGCTATGAAAAGTTTCTCAAAACTATAGTTCAAAAAACGGTAGGTCTCTTCACATGGCTGCATTGGGCCTCATCATACCCCACAGTTTTTATTCAATTTCATTAAAGGGTTTCAATGAAACTTGTTGAACATTGATTTACAATGAAATTTATCCCGTTTTTTTTTTGTAGTCCTTGTTCAGCTGCAATTCATTTAAAATTTTAATTGTAACATAAGTTTTCGTTTATTTTTCCCCCTCTTTTCATTCATTATTTTTACAACAAATTTTTTTTATTAATTTTCAATTTGATATTCTCATGTAAAATATTGTAAATATTTTCTTTTTCTCTTTCTTCACTTGTATTTGTATATGTATAGGGTCTTATCTTAAGGGCTGCCTATTTTTAGAGTCAAATATATGTGGGTTACCAACGAAATTTTTTTATTCGTTTCAAAGGCCTGTTAAAGAGGCGCATTTGAAATGTTCAATTTGGCATGACTCTGTCGCATAAATCAGCCCAAGTTTGACTAATTGAATTGAACACACCAGCCACGTAAGAAAATCCACAGAAAAAAGTTTAACGGCGTCAAATCGCAAGATCTCGGTGGCCAATTAATTATCTTCAAATGAGGTGGCCATACTCTCAAATCTCACATGCAGGATGTTCAGCGTGGCTTTATTTTTTTTTTTTTATAAAACCCTACTCATGCAGTGTATTGTGCAGGTTTTTTAGGAAAGGTGGAAAGAGAGACGGAAGATGCGAAGGAAACGAGTTTCTGCTGGTGACTATAAAATGGCCAGTGCTATACCTTCACCATTAGATAGTCTACTGCAAACGTCCCCAAGAAACCCGCAGTTTCTCACACCACTTATGTTGTGTGTGTGTCGACTCCGAACGACAGAGTTTTGAGAAACAAGAAAGAGAAAAAGAAGAAATCGCCGAAAAAATACTTTTTGTATTTTTTTATTTTTGATGTCTGGCCTGGGACTCGAACCCTGGCTTTTCGTCTACCTACTACACCACAGCGACCCCTATTCTGTTTAAACTTCATATTCTTGGCGTCCAGACCATGTTCTTTAACGTATCATCTACCTGTAGTGTTCGTCGTTGAGAGTTATGATATGGTCAACGGAATATCAAAAGTGGTATGAATTACTAGGCACGTAGCACCGTCCTATCATTAAATTCAAGCCAGAAGAAATTGGTAATCATCGACTAAAAGAGACCACGTCAACAGTAATGGCCTGGCTAATGTTGTTTTCAATGAACAATGAACCGATGATCCCGACAATCCAAAATCCATAACATGCAGCGATTTTTTCACGACGCATTACATGCTCTTGGATCTCTCGTCCCAAAAATTAAGCACATTTTGTTTGTCCACGGACAGATTCGTTTTATCATCATTATTGGAAATGATTTTTCAGCGAAAACAGGTTGTTGTCTCTAATCGTTTAGCTTAGGTTCCTAGGTCACCTCTTTCTTGTACGGATGCAGGCTTAAATCACAAGTTATGATCTGCGAAATGAAATCTATTGCCTCGTATTCTTCCACACACTTTTACAGCTAGTGGCAATGATTTGATTGATGATTGGTCATTATAAACTTTTAGTCAGGATGACGCCCTAGCTTCTCACACCACTTACGTCATGAGTGTGTACATTTTAAACATGAGTGGCGGAACCTACAGTTTAAAGGCGACTTCGAATGACAGAATTTTTGAGAAGTAATTCGTTTTACTCTCTGAGTTTCTTCCAGAAATCTGCTGGGAGAAAGTCCCTACAGAAATATTTTTTCGTATTTCATTTTGTTGGAGAATCTGACCTCTGACCTGGGGTTCGAACCGTGGCTTCACGACTAACAAGTCTCACCTAGTAAAATGGCCAAAGCGCAAGGTTTGTTGCTCGAATAGAACACTCATTTTGTTAAAAACAATTTTATTAGTTGCACATAGTAGTGAATGCTCTTTCCGTCCCTGATGATTGGGCAAAATAAACTCAATAAATGATCACTGATTTCAGAGAAGTAACTTCAACAAAATGGCCATTATCGACTATTATCGCTTGGAAAGTTTACTGTGAGAAGAGATAATCCACAGGAAAACTCAGGTCATCCAAACAATATAACTGTCTTGTGTCATTAGGTAGGTAGATTGGAGTGGTAGCTTTGATGCCAAAAGCAATTTGAGCACCCACAGCGGCGCATTGTGATGCCACAGTTAAGCGCAATCTCTGACCTAGCATTCCAATCCCCCAATCTAATCGAAAACCAGGGCAATAAATTTCTCTATACTTTTGATATGTCTTCTCAATTATCGTAAGACTTATATTTTCCATGTAACCAATGTTTCAGACAAAAGTGGGTCTCTTCAATTAAAGCTTTTTAAGAAAATCAAGTTCAGTTTCAAATTTTTTTGGAGCCCTTTAAACGAACACACGTAGTTATATGTGGTTGTCCATGGATATTTGGCAAAATAGTTGACTGAATTAATAACAACCTATTTGACATTTATAGAACGTCCTTATAAGCAGATCCTATATACACTCAGCCGCAAAAGTATACATATGGGTTATAAATTTCAGAAATTTTTTTAAACAATCCGTTGTCTCTGACAACTTTCCTTGATTTTAAGACGGTCATTGGTTCAGAAATTTATGAAATTAGTTAATCGTAGGAGTACTTTTGTAGGCTTGTGTATCTGTTTGAACGCAGTATTTGTATATGCACCTACATATTCCTTTATCCTACAACATCATTTAGAATGTTGCTGATTGTTATTGCTGCCGTTGTTATGGTGATTGTGATTGTGTAAACGGCTGGTTTTTTTATGTGTAAAATACCAGCAGCAACAACAACAAAAAACAATACAATTATCATTGACAACAACCATACAAAATATATAAGCATTGAATATTGAGCCACTGGTTGTTTTGAGGTTTCATTGATTACATTAATTGTACTTGTTATTGGTTTTAAAATTAATTTCCTTTTACTAATAAAAACAGCAACAATAAACAAAAAACAATATTTATTTACAATACAATAAAATGCAATACAATGCAATACAATAAAATATAAAATAAAATAAATTTATAACAAATATTTGTTTTAGTTACATTCATACATAAATAATTGGCCATTACAACCCTTCAGTCAGGATTACGGCCTAGCTTCTCAACACCACTTATTTTGTGTGCATTAATTTTTATACATGAGTGGCGGGACCTACAGGTCAACGTCAACCCCGAACAACAGATTTTTGACAAGCTTTTCTTGGAAATTTTATAGAAATATTTTTTCATCTTTGATTGTTGTTATATATTCTTCAGAATGTCTTTATTGAATAATGTGAAAATAAATTATAATATTTTAAGTACTAAAGCAAAGGTAACATTGATTTAAAATTTATAAATTTAAACAAGTATAAATACAACAAGTATACTACATTTCTTCCCCTTTTTAGATTTTGAAATTATACAATAACAAAACAAAAATTTTTTATTGCAATTACAACTGATACTTAATGTTTTTATTCTTTCTTAATCTAGCCTTTAATGGTAATTCTGTAATATTATCATCTTTGTCACTCACATTTTCTGCATCAAAAAATTCTTCCTCATCTTCTTCTTCTTTTTCATTCCTTACTTTTTCAACACTTAAATTTTCATTTTGTTCTAAGTTTTGTGGAGTACTTGATAATATTACATCTTTTTCCATTAATTTTAATTGATTTCTATGAGCAACCCTTCGTCGTCTATTAACTTCAATCAAATATAGTGTGTCACTAATTTTTTTGCAAATGATGCCTTTGACCCATTTTGCATCACTATTTTGATCTGGATTCAAATACAAAATGGTTTTACCAACTTTTAAACTGAAATTTTTAAATTTATTGCTTTTTTGAAACATATTTTTCTCTAAAATCTTTTTATCTTTGTAGTTTGTTGTATTTACTTTTGTATTTGAATCTTTCTTTAAGTTAATGTATGATAATAGAGTAATTGGTTTATATGATAAAATAAATTCACTTGGACACATACCTGTGACAGTGGATGGAGTGTTTCGGTATTTAAATAAAAAGTTTAATACGACGTTTTGGACAGAAAGTTTACCTGACTTGTTAGATAAGCAGTACGATTTCAAACTATTTTTAACGGTTTGAACACCTCTTTCTGCCAAACCATTACTGGGGGGATGATAAGCAGGACTAAAAATTTAAACTCCTCACTTCTGAATTGTGGTCCATTATCGCTTACTAGCGTACCGCAAAATCCAAAATTTGAAAATAAAAATTTTAATTTTTCAAAAACCACTATTGCTGATGTTTTATATAAAATTTGTATATCAATCCATTTAGAAAAATCATCAACAACTATTAAAAAATCATTATTTTTGAACTGAAACAAATCCACATGAATGCGTTCAAACCGAAAAGAAGTTGGAGGCCACATGAAATTTGGACAATCTTTCGTCTTGTTTTGAGTTTTTTGACACGACGGACAATTTGAAACATAACTCTCAATACTTTTATCAATGGAAGGCCACCAAAACGAACCTCGAGCCAACAACTTCATGCGAACGATCCCAATATGCGTATCGTGTAGCAACGATAGAATTTTACCTCTTAAAATTGTGGGTATAACTAAACGATCCCCATAAAATAAACAATTCTTCTTGACCTCTAAAGAAATTTTAATATTATTATATGGAATTAGTAGACTATTTGATTTCACTTCCTTTGACCAACTATTATTTTGAACTAATTCCATAACCTTCCGTATTGTAGGGTCTTTTTGAGAATACAGGACAATGTCCTCCAAGGAAATTGGCGCTTCATTAACAAAATTGAAAAAATTTATATTCAAATTACTAACATTAGTTTCGCCTTCTAGTAGTAGACGTGACAATGCATTTTTCTGTCTCGAACCAGGACGATATTTAATTTTACAATTATAATTTGATAAAAATAAAATCCATCTATGAAAACGAACAGAGACAATATTAGATAAAGCTTTTTGATCACCTAAAAGTTTTTCAAGTGGTTGGTGGTCGGTGTATACCGTAAAATTATAACCATAAACAAATTTGTGAAATCTCCGAATTGCAAATACCACCGCTAAAGCCTCTCTATGAATCTGAGAATAATTTTTCTCTGCTTTACTTAACGTAGATGAAACCATGTAACACGGCCTCTCCTGACCATCAACAACTACACTTAAAATGGCACCAACACCGTATGGAGACGCGTCACATGCAATTACAATAGGTTTATTTGGATCGAAATGAACCAACAAATTGTTATTGCATAATAACTTTTTACAGTTTTGAAAAGCCAGGGTGCAATCTTCATCCCAACTCCATTTTACGTCTTTACGCAATAATTTATACAAGGGTGCTAAGACCGTAGCACTATTTGGCAAAAATTTGGAATAATAATTAATTAATCCTAAAAAACTTTGAAGTTGGTCAATATTACTTGGTTCCGGTGCTGGTATTATAGTCTCCATTTTAGAATTTGAAGGTTTTATACCTTCAGGGGTAATGGTATGACCCAAGTACTCAATTGTATTTACCAAAAGTTTACATTTATTCCAATTGATTTTAACATTAAATTCTTGCAATCTACTTAAAACTTTATACAATTTAGATTTACAATCTTGTTCTCCGTTACCAGAAACTAAAATATCATCTAGATATACAACAACGCCTTCTAAGCCCTGCATAATTTGATCCATCACTCTTTGAAAGATCATAGGTGCAGTTGAAACACCAAATGGTAAACGGCAAAACTGAAACAATCCCATATGGGTATTGATAGTTAACAACTCACGTGATGATTTATTTACCGATAGCTGTAAATAAGCCTTACTCAAATCAAGAATACAAAAACACGTTTTACCCCTCAAACTTGTGAGAATATCATCAATTAACGGTAATGGATATACATCCATTTCAATAACTGGGTTTATGGTTACTTTAAAATTCCCACAGATTCTTATAGTAGAATCTTTTTTTATGACACAGACAATCGGAGTTGCCCAAACACTTTTTTGGACGGGCTCTATTATTTCCTCGTCACGCATTCGACCCAACTCGGCCTCTATAGAATTTTTTAAACTTAAAGGCACTGTGTACGCCTTAAAAAATTTTGGTTGAGAATTTGGCTTGACAAAAATATCAGCTGAAAAACTTTTAATAGGACCAATACAATCCAAAAATAATGATGGAAAAATACTTTTCAATATTTCCAAGGTACTGGTTTGGCAGACGTTTTTTATAGATAAAATATTACTTGTCTTACACAAGGTTACCTTAAAAAATTTTCGCCAACCCGGAAATAAAACATCTATCCAATTCCGTCCCATTAGAGGTGTGAATTGCCTGTTGGATTTCACTACCACCAATTCCAAATCACTTTTTCCATCAACTGTCACCAATATTCTCCCAAGAACCTCCACAGCATTACCTGTTAAAACTTGTAAAGGTGGAAAATCAATACATTTTAAATTTAAATCATTAAAATAAAATTTATAGTCTACATTAGAAATAACGGACACGACGGCTCCAGTATCTATTTCCATTTCCAAAATTTTACCATTTACGATAAAACTCTTTACCAGTGCTGACTCCGATCTATTTACCCAGTTTAACGATCCCAGCTTAAACTCCAACTCGTTAACATTGTTCTGTCTATTTAAATACCTTTGAGTTGATTTATTCTTTTTCGAAAAACAAGCTTTCACCGAATGTCCTTTCTTTCCACAGGAAAAACAGGTCCACTCCTTAGCCGGACAACTGCCACTTGCATGCTTGGATGCACATTTTGTACATTTTTCATACTTCTTGTACTTTTGAGGGTAATGATTTATTTTGTTGACATCATACGACGATGAATGCATACTTTTTTGTTCTTTGGTGACCAGCTCGAACGATTGTGCTAATTTGCACGCCTCTTCCCAGTTTAAAGATGATGCTGAGAGCAATTTTGTCTGAAGTTGACTGCTGCTAACCCCACAAACTAAACGATCACGCAATGCTTCATTTAAAAATGCACCAAACTCACAACGTTGTGATAATAATTTCAAATTTAATATATATTCACTGATGGGCTCATCAGACTTCTGGGAACAACTATAGAATTTAAACCGTTCGGCAATAATATTTTTTTCCGGACTGAAATGTGGCATAATTATTTTTACCAGATCCTTGAAAGCTTTACTTGTTGGCTTTTCTGGTAACAAAACCGATTTTATTCTTTTATATGTATCTGGACCAACCAATGTTAAAAATAAAGCCACTTTATTTTTATCTTCCACATTATTTATTATAAATAATTGCTCAATCCGCTCTAAATATTCGCCAAAATCTTCACCAAACACAAATTGTTCAATTGATCCAATTAAAGACATTTTCTTTTATACAATTTCTGTGTATCTTATTTTTTTTTTTACTTATAAATTTTTCCTTTTTTTTTTTTTTCTGGGTTCCACACTGCTCGTCGCCAAATATGTTATATATTCTTCAGAATGTCTTTATTGAATAATGTGAAAATAAATTATAATATTTTAAGTACTAAAGCAAAGGTAACATTGATTTAAAATTTATAAATTTAAACAAGTATAAATACAACAAGTATACTACAATTGTGTTGGAGATGTCTCGCCTGGGGCTTGAAGCGAGGCCTCACGTCTAATAAGCTAACACATTACCTACTAGACCACGGCGTTTTGTTTTAGTTACTCATTCCAAATTTAAGTAACAATTGACTCCTCTTTTGATGAAAACCGTTAAGCACTGCTTAATACTTTATTTGTCATTAACTGTCTATGTGGCATTGTCTTTGATTTCACTGATCGTTTGGAAAATTTCAATGGGACAAAAACTTAAGTACGTATTGGTTGAAAGTATTGTTTCTTAAAACCCTGATTCAGTTCCCGAAGGTCACCAAATGTAGTAAAACAAGTCTAAGGGCATCTTAAGCCTCCATTTGAGTGTGCTAAACTATAATTGTCTTGCAGGTAACAATAAAGGTACTAAGCTACTGTGATCAAATGATCTATTATTTAGCCTTTAACTAGGGATGTAACATTGTTAAGAAAATCATCTATATTGGCAACATAGATGTTTAAAAAAAAAAAACATCGATGATAAAACATCGCTACATCGATGTCTTTCAATGTTTTATTCTCATATAAATAATGCTGTTTGACACCAGGCAGAGGCAGCTCCCCGATCTAGTATTTCACAAGCATCCAATCACCTACATCTGAAATGTCACAAGGTGTTTCACATGTGTCTACTGCTGATTCATTTTTCTCATTATAGAAGTTAGGTACTGGGCTTGATATTACTGTCGTGTGTTAGTACTGCGACCATGCGAGCTCTTGTACCCCTCTCATAACATTACTTACTTACTTACTTAATTGGCCATAACAACCCGATTAACGGATTTCGGCCTGCCGCTACACATCCTTCCAGGCGCTTCAGCTTCTTGCGCGCCTACGCCAATTGGTCACACCAATCGATGACAGGGCTTCCTCGATTTGGTTTTTCCAATGGATACAAGGTCGTCCTCTTCGCCGACTTCCGCAGATCCCCGCATCAAATACTCGTCTCGCCGGAGCATCCTCCTCCATTCGAACGACATGGCCGAGCCAGCGCAGCCGCTGGATATTAATACACTGTACAACGTCCATGTCGTTGAGGAGCTCATACAGCTCACTGTTGTAGCGGATGCGAAAATCATCGCCAACTTCCACTGGACCGAAGATCTTACGTAGGACTTTTCTCTCGAATACTCTCAAGGCAGCTGCATCAGTTGTTAATAGGGTCTATGCTTCTCCGCCATAAAGAAGCACGGGTAGGATGAGCGTCTTGTAGAGTGTTAGTTAGGTCTCTGCAACTCAATTGCCTATTGAGACCATAATAGCACCTGTTGGCAAGAGTAATCCTGCGCTTGATCTCCAGACTGACATCATTTTCGGTGGTAACGGCGGAGCCAAGGTAAATGAATTCCTTGACTGTATCAAAAGTATAGTTATCGGCGACCGTAATTTGAGAATCAATACGCCCAATTCGTTTTGCCCTCATTTACTGCCAGACCCATCTTCTTAGACTCATACTGTTACAGAAATAGCTATAACAGTTCCTCCATTAACCTATTAACCTAACAAGTTTCAGGATGTCAACAAGAACAATTTGCTGCAATTCATTTAGATCATTTAAAAAGTTTAAATTTAAAAATGAAATTTGAAATTTTGCCGAATTTATTTTTTTTGTTAAAGGGAATATTATTTAATTCTTATTGATGCCGCAGCTGGGTCGATCGGAGCAATTTCCGCCCACTTTTTCTAGTCTATGGGGTCGTATCTTGAGAATGGCATTACGTATGTTGGCCCTCAAATACTCAACTGTTATTCTACTTTTTCTTTTAACAGCGTCCCAAAGAAAATAGTCCAACGATATCAAATGGCATTTTCTTGGCGGCCAGTTGACAATTAAATGGCCATCAAACGTTTGATGCAATAAATCGATTGTGGCTTGTTATGTGTGGCAACTGCACAATTCCTTTTGACAACAAACATCGTTCACATCAATACTATGAAAAGCGGGTACAATAAAAATCGGTTAACATGGTGCGATAGGTATCTCCATTGACTATAATGCTTGCGCCGTCCTCAGTTTCAAAGGAATGTTCTTCACAAGCCACTTGTACTGGATGCATTGACTTCCCAAAGACCACGTGTAGGTTTTCTGAGTCCCCAAATACGTCAATTTAGTTTATTATCAACTTCGCTGAGCAATGAGTCATATATGACTCACGGGAGCGTATTGTAATACGTTCATGAGTCATATATGACTCACGGGAGCGTATTGTAATACGTTCATGAGTCATATATGACTCACGGGAGCGTATTGTAATACGTTCATGAGTCATATATGACTCACGGGAGCGTATTGTAATACGTTCATGAGTCATATATGTCTCACGGGAGCGTATTGCAATACGTTCATGGGTCATATATGACTCACGGGAGCGTATTGTAATACGTTCATGAGTCATATATGACTCATGGGTTACATGTGACTCATTTCTTTATACAATTTAATGAAGCATTTGTGCTGAAACATTTTTGCGAATTCTAAATGGACGTATAGCAAAACCCAAGTGATTTATATGGCAACAGGAATGTTGTTAACGTACCCACCAAGATGACAATGAGGTTCCTCCGAAAAGATGATTTTTTTTCCGGCGAAATCGATGTCATCTTGGAGTTTTCCGTTGGCCCAATAAATCCCAATGTTGTTTATGCGTAGATCGTTTCATTATGTCCAATGGAGATAATATTGAATTTTGTGGCAGAATAGAATGACATACAGTGGTGGCCATGAGGTTAGCACACTTGCTACTGCCCGTGTTTCTTTATTGTTTTTCATATTTCAAAAAACACTGGACAGTATTTTATTACAAAATATAAAAAAATTATTCACATTTTAAAAAAAAGTAACAAAACCAACAACTTTTTTCACTATAAACTTAGTACTTAGTTGGATATCCATTACTTTTTATTACAGCTGCCAATCTCCTTGGTATACTTTCCACAAGTCCAATACAGCGCTCCACTGAAATAGCATACCAAAGCTTTTTCTATTTCTGTCCATAAATCTACCAAATCTGCCCCATCATTTCAAAGGTTCTCAATAGGATAGAGAGCCGGAGATTGGGCTGGCCATTTTAACACGTTAATATTGTTCTCTTCCAAGCAACTTCTCATTAAGCGTGAGGAGTGTTTTTGGTTATTATCATACATAAAACTCCACCTGAGTGGCATATCTCAACCAATGCTTTTACCGTCTTAAAATCGAAGAGAGTTGTCAGAATGAAATAAAAAAGTTCTGAAATTTTTTAAGCGTATGTATACTTTTGTGGCCCTGTGTACATTATGAGCTCAAAATAGCCACCATTATAGTTACGGGTTATAATCTATAAACCGATACTCCTTATGTCTGTACTAGGGATGCCAAACGGGATCGATTTTTAAAAATCCCGGGATTCGGGATTTTGTAAATCTCGATCCCGAAATCCCGGGATATTTCGGGATAATTCGGGACCTAAAAATCCCGAAAAATTACGGAAAAAAACGCGATTTGCTCCTCATATATACTTCATGAAAAATAAAGTATAAAAACAGCAGGACAAAATGTTACAAAAAAGCGTAAATTAACAAAAATAAAAATTTTTCATAGATATCCAAATGCATTAGTTTTAAGAAAATTATTTGGATTCCAACAAAAAGACTAAAACATTTAACATGTTATCTGATAGGCTTGAACTAATTTTGTTGTCAAGATAACCTGCCGTTGAAAAACACTTCTCGCAATCAACACTTGTTGGTAAAATGGTAAATCCCGAAAATCCCGGGATATCGAGATTCGGGATTTCCCGATTAACATCCCTAGTCTGTACTTGTCTGCATCATATACTTCGTTTTGCTTGCTCTCTTACAACCAGAACCCACTTGATGAACTCCCATTCAATAGCTTTAATGGAAGCACCTTTAAGAGAGAGAGAATTACAAGAATTAAAATAAAATATAAAGTGAGTGTGACTCCATAAAACTTTTTAAACTTGCTATATACTGCAGTGCATAAATCAAATGATTTGTTAGAGTTTCGAAAAACCTGTCCACTTGCATATACCAAAAGATCATTAAAGAAGCGAATAAACAAACAAACAATACACAACAACAACCATTAAAAATTGCAGTTTTCATCACAGTTGTATTCCAATATTTATTTGAAAAACAAAAACAAAAAACCCGACATAAAAATGAAATAAACAACGAACAACGAAATAATATGAAGAGAAAAGAAGGAACAACAAATAATGCGCAAAAGTGTCAACTAAACAATAAACAAAATGTGTTGTGTGTTGTTCTTACCTGTTGTAATATCTCCCAGGCTATATAAAAAAAAATACAAAAACTATCAGCAATATTGCAACACAGCAACAATTGCATTTGCATTTGCAATGAATGTCAGAGTGAAGAGGAAATATGGGGGGGAAAAAAATCAAATATTAAATGAGGTTACGACCATTTATCAATTTTAAAAGTCATTTCAGGCGTATCAGCCATTCTAATACAAAATACTCCACGTATAACAACACATACAATATGTTTTTTGTTTTTCTATATTGTAACACACACACATACACACACACACACACCCAAACACACTCTCATTTAAATCATTTGTTAGTCCTGAAAATATTTATTTTTTTTTAAATATAAAATCTGCAACACGTAGACTAATATTGTATTCTATTGTATGTATGGGTGTGTGTGTGTGTGAGAGAGCATACATTTTACGAAACAATAAAATATGGCGTCTGATTTTACAATAAACAACAACAACAACAATAATAACATTGCTATACAAACTAGCATGAATGTAAACACACATGCAAGGTATTCCAACAACGACTTCCAAACTTTGACAATTGATAACAGCCATCTTACATACATACTCACATAGTAAGCCATTATAACACTTTAGTCAAGTTTACAACCCAATTCCTCACGTCACTTATGTTGTGTATGTGTTAATTTTATACATGAGTGCCTGTACCTACAGTTTGAAGTCGACTCCGAACGACAACAGTGGACTTTTCTCTCGAATACCCTCAACCCTGCTGCATCAGTTCTTAATAGGGTCCATGCCTCTCCGCCATAAAGAAGCACGGGTAGGATTAGCGTTTTGTAGAGTAATAGTTTTGACGCACGAGAGTGGTCTCCGCTACTCAATTGCCTATTGCACCTGTTGGCAAGAGTAATCCTTCGTTTGATCTCCAGACTGACATCATTTTTGATGGTAACGGCCGAGCCTAGATAAATAAATATCAAAAATATAGTTATCGGCCGTATTCAGAGAATCAATACGTCACACGTCTCTAGTTGTCGATAACATATACTTTGTTTTGCCCTCATTTACTGCCAGGCCCATCTTCTTAGACTTCCGTTCAATAGCACTAAAGGCAGCTTGGTACACCCTATGATGTCGATGTCGTCAGCGTACGCAAGCAACTGGAAACTTTTTTGAAAAATATTACCACTGCAATGCACTCCTGCCTTTTGCAGAACACTCTCCATGATGAAGAGGTCACCTAGTCTGACCCCTCGCACGATATCAAAAGGTTCGGAGAGGTCCATTTATATCTTGGCGGAGCTGCAGGAATTGCTCAACGTCATTCTGCATGGCCTTATCAGTTTCGCAGGTATACTGAGCTCAGACATTGCGGCAAAAACTTGGTGCCGTATGGGGCTATCGAAGGTATCGAAGGCTGCTTTATAGTCGACAAAAAGATGGTGTGTGTCGACTTGTTTTTTGTGGGCCTTATCCAGGACAGGCCTGAAGCCGCACTTGTAAGGTCAAATCAGTATTTTGACGAGTGGTTTCAATCGTTCACATAATACGCCTGTAAGAACCTTTAGATTAGGCGGCGAACCCCCCTCAAATGCGTAGGTTCTTCTTAGGTCAGCTTTTAAGCCCATTGTGAGACCACAATTTATTCTTTTCGGTAGTCATACACTCCCTACAGAGAAAACCATACTGAAGCCGCAATAAATCTTGCTATTGCAGCAATCCTTATATTAGAGGCCTCCGCCAAAAATATCAGAATTTGAAATTAAATTAAGACGATACATGAGGTGAAAGACAGTCACTTACACCTCCTCAAAACCACAGTTCCTGCAGAAGTCATTTGAAGAAATGCCGAGTCTTTCCATACGCGGCTCTTAGGAATGTCTATTGTGCCAAGGACTGCCAAGCAGATTAAAAACAGAAGTGAATCAGTCCTTTTCCTCTCCATACATGCTCAGTAGAGTCTAGCAATATTGCATC
Source organism: Sarcophaga peregrina (assembly GCA_014635995.1). Taxonomy (NCBI): domain Eukaryota; kingdom Metazoa; phylum Arthropoda; class Insecta; order Diptera; family Sarcophagidae; genus Sarcophaga; species Sarcophaga peregrina. The sequence continues at coordinate 93,285,393 of CM025790.1, read as the reverse complement.
CAATAGCACAGTCCTGTAAACTCAGACTTTTTTGTGGAAAAAAGATGGCTTCAGGTGATTTCGAAGGTATTTTGCGCTTTGAACACGAATCTGTGGATTTTTAGGGTCGGTGATTACAGATCTTCATTTAAATTTTAAGAATTTAAAATGGCAGATCCAATAAACATACAGTCTGGTTTATGCGCCACAGTTATGGAAAATTTGCCATTTTCGGTGAGGTGAGGTGAGGTTATGTTTCATGCATATTGGCATTAATTGGCCTTAGAGGCGAATAAAAAATGCCAATGATATCTTACATACAACCTTTTTAATTTAAACTTTAAAGATAGGAAACGCTTAATAAAAAACCCGGTGTACATATACGATACGATATGTGAATGTATGAGAGAGATTTTGTTGTTTTCGATTTTTGTTTTGAAAACCTATTCATTGTAACTACTGGCACTGTTGCCTTAGGTGTGTTTGTGTTTGTATTTGTTTGGTGCATTAAAAACTAGTCAAAGTGTCAGGCAAGTTCGGGTTCTGAATAATTTTTGTGTTTAGCTTTTGCACCCTACACAAACATTAAGCGGCATATTAAAATTAAAATTAATTTCGCTGTTTTTAGGGGCTCATTTAAAAATCAATTCAAAGGGATCTTCAGTCAAATTTGTTTTGGTTTATGGAAAATTGGACATTTCGAATATACCTTCACCCAGAGGAATTGTGACGAATATTTAAACGATGTTATATTCCACATATAAAGGCATACATAGGCCTTTCAAATGTTAAAAAAATTTCGTTCATATCTTACACACACTTTGTTTGATTTAAATTAAAAAATAGAAAGCGCTTAATGCAAGACCTGTAAGAATTTATTTTTAAAATTCAGAATCGAACTTGTCCTCTTGTTTTTTTGATTGTTCCGTCAATAATATTCGAACTAAGAGATCGATGTGCTAATCATCTAAACAGTTGCATTTTTAGGGCAAATTTAATGAATGTGCCCTTTTGCAGGGCATCTCATTAGCTTGTTTTTTTTAAAGCGCTTAATGAAAGACCTGTTAGAATTTATTTTTAAAATTCAGAATCGACTTCGTACTATTGTTTTTGATTGTTCTGTCAATAATATTCGAACTTAGAGATCGATGTGCTAATCATCTAAACTGTTGCACTTTTTAGGGCAAAACTTTATGAATGTGCCTTTTTGCAGGGCATCTCATTAGCTTGTTTTTTAAAGCGCTTAATGAAAGACCTATTAGAATTTGTTGCTGAAATTCAGAACCGACTTCATACTATTGTTTTTTATTGTTCTGTCAATAATATTCGAACTAAGAGATCGATGTGCTAATCATCTAAATAGTTGCACTTTTTAGGGCAAATTTCATGAATGTGTCCTTTTGTAGGGCATCTCATTGGACGATACTTATCCACATTACCTTTTTTATTATTTTTTTAAATGTTTTTTATTTATTTTTATAAACTACACTAGAAAAATGAAATACTCTATAAAAATATAAAAAAAAATAATTCTGAACGTAAATAATAAAAAAAGAGGAATAAAAAACGAATTGAAAATAAAAACAAAAGATGTGCTGTACAGTACGTGAATAACGAACAAATAAAAACATTTTAAATTTGTTTGTTTTGTGCGAATGAAATTTATTCATGGAATATAAATTGTAAAAACTATGGCAAATCAAATGTTTTGCTCTTAAATAGTCATAGTCATAGTGCATAAGGATCGAGACACAATGTTGCCAACATTTGCAGAATTTTAAAGGTTTTGGCTTGAAGAGGAAAGGATTCGCATTATGGGTGAAGCAGTGCTAAGAGAGTCACTGTAATCTGGTAGGTGGTCGCATTAGATGCAAGCTTGTGGTTCAAATCCTAGACCAGATGTCTTGAAACAAAAATTTATGAAGAAACATTACTTAGGCGTCTTACTGCCAACCAGTAAACTTCTGGCAAAAACTCTCAGAGTAAAATAAAATTGCCATGTGAGGTTTCTCAACTTTATCGTTCCCCCAAATTTGAAAGATTCTTTCAAAATGCACTGTAATCTCTTGGATTTTATGTGAAATGGTATCGTACCTATTCAGCCAGATATGGGCCTGATCGCTGAAAGATAATTTTCGTTTAAGTTGTCTTCGTTAGTGTCATTTGAGAGGTGCTACGACTTCATCATTATAGTCGCACCTTTTCCCCCCTCTTTGTTGTGTCTGGTCTATGTGATCCCTCTGCTTCCCATTCCCCCTTTCTTACATACCCTCATATCATCCTAACCAATTTGTTATCATTTCCTCTTTTTAGGACGTTTACAATGGGTCAATTCGACCTCCGGGTACTGTACTTGTCTTAATTGACAAGTACACGTCCTCTAACCTAACCTAACCTAGTGTCAGTTGTCAACCGCTTTAAAGCCTATTCTGCGAATACAATTTGCCTATTGTCGTCCTTAGTGATTCGGCAAGGCAAACTGACAAAAAGGACAACTACATTGGAAAATTTGGCTTCCACGAGATGATCTTAATAGAGTGGGTAGTGTGTTGGACAGGTCAGTTTTAATATATCTAGTGCCTATTCAGTAAACTTATGTAATTCTTTATGGTCATGGACGTTCACTTACTCGGTCAGTATGAATGTTGTATGGAAACAGGCCCAAGTCACAACGTAAAAGTCAACGAGTTGTGGTATGCGAAAGACCAAGTTCTTGACTGCCATAGAATTTCCTTTACATTGTCACTACTTTTCAATAAAATATACTTCGTTTTGCCCTTATTTACTGCCAAACTCATCTCCAGTGCAATAGCACTAAAAGCAGCAGTAACATCTCACCTGGAACGCCCTATGATGTTAATGTTATCAAGCAACTGGACAATAGTTCCAATGAGATGGAAACTCGCACTCCATGACGAAGTTATAGAGATCGCCTTCTTTGAAACCTTACACGGTTACAAAAGGTTCGGAGATGTCTTACCTACCTTGACTGACTTTCAGTAATTGCTCAACGTAATTGCCTCAAGTATACCGAGTATACTTGAAGTCGCCGTGGTCTAGTGGGTAGTGTGTTGGCTTATTAAACGAAAGGCTCGGGTTCGTATCCCAGGTCAGACATCAAAAACGAAAAATATTTCTTCGGCGACTTCCTCTCAGCAGATTTCTGGCAAGACTCTGAGAGTAAAAATTGCCATGAAAAGCTTCTTAAAAATCTGTCGTTCGGAGTCGACTTTAAACTGTAGGTCCCGCCACTCATGTATAAAATTAACGCACACAACATAAGTGATGTGAGAAGCTAGGTCGTAATCCTGAGTGAAGGGTTGTAATGGCCAATTATGTATGTATACCGAGCTCAGATATTGCGTTAAAATGTAATTAGACAGGATTATGACCTAGCTTCTCACACCACTCTTGTTATGTGCGTTAATTTTCTATACATGAGTGACGGGACCTACTGTTTAACGTAAACTCCGAACGACAGTTTTGAACCCGGGCTTTACGTCTAATAAACTAATACACTACCTACTAGACTATTGGCCTTATAGTTGGCAAAAATATGGTTCGACTTGTTTTTTGTGGGCTTTCTCCAGGATTTGACGTAGAGTGAAGATCCAGTATAGGTGAAGACTTTCAGGTCTGAAGCCGCTACCAGTGTTTGACGAGTGGATACAGTCGTTTACACAATAAGCCCGTAAGAACCTTATATGCGATAGGGAGAAGGCTTATACCCCTATAGTTGGCGCATATGAGTTTTCTTAAGACGGAGGACACTGAGATTAAAATCGTTGGGAATACTTTCCTCTAGCCTCCCCGAGATAATAGTTGAAAAACATTCATTGCAACAGTTTATCTGTCCTGTCTTATAATTTGAAGTAGTTTATTTTACAAAAGAAATCACCGTAGTCTAGTAGGTAGTGTGGTGACTTATTAGACGGAAAGCCCGGGTTCGTATACCGGATTAGATATCAAAACGAAATATAAAAAAAAATATTTCTTCGACGATTTCCTCTCAGCAGATTTCTGGAAAAAACTCTCTGAGAGTAAATAATTCTGCCATGAAAGAGTTTCTCCAAAATCTGTCGTTCGGAATCGACTTTAAACTGTAAGTCCCGCCACTCATGTATAAAATTAACGCAGACAACATGAGTGGTGTGAGAAGCTAGGCCGTAATCCTGACCTAAGGGTTGTAATGGCTAATTATTTATGTATGTATGTATGTGTGTATGTATGTGTGTATGTATTTTAAAAATTGTATCAAAAACTTATTTTAAACCAAGCTTCCACCAAGTCTTCGTGCAATGGGCCATCGAATGCACTTGGCTGTGAACGAACGTCAATTGGAGTTTCCCCCTTACTATCCCCGGCAAAATCTCTTTTATTTGTTATTTGGCAATCATATTGTAAAACCATTTAAATGATACACGTACCATATTGTCAAGCGCAACATAAATAACGTACTTGTCCACCATCAGTTAAACTAAAAAAATACCAAAAAAAAGGCCATAGAACGTGCAACATATACAGAGAGAGAGAGACAAACTATAAAAACTAACTGCAAAAAGAAAGGCTATAACTGCAGTAAGTTTTATTTGGATAACGTAAGACAGTAATGCCCACAAAATGGTTTACTACACATTTAAAGGACTTCTCTCTCTCTGCCTTTCCGTGTGATGGGACATGGCTTATAACAACAAATTTCAAAGTACTCGTATACGTACATTGCCGTAAAGGACATGTTTAGAAAAAGATTATAAACTCCTATAAACTATATTTGTTTGTGTAGTTTTTATTGTTTTTTGTTTGGAAAACATTATTTTTGAATATAAAATCAAAAAAAACCAAGAAGAAATTCGAAAATAAAAAATTATTTCCAATAAAACTTAAAAAGAAATTCATTTTATTGAGGGCTTATGTCGTCTGCCAGAGCTCTAGCTTTACTGCAACATATTTTGTATGTTATAAGGGGGTGGTCTTAGTGCTTAACAAAAGTTTTCAAAAGGTTTTTCTTTTACCATTTACCATTTATATATAAATTCAGTCAGTCAGTCAGGTTTATCCTACCAGACTGTATGCACACTGCATATTGAAATTGGTCATTTGAACGTTTCGGTCCGTTTAATTTTTCAATGAGATGATTTTGAACCGTTTGAAAACATTATTTCCATACCAAACTCATCACTCCATAGGCTTCTCGTGTCACATGGCGTTTGGCATGTGGCCATATCTTGCTGAAATCAAGTGCTAACCAAGCTAAATTTGTCAATTTTGGGAATAAAAAAAGTCAGTAATCATCACGCGGCATCTTTCTCTCCGTTCATCTTAATTAATCAATTTCTGTCTGCTTTTTACAGTCGCCGTGGTCTAGTGAGTAGTGTGTTGGCTTATTAGACTAAAAGCCCGGGTTCGAATTCCAGGTCAGACATCAAAACGAAAAATATTTCTTCAGCGACTTCCTCTCAGCAGATTTCTGGCAAAGACTTTGAGGGTAAAAAATTGCCATGAAAAGCTTCTCAAAAAATCTGTCGTTCGGAATCGACTTTAAACTGTAGGTCCCGCCACTCATGTATAAAATTAACGCACACAACTTAAGTGGTGTGAGAAGCTAGGTCGTAATCCTGACTGAAGGGTTGTAATAATGGCCAATTATGTATGTAATCATCACACGGCATCAATCCGTTCATCTGTTAATCAATTTCTGTCTGCTCTTTACAAGAAGTTCAACAACTCTTTTCGTTGATGTAAGCTCTGGACCAGAAATGGTCATGTGTCACTGAAGCTATGTTTTCCCATGGAACACAAAAGTAAATCGTCATTTCGCCCATTCAATGGTCAACATAAATAGCTTGGTAAGCAATTCAAAATCATCAGTTAGACAATTTTTTTTTACGCCGAGGAGGGGTAAATGTGCCTAACCTAACCATAGAAGAAATCGTCATATTCTCAGTGTGCCCTCACCTACTAAATCATATCCTCGTCTGCATTCCCATTCCGGAACCACGGTCGTGTTACTTAGGAGTGGAGTCTTTTTGGTCCGTGCGTGCTCATATCCGCATCTGGATTGCATATCGAAAGTTGAGGAAACATCTAAGTGCCTCCACTATACCTTTCCACCAGGACCCCGTTTAGAATTTCGTTAGACACGTGTGCCAGTGTCCTCTATGCCGACGTGTCTACATGTTCTGAGGCCTCAAGATCTCTCTTCTTCAGTCTTAGAATGCACTCCACTGAGGAGCAATTCTCTCTAGTCGCCATCATAACCCCGGCAATGTTAGCGGGCGTGATCGTACTAATTATTGATGTTAGTGCACAGCGATAGCTCTGCCAGCATGCGCATTCGAAAACAGTGTGTTCTGCATCATCAATTACTTCGCTTTCCTTGTAAAGGCAGTAATTGGAGGTGATCTTGCCCATTCTATGCAGATATTTCCTAAAATATCCGTGACCCAATAGCATCTGTGTAATGTAGTAATTTACCTCTCCAAATTTCCGACCAATCGAAGACTTTATGTCCGAACTAAGTCTTGCCGTTCACCTTTCTCAATCTTCATCATTACATTTGCAATTTACCGTTACATAACATACATAATTGGCCATTACAACCCTTCTGTCAGGATTACGACCTAGCTTCTCACACCACTTATGTTGTGTGCGTTAATTTTATACATGAGTGGCGGGACCTACAGTTTAAAATCGACTCCGAACGACAGATTTTTGAGAAGCTTTTCATGGCAATTTTTACTCTCAGAGTCTTTACCAGAAATCTGCTGAGAGGAAGTCGCCGAAGACCTGACCTAGGACAATTTACCGTTACCATTCTGAAATGGTGTTTTCCCTGATGTGACCGGTTATGTGACTTCTAACCGATTTCGCTTTATAAAACTCCATCCGCTCTGCTGCCACCAGATACACAGGGATTGTACCTGCTATCACAAGTACGGCCGGGGCGGACACTGTACGTTATGCCGACGTGATACGCAATGCAGCCGTTGATACGAGTGAGTTTCCTCGCTTTTTAACATCTGCTGTTTCCAATATCTATCAGGAGTCTCCGTCTCGCCGGTAGCGGCCCTATAATATTCGCCATTAATCTGCTGAGCTGTCCAACGACCTTCAGGGCTTTGTCAAGCCGAGTACTGAATCTGATACGAAAATGTCAGTCTGGGTTTCAGCCTTATTCCCAGGGATTTTACCGAGCTCTTGGTCGATGAGCTGAAGAGAGGACATATTTTTTTCATAATATTTCGTTTTGATGCATGACCTGGATACGAACCCGGGGTTTTCGTCTAATAAGCCTAAACACTGCCTACTATACCACGGCGAAAAAGCAACCAAGAACTGGATTGATTGGATGGACCATGTAACTTGTACTTGTTGTTGACAATTCGCGAAATCATATTTAAAAAGGAATTCCATTCATTTCAAGTTTTCAACCAATTTATCTTCGTTAGGCGAGATCTAAATTTTTAAAGCGTTTATGGTATCTACTTTCCTTTGTTAGTTTTCCTCACTTCTCTTGGCTATCTTGGCATAATATTCCTGCTATTAATTTAGTTTATAAAATAGCTTTTTACCTACAATCAGTGGGCAGTTACTTTGTTAGCGGATGTGTTTAATGGATTTTAGTAACCCAAAGGCAATTTAAAACATTTGTTGCCATATTTTACTGCTTTTTGCAGAGACAATGTTATTGCAAAAACGACCCCCCAACAGTGTGCAACAATTACTTGGCAATTTAAATATCCCCTTCTAATGTCCTCCATAATAACAGCTCCATTTGACTCTGTCATCATCCAACAGGAGAAGTTATTGGGTTGTCAAAGCAAAAAAATAAAAACAATCTTTTAATATCGACGTACTAAAGTTTATTGTTAAACAAAATGGCTTAAAAAGATAAAGTCTTCTGAGGTATTAGGAGATACAAAATTAAGTTAACGACCATAACCACTGGAGGAACTAGAGCTTGAATATGATCCTGAATATGAGCCCTTATGGCCACCGGAATATCCACCTAAGCCGCCGAAAGTACCACTGGCGCCAAAACCACCTGAATGTCCTCCTAGGCTACCGCCTAAAGATCCAGTTAGTCCAGAACCAATAGAACTAGCTGCACTATGTGCACCAGATAATAATCCGCCCAAAAGGCCTAAAGAACCAGTAGATCCTGTTGCTGAACCAGCTCCACCAATTGAACTTCCATAACCTAATTTGGAACCGTGACCACCGTAGCTTCCGCTTGATGATCCAGAAAGGCTCGAGGCTTGAGAACCGCTAGTACCAAAGCCACCAAATAATCCACCAAAACCGCCAGAACTGCCTACTGAGCTACTTGATCCAGCACTTGAACTAGCACCGGCATTAGCGCCAGCACCAATTGAACTTCCGTAGCCTAATTTGGAACCGTGACCACCGGATACTCCATAACCTCCGCTTGATGATCCAGAAATGCTCGAGGCTTGTGAACCGCTAGCTCCAAAACCGCCAAATGATCCTGAAATGCCGCCAGAACTGCCTACTGAGCTACTTGATCCTGCACTAGCACCGGCATTAGCACCAGCACCAATACCCGCTGAACCAGATAAAGTCTTCTGAGGTATTAGGAGATACAAAATTAAGTTAACGACCATAACCACTGGAGGAACTAGAGCTTGAATATGATCCTGAATATGAGCCCTTATGGCCACCGGAATATCCACCTAAGCCGCCGAAAGTACCACTGGCGCCAAAACCACCTGAATGTCCACCTAGGCTACCGCCTAAAGATCCAGTTAGTCCAGAACCAATAGAACTAGCTGCACTATGTGCACCAGATAATAATCCGCCCAAAAGGCCTAAAGAACCAGTAGATCCTGTTGCTGAACCAGCTCCACCAATTGAACTTCCATAACCTAATTTGGAACCGTGACCACCGTAGCTTCCGCTTGATGATCCAGAAAGGCTCGAGGCTTGAGAACCGCTAGTACCAAAGCCACCAAATAATCCACCAAAACCGCCAGAACTGCCTACTGAGCTACTTGATCCAGCACTTGAACTAGCACCGGCATTAGCGCCAGCACCAATTGAACTTCCGTAGCCTAATTTGGAACCGTGACCACCGGATACTCCATAACCTCCGCTTGATGATCCAGAAATGCTCGAGGCTTGTGAACCGCTAGCTCCAAAACCGCCAAATGATCCTGAAATGCCGCCAGAACTGCCTACTGAGCTACTTGATCCTGCACTAGCACCGGCATTAGCACCAGCACCAATACCCGCTGAACCAGAAAAGCCGGAAGAACTACCGGTAGATCCAGAAACACCAGATCCACTTGCCTAAATAACAAAGAATTTGTGAAAACTGCGTTTCATTCATTAAAAAAAACCACAAACCTTTGAGCCAGCAGAACCACCACCGATTGCAGCACCAATACCACCTCCTAAGCCTAGACCAATACCACTAGAGCCGGCTGAAGCATCAGCAGATGCCGATGATGAACCGCCAGCAGCGCCAAGACCGAAGCCAATACCAGCCCCAATGCCGGCACCTGCATTAGTACTTGCTGATGATCCGGAAGTGCCAGAAAAACCGCTACCACTGCCGCTTAAGCCGGAGGAAGCACCAGCCGATGATGAACCGCCAGCACCACCAAGACCTAAGCCGATACCAGCTCCTATTCCAGCACTAGCACTTGTTGACGATCCCGAAGACCCGGAATAACCACTTGAGCCGGAGATAGCTCCTGCTGATGATGCACCAAGACCTAAGCCGAGACCAGCTCCTAATCCTACTCCAGCACCAGCATTTGTTGATGATCCCGAAGACCCGGAAGAACCACTTGAGCCGGAGATAGCTCCAGCCGTTGATGACCGCCGCGCACCAATACCCAAGCCATACCAGCTCAATGCCGCACCTGCTTTTGTACTTGTGACCGTGATTACCAAACCACTGAGCCGCTGAGCCGAGAAACCAATGAGATGAATTACACCAACTTCCGAGGCCGCTCCAGCTGGAGTATAGCTGATGATCCGAAGTGCCAGAAAACGCTGCACTACCGCTTGAGGAGCACCAGCAATATGAACTGAGAGCACCAAGACCTAAGCCAATACCCAGCTCCAATCCGAGCACCTGCCTTTGTGCTTGCTGATTGAACCGGTAAGTGCCAGAATTACCACTTGAGCCACCAAAACTATGCCGCTTGAGCCAGAGGACGAAACAGCTGATGATGAAACCGCCAGCCAGCACCAGACCTAAGCCGAGACAGCTCCATTCCAGACCACAGCACTTGTTGACGATCCCGAAGAACCCGGAATAACCACTTGAGCCGGAGATAGCTCCAGCCGATGATGAACCGCCAGAGGCACCAAGACCCAAGCCAATACCAGCTCCAATGCCGGCACCTGCCTTTGTACTTGCTGATGATCCGGTAGAGCCAGAATAACCACTTGAGCCACCAAAACTACTGCCGCTTGAGCCAGAGGAAGAACCAGCCAATGATGAACCGCCAGCAGCACCAAGACCTAAGCCGAGGCCAGCTCCAATGCTGGCACCTGCATTAGCATTTGCTGATGATCCGGAAGAGCCCGAAAAACCATTTGACGATGATCCGCTTAAACCAGCACCAGATGCACCAGAATGGGATCCAGTGTATTTGCCTGAGATTAAGGCACCTGATGTGGAAGACGATAAACCTGCACTGCCACTTATACCAGCTCCAGCATTTGTTTGTGCTGAACTAGAACTGCCAGATACGCCGCCACCTAAGCCAGCTCCCAATCCAAGCCCTAAATCTCCACTTGCTCCAATTGAACCACCTGCAGATGAAGAGCTTCCACTAGCGCCAGATGTTGCTGAACCACCGCTCAAACCGCCTCCTATGCCAGCACCCAAGCCTAGACCTAAATTGCCACTAGAACCACTTGATGCACCTGCAGTAGATGATGACAATCCAGCACCACCACTAATTCCTGCTCCTACTCCAGTTGTGGAAGATGAACTTGAGCTGCCCGATGAACTACCCCATATGCCTTTGACTGCATCGAAACCAGAGCTAACACCTGAATTACCTGTAGATGATAAAGCTCCTCCAGTGGCACTACTGCTACCACTTAGAGAAGATGAGCCCCCAACAGCAGCTGCATGTCCAGAGCCGAGACTTCCTCCATGACCTGCTCCAATAGAGCCTCCTAAGCCGCTTCCAATATTGCCATTTGCACCTGCGGACAATGAACCGCTAGCACTAGTGCTAGTGGATGTTGAAGTATGCGATGATTGATGTCCGCTGTAACCACCTTTGTGACCGCCTGCAGAAGAGCCTCCGATGCTACCACTGGCACCAGCGGACAATGAACCGCTAGAACCATAGCTTCCAGTGTGACTGCCTGAACTGCCGCTTGCACCTCCAGATAATGAACCGCCAGAACCATAACTGCCTTTGTGATATTGTCCACTAGCGCTGGTGGTTGTGGATGTTGATGTATGCGATGATTGATGTCCGCTGTAACCTCCTTTTTGAGCGCCTGCAGAAGAGCCTCCAATGCTGCCACTTGCACCAGCAGATAATGAACCGCCGGAACTATGGCTTCCTGAGTGCCCTCCTGCGCTACCAGCAGAAGACGATTGATGTTTGTCATAACCACCTTTGTGCCCACCTGCAGTGGAGCCTGCAATGCTACCACTTACACCTCCGGACAATGAACCGCTAGAACCATAGCTTCCGGTGTGACTGCCTGAACTGCCACTTGCACCTCCAGATAATGAACCGCCAGAACCATAACTGCCTTTGTGATATTGTCCACTAGCGCTGGTGGTAGTGGATGTTGATGTATGCGATGATTGATGTCCGCTGTAACCACCTTTCTGAGCGCCTGCAGTGGAGCCTCCAATGCTACCACTTACACCTCCGGACAATGAACCGCTAGAACCATAGCTTCCAGTGTGACTGCCTGAACTGCCGCTTGCACCTCCAGATAATGAACCGCCAGAACCATAACTTCCTTTGTTATATTGTCCACTAGCGCTGGTGGTAGTGGATGTTGATGTATGCGATGATTGATGCCCGCTATAACCACCTTTGTGACCGCCTGCAGAGGAGCCTCCAATACTGCCACTTGCACCAGCAGACAATGAACCGCCGGAACTATGGCTTCCTGAGTGACCTCCTGCGCTACCAGCGGAAGACGATTGATGTTTGTCATAACCACCTTGTGCTCCACTGCTGCCACTTAGACCTCCAGACAATGAACCGCTGGAACCATAACTTCCTGTATGACTGCCTGCACTCCCGCTTACACCTCCAGACAATGAACCGCCAGAACCATAACTTCCTTTGTGATATTGTCCACTATCGCTGGTGGTAGTGGATGTTGATGTATGCGATGATTGATGCCCGCTGTAACCACCTTTGTGACCGCCTGCAGAGGAGCCTCCAATGCTACCACTTACACCTCCGGACAATGAACCGCTAGAACCATAGCTTCCAGTGTGACTGCCTGAACTGCCGCTTGCACCTCCAGATAATGAACCGCCAGAACCATAACTTCCTTTGTGATATTGTCCACTAGCGCTGCTGGTAGTGGATGTTGAAGTATGCGATGATTGATCTCCGCTGTAACTTCCTTTTTGAGCGCCACTTGCACCAGCAGATAATGAACCGCCAGAACTATGGCTTCCTGAGTGACCTCCTGCGCTACCAGCGGAAGACGATTGATGTTTGTCATAACCACCTTTGTGCCCACCTGCAGTGGAGCCTGCAATGCTACCACTTACACCTCCGGACAATGAACCGCTAGAACCATAGCTTCCAGTGTGACTACCTGAACTGCCGCTTGCACCTCCAGATAATGAACCGCCAGAACCATAACTTCCTTTGTGATATTGTCCACTAGCGCTGGTGGTAGTGGATGTTGATGTATGCGATGATTGATGTCCACTGTAACCACCTTTCTGGCTGCCTGCAGATGAGCCTCCAATACTACCACTTGCACCAGCAGACAATGAACCGCCGGAACTATGGCTTCCTGAGTGACCTCCTGCGCTACCAGCAGAAGACGATTGATGTTTGTCATAACCACCTTTGTGCCCACCTACAGTGGAGCCTCCAAAGCTGCCGCTTGCTCCGCCAGACAATGAACCGGAAGATCCATAGCTTCCTGCCTTACCTCCTCCACTGGCATTTGTAGTAGAACTTGTACTAGAAGACTGTGAAGTTTGCGACGAATAGTAGCCGCCATAGCCAGCTTTGTGCCCACCTGCAGTGGAGCCTCCAATACTGCCGCTTGCTCCTCCAGACAATGAACCGGTAGATCCATAGCTTCCTGTGTGACTTCCTGCACTGCCGCCACTAACACCAGCAGACAATGAACCGCTAGAACCATAGCTTCCTGCCTTACTTCCACCACTGGCATTTAAGGCAGAACTTGTACTAGAAGACGTTGAAGTTTGCGACGAATGGTGGCCGCCATAGCTACCTTTGTGTCCACTGCTGCCAAAACCGTCATTTGCACTTCCGGATAATGAACCGCTAGAACCATAGCTTCCTGCCTTACCTCCTCCACTGGCATTTGTGGTAGAACTTGTACTAGAAGACGTTGAAGTTTGCGATGAATAGTGGCCGCCGTAGCCACCTTTCTGTCCACTGCTACCAAAACCGCCATTTGCACTTCCGGATAATGAACCGCTAGAACCGTAACTGCTTGATAAACCGCCACCAATTGAGCTAGCACTTGCACCAGCAGTCGATGAGCTATGAGCACTGCCTTTACCATTTCCTGAATTGTAAGCACCTTTGTTGCCACCACCAAAAGCTCCACCAAATCCTGCCCCAAAGCCGGCAGAAGCACCGCCGGATGAAAATCCTTCTGTTTTATGACCATTGTGACCACCTTTGTGGCCACCACCATTTTTGTGGTGACCATGTGCATGGCCATTGCCATGACTATGGTCATGACCAAGACCCAAACCTAAACCTAGGCCAAGACCAAGGCCTGCTGAACCTGCAGCACCTTTTTGATGGCCAAAAGCATTTCCTTTGCCAGAACTGCCTGAGTAAGCACTGCCAATAGAACCACCGAAACCACCAAAACCGCCACCAATACCGGCTGATGATGATGATGATGACGATGAATAACTAGACGAACTGCCATAACCGCCGCCAATGGAGACAGGCCCCAAACTAATGCCAAATGCTGGAATAAAAGAATAATTTTAGATTTCTTAAGATTGCCCTTTTAAGTATTAGACACCGTGATCTTACCGTTCGCTAAAGCGACGCCAATTGTTAATAATCCCAACGCTGCAAACACTTTCATGTTTAAAATTCGTTTGTGAAGTGTTTGACAGACAACACTTGTTTTTATAGATTTCGACCAAGAAGATGAAATTTTGTTTCGTTTTTGTTCTTCTGCTTTTCTCCAGTATAACGTAATTAAATAATACGAATAAAAAACAAAACAAAAAAAATTTATTAATTATGCGTTGTCTAAGCCTTCTCTCATATTCTTAACGCTTCATTAGAATTCAGCCATCGTTTATCGTTTTGCCAATGTCCAAGTCACTACAAGTTTTTGTTTTTGATTTTGGGAATTAATTCTCTCTGCTCTTGGCTATTGTGGTTATAAACTACTCAACATTTTTTGGGATATACCTGATGACATCGACCTGTTTCTCTAGACCAGTTCTTAAAGTTTATGGCGGAGTCAATATTTAAATTAGCCGGCATAGACTTACATAGTTCCACTCTCTCTATCAACTTTCTTTGCTCTCTCTACATCTCTACACACTAATCAAGCAACCTTTTAATCTGAAACTTAATTTGTTTGTTATTCAAACTGCCAATCTTGTTTGTTTTGTTTTTTTTTTTTTTTATTTTAATTTCTTATTAACAAATGGATTATTAATGTTTACATATACCAACTAGAATAGAATATAAATTAAGAATATAAACGAGCATTTTAAATAAAGTGTTAAACTGGTTCTTCCATACATACACATGTATGTACAGTAGTTTAACGATTTAACGAACATAATTATTGTCCGGCCTGTTGTTCAAAACTCAAAGTCTACATACATACCAGAGATCAGCAATGAATCGTTTTTCCGTTACTCATAAACACTCATGCAATTTTGAGTATGAATGAATCAACATAATTGAAATTCAACTATTCTGATTCATTCGTACTCGTTACAACATTGATTTATAAGTATAAGTAGCAATGAGTATGAGTACAACGTTGATAACATCAAACTCCCAACATTCGAAATATATTTGATTCATACCACGCCTATTCATTCTGATTCATAAATTTAGTAAAATACTTATAATACTTACAAATGATTCGAGTGATTTGAATCATTTATCAAAATTTAGAGCCTTTGTTGTTGTTGCATGCACAAACAAAGAAGAATGTAAAGACAAAGACAACAAGCAAATCATACACACTACCTTCTTGTGAGTATTGTGGTATTCGTACACGAGTTATACTTATTTTGTGCTTCGTGCAAATGTTAAGTTGAGACGAGTCGCAGTCAATAATATTATGCGTATTGTTAAGTATGAATACGATGAGTACTTTCAACTTTGAGTATGAGCAGTATGAGTATCATATCAAAATAAGTGGTTCGAGTGATTCGAATCATTCATCAAATTTTACAGCCTTTGTTGTTGTTACACATACAAACAAAGAAGAAAGGAAAGACAAAGACAACAAGCAAAGCAAAGCAAACACACTACCTTCTTGTGAGTATTGTGGTGGTCGTACGCGAATCATGCTTATTTTTTGCTTCGTTTAAATGTTAAGTAGAGATGAGTCGAAATCAATAACATCTTGAGTATTGTTAAGTATGAATACGATGAGTACTTTCAACATTGAGTATGGGTAGTATGAGTATCATATCAAAATAAGTGGTTCGAGTGATTCGAATCATTCATCAAAATTTATAGCCTTTGTTGTGGTTGCATATACAAACAAAGAAGAAAGGAAAGACAAAGAGAAAGACAACAAGCAAACCAAACACACAACCTTCTTGTGAGTATTGTGATGTGCGTATGCGAATCATACTTATTTTGTGCTTCGTATAAATGTTAAGTAAAGATGAGTCACATTCAATATCATTATGCGCATTGTTAAGTATGAATACGATAAGTACTTTCAACTTTGAGTATAAGTAGCATGAGTATCATATCAAAATAAGTAGTTCGAGTGATTTGAATCATTTATCAAAATTTACACCCTTTGTTGTTGTTGCATGCACAACAAACAAGAAAGGAAAGACAAAGACAACAAGCAAAACAAACACACAATCTTCTTGTGAGTATTGTGGTGGTCGTACGCGAATCATACTTATTTTGTGCTTCGTGCAAATGTTAAGTTGAGACGAGTCGCATTCAATAACATTATGCGTATTGTTAAGTATGAATACGATGAGTACTTTCAACATTGAGTATGAGTAGTATGAGTATTATATCAAAATAAGTGGTTCTAGTGATTCGAATCATTCATTAAAATTTACAGCCTTTGTTGTTGTTACACATACAAACAAAGAAGAAAGGAAAGACAAAGACAACAAGCAAAGCAAAGCAAACACACTACCTTCTTGTGAGTATTGTGGTGGTCGTACGCGAATCATGCTTATTTTTTGCTTCGTTTAAATGTTAAGTAGAGATGAGTCGAAATCAATAACATCTTGAGTATTGTTAAGTATGAATACGATGAGTACTTTCAACATTGAGTATGGGTAGTATGAGTATCATATCAAAATAAGTGGTTCGAGTGATTCGAATCATTCATCAAAATTTATAGCCTTTGTTGTGGTTGCATATACAAACAAAGAAGAAAGGAAAGACAAAGAGAAAGACAACAAGCAAACCAAACACACAACCTTCTTGTGAGTATTGTGATGTGCGTATGCGAATCATACTTATTTTGTGCTTCGAAGCAAACATACTCAAAATCTTCTCGTGAGTATTGTGGTGGTCGTAAGCGAATCATACTTATTTTGTGCTTCGTGTAAATGCTGAGTAAAGGAGAATCCAAGTCAACAACATTATGCGTATTGTTAAGTATGAGTATTACGAGTACTTCAAACTTTGAGTATGATATTAAAATAAGTATGAATGTGTATAAGTATTAGAAATTATAAGTATGACTCAAATCTACTCATCGTTTTGAATACTTATTGCTGATCTCTGGTTCGTATCCCAGGTCAGTCATCAGAACGAAATATGAAAAATAAAAAAATATTTCTTCGGCGATTTCATTTCAGTCATGAAAAAGTTTTTCAAAAATTGTGTCATTCGAGGTTGATGTTGAACTAAAGGACCTGCCACTTACATATAAAATTAACGCACACAAAGTGAGTGGTGTTGAGAAACTAGGCCGTAATCCAGACTGAAGGGGTGTTGTAATGATCAATTATGTATGTATGGCTGCGTATGAGTATCTGAAATTTTGAATATGACTCGAATCTACTTATCGTTTCGAAAACTCATTACTGATCTCTGATACTAACCCCTTAAATAATTTAATAATATGCGTGTGTGTACAAACTATGGCACTGTAAATAAAATAATTCCGAAATTTTTTTTAAAACCTACAAATAAGCAGAAAAAATTATTCTTACAAGCTATACTCAAGAGTTTTTAAATCGAAATATTTGAAAGACGTTGCTAAAAAGCTTGATGAATAATTATGGCTCTAATATTCATATACGGCCTATCTAATTTTAGAAAAATATTGAAAACGTGTTCTCATTCTATCTAAGCGTCTATAACAATGACGTAACAGTTTTGATAAACAAACATGAACAATAATTTTATTAATGAAGAGACGATTAATCATGTGGAAAGTACAGAGAAATCAAAAAAATTAATTTAATTGCAAAACACGTAAATTGTTTTATTGTTTCATATTTTTTTTCATAATTTTTTTAATTTTTTTTTAATTTTTTTTTAAATTTTTTTTTATTAAAAAATGAAATTAATTTTAAGAGAATTCTTTTGAATGTTTTAAATTTTTGGGGAAATACGATCATAAATATTGGTTAGAGGAAACAAAAATATTGTATGTATAATTATAAATAAAAATTCTATTTACAGTAAGACCCCGCTTAACTCTGCTCCGCTTAATGCTGTTTCAGAACTACCCGGTAGTATTGGGATTCTCCTAAATCGAATACTGTATTGATACTTGTTGTATATGTATGTGTGCAAATGAAACGGCCATGCACCAACCAGAGATCAGCAATAAGTATTCAAAACGATGAGTAGATTCGAGTCATACTTATAATTTCAGATACTTATACGCATTCATATTGATTTTGATATTATACTCACACTACTCATACTCAAAGTTAATTACTCATCGTATTTATACTTAACAATATGCATCATGTTATTGACTTTGACTCGTCTCTACTTGACATTTACACGAAGCACAAAAGTATGATTCGCGTACGAACACTACTATGCTCACAAGAAGATTGTGTGTATGCTTTGCTTTGCTTGTTGTCTTTGTCTTTCCTTTCTTCTTTGTTTGTATATGCAACAACAACAAAGGCTGTATATTTTACTCATACTCAAAGTTGAAAGTACTCATCGTATTCATACTTAACAATATGCATGATGTTATTGACTTTGACTCGTCTCTAGTTAACATTTAGACGAAGCACAAAATAAGTATGATTCACGTACGACCACCACAATACTCTCAAGAAGGTAGTGTGTTTGCTTTGTTTGTTGTCTTTGTCTTTCCTTTCTTCTTTGTTTGTATATGCAACAACAACAAAGGCTGTGAATTTTGATGAATGATTCGAAACACTCGAATTATTTGTAAGTATTATACGTACATACATACATAACATACATAATTGGCCAATACAACCCTTCAGTCAGGATTACGACCTAGGTTCTTACACCACTTATGTTGTGTGCGTTAATTTTATACATGAGTGGCGGGACCTACAGTTTAAAGTCGACTCCGAACGACAGATTTTTGAGAAGCTTTTCATGGAAATTTTTACTCTCAGAGTCTTTGCCAGAAATCTGCTGAGAGGAAGTCACCGAAGAAATATTTTTCGTTTTGATATCTGACCTGGGATTCGAACCCGGGCCTTTTCGTCTAATAAGCCTACACACTACCCACTAGACCACGGCGACTTATTTTTCTAAATTTATGAATCAGAATATGTAGGCGTGGTATGGATCAAACATATTTCGAATGTTGTGAGTTTGATGTCAACGTCGTACTCATACTCATTGCAACCTATACATATAAATCAATGTTGTAGCGAGTATGAATGAATCAGAGTAGTTGAATTTCAATACTGTTGACTCACTTATATTTAAAATTGCATGAGTACTTATGAATAGTGGAAAAACAATTCATTGCTGATCTGTGGTATGTACATTTAAGTTGATTGACAATGACTCATTCATACTCAAAATTACATGAGCGCTTATGAGTAGTGGAAAAACGATTCATTGGTGATCTCTGGCACCAATCAAAAACGGTGCGTTATATAGTGGCGTTCTTCTCTAATAAAACGTTCTTTTGTTAGTCTTCAGAATAAAGATTCTAACTGTGTTTTCCGAAGTTGCAATGTATTTACATGTGTATGTACGTGTTAGGTTGTCTCATTTAACGCTTTTTCGTTTAGCGCTGTAACGTTTCCCCCGCGTTAAGCGGGGTCTTACTGTATTTATTAATAATTTAATTATTATTTTTTTGTTGGTAGTCTTTTTGTCTATCTACAATGCTAGTTCGTTCATATATTGTGTTAATAACTTTCTTTGACGTTAAAAATTCAAGTTTTAAGTATCCTATTCCCATGTATTTAGAACATGTTTTTGACGTCACTTTTAAATTATCATATTTGTTTTGTTTATCAAAATTAAAATAAATTAAATGCTTTTGTTTGAAAATAAAAATTTATTTTTCATTCAAGGTGTCTAAAAAAAATAATTGCCAGATGTGATTACATTATTTATAAAGAAAAGAAAGAATAAAGCATTATTTACATAAAATCGGGTTCAATAAAATATTTATAAACCAAATTGAATTTTAATAGCTCAACGCCTTAATACAAACAAAAACAAAATCAGGTTTTATCTCCTTCCCCCTTAGTATCAACAGAATAGTTGTTACTTTATCAAATAACAATAACCGATATCTTAATATGCTATCCCCAAAGGTAAACTAAACTAAACAGTCCAGAACCACTAAAACCAACTCTATTCTATGCGGCAAGGTTTTTGCCAGAAATCTACTGCAGAAAGAAAAATATCAACATACATAATTGGCCATTACAACCCTTCAGTGAGGTTTACGGCCTAGCTTCTCACATCACCCATGTTGTGTGCTTTAATTTTATACGTGAATGACGGGAGCTACAGTTTTAAAGTCGACTCCGAACTACCGATTCCTCAGAAACTTTTCATGGCAATTTTATTTACTCTTAGAGTTTTTGTCAGAAATCTGCTGAGAGAAAGTTGCCGATGAAATATTTTTTTTTACAATTTTATTTTGATGCCTGACCTGGATACCAACTCGGGCTTTACGTCTATATAATAAGCCAACAAACTACCTATAGGCTATGACAACTTTATATTATATATTACTAGCTGACCCTGCGAATTTCATCCCGCCCAAAATTGATTTTTTTTATTGCCCAAAACAGGTCACATTATATATTTGTTGTAAAAAGCTGCATAAAGCCCTGATGAAGTTGTAGTTCGTGTAGAAGTCGCCGCGTTCTAGTGGGTAGTGTGTTGGCTTATTAGACAAAAGGCCCGGGTTCGTATCCCAGGTCAGACATCAAAACGAAAAAATATTTTTTCGGCGACTTCCTCTCAGAAGATTTCTGGCAAAGACTCTGAGAGTAAAAATTGTCTCATGACAATTCATATTGCTTCTCAAAAATCTGTCGTTCGGAGTCGACTTTAAACTGTAGGTCCCGCCACTCATGTATAAAATTATCGCACACAACGTAAGTGGTATGAGAAGCTAGGTCGTAATCCTGACTGAAGGGTTGTAATGGCCAATTATGTATGTATGTGAAGTTGTAGTTCTTGTAATTGCTCTAAAAAAAAAAAAAAATAACAGACATACATGGTACATATCGCTCCTTTATTGCAACATAGTCATATCTCAAAAAATTAAAATTTTGTAGTTACTTAAGCAAAATTTGTCTTTTAGACCTTCTCTAAATGTTGAAAAAAATCAATTTTATATCCCAAGCTGAACCGAAGTTATAGCAAAAAGTGTTTGCGGCAATTAGACCATAGCACTTATGTTTTGAAAACTTTAATCGCATTTTGCCAAGTTCAAGTTTTTTTGAGATATGACTATGTTGCGATAAAGGAGCGATATGTAGTTATAAACTATCGAATTAGCCGACTTATAGGTATCTTTTTAAAGGGGGTGCGTTGCCACCCCCATTTTTGGTGATATCCACTCTACGCATTAACCCACCAAATTGCATTCGTCTACGATCACTATGTCCTTTTTTTTACAAAACCAGCACTCAGGGGATGACCCTACTCATGCAATGCATTGTGCAGATTTTTTAGGAAAGGTGGAAAGAGAGAGGGAAGATGCGAATGGTAAGGAAACGAGTTGCTGCTGGTGGCTATAAAATGGCCAGTGCTATACCTTCACCATTTACACAGTCTACAGCAATCGTCCCCAAGAAGCTCGCAGTTTTTCACACCACTTATGTTGTGTGTTAACCTTATGCAGAATATTCTATTTTAAACGTTTGCCACGCCTACTTTTTGCTAAACCGAATTTTTTTTAAACCATCTAAACCTGAGAAGCTTTCGAATAAAAAAATAATGGTTAAAATCGGTTCAGTAGTTTAAGAGTTATAGCTATCACTTGAAGGGGGTGGGTTGTCTCCACCAAATTTTATTCGCCAACGATCAATATGTACCTAAATAATCAATTTTAACGATTTGCCACGCCCTCCTGACATTTAGGGATATGAGAAATAGATGTTGTCCGATTCTCAGACCATACAAATTTCGTGAAAAATAATTACAACCTCTGCATGAAGGAAATTCCACATACGAATAGTCTAACTGAAGAACGAATTTTGTGATAATAAAACAGTGAAACACAAACCACATTGCAACGAATTCTATGAATTAATGGGGTTCTAAACCCTACCGTCATTAATGGGCAACTTCGCCCTCTCTTGTAAGCAGTCGAGAAGTCTTAAAATAGACGTTGAGGCACCGGCCTATACATAAGAGTGGTATTCCATTCTCTTTCGGCTGTATGTAAGTGGTGTAAATAGGAAGAAGATCAGATGATGTGAAGTATTTCTTGCGCTCTCTTAAGAAGCTAATGGACTGAAAAATGTGTGGAGTCCAACTTACATCACACTGAATTTTCATGCCGATTTTGTTACGATTATTTTTACGATTTCCATGAGTATCTTTGACGAATTTTTTTCTAATATTTGACGATGTGATGTTTCAATTATCTGACAGCTATGGATATAATCCATAAGTTTTCTTAGGACCATTATTACAACTTGCCGTTAAACTTGGATTTAGTTAAAGTTACCTTTTGCTAAATAGAACTTTAAAGGTAACTTTAGCTAATGTGAACTTTAAAGGTAATTTTAGTTAAAGTGGACTTTAAAGGTTATTTTTGCTAATGTGAACTTTAAAGGTAATTTTAGTTAAAGTGAACTTTAAAGGTGTAGTCGCCGTGGTCTAGTGGGTAGTGTGTTGGCTTATTAGACGAAAGGCCCGGGTTCGTATCCCAGGTCAGACAGGTCAAAACGAAAAATATTTCTTCGGCGACTTCCTCTCAGCAGATTTCTGGCAAAGACTCTGAGAGTAAAAATTGCCATGAAAGGCTTCTCAAAAATCTGTCGTTCGGAGTCGATTTTAAACTGTAGGTCCCGGCACTCATGTATAAAATTAACGCACACAACATAAGTGGTGTGAGAAGCTAGGGCGTAATCCCTACTGAAGGGTTGTAATGGCCAATTATGTATGTATGAACTTTAAAGGTAACTTTAGCTAAAGTGACCTTTAAAGGTAACTTTTGCTAATGTGAACTTTAAAGGTAACTTTAGCTAATGTGAACTTTAAAGTTCACTGTATGAAAAATAATTTATCTGCCCGTTAAAATCCTACCTTTAGTTAACGGCAAGTTGTAATAATGACCCTTATTGTGCATTATTTTATTCTCGAAGCAAAACGTTTAACAACGTTTGCCCGAAGTCTCCTTTCTGGCATATTCATCTCATTTCATTTCATAGTATTTATATTCAAATTTCTGTCTGGTAATGTTATTGTTTTATTAATCGATTACTCACTGTGTTATTTTTTTAGAATTTATTTTTAGGAAAATTTTTGAAATCCAGAACTAGTAGTTGAACAGCAATAAATATTTGCATTTAAAAATGACAACAATGACAATGACAAATAAAAATTATCTGTTTTGACAATATTTTGCGGTCATTTTGCAGTATACTTTGGAAATTTTGTTTTGAGAATAATTTGCGGTCAATTTCTTTCTATTTCCAGGCATGTGGTTATTCAGCAATAATTTTCAATTTGTATTATTTTACTTTCAAAACCAATATTTTATTGTTATAACTGGCCCTGACATTGGTTTGTAAATCTTAAAACTCAGAAAACTCTTGGATATGGTGACACCTTAAAGTAGTGATGGGCGTTGAAGCAAAATAATGATGTTTCTTTGCGATATATTGCATCGAAACAAACAGAGACGTGATATCGATTTATCACAACATCCTAGTAGGCAGGGTATTAACTTATTAGTGGTTCTAATCCTGGTTCAAATATCTCGAACATAACGAAATATGAGAAAAATATTTCCTACAAATTCTGAGAGTAAATAAAATTACCATGAAATGTTTCACAAAAATCCACGGTTTACAGTCGTCTTTAATCTGTACATTCCACTACTTGTGCATAAAACCACCACACACAACATAAGTGGTTTATGGGGCTTGGTTGTCTTTCAAGCTGGGTATCGCATGAAAGTTTTTCCAAGACGCCAACCTATATTGCTTCACCGCTAGGCTCACATAGAAGGCGTACATCA
The DNA here is from genome assembly GCA_014635995.1 of Sarcophaga peregrina. Taxonomy (NCBI): domain Eukaryota; kingdom Metazoa; phylum Arthropoda; class Insecta; order Diptera; family Sarcophagidae; genus Sarcophaga; species Sarcophaga peregrina. The sequence goes on along the minus strand of CM025790.1, from coordinate 93,261,357 downwards.
ATGAATAGAAGGCTTACTAACCAACTACTTGAACCTGGTCGAAACATCATCTCGACCACAGTGGCCATGCTTATAGGTCAATGTGTTATGAGTAGTGTTACGCGTCAGGTTTACAAGAAAAATGAAAATTGTTGTACGAGTTCAATCGCAAACCAAAACTAATAAAATGAGATTAAGAGGCATGTAGAAAGATCTCCCAGCTAGCTATAATTCGAGGCAATGATGAATCTTAACTCATATTACTGCGCGTAATCATATAGCATACTATCCATGCCTTAATATACCTATAGTATGCCAAAATACAAAAATAACAAAACCTGATATTGTCTACGGTTGAAAACTACACGATGGCCAGTTGTTGCGCCACGTAGGGGTACACTACTTCCCACCCAATGACTTAATGTCAAACGCCTTGACAAGAAAGTACCCATAATTGAACTACCTGTCCCTTTCATATACTCGATTTAACAGACTTTACCCTTCATGTTCTGCGTTGGTTACCATCCCCCTTATTAAAATATTTTAAAATAACATTTGGTTAGACTTACAAAACAAAATTACAAAAATTTATTGGTTTCTGTTCTAGTACTAGGTATATATATGAATTATATGTAATGTTTAAAGATATAATGAATATATATAAATGGGAAAAAAAATTAATATACATAGTTCACAAATACAATTAATAAAAAAATATAGAAAAGAAAATTGAAGCATTACTTACAATCATGAATGGATTTACTTGTTATAAGTTGTATGTGCTGTCAATTGATGGGCCCAGCAATCACTGCATTACTAGATGTTTCGATTTGTAACATGTTGATAGAATAAATCCTTTTTTATGGGTAATTTCTCATTAGATTCTAATTAAATTTTAATATATAATTCTTCAACTTTAATTTCAATATTACATTATTTTCTTTAATTTTAATTTTTTAAATTATAATCATTAAATTCAATACTAAAAATTCTTGGTGAAATTATTCCATTTTTTTTTTTTTTTTTTTTTTTAAATACATTCGTTAATAATTTTAATTTCTATCATACGTTAAAAAAAAGAAAATTAATTATTAATTTATTGAACTTCATTTAAAATTTCAAAATAATTTTTCTGTATTTTTAGTTTAGGTCTTTAATTTATATCATTTTTTTTTTTCTTTATATATACGTAAGTATATAACAATATAAACTATTTGTATATAAAATAAATGAAATTATGTGTTACAATTAAAATTATATATGATAATTATAATGTTATGAAAGAGTAAAATATTTTCCTTTTTTTTTTTTCTATTTTAATAATCATAATAAAAAGATAAAAATAATAATAGTAATTATAATGCTAAAGAAAAAATTAAAATTAATTCATTTCTTTTCCTTTTCTTTTTGTTTTTTCGTCTTTTTTTTTTTTTTTAATTAATAAAAAGAGAGTGTTGTTGTCTACATTTTAAATATTCTTTTTTTTTTAGGATAAGGTTAATTTTTATATTACATTTTTAAATTCATTATTTCTTTTTTTTTTTTTCTTCTGGTTTTAATATTTTATATACTCTGGATAAAATTTAACAAAACATAATTGTTTTTGTTTTAAAAATAATTAATAATAGTTCTTTGACTTTTCTTCTTTAAATTTCCAAAAATTTAAAAAAAAATATAACGGTTTTTATGTTGTAAAGGTTAATGTTATATATAAAAAAAATAACAGTAATTTATGACTTATTACTTAGGACTTTCCACATTTTTTTTTTGTTTTTTTCGGAACTTATTAGATTTGCTTTTTATATAATATATTTATCATAGGTGTAATTGTTCTATATAGCAGCAATAGTATTTAGGTTATTAGTAATATGTTTGTTTGTATAAAATAGTTTTTATTAAAAAGAAATTATTAAATATTTTAATTTTATTTCTTACTGAGTACTTATAATGGTGTTAAAGATGTTCGCTGTTGCTGTAATCTTATGTTTTAAACAATTTCCAATTTGCGATTTGATTGACAATATTATTCTTATTGAAGCGCTCTTCGTCTGGTTGTAGAAAAATAATGAAGAAACATCTATATGTTGTATTACTTGGATTTTAGGCCTTCCTCATTGCCTTGTATATTATTATTGGAGGTTTTTAGTACTAAACACACTATAATTTTAAGTTTTGTTATGTGGTTTATTATAAAATTACTTTAAAATAAGTTCTTTAAATTCGATATTTTTCCTTTTTCTTCTTTCCGAGTAGAACTGTACCTCTCAAAATCCAATTTGCCAATCAATCGTTTTACGCAAAAACCTGAATCTAGTGGCGTGAAACTTTAAAATATTTGAAATAAAGTCCCGTTATTGTCTTCAAAAAAATGTATATATACTTATTCCTTAAATAGGGACGAGATGGAATATGAAACATATTCTGCTTTCTAAAGTCAAATTGAAAAAACAGGGATGGAAAATACAGTGCCCATAAGATTTACTTAATATTTTTTCATAAGAAAAAACCTTATTTTCACCCAAATGGTAGTTAGTTTTAGGTAATCCTCCAATAATAAGCAGGTAGGTTATCAGGTAGGTGAATTTATCATATATTGTTATAATTAATGTAAAGTAAATTCTATATACAATTACAAATCAACATTCATAGAACTCCTATAACCAGCTCTGACTTCATTTCACACTTCTCTCTGCTCTAACAAAAAAAACCTTTCATATATGAAAAGAGAAACGCAATAAGCATTCTCTTTCATAACAAAATGCATCAACAACAACGACCTAATGCTCAAACTCTCAGTATGTCCAGCCATACACAAAGAAACAAATGAAATGAAATGAATGCAAGTAAAGAGAACTGTTTACTCTTCAATATGATCAAGGCGATTTAAAGAGTAATAATTCTCTATATTTTTCTTTCCCCTTTTCCTTTTTTTTCAACAGAAATGAGTGTTAAAGTTTCACCTTGAACTTGAAATAAAATAACTTCGTGGGGAATGAATCCCAACTACCAATTACGAACGGCGAGCAGGAGAAAAAAAAATCGTTCAACAAAAAAAAATCGCAACAAACCTGCTTCAAACTGAAATTTCATCGTAAATTGAAGTTTGAACAGGAAAAAGATTTTTGTTTGTTTGTTCACAAAATACATGCATAAATTGTTCTCCATGGAGCAAGCTGATGCACAAAAAAAATCATTGGTCTATGTTAATTGTTTCTGTTTGATGTAAGTCAATTTAAAAGAAGAAATGTTCCTGCAATTCGTATTTAAAGTCGAATTTCTATTTAATAATAATTAAATGACAGGAAAGCAATTTTTCGTGTCATACCACAATTTTCATTTTTCCACAGTTGCCAAAGTGTGGCACGACCCACGAAAGCCGGGCAAAATTCAAGACTTTATATCGGAAGCATGATATTTCCCGATATATTTCCCATTCTGATCTTCAATATCATATAAATTGTTGCCTATTCTATTCTTAATTCTGCACTTGGTATATTTCGGCATAAACTTTCTGTTTATACGTTTGGACATGCTACTCATTACGTGATTCCTAATAAATACGATTTGACCTCTTTGATATTGTACTGGCCTGCTTCTAAGATTATATGTTTTAGCAGCCTTGTTATGTGCAATAGTCAGATTCTCACGAAGATTCTGTCTGATCCTCAGCAACTTTTCACTATTGCTACAAATATTCATATCTTCACCTGATAAGCAACCTAAAGTATCCAAAATCTTATAAGCTGAACCATGCTGAATCATGTTCTGACCAAACATTGCGTAATAGGGGGAACATTTTATCGCCGAGTGGTAGTCGCTACGCAACACCGACAAAATTTGAGGGATGTACTTATCCCATTCACGATGATCTTTATGGTCTTGCAAAAAAAATCTAATTTTCGTGATAATTTCGCGATTAGCACGTTCCGAAGCATTAGATTGTGGCGCATAAAATCCTGTTGTAATGTGAGATATATCATACAATCCGTAGAAGTCTTTCATTTCCTTAGAGACGAATTGTTTAGCATTGTCGCTATGAATAAACCTTGGTACTCCATAGGTCGGGAAAAATTTCAGATTCAAAAAATACAATCACGTTAGATGTCGTCGCTGCTCTCATAGGTTTCAAGAAAACAAATTTTGTCAGATGATCCAAACATATAAAAATAACGGAATTCCCAGACTTTGTAAATGGATAAGGACCTAAAAAATCACAATATAGCCTCTCAAATGGTCTATTAGTGTGGATCTGGTTACCCATTAGAGGTCTTGTAATTTGGTTTGATGATTTCATTGTTTTACAAATATCACATCCACTTATATACGTTTTAATATCCCTTATCATGGTCGGCCAAAAATATTTCTGTCGAATTCTCGATAATGTTTTAATAAAACCTCCGTGACATGAACCTATCGAGTCGTGAGCTGATTTAATGACTGAGTGTACTAATGGCATTGGTATCCAAATACGCCACAAACTATTTTCCTCATTTTCAGAACCCTGTCTAAAGTTTACCCTTTTCAGAATTAGGTTTCCAGATATACACAGATCTGGCAAGGACTCTTTGTTTTCGGAGATGGATTTCCGGAGATGTTGGTATTCTTCGCTTTCAAATTCAGGTGATGATAGATCAACGTCTATTGGTAGATTTTCCAAAGATAAGCCATCTATGTCCATCCGCGACAGACAGTCGGGCACAACATTTAAGGATCCTTTTCTATGTTCAATACTAAATGAATACCGCTGTAATTTCAAACTCCAGCGCGCTAAACGTCCACTTAAATCCTTCTGCGACATAAGCCACTTTAATGAAGAGTGATCAGTGATTATGCGGAAACGTAAACCTTCAATATAGGGACGAAATTTATTTACACTTACAATCGCTGCAAGGCATTCCAGTTCGGTAACCGTGTAATTCCTTTGACTTTTATTAAGTTTCTGTGATACGTACGCGATGGGATGCTCTAACCCTTGGTCATCATATTGGAACAATACACCGCCTACCCCAATTTTTGAAGCATCGCATTGTATTACAAATTCTTTTTGAAAGTCAGGTTGCGCCAATACTGGAGCAGAAGAGAGGGCAATCTTCAGCTTTTCAAATGCTGTAATAGCTTCATCAGTGAGTAAAAATTTTCCTTTCGACTTTTTCAAACAATCAGTCAGAGGTCCAGCAAGATCCGCGAAGTTATTTATAAAGGACCGATACCAATTAGCCATGCCTATGAATCTACGGATTTGTTTGGGTGTCTTCGGAAGAGGAAAGTTATTTATCGATTCAACTTTAGACGGGTCTACTTTCAAACAACCGTTGCCTACAATATATCCCAAATATTTAATCTCCTTTTGACAGAATTTACTTTTACTCACATTAATAGTCAATTTGGCTCCCTTCAGGCAAGACGCTACTTGTGACAACAGACTTATGTGCGTATCAAAATCGGAACTACAGATTAGCAAGTCATCAAGATATATAAATACATTTTCACGCAATCGTGAAGGAATGACTTTATCCATGAGCCGACTCATGGTCTGCGGCCCATTACATAACCCAAAAGGCATGTATTTATAGTGATACAACGGTTTGCCCGGTATCACGAAAGCAGTCTTTTCCTTAGATGAATCTGTCAGTGGGATTTGCAAAAATGCGTCTTTAAGATCAATTCCCGTGATAAAATACGTATCCTTGAGCCTACTCAGTAGTCCATTGATGTGAGGCAATGGGTAGGAGTCCTTTTTCGTTACTTCATTTAATTTCCTAGAATCTATGCAGAGTCTAACTTTCCCAGGTTTTCTCACAAGTACTGCCGGTGAACACCATGGAGAATTAGATTCTTCGATAACGCCGAGTTTTAACAACCTATCGATTTCCTGAAACGCTTCTTCCTGTCTGGGAGGGGATAATGGATAATGTTTGCATTTTATTGGAACCGCGTCACCTGTATCAATATGGTGTTGTAATACGTCAGTACTACCTAGACCCAACTTCTCATACGAGGGGAATTCTAAAATTGTCTTTTCCAAAATTAGCCTTTGTTCCGGAGTCAATTCGTGAAAATTTTTCAAGCTTGAGTCTAATGAAATTTCCGAAACTTGAGCAAGATTGGTTGGAATAATATCAGGAGCAAGAGCAAACTCTCTCCAAAAATTAATACCGAAATAAGCATATTGACTAAGTGATGGGACTACATAAAAGGTAATATTCTACTAATACCCTTAAAATATATTGGTAAAACACAAAAGCCTATAACATCCTGTTTGTTACCACTTGCCGTACGTACCGAAGATTTAATCGGAGTATAAGGTATTCCATTCTTCTCCAAAAAGGATAAACAATCTTTGCCTAATGCACAGACATTAGCTCCCGAATCCAGTAATCCTACCAGAGTATCATCATTCACCTTTACTTTCGCAAATGGTCTGTCATCCGACCCATTAAAAACTGTTGACTCTAATAGTTTTCGGAAAAACTTGCGCTTCCTGAACCGTATTCTACATTTTACTATGTTAAACGTGGGTTTGGCTGTCGTTTTTCCTTTCCTCAGTGCATAATCATGACCATTAATAATAAAAGTATCAATACTCGTCTGCCTCAATTCAGGTATGGAAGAGTTCTCCTGAAAATTATCCATTATAGGATATTCGTGTAATTTTTCATATTATCATCGCAAATGTAAAAATCGGGAGTTTGAGTCGAATTTTCCTTAGTAAATGTCCCAGTTGGTATATCAAAACGTTCAATAAAATTAAAATTATCGTCGCTAGAATTAGACTTTAGTTCAAACTCGGGGTTTGTGGGGGTGGACGAGTGTCCCCGGTAGCCATTTCGCCCACTTTCCGGTTTCCCAAAAAAGAATGGTTGTTAGGACATTTAGGCGTTAAGGTACCCTTTTGACCACATTTGAAGCAAAAAGGCTTCTTGATTTCCTCCGAACAATATATATATGAATGGCCAAACTCCAAACAATTCCAACATTTAATGCCAGAATAATCATGGTTGAACTTCCTATTAGGTAATTTCAATGCCTCGACTTGAGGATCTAAATATTCAGACCCACCGTCCTCTGAAGGTAATGTATCGATCTCATTAATGTTTCGAGGCGTTCCCATATTAGATGTTTGAAATTTGGTCTCCCGTAAAACTTTTTCCGCTTTCCGGGCAATGTCTCGAAAATCATTAATATCTCTAGAATCAGAATTAAACATTAAAAATCGTAAGTTTGGGTTCAAATTTCTTTTCATAATATCTATGAGTGTTACATCCGGGAGTGGATTTTGGAGCCGTAAGTTCATGGCTACCACAGAGGCATGGAAATCATCGTAAGTTTCCTTAAATTGTTGCTTTCGCAACGAAATTTTCAGCAGCACCTCGTGGTCGGATTCCAAATGTCCGAACTCTTTAATTAATGCGTTACGCAAAAACGAGTACGTGATATTACGATTCTGTCTACTAAAGAGCCAATACCAGCTCTCAGCACGTCCTTCCAAAAGAATATGGAAATTGGATAACAAATGTTCATCAGAACATTTAGATCGGGTGCAGAGGGTCTCGACTTTAAACAAAAAATCTGAAACAGATCCTGTTCCGTCATATGAAATTTTCCACTTCTCTAATTTCACACTTGTATTATCTACCAACCTATTTTGTTCCGACGTATGATTAGAATTGGGGGTTTGTGAACTGGTAAAGTTATGAAGCATTTCATGGGGTCTATTTGACGACGTAGTTGGAGCGCTACTTATCTGTGATATACTTTCCCGAATTGAGGTTAACTCTCTTCGGAATTCCTCCTGTGTTGTCCTCATCGTTTGCTGCATAAGTGCCAACAAGGAATCGAATGAATTAGTACTATTAGGGTTGGCATTGCTCGTATTTGGAACTATTGGAGCATTACTGCCAGAAGTCGATGCATGTAAGAACGGATCTAAGTTTGGATTAAGGGAAGATCTGCCAGTAATTTCCTCCGGAGCTACCACTGATTGCGGTTGGGAGGCAGAATCTTGATTATCCATTACTACAATATCCTGAAAAGACTTGACGATGACAAATTACCTGAGCTTTGTGCCCTATTGACCTGTGTCCTGGGTGTAGGAGAATGAACTACTTTTGGTTTTGCACCAGAGCTGTCCTGAATATCTATTGATATGTTACTTCTAGAAGCTGATGAGCCTCGTGTCCTAGTGAACGAATTATTCCTAGAACCTCTAGAAGAGTTTCGGGTGTTCATTACAGAACGGACAAAACAAACCTTTTCGCTATAGAATAATATTTAATGTCAAATAATACTTCCTTCTATCTAATCAAAAGTTATGGTAATGTTTCCTTGCAAATAGCAGGAAAAATAGAATATATATATGGTATAATATAAAATATAATATAAAGTATAATGTTCAAAATACAAAATTTAAATCAATAAATAAATTTATAAAATATGTTTAAATGTATAGAAAAAAATCATGAAAATTCAGGGGAATGATAACCACAAAACAATAAAGCAAACATATCAAATCGTGTCATAAGAAGTGATTAAATTTATTTTTTTTTTCTACAAAAAAAAAACTGAAAAGGGTTAAAATGTGCCAATAAATAATAAACTACAACATAAGAACCTTTAAAAAAAAAGACATTTGATTCATATGGACTCGAATATTAGTATTGACAAAAATTCTAACTATCCCTTTACAAAAAAAAAACTGAATAGGTTAAAGTGTGCCAATAAACATAAACTGCAACATATGAACCTTTAAGAAAGACATTTGATTCATATGGACTCGAATATTAGTATTGACAAAAATCCTAGCTATCCCTCCAATGCAACTAAAACCGATATTACATTGACAGTGATAGGACTCTTGGAAAAATAGCACAGATTTCAAGAAGTTAAACCCGTTGGTGTTATGCCTACTAAATCGCAATTAGTTTCACAGAGTGTAAATCCTTTAGAAATCTAAGACTTAAATAGTAAACTAAACACCTAACAAATTCCAATCACCATAACCTATCCCGATTTCAATTATAAAACACTATTATATTATTAATTAATTGAACAATATCAAAAGATGTTTCCGTTGGGCGCCATATATGTTAAGCGTCCCAACATTAGTAATGAAATTTAGTCAACAAGTTATAAAAAACTGTCGACCTTTTCGTTGGGCGCCATATATGTTACGCGTCAGGTTTACAAGAAAAATGAAAATTGTTGTACGAGTTCAATCGCAAACCAAAACTAATAAAATGAGATTAAGAGGCATGTAGAAAGATCTCCCAGCTAGCTATAATTCGAGGCAATGATGAATCTTAACTCATATTACTGCGCGTAATCATATAGCATACTATCCATGCCTTAATATACCTATAGTATGCCAAAATACAAAAATAACAAAACCTGATATTGTCTACGGTTGAAAACTAAACGATGGCCAGTTGTTGCGCCACGTAGGGGTACACTACTTCCCACCCAATGACTTAATGTCAGACGCCTTGACAAGAAAGTACCCATAATTGAACTACCTGTCCCTTTTATATACTCGATTTAACAGACTTTACTCCTCATGTTCTGCGTTGGTTATCATCCCCCTTATTAAAATATTTTAAAATAACATTTGGTTAGACTTACAAAACAAAATTACAAAAATTTATTGGTTTCTGTTCTAGTACTAGGTATATATATGAATTATATGTAATGTTTAAAGATATAATGAATATATATAAATGGGAAAAAATTAATATACATAGTTCACAAATACAATTAATAAAAAAATATAGAAAAGAAAATTGAAGCATTACTTACAATCATGAATGGATTTACTTGTTATAAGTTGTATGTGCTGTCAATTGATGGGCCCAGCAATCACTGCATTACAAGATGTTTCGATTTGTAACATGTTGATAGAATAAATCCTTTTTTTTATGGGTAATTTCTCATTAGATTCTAATTAAATTTTAATATATAATTCTTCAACTTTAATTTCAATATTACATTATTTTCTTTAATTTTAATTTTTTAAATTATAATCATTAAATTCAATACTAAAAATTCTTGGTGAAATTATTCCATTTTTTTTTTTTTTTTTTTTTTAAATACATTCGTTAATAATTTTAATTTCTATCATACGTTAAAAAAAAGAAAATTAATTATTAATTTATTGAACTTCATTTAAAATTTCAAAATATTTAAATTAATTTAATTCTTTTCTGTATTTTTAGTTTAGGTCTTTAATTTATATCATTTTTTTTTTTTTCTTTATATATACGTAAGTATATAACAATATAAACTATTTGTATATAAAATAAATGAAATTATGTGTTACAATTAAAATTATATATGATAATTATAATGTTATGAAAGAGTAAAATATTTTCCTTTTTTTTTTTCTATTTTAATAATCATAATAAAAAGATAAAAATAATAATAGTAATTATAATGCTAAAGAAAAAATTAAAATTAATTCATTTCTTTTCCTTTTCTTTTTGTTTTTTCGTCTTTTTTTTTTTTTTTAATTAATAAAAAGAGAGTGTTGTTGTCTACATTTTAAATATTCTTTTTTTTTTTAGGATAAGGTTAATTTTTATATTACATTTTTAAATTCATTATTTCTTTTCTTTTTTCTTCTGGTTTTAATATTTTATATATTCTGGATAAAATTTAACAAAACATAATTGTTTTTGTTTTAAAAATAATTAATAATATTTCTTCGATTTTTCTTCTTTAAATTTCCAAAAATTTAAAAAAAATATAACGGTTTTTATGTTGTAAAGGTTAATGTTATAAAGAAAATAACAGTAATTTATGTCTTACTACTTAGGACTTTCCACACTTTTTTTTGTTTTTTTTTTTTTTGAAACTTATTAGATTTACTTTTTATATAATATATTTATCATATGTGTAATTGTTCTATATAGCAGCAATAGTATTTAGGTTATTAGTAATATGTTTGTTTGTATAAAATAGTTTTTATTAAAAAGAAATTATTAAATATTTTAATTTTATTTCTTACTGAGTACTTATAATGGTGTTAAAGATGTTCGCCGTTGCTGTAATCTTATGTTTTAAACAATTTCCAATTTGCGATTTGATTGACAATATTATTCTTATTGAAGCGCTCTTCGTCTGGTTGTAGAAAAATAATGAAGAAACATCTATATGTTGTATTACTTGGATTTTAGGCCTTTCTCATTGCCTTGTATATTATTATTGGAGGTTTTTAGTACTAAACACACTATAATTTTAAGTTTTGTTATGTGGTTTATTATAAAATTACTTTAAAATAAGTTCTTTAAATTCGATATTTTTCCTTTTTCTTCTTTCCGAGTAGAACTGTACCTCTCAAAATCCAATTTGCCAATGAATTGTTTTACGCAAAAACCTGAATCTAGTGGCGTGAAACTTTAAAATATTTGAAATAAAGTCCCGTTATTGTCTTTAAAAAAAATGTATATATACTTATTCCTTAAATAGGGACGAGATGAAATATGAAACATATTTTGCTTTCTAAAGTCAAATTGAAAAAACAGGGATGGAAAATACAGTGCCCATAAGATTTACTTAATATTTTTTTATAAGAAAAAACCTTATTTTCACCCAAATGGTAGTTAGTTTTAGGTAATCCTCCAATAATAAGCAGGTAGGTTATCAGGTAGGTGAATTTTATCCATATATTTGTTATAAATTAAATGTAAAGTAAATTTTATATACAATTACAAATCAACATTCATAGAACTCCTATAACCAGCTCTGACTTCATTTCACACTTCTCTCTGCTCTAACAAAAAAAACCTTTCATATATGAAAAGAGAAACGCAATAAGCATTCTCTTTCATAACAAAATGCATCAACAACAACGACCTAATGCTCAAACTCTCAGTATGTCCAGCCATACACAAAGAAACAAATGAAATGAAATGAATGCAAGTAAAGAGAACTGTTTACTCTTCAATATGATCAAGGCGATTTAAAGAGTAATAATTCTCTATATTTTTCTTTCCCCTTTTCCTTTTTTTTTCAACAGAAATGAGTGTTAAAGTTTCACCTTGAACTTGAAATAAAATAACTTCGTGGGGAATGAATCCCAACTACCAATTACGAACGGCGAGCAGGAGAAAAAAAAATCGTTCAACAAAAAAAAATCGCAACAGTAGCTATGCGGAAAGAATTCGGCTTCCATTTAAAAACTTTTGTCGTGGATGCAGATCCTCTGAAGAAGAGGAAGCTGTTATTCCCTTTCATTGTCAATGCATATCTCTTAGGAGGTGCAGATTTAAGTTATTTGGCTTTCCATTGATATCAAGGACATAGTCTTGTTCATCAAGCTTTCGGGCTGGTTTTCCAACCTGCGATAGTCGTACTTTGTATGGGCAGCCCGTGCGCTAACCAATTTCTCCCTTTTGTTTTCGAGGGACTTGGTTAGTACAGGGACTGTATTCACCTGTGGCGTCACAACGGCCTGCTATGCGTGCTCAAGTGACCTTTTGTTATCAAGGCTACCACATTAACATAACCTAGCCTAATCTAAGTAAGTAAGCATATGCAAAGAAGGAATATTGATTTCGATTGATTTACTTTTACTGAAGGTATGCTTTAATGCAAAGGCGCCGTTAATAGGATATATTTTTGAAAGATCTGAACATCAATGACATGTGGTTTCAGCAGAACGGTGCTGCAATAGTACCACAAAGCATAGAGGTTCTTAAAGCCAACGTAACTCACACTGATTTAAGAGGGGCCAAGTCTTTGAAAATTAGGCATTTCGTATGCGTTGCCTGGAAAAAATTCGGGGCTAGCATTGGAACGATGTTATACTCCACATATAAATGCGTAAATAGGTCTTACAAATGAGTAAAAAATTTCAAAAATAATGTTGTACTTCTGCTTTCCACTACCCCTCTAGGGATCATATGGCTTCCACAAAGCATTACCATTCATGACGCGATTCTCCGCCATTATTTTTGCGCCTTATCATGTCAGGTCGTTATGTTTTAGTTCCTGTAGAACCGTGCGTGCGTTTCCAGGTGTTTTTTTTTTCTTTGGTCTGGCATGGTTTCTTGAGGTTTGGGAATTCCACTCTAGCGCTATTTTTTAAATATTGTCGGGGTTATTTCTCGATGTGTGATCGATCCACCCTAATCTTTTCTGTTTGATCTGCTTGTGGATGGGTGTGTTCCTCCTCTGTGAGAGTCCAGAGATCTGCGATAGTCCGGTTGATGGTGTTCGTCCGAAATATTCTGCATATGATTTATAGGCATTTTTTGAGAAATACCTGAAGTTTTTGAGTAATGGTGTTAGAAAAGGCCAAGTTTCGCTACTATATAGTAATGTTGACTTTATACAAGCTTTAAATATTCTTAGCTTGGTACGCCTCTGTTTCTGCGCCGCTGTTTGTTGTCATAGTACTGCCTAGATAGGTGAAGCTATAGACGTACTCGACAATTTGACCCTGTAGCATGATGTTTTCTGTGCTAGTGTTATTAATTTTCATGGCCTTGGGTTTCTTGATATTTATCTCAAGTCCAACGTTGCAGTCCTATCTTTCCAGGTGTTCAAAATTTGACTGCATGTTGGAAACCTTGTGCGTGAATAGACAAATATGTTGCGCACTAAATTATTTGTATTTAAACTTAAAATTATGAGATGCTTAACAAACACAACTATACGAAAACGGCTTAAATTACTGAACTACAGTAAGACCCCGCTAAAGAGTTCCAGCGCTAAACGGAACAGCGTTTAATGAGGCAATTTTATAAATGCTTTCGTACTGTGATTGCGACTTCGGAAAATACAGTTGGAATCTTACTTTCTGGACAGAGTAACAAAAGAGCATTGAATAAGATGCATAGTATCCACCGTCGCTCTATATTGTGGACCGCTTTTGGATGCTGGATTGCCGTTTCATGGAATCCAAATAATATTGAAACAGTGTTAAGATTACACTCCCCTTTTCCCATGTATAAATGTAATAGCCTACATACAAAGATGGTACATGTACGTATGTACGTATGTATATATTATTATTCTCTAGATTCTTGGAAACGATTTGAATATAATTTTTCTATGTGGCGCCTCTGAATTTTCAATCAATCAGACTAATTTTTGATTAATCGTTTAATAAAACACTTGATTTCACACATTCAATGTAAACCTGCAAGCAGACATAAATAATATTCATGAATACATAATGAATACATAAATTATGCTAATTTCGTATTTGAACACTTAATTAGATGAAATCGATTAATTTTTTTTGTCGTCATGTTATTTTATGAATAAAATGAAATTGTTTTAATGAATGAATGAATGAATTTTTGTTTTTAATGATTTAAGACTGTTCCAGCACTGATAAGCATTTTAAAAATTTTGTGTATGCAGTGCTTAATCATATTGATTCTTATCGGGCTTCAATTAGTGTTATTAGTAATGGGTGATTTTTTAATAGCTATAGGAAAATTTTTCAAAAAAAAAAAAACACATAAAATTCAGAAAAATTTATGAAATCTTTATTTGAATCGATAGTACGGCCCGTATAATTTAATGTTTGAAGATTATTTCATGCAAATGTTGACTACGACTGGGCCTCAAATGGTCCATCGCCTTAGTCCAATTTTTCATACTCTTTCCAACATTTCGGCCAGTATCTCATGAATAAATGCTTCAATGCTGTCTTCCAATACGTCAATTGAAGCGGGCTTGTCTGTATAGACATGAGCCTTAACATAGCCCCACCAAAAATAGTCTAAAGGCGTTAAATCGTACGACCTAGGCGGCTAATTGACCAGTCCCGAACGTGAAATAAAATGTTCACCGAACTCGCCTCTCAATAAGTCCATTGTAATGTTGTTACGTGTGCTGTGTGGCATGTGCCAAGTCAAGCTCTTGCATTTTGGGCAAAAAAAAAAGTTGAATATCATCTCACGGTAGCGCTCACCATTCCCAGTTATGTTACGATTTGCAGCATCTTTGAAGATGTACAGTCCCCAGTGATACCACCAGCTCATAAACCCCACCAAACTGTGACTTTTTCTCGATGCATTGGTAGCTTTTGCAATGCTTCTGGCTGATATTCACTTCAAAATCGACAATTCTGCTTATTTACGTATCCATACACACATAATTGGTCATTAAAACTCTTCAGTCAGGATTATTGATCTAGTTTCTCACACTACTTATGTTGTGTGTGTTAATTTTATACATAAGGGGCAAGACCTACAGTTTCAAGTCGATTCCGGGCGATAGATTTTTGAGAAACTTTTCATGACAATTTTATTTACTCTCAGAGTTTTTGCCAGAAATCTGCTGAGAAGAAATCCCTGAAAAAATACTTTTTGTATTTTCTTTTGATGTCTGGCCTGGGACTCGAACCCTGGCTTTAGGTCTAATAAGCCAACAAACTACCTGCTAGACTACGGGGACTTTAATATATATCAAAAATATGTCAGGAATATTTCATGTACCCTCTCTCTTGCTGTCAACGAGATTGGGTTACCCTATAATACATAAATAATTGGTCTCTACTACAGTATAGCGACTTACAGTTCCTGTAGAAATCTTGTGCCGGAAGGTCAAGTTTATCGGTATGCCTACTAAAAGTACAGTGGCCCACTTCGCCTTTTCGAAATCACTATAAAATATGTCTTTCACACTCTTTCTCATTTTTTTATCGTTTGTTGTTGTATTTTTGTTTATTTGTTTACCATTTTTTTCTATGCTGGTGTTTGTTGTTATTATATTAAGCAGTATGATAATTTGTAAACAAGTTTGTTTAATACATTGTTTTGGTTTTTGTAGCTACTAGACCACTATCTACTAGACCTCGGCGACTTCATAAACGTATCCATTAAGCCAAAAATGAAGTTCATCAAAAATTCTGCTTTGCGGTAGGTCGTTCGGCTTTAAGTCTTCCACCAGCCATATTTTGAAAGGCTTCACACACCTAAATCCTTCCGCAAAATATTCCACGTTGTTAAGTAACAGGTGCCCAATTGCTGCGAACGGCGACGAATCGATAATTGATGGTGGTCATCATTAACACTGGCCGATACAGCTACGATATTTTCTTCAGTTTGCACTCTACGTAAGCGTGTTGGCGGTTTAATGTCCATCAATGTTAACTTGGTGCGAAATTTAGTCACAATAGCCCGAATTGCCGCTTCAGTGGGTCAATTAAACTGACCATAAAATGGAAGAAGCGTGCGTTAAACTTTCTTAACAGAGCACTCATTTTGATTATAAAATTCAATAATTTGCAAGCGTTGTTCGTTTGTAAGACGATTCATGGTTAAATTATATACCAAACTGAAGATGTTTGACAGTGAAACAAAACACGAAACGTGCGTGAGCTATTTAAACCAGCGTTGGCAAAAAGAGGTCGTCGTGGTCCATAGGGTAGTATGTTGACTTATTAGACAAAAGGCCCGGGTTCGAATCCCAGGCCAGACATCAAAACGAAAAAAATTTTTTGGCGACTTCCTCTCAGCAGATTTCTGGCAAAGACTCTGAGAGTAAAAATTGCCATGAAAAGCTTCTCAAAAATCTGTCGTTCGGAGTCGACTTTTAAACTGTAGGTCCCGCCACTCATGTATAAAATTAACGCACACAACATAAGTGGTGTAAGAAGCTAAGTCGTAATCCTGACTGAAGGGTTGTAATGGCCAATTATGTATGTATGTATGTTGGCAAAAAGATAATAGCTAAAAAAATTACCCGTTATATTAAGTATCAATACAGTGTACGATTTAGGGAAATTCTAATGGTATCGCGTAATGATGAAGGCATAGCACCGTCCATTTTATAGTCACCTGCAGCAACTCTTTTCCTTACCGTTCGCATCTTCCCTTTTTCCATCTTTCCTAAACTAGCACAATGCACTGCAAGAGTAGGGGCCATCACCTGAGTGCTGGTTTTATATAAAAAAAAAAAAATACTGAAACAGCGTTAAGCGGGGTCTTACTGTATTCAAAAAAAACATTGAAAACTTTTATGAAATGTTATGTTTCAAATGTTGATGAATATGCAACACAATACAATGCCCCCGCTATCTATCTATCCCTATACGTTGGCTGTCATAATTAATACATTTTAATAGTTTCGCTTAAATGATCAATTATATTTTAATTAATTCTAATTATTCCGGTTTACAGATGTTTAATTCATGACAACAACAATAGAAACAATAATAAACATTAATAAAATTAATATAGAAAAAAAAAACAATTTACAACTGTTGTATCCTATTTTTTTTTATTGAATTGAATTGATTGGCATTATTTTGATGTGAAACTATTTTCATGTAAATGAAAACCACAATAAAATATTACAACAAAAAATTGTTTTTTTTTTTTGTAGTTTCCATAATACAAAACTAGAAAATGTTAAAAACAATTGAAAAAAAAAGAAAATGTGAAGAAAAGAAAACATGAATATTGTATTAACGGAAATGCTTGCTTGGATTTGAAATCGAAAATAGAAATTGTGGAAACAAGTGCGCGTATATTATTCGTATATTTACCCCCCTCAAGTTGAAAATGTTTTCCGTAAAATGTTTAATTAATTAAGAATACAAAAAAAAAAAAAAATAGACTACAGTGAACTCGCGTTAACGTGAACTAATTTTTACCAAGGCAGTTAGATCACATTTTCGAAATTGTTCACGTTATCGAGTACCCAAATTAAAAACAAAATATGACCATATTGTTCATATTAAACTACAGTGAACTCGCGTTAACGTGAACTAATTTTTACCAAGACAGTCAGTTAACATTTTCGAAATTGTTCACGTTATCGAGTACCCAAATTAAAAACAAAATATGATCATAAATTGAATATGAAAAATGATATTTTAATAAATAAAAAATCATCGGTGTCATCTTTGTCCGAAACTAAATTTAAAATACTTTCCAGGAATTGTTTAAAGTTTTTTAGTCAAGAACTCAGTAACCTAAGGCCAAAAATTCTAACAAAATTTTCCGTTTTAAATTTGTCAGTTAAAGTCTACCTCTTTAACAAAACATTGATGGAACCAGTCATAAAAAATTTTACGTGTCATCCATGTTGACTTGAAGAATTTTCAATTCTCTGGACAAGTAAAGTTTTTGAAACTTCGTGGATATTTTTAGATTTCCCAATTACCAATAAATTAAGTTAAGGGTGTCAGTCCCCGACAAATTTGAACAACTCATGAAAATTAATCGTTAGGTTAGGTTAGGTTAGAGGACGTGTACTTGTCAATTCTGACAAGTACAGTACTCGGTGGTCGAATTGACCCATTGTACTACATCCTAGCTTCTCACACCACTTATGTTGTGTGCGTTAATTTTATACATGAGTGGCGGGACCTATAGTTTAAAGTCGACTCCGAACGACACATTTTTTGAGAAGCATTTCATGGCAATTTTTATTCTCAGAGTTTTTGCCAGAAATCTGCTGAGAGGAAGTCACCGAAAAATTATTTTCAAATTTTCGTTTTGATGTCTGACCTGGGATTCGAACTCGGGTCTTTCGTCTAATAAGCCAACACACTACCTACTAGACCACGGCGACCTCAAAAAAAATTAATCGTTGTTCCTCCATCTTAGCGCCTGGAGCACTTTCCAACAGTGATGCCAAATAAGTTTTATATGGCAACTGTTTCCAATATAAACCGGATTCATCAGCATTATAAAGTTCTGCGATTTTTTGCTTTTAACTTTTCCTTAAATGGGTCAACAAATTGCGCCTGCGCAGAAAGCTTTCCTCTGGAAAATTTTGAAGGCGAACACCAAGCCTTTATTCAAATTTTCGAAACCATCCGTCACTGGTGTTCAAATCATGATAATTTTCTTTAATTTGATCGTGAATTTCTAAAGATTTCACAATTTAAAAACAGATTAGAAAAAGAAAAACTATAAAAAAGTGTTCACGTTTAAAAATATTTCTGTGGAAAAATAAATTTGTTCATGTTTCTGAGACACACTTTCACCTTCTCGCGAGTTCACTGTGTCCGCAATCAACGTCGTACACACTGTACATTATAATATGCAAGCGCATAGCTGTCAGATTTGGCGATTTATCGTAATTTTGATGATTTTATGCTCAAAAAATATGACGATGATTTATGCCCATATTTTGACGATTTTTAGAAATTAAAAATTTACATCATATTCTCTACCTGAGTACGTTAAAAGCCACATTAAGCTTTACATTTACTTTGCAGTTATTACTATCGGAAATTTAAGTGAAGATTTTTCTAAATCTTATGTCTTTTTCATCGTCTGGCCCATCGGCCACATACGAACGTGCTCGCCGAGAAAGGCAATTGTTACATAGAAATACAGTATTCCCTCGATTTACGTCGTCTCGATTTACGTTGATTCGATTAATGTCGTAAAAAATTTTGTGTCCTTCAGCTTCGATTTGCACTGTCATTCGATTACATCGCCTCTGTTGTTTATAAACAGGGGAATTCCCTCTTTAACAAAAATTCAATACATAGAATAAAAATTTAATTATTTTAGTTCATTTTTTTTTTGTAAAATATACATAAATAAATGCAGTTATTTGAAATTCGATTTACGTCTTTTCAATTTACGTCGCTTTTTTCCGGAACATTTTACGGCGCAAATCGAGGGTATACTGTAATGATTCTCGGGAACAATTCCCTTATTTCGCTCGAACATAATCCGTTGTAATAGCGATAGAACAGTGAAACACCAACCACATTGCAACGATGCTTCAATGAATCAATGGAGTTCGATACCCTACCGCCATTAACGGGAAACATCGCCCTCGTTTGTACGCGGTCGAGATGTCTTAAAAAATACGTTGAGGCAGCGGCCTATACATAAGCTATATGTAAGTGGTGTAAATAGCAAGAAGATTAGTAGAACAGAAGTATTTATTGCACTCTCTTCAGAAGCTAAAACACTCAAAAATGTGTCGGTTCTAGCGATTTTGTGACGATTATTTTTATAATTTCCATGAACAACTTTGACGATTTTGACGATTTTTTTTTCTAATATTTGACGATTTGACGGTTTATTCATTTGGCAGCTATGTATACAAAACAAAATTATGGTTCTACTGTTTTAATATTTTTACACTTTGACTTCGAAATTTATTAAGATTATATCAATGCCTCCATTCTATAACATTTTAAGTTGAAAAACTGTATTTTGAGTTATGAGCTCTCAAAGTTTTCACGCGACATACGACTATATGGATATTCTAAGTAGATTTTTCCCTATAACTTCGGAATGGATTGGTGCATCTTAACCAAATTTTTATAATATTTAAAAGTACAAGTAGAATACAACAAAGCAAGAACATTAAAAACGTGCTAAGTACATTTAGAGCATTAAAGAATGGAGGCGTCGATATAGTGTTTTCGCTATTGTTTGTAGTAGTTTGATAGCCACTTTAAGTTCAACGACCAACTCAGTATTATTACTTAATCTTCACGGAGTTCAAATAGCAAATCGAAACGAAATGTTCCATACCATACCCACTCACCTTATTTGGTGGGCCCGTTAAAAGTTTAAATTTAAGAATGCCATTAAACACAAACGGTTTAAAATTTTACCAAGTTTATTAAGTTAGGAATTGAATATTATTTCATTCATATAGTTACTGTGACTGGCCTCACAGTAACTCATTCAATAGCAACAATTTTTGTGCACTATTTCGGCAGTGGCATCACGAATGTTGGCCCTTAAATGCTCAATTGTCTTATACTACAGAACCATAAAAAATTCATCATTTCGAATGCTCTTCATTTTAAAAATATAATGTTATCAACCGATCTTTCAAAATAAATAAAACTGTCGATGAGATCTCACACTCGCTTGAATCTCTTTAAATTTAAAATAGGAAGCACTTAAAAAAAGACTTAGAGCTTCAAAGCGAAGCACTTTCTAGTACAAAAAAAGACTCATTTATTTTATGATTTGGCAACTTCGAGATTAGTTGTAGTTGATTGGTTGTAGTTGTTGTTGTTGTCGTTGCAGTTACTCTATTCATTATTATCCCTTATGGTGTTTCTATGTAGGCTTAGTACTGTGATTTTTATTCTATAATTTTTTTCATATTTCGTTATTAATTGTTATTGTTTTTTCTCCTTTTTTTTAGAACAAATGATAAACACTTCCAGGATTCGTAATAGTAAAGGGTAAGTCAAAAATTTAATTTAAAAAATGCAATCAAACAGAAACTGTTAACATAGGCAATATATGAAGCCCGATATCTCAAGTTCCAAAATTATTTGGGAGATAAGACTTATTGTGTTTTATTGGGGACACCTAAGGCTACAATATGTATATAGTGGGATATGTGCACAATATCCATCATCTCACCCAGACACTGTTAGCATAGGCAATATTTGAAGCCCGATATCGCAAGTTCCAAAATTATTTAGGAAATACGACTTATTGGGTTTTATTAGGGGTACCTTATGCAAGAATTTCTTTATAGTAGGATATGTGCAGCAAGTCCCATTATTCCACAATAGCGTTCAAACCCTTATCCATCATCCCACCCAGACACTGTTAGCATAGGCAATATTTGAAGCCCGATATCTCAAGTTCCAAAATTATTTAGGAGATACGACTTATTGCGTTTATTAGGGATACCTTAGGCTGCAATTTGTATATAGTGGGATGTGTGCAGCAAGTTCCACAATATCCATCATCCTACCCAGATAATCTGATACAATTTTTGTCGATGTTTTTTAATTTTCAAAAGAATTACCGAATTACTAGAGCAGCTGTTCCATTCAAGAATGTGTGGAGCACAATTTTAGAGGAATAGAATAGATGTTCCTTCTGTTCTGACTGTTCTAAATAGTCAATGCAATATCGGACTTCTTGGTCAGGTTAGAAGATCTGCCAAAAAAGACCACATCACCGGTTCTCTACGTACCATTCCTACAAAAACATTGAACTCACAATACTTAAATCGTTCTCTATGGCGCTTCTTGCTACACAAGCAGCCAAACTTGTCACAAACAGACTCAAAGCTTGGACACTTTTCATTTTGGAAGTTGATATCTCAGCACATCTGAATATTGATTATCTCCCTAGGGAATATTATTTAGTCAGGAGATTTAATTTTCTAACTATTTCTAAACCGCTTAATAGATCTTTATCAACGGCGCTCCTTTCACCTGTATTTCAATCCTTTCTGATCAAGTGAATTTGCTATTAGATCCCTCTCTCTTACAGCTGTGTCTTGTGAGGTGAAGATTTATGTTATTTGGATCTTTATCCTCAGCCTCCTTAACGGATATCAAGGATATAGCTTTCACGCTGATTTCCAGCATAGGGTAGTTTAGTAGTGCTTTAGTGTGCAGCCCTTCCGCTAACCATCTAGTACATCGATAAGTTTGGAGGAATTCGGTTAGTACAGATATCACAATGGGCCGCTATGCTTGCTCACGTGAACTTTGGTATCAAAGTTATCACTTCAACCTATGTACCTACTGTATACACACAGTCTCCTCTGGTGGGAGAATCGTGATAATAGTCCAGCACTCTACTCAGTAAAATACCATGGCTCTGGATTATTAAATTTGTGACTTCGAAGTATTGATGTTTTGTGGACATTGATTAATAAAAAGAAACCCACGAATTTTCAAACATCGATGCATATTGACCATCACTAGTATAGTAACCAAGAAACCATTCAAATACAGCCCCGTCCCCTAGAGATTAATCCCGAACGAGTTGTGTATTGAATTAAGAATTTTTAACAATTTGAATGCATTACAAAGCCTCACACACAGTCGGACTTGACTTGTTTCATTTTCATTCTGTTGATCGTTTTATGTTTTTTTGTTGTTTCAAATAAAAATTTATAAAATATTATACGACGCTGTTGAATATTTCATTGGTTAATTAAATAATTTGTATTGAATAACACGATGAATTATACGAAATTGAATAATTTGTTTTATTAGGTAACTAAACGCCACTGGTTTCTGTTTGTTCATAACAATTGGCAATTTATTGTAAGGTTTGCCTAAAAAAAAAAGTTTCTGTTTTTGTCATTAAATCAGAAGCTGGGAAGAGAAACCTGCGGAGTTAAGTACTAAAATGTAAAATGATATAAAAATCTGGTTATTTATTAACAGAATTTATATCGTGATATTGATATTCAAACTTTCATTCTTTCTTGCTATAACGGCAAGTCACATAAGGCTTTGAATAGCGTTATTCTAGATAGATAGGTAGGTACGGGTGGCTGCCCATCCAAGAAAATTTTTTGGATGGAATCACTTAGGCCGCATTGGGCCCATTGTGCTGCGACAGTTATTTATTATCCCCTAGTCTTGAAACCACTTGGAGCTCCTAATGGAGCGATTCAAGCTGTTAATGTCAATCCTTGACAGTTCCTCCAGATAATCCATGTAGTAAGTTCCCAAGTACTTTCTTCTCCTTTGGCAAAGAGGGACAGTTTCCTTTTCGCCCTCAGCTCTGCAAAAGCCATTAGCAAGGTGTCTAAGACCAAGGTGCCTCGCATTCGTACCCATAATGCAATGCCCCATAATGACACCAAAAAGTACACTGAGCACGCCTCTTTTGAATTTAAGTAAACTCATTGTGTGCCCCTCATCCAGCCTTGACTAGATTTTACAAGCCGTTCTACCCGTGTCCAACGCCGCCAACCTGTCTTTGACGGAATCGACGATTGCATTATCAATTATGAGCTTGCAGATTCTCATAGGGATGTCCAGTTTCGAGAACTCATCGGAGAGTTTGATGGTCGTTACATTTACCCGGAATACCACTGTGCCTCGTTACCCATACGATATGGATCCGCTATCTTGTCAAGATATCTGCTCCGACAGCCGTACACCGTCTTAGAGTTCATTGCATAGGAACCTAGAGCCTTAATAGACGCCTGACTATCAGAAAGTACCCGGTACCCATACGATATGGATATCATATCGTTCCGCTATCTTGTAGAGATATCTGCGACAACCGTACACCGTCTTGGAGTTCATTACATTGGAACCTAGACCCTTAATAGACGCCTGACTATCAGAAAGTAGCCGGTAGCCTTACGATATGAATATCATATCGTTCCGCTATCTTGTCGAGTTATCTGCTGCGGCAGCCGCACACCGACTTGGAGTTCATTACATTATAACTTAGAGCATTGATAGACGCCTGACTATCAGAAAGTATTGTGACGTTCCGTTTGGAGATCCTTCCGTCCCCAATAATTTTCGCCGTAGCCTATATTGCCACCACCTCTGCCTGAAAGACACTGCAGTGGGCTGGCAGTCTTATAGACTGGGATATTCCAACTGATTCCGAAAAAATTCCACTGCCAACAGCCCCATTCTAAGCCGGTATTCTAAGCCAAGATATTTATTTTATTCTGAGATCATGAAGTTCATATCATATTAAGAAAATATCAAACGAAAGGCTAAAGTTTAGATAAAATCTTTCTAAGAGAGGACGGCCAATACTTGTTGTTATCCATCATGACGAAAGATCTTTAACTGGATGTATACTCTGTTGCAGTTTTCTTTTTCGCCGAGGAGGGGTAAATGTACCTAACCGCACTATAGAGGAAGTCATCATATCCTCCGTGTGTGAGACCTTTACCCACTAAATCTCTCCTCGTCTTATGGACTGTAGTGATTACGGTGGTATTACTTCGGACTGGAGTGATTTTGCGTGCTCATATCCGCATACGGATTGCGTGTCGAAAGTTGAGGAGAAATCTGAGTGTCTCCACTATTCCTTTCGTCCAGGTCCCTATTTCGAATTTTGTTTGACCCGTATGCCAATATCATCTATACACGCGTGCCTACATATCCTGCAGCCTCACGATCTCTATTCTTGAGTCTTAGAATGCGCTTCACGTAATTCGCCACTGAGGCCCAATTTTCTCTATTCACAATTATAATCCCGACAATTTTAGCGGCCGTAATCGTTCAGAACGATAGCTCTGCCAGCGTGCACATTCGAAAACAGTGTGTTCTGCATCAACAGTTAATTGCCCTTCCTCGTAAAGACAGTAAGGGAAGGTGGTCTTTCATATCCTATGTTGATATTTCCGAAAACATCTGTGACCCGATAGCATATGTGTCACGTATTAATTTGCCTTTCCAACTTTTGCGACCAATCCATGGTCTTATGTCCGGAATATGTTTCGCCGTCCGTCTACCTCTATCTTTATCGTTCTACCTTCGTTGCGATTTTAAAATGGTGTTTTCCCTGAAGTGAGCGGTTATGTGATTTCTAGCCTATTCCGCCTTATAATTGTCCATCCGCTCTGCTGCCAGTAGATCTACAGGGATTGTACCTGCTATCACTAGTTACGGCTGGAGTGGGAACTGTACGATACTCTGTTGTAGTATGCTTTGCAGTATTGAAGAAGCTTTCAGCAATGTACGATCCGTGTTCTAGATTGAACGGATACTGAGTAATGAGGTATTTTCAGCTGGGTTCAGCGCAGGGAGTCATATTGCCTTCACTTTTGTGAATTACTATGATACATAATTTCCTGCGTACACTAACCTATCAAGGAATGGAAAGGAATCCCAACCAAAGAGAAGGCAAAAATGATCTCCACGTTCTACACATTTGGGCAAGACCGATTTTCTTGTTCCCTAGATCTACTTGTTTATAACTTTACGTTTACGTTAAGACAATCCTTGCTTCATGGACAAGGAGTTCAAGATATCAAAGGGGTTACAATATCTAAGAGGTATTATGAATCATAGATCAGCAATGAATCATTTATCCGCTACTCATAAGCGCTCATGCAATTTTGAGTATGAATGAATCAACAGAATTAAAATGCAACTACTCTGATTCATTCGTACTCGCTACAACATTGAGTAACAATAGTAGCAATGAGTATAAGTACAACGTTGACATCAAACCCACAATATTCTAAATATGTTTGATTCATACGCCTACTCATTCTGATTCATAAATTTAGAAAAGGTTATAATACTTATTGATTCGAGTCGCTCGAATAATTCATCAAAATTTACAGCCTTTATTGTTGTTGCATGTACAAACAAAGAAGAAAGGAAAGACAAAGACAACAAGCAAAGCATACACTCAATCTTCTTGTGAGTATTGTAGTGTTCGTATACGAATCATACTTATTTTGTGCTTCGTGTAAATGTTAAGTAGAGACGAGTCGAAGTCTATAACATCATGCGTATTGTTAAGTATGAGTACGACGGCAAGTACTTCCAACTTAGAGACGAGTCGAAGTCTATAACATCATGCGTATTGTTAAGTATGAGTACGACGGCAAGTACTTCCAACTTTGAGTAGGAGTAGCATGAGTATGTTATGTTATAATAAGTAAGAATGCGTATAAGTATCAGAAATTACAAGTATGTCTCGAATCTACTCATCGTTTTGAATACTCGTTGCTGATCTCTGTTATGAATTAAATGAAGTCACCGTAGTCTGCTAGATAGTGTGTTGGCTTATTACACTGAAGGCCCGAGCTCATACCCCATATCAGATATCAAAACGAAAATATGAAAATATTTCTTCGTCGACTTCCTCTCAGTAGATTTCAGGCCAAAAATTTTAACAGTAAATGAAATTGCCATGAAAATAGCTTCTCAGAAATCTAACGTTCGGAGTCGAGTTTAAACTGTAGGTCCCGCCACTCATGTATAAAATTAACGCACATAACATAATTGGTATGAGAAACTAGGTCGTAATCCTGACCAAAGGCTTGTAATGAGCAATTACGTATGTATGAATTAAAAGCTATGATGGAGTATTAAATGGCTGTGGTGAAGACATATAAATATCAATCAGTACGTTCTAAATGAGGATTCTATCCAATTCAGGCATCGGCTGATGTAGTATAGTGAACTTCCTCTCTTAAGAATACTGTTCAGGGTTTATTAGATATTTTGTCCGATAATACAAGGATTACGATCTAGCTTCTTAACACCACTTATGCTGTGTGTATTAATTTTATAATGGAGTAGCGGGACTTGTAGTTTAAAGTCGACTCGTGTGTAGGGATTCACCATCATGGCGGTCAGGGGCTTTCATCTCCTATGCAAAAAAGGAGTGAGTAAGTCAAGTTTTTATTTCTTTTATTGCAAATTTTTGTTTTGATTTTAAAAATTTAATAAGTTAACCTGATTAATTGCTGCTTTTAATTTTTTAATTGTTTGCATTTATAAATGAATTCATCATTGTTTGTTTAATTAATTAAAAAAAAAATTTAAAACACAATTGTTGTAGAAAAATTTGAAATTTTAAAAATAAAAACTTGTTTAAACGGCTGTTTAAGTACTCTAAACATGGTCATAAAAATGATTGTCTTATGAATAAATTTTATTTAATTTAATTTAATTTTTTTTTTATTTATTTTTAACGATTTATTTATGTTTAGTTTTTTTTTTTGTTATATGCACGTAAACGTCATTTAATAATTTAAAAATAAAAATCTTATAAACTCGCCCATATTTTTAAAATTCATCTCGTCATTAAACAAGTTTTAAGTGATTTTTTTTTTTATAAAAATTTGCCATAAAAATATTTATAAAATGAATTCCATACTCATTTCAAACTAGGTTTGAAATAAAGACATAAAATGAACAACTTTTTTAAGCAATTGTTTGAATAAACTTTTATGCACTGAAATCTGTTTATTAATTGGCTGTGATTGATTATTGAAGTCACACATGCAGAAAACTAGTTCTAAACGACATCAACTCTCTGGGGATGGCTCCTATTCATGCAGTGCATTGTGTTGGAATCCGAAAAATAAATTATACGAGGGATATGTAGCCATAGCTGCCAGATTTGACGATTTATCGTCATTTTGATGATTTTGTGCTCCAAAAATATTATATTGACGATGTGACGACGATTTATGCCCTTATTTTGACGATTTTTAGAAATTAAAAATTTTCGTCATATTTTTTAAATTATAAGAGGGATATGTAGCCATAGTTGCCAGATTTGACGATTTATTGATTTTGTGCTTCAAAAATATCATATTGATGATGTGACGACGATTTATGCCCTTATTTTGACGATTTTTAGAAATTAAAAATTTTCGTCATATTTTTTACTTTTTTTTTTTTATAAAACCAGCACTCAGGGGATGACCCCTACTCATGCAGTGCATTGTGCAGGTTTTTTAGGAAAGGTGGAAAGAGAGAGGGAAGATGCGAATGGTAAGGAAACGAGTTGCTGCTGGTGACTATACAATGACCAGTGCTATACCTTCACCATTAGACAGTCTACAGCAATCGTCCCCATGAAAGCCACTTTAAAGCCACTTGCTATGAATACTTTCTCAGAAATCTGTTGTTCGGAGTCGAATTTAAACTGTTAACCCCAATACTCACATATAAAATTAACACACATAACATAAGTGGACTGGGAATCTAGGACGTAATCCTAACTTAGATGCCCAATTATGTATGTATGTAGGACATCAAGAATTTCTGCCGCCTCCCAATATTTAGTTACAGATGAGGAAATATTGAAGTCGCAGTGGTCTAGTAGGTAGTGTGTTGGCTTATTAGACGTAAAAGCCAGGCTTCGAGTCCCAGGCCAGACATCAAAACAAAATACAAAAAAAAAAGTATTTCTTTGGCGATTTCCTCTCAGCAGATTTCTGGCAATAACTCTGAGAGTAAATAAAAATAGCCATGAAAAGTTTCTCATAAAATCTGTCGTTCGGAGTCGACTTTAAACTGTAGGTCCCGCTACTCATGTATAAAATTTACACACACAACATAAGTGGTGTGAGAAACTAGGTCAATAATCCTGTATGTATGTATGAGGAAATATTGATTATAGTTCGGATGTGAGTTATTCACTCATACAAAGGCTCTATGCTTATAACTGCAAAGGACCCGGTCTACTACCCAAAGATAATGAATGACATATACTACTGGGATCTGTAGAAAAATAGATAGGGTCAGACGTTGTTGAAAGAGGATTAATAATAAAAATATGAAATAGACTTGGAGAAAGAACAGAGCCTCTCCATACACTTGAAGTCAGTCTGAACTCATCTGATGGAATCCCATCAATAGCGACTCGTATAGTCTAATTCTTTAGACTGTTCGAAGTAAATCGACAGAAGTAACTGCCATCACTTCTTTTTTAAACTCTGGTCGACAATTTTCGTTATTGACTTTATGAATATGATTTTTAGCATATATCTGTAGCAGCTAGGTGTTGTAGGTTGAATTCGATATATAAATCTGACCCGATAAACACAAAATCAAGAACTTAAATTCTTTCAAGACCTTGAATATTGGGTAAATGAAAATGTCGTTTACTATATCAGATATCTCAGAAATACTATATGTTTCCTGAATTATCGGGGAATACGGATATAGTAAGAGATTCCTGATAGATCAAATTTTCTCCGTATAAACCCGGAAATTTAAGTCGGCATAGTCTAGTAGGTAGTGTGTTGGCTTATAATATGAGAACTCGTTGTTTAATATGAAAACATACATATTTCTCTCAGTGACTAAATTAAATTGCCTAGGGGGTCGCCGTGGTCTAGTAGATAGTGTGCTGGCTTATTAGACGTAAAGCCAGGGTTCGAGTCCCAGGCCAGACATCAAAAATAAAAAAAAAAAAATACAAAAAGTATTTTTTCGGCGATTTTTCTTCTCTTTCTCTTCTTGTTTGTGTCGTTCGGAGTCGACTTTAAACTGTAGGTCCCAACACTTCTGTATAAAATTAACACACGCAACATAAGTGGTGTGCGAAACTGCGGGCTTCTCGGGGACGACTGCTGTAGACTGTGTAATGGTGAAGGTATAGCACTGGCCATTTTATAGTCACCAGTAGCTCGTTTCCTTACCATTCGCATCTTCCCTCTTTCCGCCTTTCCTAAACCTGCACAATGCACTGCATGAGTAGGAGTCATCCCCTGAGTGCAGGTTTAATAAAAAAAAAAATAAAAAAAAAAATTGCCTAGAAAAGTATTTCTTTTTTTTAAACTATCGTTTGAAGTCAACTTTAAACTGTAGCTCCTCCAGTCATGGACGATATTAACACATGTAAGATTTCAAAAAGATGAAAAAATATTTCTGCGGCGACTTCCTCTCAGCAAATATCTGGCAAAAAACTTTGCGAGTAAGTGAAATTGTTGTGAAAAGTTTCACAAAACTGTCGTTCGAAGTCGGCGTTAAACTGTAGGTTCCGCCTTTCATGTGTAAAATTAACACACAGAACATGGCTGTAATCCTGATTGAAGGATTGTGATGGCCAATTATGTAACATGAGTTGTGTGTGGAAGTTGTCGTAGTCTAGTAGATAATATGGTGGTTTTAGTCGTTAGGCCACGGTTCAAACTTGAGGTTAAGAATCAAAACTAAAATATGAAAATATTTCTTCGGCGACTTCCTCTCAGCATATATCTTGCAAAAACTCTGAGTGCAAATAATAAAATTGCCGTGAAAAGCATCTCAAAAATCTGTCGTTCAGTGTCGACTTTAAAACTGTAGGTCCCGCCATTCATTTATAAAACCAACGGACACAACGTAAGTGGTGTGAGAAGCTAAGCCGTAATCCTAACTGAAGGTTTGTAATGACCAATTATGTATGTATGTGGTGTAAGAAGTTTAGTTGCAATACTGATTAAAGTAAGTTAGAATCCGGTAATACCAAGCCAAAGATCAAATTTAAAAAAGTGAGAATGTCACGTAAAAGAAATTTGCGTTTTCTCACTTTAAAGTTCCCCTTTTTTAAAGTCCGGTTTTATAAACAAAAATTTTTTCCCCTTGTTTTTTTCTAATTTAAATGTCAATATCATTTAAATTGTATTTTCCAGGTAAAATGCCAGTATTTAAATGCTCCCATATATACACTGAGTCACAAAGATGTAAGCGGATTACAGCAAAACAAAAAAAAACAAAACAAAAAAAAAGATTACATGCGACTCTGTGTGTGATGTAATTTTAATATTTTGTTGAACAATTTCTAAACAAATGCTGAGTATTATTTTAATTT
Organism: Sarcophaga peregrina; assembly: GCA_014635995.1. Taxonomy (NCBI): domain Eukaryota; kingdom Metazoa; phylum Arthropoda; class Insecta; order Diptera; family Sarcophagidae; genus Sarcophaga; species Sarcophaga peregrina. Next base: position 93,230,425 of record CM025790.1, on the reverse strand, counting down.
TAGTTTTAAATTTGAAGTTCATCAATTGTAAATTTCGATTTGATTAAGATCTTTAAGAAAATGCCTTTTCATTTGGTGAGGAAAATAATATCTACGATATCATTACAAACTGAGGCATTTGTTTAGGAGGGGGGTATTTATACTTGAATGTAAGAATAGAATTAAAAATTATTAGCGGTAAATTAAAATTAACAAAAAAAAAAAACATAAAATTAAATAATAAATACAATGCAACTTAGATATACAGCTGATTGGATTGTACAATATGTAATTATAGCTACACTGTAACAAACAATTGCCAATTGTCACCAAATACTTGCAGTCTTTTCAATTTGGGTTCTAGTGAAACGTCCCTATGTAAACAATGAGGCCCTAAATAATATCAAAGCCTATGGGCATAAAATGTTAAAAAACAAATTAATATTATGTTCATGTATGCAATTTAATTGAGTCAATATTCGGTTAATTGAGAACAAAATTTTAACCGTTCAGGTATAATAAATATACGCAATATTCAATTTACTCAATATTCATTTAACAAACCAGCTAGTAGTTTCAATTTGAATCCTTATTTCGCATTATTACCTGATTACTTGAAATTTTTAATCAACACACTTTTAATCGATATCCTATCCCTATTCTTCTTATTATCATTTAACCATTTCGCTTGCTTAACTTATACTACTTATGTTCACGTATGCAATTTAATTGAGTCAATATTTGGTTAATTGAGAACAAACTTCTAACCGTTCAAGTATAATAAATATACGCAATATTCAGCATACTCAATATTAATTTAACAGCTGGTAAACAAACCAGTTGAGTTGTCAAATATAATATAATAAATATATACATAATTGGCCATTACAACCCTTCAGTCAGGATTACGACCTAGCTTCTCACACCACTTACGTTGTGTGCGTTAATTTTATACATGAATGGCGGGACCTACAGTTTAAAGTCGACTCCGAACGACAGATTTTTGAGCAGCTTTTCTTGGCAATTTTTACTCTCAGAGTCTTTGCCAGAAATCTGCTGAGAGGAAGTCGCCGAAGAAATATTTTTCGTTTTGATGTCTGATCTGGGATTCGAACCCGGGCCTTTTGTCTAATAAGCCAACACACTACCCACTAGACCACGGCGACTTCAATGTATGTATGTATGTAATTGTCCAAAGGAATCTGTTGCTTACGGAATTACACCTACCTCTCAAGAAAACCTTACCAAAAAAGTCTTTAGTAGACTGTTAACATCACTGCCATGTGAGATGACCATGCCCTCAAAACACTGTAGGCGTTTAACGTAATCTTAGAAAAATCGCATGGCGTAGGTGTCCAGATTATCCAATTCAGCCCGAAAGTATTTGGCACTTATAGACTTTTAATGCATTTCGTACCGTACCCTCAAAATACTCGTGCCGAATATATCCAAAGTAGTATGAGCTGTGTTACCTTCAGTGCTGTTCTTTGGAAAGCACATGTCGTAGGCATCCAGATTATCCAATCTGAGACAAAGGTAGTTGGTAATAATCAACTAGTAGTGTTCGTCATTGTCATTGTAAGCCTAGCCACTACCGTTCTCAAAGGAATAAGAACTCATTTCGTCGCCATCCCCAAATTCCACACCAAACAGTGATCCATTGGAGGGTCATATGTTCATCTCATGTGGTTTAGCATCGTCCGTCTTAAATTTGAAATTGTTTTTCTCAAATTGCTCCTTCAAACTGCTTTAGAACCCCTTTAGCGGGCAAGAACACATCGTTGTCGACTGTATCATTAATTTTTGAGCAATTTCTGTTGAATTTTGTACTGCCGCAGGACCAAATAATGGTTCATAATTCGCCAAGTTGTGGTCTGAAAATGTCTGAGTGCTGGTAAGCGTTGCCCCGTGTGCACTCTCTTGGATAACGAAGATGTTTTCTGACGTTCTAGCACTTACGGGTGCTGGTTGATAATTGACCTCTCTCGGATAACGAACGAATACTCTACAAAGTCGTTCGTCCTCCTCGTGCTTCTTAACGAAGCTGAAGCCTGGACATTATTAAGCACCGATGCATCGATGAGAGCATTCGAATGAAAAGTTCTATGCAAGTTCTTAGGTCCAGTGCGAGTTTGTAATAATTTCCTTATTCGATTTAGTAATGAGCTGTATGAGCTCCTCAATCACATGGATTTTGTGCAAACGTATTAACATGCAGCGGCTGCCCTGGTTCGGTAATGATCTATGCGACAATTAGCAAAAGTCGGCGAAGAGGGCGTCCTTATCTACGTTGGAAGGACCAAATTGAAACAGCCCTGTCATTGATTGGTGTGACCAACTGGCGAAGACTGGCAACAGGCAAAGGCACCTGGAAGGATAAGCAGGACAAGCCGAAATGCGATAAAATCAAATCATATTTCTTCAGCCAATGCAAATACCATAAGAAATAACCATGATTTGAGGGCTCTGGGTTAAGTAATGATTTACGTCGCTATGTTTTCTTTTTATTTACAACTCCATTCACTGTCCTTGCCTTGTACTGTCTCATCAAGTTTGGCAATCTTAATCGCTATGTGGAACACTTTCGAAAGAAACTGAATAGCCAGCACTGATACCGTATGTTATGCCGAGGCGGCTAAGTTATTCCCATCGAAAATTTCTGTTTTAAAAGCCGTGAACACTAAAAAGGGAAGTGAACACATAACGATCTAGTCAACCTGTTAATGGCGGACTAGGTAACTTAAATTCCTTCTTTTTGTTTGACGGCAAATAATTTTATTTGACCGAAATCAACGAATTTTTGGTTTGCCACTCAAAATTATTTTGTGGTCACACTAGGGGAAAGAATTATTTTATGTTTTGAGTCAAATATTTGACATATCTGACCGCACCTTAACATTACAGTAAGACCCCGCTTAACGCGGGGTATACATTCCAATAAGTTCCAGCGATAACCGAAACGAACAGCGTTAAACGAGACAACTTAGTACGTACTTATGTATACACCTAGTAAAACGTTGATGACTAATAAATCAACTGTGACGCAGGAAAGATACGTTCGTACTGTGATTGCGACTCCGGAAAATACATTTGTAGTGTTTATTCTGGACAGACTAACAAAAGATCGTTGAACAAGACACCTTCGCTATAAAGTGCATCGTTGGTACATGGACATTTCATTTGCAATCGCGTAATACTGTAACTCATGTTGTGTGCGTTAGTCTTTTATACATGGGTGGCGAGACCTACAGTTTAACGTCGACTCCGAACTATAGATTTTTAAGAAACTTTTATCATGGCCGATTTATTTACTCTCAGAGTTTTTGCCAGAAATCTGCTCAGAGCAAATCGCCGAAGAAATATTTTCTCATAAATTCATTTCGATGTCTGACCTGGGGTTTGAACCCGGGTCTTACGTCTAATAAGCCAACACACTACCTACTAGATTTCAGCGACATTACTTTCATAAATTAAATAAATTTAGTACATAAAGGGAAAATACCAACAATGCCATCAATTACCAAACAGAATACTGCTGTCAAATCCAAGAAGACTTTTTAAAAAATCCTAATAGATGGTCATTTACATTTTCAATTTTATTATTTCCACAAAGAAATGAAATTTGAATGAAAAATTAATTTGTTCTTTTTTTTTACAACTAAAATCAAATCGGCATTAATTCATTGGCTATTGACAGCTGACAAATCAAGTCGTGTGTGTCAGTTCTGACACTAATTGTAACACTTGCTATTGAATGTGTGAAAAACTCAATTAATATTTCAATTGGGACAAGAGACGTCATCAGCCGGCAAGACTGTTAGTTAAACTGTCTAGTACTTATTACTTGTATGAATAATATTCTCAGTGTCATTAAAGACTTTAATTATTAACTAATGACGGCTGACTGACAATAAGACTGACTAACAGCACGTTACAAATGAAGTGCAAGTACACTTTAGTATTTTTTTTTCGTCGATTTTTTTTTGTTTACAGAGGAGCTTGTTTAGCAATGAAAGTCGTGTTTGATTGAGTAACTTATGGAGACGTAAACAAAAAGTTGTTGTTTTTTTTTGTTTGTTTATAATTAAAAAAACAAAACAGAATAGAAAAGCAATAACAATCACAACAATAACAAAAACAAACGTATTTTCCCATCTTTCTATGCAAAAATATTCAAAAGCAAATACAGTACAACTTCGATAGTCTGTATTTCCAATAGATAATTTACGAACGCTTATACATCCGGACAAATTGTTGTTTATGGGCACGAAAAAAATTTTAATTCCCTGAATGTTTTATTTATTTATACTTTTCTTTAATTTTGCACTGTCATACTTCCGTTTACGGTTACATTCTTTTCGCTTCAGGGGTTTTGTCTGAAACTTCATACTAAATGGTTGTCATTCTTGGTCTTCAAAGTAATAACGCCAAGACATAGACACTAACTTTAAATGGAAAATTTTGATATTTTCGGAAGGAAAAGCCATTTAGGCAGGTTGCCGAAGAATTTTATGTTCCTAAATCAACAAGTTGCGTACATTAAAAAAAAGAAAATATTGAGAAAGATAAAGCACCAATGTCCCTCAGGGGAAAATCATCTTCGGCTTTTTACACACATATGGCACGAATATCAATAATGTTCGTTAAAATGCATTCCGTTGCTTGTCAGCTTTCAATGAAGCAGGTTCTCGTCGCTTCTTTTTGAAATTTTTTTGTATATCAATTATACACCCAAAGAAAAATTACAGTAAGATTCACTATTTTCTAATGAAATTCTTTAATAACAATAATAAATGATCTCCATTTTTAGATCAATATTTATCAAGTTAAATACGCAGACTTTAGGGGCTTGGCATTGTAAATTTTCCATTTTCCACTACATAAACATATTATTAGATTATATTTGAAAATATTACTAACATTTTTCCTCTGGGTTATACACATCAAGCCTCTTACAAATGCACTCACATTTTTATTATGTCCTCTTTGTGCCGAGGTCTGTTTTTTAACCGCTCTTCATGGTGTTCTCTTTGTGCCGACGTCTGCCTATAATGGACCTGGTAATAACATAACTGAGGAAGATATCAATGATTGGACAACTAGTGCAAATGAATTTTTATTAGATTTTTCCAATGAAAAAATAATACAACACGCTAAACGAAAACAATCGCCAGTAATGCTCACAGGCTCTGAAAAAGACTTTGTAGAATTGGAGGCAAAAACGAAGATATCATCATCAGTTTGTATTCAGTGGGCTGGAGTCGTCGTAGTCTAGTAGATAGTGTGTTGGCTTATTAAACGGATAGCCTGGGTTCGTATCAGAGATTAGCAATTAATCGTTTTTTCGCTACTCATAAGTACCCATGAAATTTTGAGTATGAGTGCGTCAATATAATTGAAATTAAACTACTCTGATTCATTCGTACTCATTACAACATTAATTTATAAATACAGGCTGTAATGAGTATGAGTACAACGTTGACATCAAACTCACAACATTCGAAATATGTCTGATTCATGCTCCTACTCATTCAGATTCATCAATTTAGAAAAATACTTATAGTACTTATAAGTGATTCGAATCATTCATCAAAAATTACCAGTCTTAGTTGTTGTTGCATTTACAGTTTTTGAGTATGAGTGAGTTTTTGAGTATGAGTGAGTCAACATAATTGAAATGAAACTACTCTGATTCATTCGTACTCACTACAATATTAACTTATAAGTATAGGTTGCAATGAGTATGAGTACAACGTTGACATCAAACTCACAACATTCGAAATATGTTTGATTCATATGCCTACTCATTCAGATTCATAAATTTAGAAAACTACTTATAAGTGATTCGAGTGATTCGAATCATTCATTAAAAATTTACAGTCTTAGTCGTCGTTGCATTTACAAAAGAAGAAAAAAGAAAAAAACAAAGAAAGATAGCAAGCAAAGCAAACACACAACCTTGTAGCAAGTATTGTGGTGTTGGTACTCGAATCATACTTATTTTGCGCTTCATGTATGTGCTAGGTCAAGGTGAGTCGAATTCAACAACATTGTGCGTATTTTTAAGTATGAATACGAAGAGTATTTCAAACTTTGAATATGAGTAGTATGAATGCGTATAAGTATCTGAAATTATAAGTATGACTCGAATCGTATCCCAGGTGAGACATCAAAACGAAATATGAAAAAAATATTTCTTCGGCGATTTCCTCTCAGGAGATTTCTGGCAAAAACTCTGAGAGTAAATAAACCTACCTGAAAATGTTTCTCTGTCATTCGGAGTCGACGTTAAACTGGAGCTACAGTAACAATCAATCAATCACGTATAAAAATAACTCACACAACATGAGTGGTGTGAAAAGCTAGGCCGTTATCCATTCACTTAGATTATTTTAATCATTTTCACTGTTATAATCCGGACAACTCGATAAACTGAACATGCCGTGTGTTCGGATTATCGAAGTTCCATTGTACTCGATCCCAAAAAAAGTAATACAGGCTGCTTACGAAGGTGTTGTAACCAAAATTAGCACTTTGTAGAGAATAAGACAAAAGCAAAAAAAAAACACTAAAGCTGCTGCATTTCTATGGACAAAAACAACAACAACAAAGAGAAAAAAAATTATTTTAAAAATTTAATTGAATTTGAGTAATGATTGTTAGAAAGGGATGGCCAACAGAAAACAGAATCGGAGAAAAAAAATTCTAAAATTTGCAACTCATCTCAGCAGAATTCGTTTCATTGAAGGCGGTGGGTATAAATGCCAATGGCGGGTTCAATATCAATTGTATTGTAGTGATTAACATGACACGAACGAGACGTAGTAGTTGTTGCAGACGACGCTGCAATAGTTTCAACAGTTCACAGGCTGGCCTTAACTGGCGACAGCAAAGGAATTTTTTAAAAGCGGCCACATTTTTACTTGTGATTAGCAGCCATCAATTGTGTAGTGGTAAGTAGCCTTGTAGCCGGCATTCACTCGTTTTTATTGTGTGATTTGCTTGAAGCCCAAGGAATTCCTATTCCTTGCTGAATACTGTCTATCGCAGTTCTATGTGTGTGTGTGTGTATGTGTGTAATGGATTTTAATTAAACTTTCAGTATTGGCTGGTGGTTATGGCGGCTATGGTGGCTATGGTGGTGGCAGTTTAGCATCGGCTAGTGCCAGTAGTTTTGCTACAAGTGGTGCTGGCGCCTGGAGTGGTGGTGGCGGAGGCGGCGGCGGCGGAGGTGGTGGTGGTTTAAATCCATTTTTGCCTGGTGGTGGCTTTGGTGCTGGTCATGATGGAGCCGTGGTTTCCATAAGCAAGGACGTTAATAAACTTAAACATGGTTTAAGTGGTGTACTTGGCGGCATATTGGATGGCGTCGGCAAATTAGGTGGAGCAGCAGCAAATGCTGGTAGTGGCGGCAGTATATTTTTGAGTGGTGGCGGCGGAGGTTTTGGTGGAGGAATAGGAGGAGGTGGCGGTGGAGGCGGCGGCAGTGGTTACGGTAGTAAGCCTGGTAATCCCTTTTTGGGTGGTGCAAAACCCGGATCTGGTGGCAGAAAGCCTGGCCAACAAGGTAGCTGGCAGCCAGGTGTTAATCCAAGTGGTGGTCCTGATAGTTGGCATCCTGCAGATGGAGGTGGTGGTGCAGGTGGCCATGGTGGCGGTGCTGGAGGAGATGGCGGTGCTGGCGCTGGTGCTGGTGGGTACGGTGGTAAAGGCGGTTATGGCGGCAGTCCTGGATCACCAGGCGGTCCGGGAGGTTACGGTGGTGGCGGTGGCTCTGGTGGTGGTGCTGGCGCTGGTGCTGGTGGATACGGTGGTAAAGGCGGTTATGACGGCAGTCCTGGATCACCAGGCGGTCCGGGAGGTTACGGTGGTGGCGGTGGCTCTGGTGGTGGTGCTGGCGGAGGAGGCGGTTCCGGGGCTGGTGCTGGTGGTTACGGTGGTAAAGGCGGTTATGGCGGCAGTCCTGGATCACCCGGAGGCCCAGGAGGTCCTGGAGGTTACGGTGGTGGAGGTGGTCATGGTGGTGGTGCTGGCGGAGGAGGCGGTGCCGGGGCTGGTGCTGGTGGTTACGGTGGTAAAGGCGGTTATGGCGGCAGTCCTGGATCACCCGGAGGTCCAGGAGGTCCTGGAGGTTTCGGTGGAGCCGGTGGCCATAGTGGAGGACCAGGTGGTCCTGGTGGTTTTGGTGGTGGAGGAGGTGCAGGTGGAGGTGGAGGTGCTGGCGGTGGAGCTGGTGGCTACGGAGGCAAAGGAGGTTATGGTGGTGGTCCTGGTGCACCAGGAAGACCCGGCAGTCCTGGCGGTTCCGGAGGACCAGTAGGCCCCGGTAGTCATGGTGGTTTTGGTGCAGGAGGAGGTGCAGGTGGTGGAGCAGGCTCTGGCGGTTATGGTGGAACAGGTGGTAGTCCTGGATCACCAGGAAGTCCTGGAGGTTACGGTGGTCCTGGCTATCCAGGTGGATCTGGTCAACCTGGAGGTCCCGGAGGACCTGGTGGTCATGGAGGTGGCGGTGGTCACGGAGGTGGCGGTGGTGCTGGTCAGCCTGGAGGGCCAGGATACCCTGGTGGTCCCGGTGGTCATGGCGGTGGCGTAGGAGGTGCAGGTGGTGCTGGTTTTGGCGGCGGTATTGGTGGACCTGGCGGTAACGGTGGTCACGGTGGAGGAGGAGGAGATGGTAGTGATGGATATGGAGGTGGCAAAGGTGGTCAAGGCGGATATGGTGGATCAGGTGGTGGCGGTTATGGTGGAAAAGGCGGTGGAGGTGGCCATGGTGGCGGCAGTGGAGCTGGCGATGCTGGCTTTGGATCTTTAGGAGACATCTTTGGCGGTAAAAACTTAATAAGTTCCTTCGTACCTGGATTAAGTGGCGCTGGAGCTGGTGCTTTTAGCGGTGCGAGTGCAAGTAGTTTTGCTGGTGCTGGTAGTGGTTCATTTGGTTTTGGTAGCCCCGGTGCGGATGGCCATGACGGTGGTTGTAGCAAATGTAGCGGTGCCGGTAAATCTGGTGCATTCGCTAGTGCTTCGGCTTCATCCTCAGCATATGCCAAGGGTTATTAAGAGCATTTTGATCTGATTTAGTCTTAAGGCAACAACACATATTGTATTATCATAAGATTATTTACTAAGTTATTGTTTTTATACGTGATAGAGATATTTTAATATGTATTATAATGCTATGTATACTCATTATTTTAGCCAATAAAAGTCATTTTTATAAATCGATAATAAAGAAATCTTACATGATAAGCATACATAATCGATTATTTAAAAAAACAAATAGAAATTGTTATTCATTGGGCCAGCTTAAATGGCGATCATTACCTATATTGTGTAATAATATTTTGGTGTGTTTGGAATACGATACGTATGTACAATGCACATATGAGTGTACGTATTTTGGAGGTATAGAGCAGAGTTGTTTGGGAACAAATTAAGAATTTAATATTTAGTAAAGTGTAGGTATTGTTGGTCTATGCTTTTAGCTTACTGACCCATTAAAGCATAGGAGAAACCAGTGAAATTTACATTTACCACTGGAAGATATAATGGGTATGTTCATGACAAGGCCAGCCCATCTCGGAAATAGAAAAAAGGACTAGAAAATAAATCGTTTATATTGCTCCTCTATTTCACTAAATCTCTTATCACATATATTATTTCTAAAGCACATTTTTTTGTCGGTTGCAAATATCTCCCATTCCACTGCATCAAATTTAATGAATGATATCTCATTTTAAAGCTTATATCTAACGCTAATGGCGAAAAATAATTAGGAATTGAAAATTAATATTTTCATTAATAAAAATTATATTTTATATAGAAGTGCATGATAATACTGTTGTCATTATGATAATATGTCTTTGTTCAAGTGTGGTAATACAGGGTCACTTAATAGTAATGCAGTTTTACATAATATAGTATGTATTAAAATCCATTCTGGCAATACCGCTATTTACTATAATACCGTTTATTTCAAAGTCAGTTATATATAAAATGTATATTAAGTTGTAAAAAGCTGTTTTTGGCAATGCTTTGCAGTAGTTGTTAGATCAAGTTCGATAAACAGGGTCGCTTAATTGTAGTGCTACTCCACATAATACTATATAAAGTTGTAAAAGCCATTTTGGTAATGTCGTTATTGTTATGGCATCATGGTACCAGCAGCGTTACCGTTGAGCGACTAAAGTCGCAATTTGACACTTTTTCAGCTACCTCGCCACTTTTTGTGCCCCCTTACTAAAATGAACTAAATCTGACACTTTTCAAGATTTTGACCCTTTTTTTCCCCTTTTTTTAAAAAGCATTTTTTCTAGACTATAGACTAGACTATAGTATGGAGTAGACTAGACTATAGACTAGACTAAAGACTAGACTACAGACTAGACTATATAATAGACTATATACTAGACTATAGACTAGACTATAGACTAGACTAGAGAGTAGACTATAGACTAGGCTAGAGACTGAACTAAAGACTAGGCTATAGACTAGACTATAGACTAAACCAGAGACTAGACTATAGACTAGACTATACACTAGACTATAGACTAGACTATACACTAGACTATACATAGGACTATACATCTAGACTATACAATTGACCTATAGACTAAAAAGATTTCATGACTTCTGAATGATGGTTTAGTAAAAATGGACTATAGGCCCTATACCTAGGAAGAGAGGTGAATAACTAGGCTGTAGGCTCCGATCCTCACAGATAAATTAGAATGCACTACGGGAGGGGCTAGACTTTTTTACTGATTACAGTCGAAGTCGCCATAGTCTAGTTAGGAGTATGTGCATTACTAGACGTTAGGCCAGGGCGCAATTCCCATGTCAGGCATCTCCATCGAATCGAAATATGAAAATGCTTACTTCGGCGACTATCTCTCAGCAGATCTCTTCAATAGTCTGTGATTAAATAAAATAGACGATGAAATTTTCAAAACTCTGACTCATCTATAACCTAAGTGGTGTGAGAAGATTGTAATCCTGACTGAAGTGTTGAAATGACCAACTACGTGTGTATGTATACAATACCGCGAACCGTTCGATGTGTATATTTTGTTGTTGGCTATTCTTCTTCTTTATTTGTTATGTTTTTGTCCATATGACCGTATGGTGACTGATTTCTCAGAGTTTTTACTTAGAGGAAGTCATTGAATAAACATTTTTTCATATTTCGATGTCCGACACTTTTGGGTTTGGTATGTCTAATAAGCCAACATACTACCTATTACAATATGGCAACTTCAAGGTCTTTCTATGAATTCATATTTTTGGATTTTTCAACTCTCTTTTGTTTTCTCCACAGAAATTCATTCCTACGTATTGTGTGTGTGCTTTTGCGAACCGTTCGATGTGTATATTTTGTTGTTATCTATTCTTCTTGTTTACTTTTCTTTACTTAGATTGTTTTTGTCCACGTAACCGTATGGGGACTGATTTCTCAGAGATTTTGCTACTAGAAAATTATCGAAGAAATATTTTTTTTAGTTTTTCGTATTGTTGGAAATGACTGACTCATGCCTAATAAGCCAACCCTCGACCTACTAGGATATGGCAACTTCACTCTGTCTATGCTGCTTTATTTATTTATGCCTGTCAACTTCAAGGTCTTTCTATGAATTAATATTGTTGGATTTTTCATCTCTGTTTTGTATTCTCCATAGATATTCATTCCTATATATTTATGTACCGTTCGATGTGTTTATATTGTTGTTGTCTGTATTCTTGCTTAGTTTTATTTGTTTACTTGTTTTTTTGGGAATCAGTAAATTTGTCGTGTCGTGGATTCCGTCCGACGTCATTAATGATTGCTAAGGTGCTAGCATCTTAGCTAACAGACTAGTCTAGTAAATAAGTAATAAGGAAACTCCTCTAATTAGTGTTTGTTACGCCGTAAAACTATCTGCATGGTATTGTAAAACAGGCGGATTAAAACCATTTGGTCCAGTTTTTCGATTTGAAATTAATTTCAAAATCTGTCTATAAAATGCTGCATTAAATGCTGTCACCCACGTACGAATATTTTTGGTTTTTCAAATATTTCGTTTTCATTTTAATGAAAACACGATGAGCACTTTATGTTGCTTCATTCACATTTCCAGAAACATCATTAAATTGAAATACCTATCCATCTATACATGCAGTTGTTAACCTGGTTTTGAGAAGCAAAATTGTTATTGCAATACTTTTCAATAGTTTCAGGCATTTGGATTTGAAACACAGTGAGTGACATGTAAACGGAAATAATCTTTATAATCGTCATATTGCCAACAAGTACACAGTATAAGTACACAGAAAAAAAATAAATTAAACTGAATACAACAGGAAAATTAATATTCAGAACATTTTCCTTCAGCTTTACATCACTTTTTTTTTTTGTAGAAAATAGTAGTTCATTGTTGCTTACTGAACTACAAAAATTTTTTGTTTTTTGTTGAGGTTAAGGTTGGAGTCCTACAGGGGGAATATATTTATTGGTATACACACACGGGATGAATGAAAATCAAAATTTTTAATTTTAAATTAATTTCTTTTAAGGTAGGATACACGGCCTATAATGCATACAAGGCTGTTTTATTATAACGATTCTATCAATTCCTTACTTACGTAATTGGTCCTTACAATCCTTTAGTCAGTCCTACAACCTAGTTTCTCTTACCACCCATGTTGAATGTATTAATTTGATCCATGACTGGCAAGACTTACAGCTTAACGCGATTACTTTTCATGGTAATTTTATTTACACTCATACATACATACATAATTGGCCATTACAACCCTTCAGTCAGGATTACGACCTAGCTTCTCACACCACTTATGTTGTGTGCATTAATTTTATACATGAGTGGCGGGACCTACACTTTAAAGTCGACTCCGAACGACAGATTTTTGAGAAGCTTTTCATGGCAATTTTTACTCTCAGAGTCTTTGCCAGAAATCTGCTGAGAGGAAGTCGTCGAAGAAATATTTTTGGTTTTGATGTCTGACCTGGGATTCGAACCCGGGCTTTTTGTCTAATAAGCCAACACACTACCCACTAGACCACTACCCACTCACACTGTGAAATATTTTCATTCATATTCACCACTTACTAGACTATGGCGGCTTTACGGTTAGTAGATATACTTTTAACGCCATTCGAAACACTCTAGTATCGGATTCGATCAACGTTAGGAATTGTACTCTTATCTGACAGCTGTCAATCATGCTGTAGCAATTCAAAAAATTCGAGGAAGTCAAGCGTTACCCAAAAACTGGCCACAAGCTCTAGATCTTGTTGCTAAACCATTATCATACATATATAATGGGTGATTTCTTAATAGCTATAGGAAAATTTTTCAAAAAAACACGCATAAAATTCAGAAAAATCCATGAAGTCTTTATTTGAATCGATAGTACGGTCCATATAATTTAATGTTTGAAGATTATTTCATCTAAATGTTGACCGCAACAGCGCCTCAAAGGGTCCATGCGCTTAATCCAATTTTGGCATACTCTTTCCAACATTTCGGCCGATATCTCACGAATAAATGCTTTAATGTTGTCTTCCAATGCGTCAATTGAAGCGGGCTTGTCTGTATAGATATGAGCTTTAACATAGCCCCACAATAAATAGTCTAAAGGTGTTAAATCGTACGATCTAGGGGGCCAATTGGCCGGTCCCGAACGTGAAATAAAATGTTCACCGAACTCGCCTCTCAATAAGTCCATTGTTACGCGTGCTGTGTAGCATGCGGCACCGTCTTATTGAAACTGCATATCACGCAAGTCTTTTGAAATGCTTCACACCCAAATCCTTCCGGTAAAATTTTCCACGGTGTTGAGTAACAGAGGTTCAAATGCTGCGAACGGCGACGAATTGATAACTGATGGTCATCATTAACACTGGCCGATACAGTTGCGATATTTTCTTCAGTTCGCACTCTACGTAAGCGTGTTGGTGGTCTAATATCCAACAATGTAAATTTGGTGCGAAATTTAGTCACGATAGCCCGAATAGCCGCTTCAGTGGGTCGACTAAACATACCATAAAATGGAAGAAGCGCACGATGAACTTTCTTAACAAAGCATGCATTTTGATAACAAAATTTAATGATTTGCAAGAAACTTTTTCATGGCAGGTTTTATTTACACTCAGAGTTTTTGCTAGAAATCTGGTGGGCAGAAGTCGCCGAAAAGATATTTTCATTAATGTCTGACCTGGAGTTTGAACCCGGGTTTTTCGTCTAATCAGCTAACACACTACCTATTAGACTACGGCGACTTCGACTGTAGTCAGGGATACACAAATATTACCACACTACTCCAGTAGTGCGTATTAATTTGATCTGTGGTGCCGGGACCTACAGCTTAGATACTCACATCGTCACTCATCTTATTACGCATCTATTGCCCTCTTTAATTATCTCGCCCGTTCTGAGATCGTAAGACCTCAAATACCATCATATAAAGTTATTATTTGGATCATATCACAGATTACGTCCACCAACTTTAATTGAGTTCCGATAATATACTCATAATCCAAAAGACTGTCTTTATAATGATTCTTAATGGTAGATTTTCGCAATTCTACTGTTGTTTCACTCGCCTTTGCATAGCAGAAGAAGTTTCCAAATTTTAGTAAGTATAATGTAACGATGAAGTCGTTGTAGTCTAGTAGGTCGTGTGTTCAACGCAACCGTTATGGGGCGTGTGATTTTTCAGAGGTTTTGCTTTACTAGGAAAGTTATTCGAAGAAATATTTTTTTAGTTTTCGTATTGTGGAAATGACTGCCTCATGCCTAATAAGCCAACCCTCGACCTACTAGGATATGGCAACTTCACTCTGTCTATACTGCTTTATTTATTTATGCCTGTCAACTTCAAGGTCTTTCTATGAATTAATATTTTTGATTTTTATCGCTTATTTGTATTCTCCATAGATATTCATTCCTATATATTTATGTACCGTTCGATGTGTTTATATTGTTGTTGTCTGTTATTCTTGCTTAGTTTTATTTGTTTCGTGTTTTTTTGGGAATCAGTAAATTTGTCGTGTCGTGGATTCCGTCCGACGTCATTAATGATTGCTAAGGTGCTAGCATCTTAGCTAACAGACTAGTCTAGTAAATAAGTAATAAGGAAACTCCTCTAATTAGTGTTTGTTACACCGTAAAACTATCTGCATGGTATTGTAAAACAGGCGGATTAAAACCATTTGGTCCAGTTTTTCGATTTGAAATTAATTTCAAAATCTGTCTATAAAATGCTGCATTAAATGCTGTCACCCACGTACGAATATTTTTTGGTTTTTCAAATATTTCGTTTTCATTTTAATGAAAACACGATGAGCACTTTATGTTGCTTCATTCACATTTCCAGAAACATCATTAAATTGAAATACCATCTATACATGCAGTTGTTAACCTGGTTTTGAGAAGCAAAATTGTTATTGCAATACTTTTCAATAGTTTCAGGCATTTGGATTTGAAACACAGTGAGTGACATGTAAACGGAAATAATCTTTATAATCGTCATATTGACAACAAGTACACAGTATAAGTACACAAAAAAAAATATATTAAACTGAATACAACAGGAAAATTAATATTCAGAACATTTTCCTTCAGCTTTACATCACTTTTTTTTGTTTTTTTTGTAGAAAATAGTTGTTCTCTGTAGTTTACTGAACTACAAAATTTTTTGCTTTTTGTTGAGGTTGGAGTCCACAGGGGGAATATATTTATTGGTATACACACACGGGATGAATGAAAATCTAAATTTAATTTTAAATTAATTTTAAATTAATTTTTTTTAAGGTAGGATACACGGCCTAAAATGCATACAAGGCTATTTTATTAAAACGATTCTATCAATTTCTTACTTACGCAATTGGTCCTTACAACCCTTTAGTCAGTCCTACAACCTAGTTTCTCTTACCACCCATGTTGAATGTATTAATTTGATCCATGACTGGCAAGACTTACAGTTTAATGCGACTACTTTTCATGGTAATTTTATTTACACTCATACATACATACATAATTGGCCATTACAACCCTTCAGTCAGGATTACGACCTAGCTTCTCACACCACTTATGTTGTGTGCATTAATTTTATGCATGAGTGGCGGGACCTACACTTTAAAGTCGACTCCGAACGACAGATTTTTGAGAAGCTTTTCATGGCAATTTTTACTCTCAGAGTCTTTGCCAGAAATCTGCTGAGAGGAAGTCGTCGAAGAAATATTTTTGGTTTTGATGTCTGACCTGGGATTCGAACCCGGGCCTTTTGTCTAATAAGCCAACACACTACTAGACCACGGCGACTTCCACTCACAGTGTGAAATATTTTCATTCATATTCACCACTTACTAGACTATGGCGGCTTTACGGTTAGTAGATATACTTTCATCGACATTCGAAACACTCTAGTATCGGATTCGCTCAACGTTAGGAATTGTTCTCTTGTCTGACAGCTGTCACTCATGCTGTAGCAATTCAAATAATTCGAAGAAGTCAAGCGTTACCCAAAAACTGGCCACAAGCTCTAGATCTTGTTGCTAATCAATCATCATGCATATATAATGGGTGATTTTTTAAGATCTATAGGAAAAGTTTTCAAAAAAGCATCACATAAAATTCAGAAAAATGCATGAAATCTTTATTTGAATCGATAGTACGGTCCATATAATTTAATGTTTGAAGATTATTTCATGCAAATGTTGACAGCAAGAGCGCCTCAAATGGTCCATCCTCTTAGTCCAATTTTGGCATACTCTATCCAACATTTCGGCCGGTATCTGGCGAATAATTGCTTTAATGTTGTCTTCCAATGCGTCAATTGAAGCGGGCTTGTTTGTATAGACATGAGCTTTAACATAGCCCAACAAAAAATAGTCTAAAGGCGTTAAATCGTACGATCTAGGCGGCCAATTGGCCGGTCCCAAACGTGAAATAAAATGCTTACCGACCTCGCCTCTCAATAAGTCCATTGTTACGGGTGCTGTGTGGCATGTGGCACCGTGTTGTTGAAACCGCATATCATGCGGTTCACACCTAAACCCTTCCACAAAATTTTCCACGTTGTTGAGTAACAGAGGCCCAATTACTGCGAACGGCGACGAATTGATAATTGATGGTCATCATTAACACTGGCCGATACAGTTGCGGTATTTTCTTCAGTTCGCACTTTACGTAAGCGTGTTGGTTGGAAATTTAGTCACAATAGCCCGAAGTCTAGTAGGTAGTGTGTTGACTTATTAGACTGAAGGCCCTTGTTCAAAGACCTTGTTCAAAAATATTTCTTCAGCGAAAATAAAATTCCTACAAAAAGCATCTCAAAAATCTGTCGTTTGAAGTCGACTTCAAACTGTAGGTCCCACCGCTCATGTATAAAATTAACGCACACAACATGAGTGGTGTGGGAAGCTTATATACGTATGTATTCAGGATATTATTTTTAAGATTCCATATTTTTTTAATTCCTGAATGCTAGTAGTGCTTAAACGTTGAGTTTACATTGGAATGAGAGCTTGAATACATTCATTTTGAAGCCACCACCAAAGGCTGATATTTTCTGAATCAGCAAATGTTCTGTCGTGTCTCATAGAGGGAAGCTATTTAACCCTGTTGGATAGTTGATACCCAAAAGTGAATGTCTGTATTTGAAATACTTGACCTAATATGTACGCTTTATGAAATACACGACCTTATAGAGCGCTGGGGCTAATTTGTTGATGATTACTCTCTTATCAAATGAATTATTATCCCTCGATGGGTTACATAATTTTAACCTTCAGTATGAAGTTGAATTTCCTGTATTTTGCGATACTCCTTGAGAAAACATATGCTAACGCTCTGTGGAGCACAATAAAATCCGATCACCGTAGAGTTTTCTTCCATCACAAGTGTATGCGGTCCTCAAATCCCAATACAACCCACGCCATCTGGCAAATTCCACACACACGGGAATAAAAAATTTCGATGTTAATTCATACATACTGTGCCTCCATTTTATTTCAAGGTTGAAATTCAAATCCAAGACAAATCTGTCGGGAATTTGTTGTACCCTAATGTTTTACGCAAATGTTTCCAAAGAACAATTGAAATTTATTCAAAGAATATGAACTTTGTTCAGGTAACATAAATAAACTCAAGGCAAATGCGGAACTTTTCAAAACTTAACAATTCCACACTTCAGCATTCAATCAAACGCATACAAACATATATTTATGGATGCTTGTGTATATGGGCGTAATACAGTAGGGCCCCGCTTAAAGCTGCTTCGCTTAACACTGTTTTGCTTAACGTTGATTCAGTACTACGCGGGAGTATTGGGATTCCCCTAAGTTGCCTCATTTAACGCTGGAACTTATTAAAACGTATCCCACGCGTTAAGCGGGGTCTTACTGTATTTTGAATAGCAAGAAACAACTTTTCTAACAATACAATTACATAAGCATTCTTGGAAAGAATATTTCCAGTAACAGCCAACATGCAACAACACCATCTGCCACAACAATCAAATGCCTTTGGCTGCTATTGTCAGGTTTACTAGCGGCATACAATTGCAATTTAAAAACATGCTGCTCTGGCTGCTGCCACAAATCTAGCAACTGGGATTTACATATTCATGGCGTTAAACTTTCCAAAAGTTCCTCTCCACTGTCTTTAACTCTTTCATCGTTATCGTTATCGTTGTCCAAAAGGGAATTAAAGCTCACACAAGTTGATGTGCGTTATTAAACGCTAATTAACAATCTATCCAGCCTAACTTTTTTGCCAGCCATACTTTCCTTCAGCCATCTTTTTTTAACGAGTCGCGTATTATGATGGAAACCAAACAATGGTTGTAGGAATGCCAGCTATGATGGCAGAGATGGCATGGGGAATGATGGGAATGAATAAAATAATATTGTGGAGTAAAACAGAATATTTACACGCGAATTATTTAGTAAGATAACCTTCAGTATCTGGTTTCATGTGTATGCTAATATCATTAAGGAGATTCATCAGCTAGAATCTTACTGACTTACTCAAATCACTATTAGCATTCTGTTTATCAGATTTCTGCCTGCCTTAAATATCTTCGCTGGCGCTTCTACATCTTGCGCTTCTTGGCTTGGGTGGTCAAACCAATTGAAGGCAGAGCTTTCTCGATTTGGTCCTTCTAAGGCAGACAAGATAGTTCTCTAATCAAATACCCGTCTTGCTGGAATATACTCTGCCGTCCAAGCTTGTGAAGTCAGCGGATGTTAATGCGCCTTATTTTTGATGAACTCATACAGTTCATTGTCGGATCGGATAAGAAAATTATCGTCATCTCGCACTGGACCAAACATTCAACGTAGAACATTTTATTCTAATACTCTCAAGGCTGCTGCATCTGTATTTAATAGCGTCCCTGTTTCTGCACTAAAGGGAAGCATGGTCTGAATAAGCGTCTGGTAGGGTATTAGTTTTATCGTTCGTTAGCAACATGTTTAATTATCCGACAATTAACCTGACGGCCCTGATGGCCTGTCCGTTGAGTTGTTTAAGACCGATAAGTAGCTTATTTACGGAATGAATGAATGGAGTGAAGAATGCCTAGCGAGGACATAAGGGATATAAGTTTTCTTCCCATCGCTTACAAGATATTTACGTCCATATTGTGTGCACAACTGAAGACTCTCATCAAAACACAGATTGGACTCTATTCGGCGACTTCCTCATCTCAGCAGATTTCTGGCAAAAACTCTGAGAATACATAAAATTGCCGTGAGAAAGTTTATCAATAATCTGTCGTTCGGAGTCGACTTTAAACAACTGTAGGTCCCGACACTCATGTATAAAAGTAATGCACACAACATAAGTGGTTTGACAAGCTAGGTCGTAATCCTGAATGAAGGGTTGTGATGACCAATTATGTGTTATGTCTCCATCATGTCATCCAGACACTGTTAAAATAGCCAATAATTGAAGCCTAATATCTCAGGTTACAAAATTATTTGAGAGATACCACTTATTGATATATATGTGCAGCAAGTCCCATTTTCCCACAATATCGATCATCCTAACCAGACATTCTGATACATATTTGGTCAATGTGTTTTAATTTTCAAAAGAATTACCGAATTACTCAGGAATGTGTGGAGCACAATTTTAAAAGAATGGAATAGCTGTTCCATTTCTGTTAACCACTTAACATTACTAGAAGTCGCCGTAGTGTGTTGGCTTATTAGACAAAAGGCCCGGGTTCGTATCCCAGGTCAGACATCAAAACGAAAAATATTTCTTCGACGACTTCCTCTCAGCAGATTTCTGGCAAAGACTCTGAGAGTAAAAATTGCCATGAAAAGCTTCTCAAAAATCTGTCGTTCGGAATCGACTTTAAACTGTAGGTCCCGCCACTCATGTATAAAATTAACGCACACAACACAAGTGGTGTGAGAAGCTAGGTCGTAATCCTGACTGAAGGGTTGTAATGGCCAATTATGTATGTATGTATGCACTTAACATTGCTTTATTAACTTTAACTTTTGGTTTTTGTCTTTGCTAATTAAATTTAAATTTATCTTCGGGACGCCAACCTATCCTGGGTCAATGAAGAGTCTTGCTCCACCGCTAGACTCACCTGGGCCTTGATGGACAGAAGGCGTACCAACCAATTACTTGGTCTTGGTTGTGACGTCATCTCGACTACAGTGGCCATGCTTACAGGTCATTACGTCACGAGTAGACACGCAGAGAGAATGACACTCTCATTTAACGATTTTTGCCGTGGATGCAGATCCGCTGAGGAAGAGGAGACTGTTATTCACGTTTTTTCGTCTCTTGCTGAGTGTAGATATAGGTTATTTGGCTCCCCATTTCTTATCAACTTGACGGAGCTACCATCTATTGATCTCAAGGATATAGATTCGTTTATCAAACTTTCTGGCTGGTTTTTCAGTGCAGGGTAGTCGTGCCTTCTCCCTGATTTCGGTGGAACTTGGTCAGTACAGGAACTGCGTTCTCCTGTGGCATCACAACGGGCCGCAATGCGTTATCAAATGAGCTTTGTGCTATCATACCTACCACTCCGACTTAATCCTAACCTAACCTACTAGTCTACGGCGATGGCGGCTTTTTTGTTTCTTGCTATCCAATATGATCACAAAATATACTTGGCCACCCCATTGATACTAGAGGTTGGGAAATTTAGGAACTTTGTATCTACTTAAGGCTTTCCTTGCAACATTTCGGTAGCAATCAAAGCGCATATTCCAGAATCTAGGAACGTTGAATGACTTTTAACTCTTTAAATAATTTATGATGGTCCTGCACTTTTATATGCATACCCCTAATGAAAATGGAAAGGGAAAAAAATTAATAGAAAAATTATAAACCAACCATGTAAACATGCTAGAAAAAGCGTGAAAAATCAAGCATTTGCTGAAGGCTAAACAAAATACAAATTAGAAATTGTTGTTAGTGTTGTTGTTGTTGTTGTTAATGTTTTACTAGTATTACTTTGTTTTTGTTGTTAAATAAACATTACAAAAAACAAGAGCAAAAGGGCCAATACAACAACAAATGGACGGGAGAACAAAATAAAAAAAGGGTTAAAAAGTTGAAAGGGCTTTTGCTTAAGTAAGTCCTTAAGTGGAAAACTTACGGAAAAAGTAAAAGTAATTAGAAAAATATTTGAAAAACTATTTGTAAATACATATCGCTCTCTCTCTCTCTCTCTCTCTATCTCTTCTTCAAGTTGAAGAAAAACAATGAACTTGAATAATAAAAACCCGACGAATAATAGTAGAAGGGATTAAATACAACAACAACGATAATACAATAAAACCTGGTACTAATTAACTCTTTAACAATGGAGTTAAGTACAGTATGGGTTGGAATATAAAAAATTGGGAATGAAAGAAAAATGTTAAGACTTTTCGAATAAAAGAACTCAATAGACAGATAGACAGACAACTTTTATGCTCTTACAATGGGATTTTCTTTCATCCCACAATAACGATTTCCTGTTTGCAAGGATTTGTGAATGGGAATAAAAGGATAAGAATCGATTAATGAATCCATTTCGTATGTATCTGCTTGCATACAGGCCCATAACAAAAGTATACATACGATTAATAAATTTCAAAAATTTCCGAAACAATGCAAATGGCCTTCTTAAAATCCAGGAATGGAATTAATTAAAAAAATTTCTAAAATTTCTTAATGGTATGTATACTTTTTTGGCTGAGTGTATTGTAGGTCTGTTATCTGTATGTAATCAGTATACTTTTATAAATACACAAATCGGCTTAATAGGTTCGACTTCTTTATCTAAAATCATCAAACAGAAGCTTTTCATTTGGCCAACAATTTGGCAACAAAAACGAAAAAAAATAAAGGGTCCGCCAAATAACTCTTTTTTTTTAAACTGAATATTTTCTCAAATTTCTTTTTTTATTTCAAAGTAGAATCCTTTCGGTTAATAATGGAAAATCATTTCATTCAAATGGCTGCCACGGCTGGCCATGCAGTAGCCTACATGATCGATTCAATTTTTAAGCACATTATCGATTGTGTGTAGCTGTATTTCACCAATGGCTTCACGAATATTGTCCTTTAAAGCGTAAATTATCTCTGGCTTGTCGGTGTAACACTTATCTTTGACAGGAACCCACAAATAATAGTCCAGTAGTGGCCAAATGATATCAGCTCTGCGGGTGATAATGCGATCTTCAAAAACATGGCGCAAAACATCGCATGTATCTACGGGTTTGTGGCACTTAGCGCCGTCCTGTTGAAACCAAATGTTGCCAATATCCTTTCATTCAAATGGCTGAATCGACTGGCTATACAGTTGCCTACACGATCGGTCCATTTTTTAATCATACATAATTGGCCATTACAACCCTTCAGTCAGGATTACGACCTAGCTTCTCACACCACTTATGTTGTGTGCGTTAATTTTTATACATGAGTGGCGGGACCTATAGTTTAAAGTCGACTCCGAACGACACATTTTTTGAGAAGCATTTCATGGCAATTTTTACTCTCAGAGTCTTGGCTGAAATCTGCTGAAAGGAAGTCGCCGAAGAAATATTTTTCGTTTTGATGTCTGACCTGGGATTCGAACCCGAGCCTTTCGTCTAATAAGCCAACACACTAGCCACTAGACCACGGCGACTTCACATTATCGATTGTGTGCAGCTGTATTTCACCAATGACTTCACGAATATTGTCCTTTAAAGCTCCAAATGTCTCTGGCTTGTCGGTGTAACACTTATCTTTGACGGCACCCCACAAATAATAGTCCAACGGTATCAAATCGCAGCTCTGAGGTGGCCAAACGAAATCAGCTCTGCGGCTGATAATGCGATCTTCAAAAACAGGGCGCAAAACATCGAGCGTTGCATCGGCTGTGTGGCATGTAGCGCCGTCCTGTTGAAACCAAATGCTGCCAATATCCTCCTCTTCAATTTTTGTGAACAAAAATTTGTTCAACATGGCCCGATAACGATCGCCATTGACTGTAACGGCTACTCCTTGCTCATTTTCGAAGAAAAATGGCCCAATTACCCCTTTGGACCAAAATCCGCACCAAACAGTGGCTTATTTTGCGTGCGTCGGCTTTTCTGTGCCCCAAATGCGACTAATTTACTTGTTTACATACCCCTTAAGATCAAAATGAGGTTCATCTGAAAAGATGATTTTTTTTGCCAAAATCGGTATCTTCTGTAGGTCGATCGCAGGCCCACTTAGCGAAGCGAAAACGCATTTACACAACCATATTCGTTCGGCGGAAGGATAAAACAACAGCCACTCCTTGCTCATTTTCGAAGAAAAATGGCCCAATTTTGCCTATGGCCCAAAATCCGCACCAAACAGTGGCTCGTTTTGCGTGCCTCGGCTTTTCTGTGCCCCGGCATCTTCTGTAGGTCGATCGCAGGTCCACTTAGCGAAGGGAAAACGCATATACACAACCATATTCGTTCGGCGGAAGGATAAAACTAATTATCTGTCAAATCAGACATGAGCTAAGTGTTACCATTCACCAAATAAGCACTAGTTGAAAAAAAAACGTTAAATGGCGGACCCCATACAAACTATTGACGAGAAGTGTTCTTCCTTTGCCAAAGCGCTTTATGTACTCTAAGACCCCAAAAGGAGATAATCATATTAAAATTTAATGAATATAATCATCATCAATATCATTGGCGAGGTTTTATTTTTGTTTTTTGTTCACTGTCTTTCAGCATCTCTTCTCCTTTAAAACGAGCGAACAGACGTACGACGTCATTTATCATAATTTCAACAGCCAGCCATTGAAACGTTTGATGCCAATCCTTATATACAAAAAATCGTTTTATATAAGGATTTATAAGCATGCGTATGTGTGTGTACATGGTATATAGTGTAGTAGGTAGTGTTGCTGTCGTTAATAAACTTGGTTTTATGGATCATAATTTTGCATTTCTTTCAATAATGATTTCATAAACGAGTACCTTAAGTAATAAGGCACTCATGCAGAAACTCAGCATTACAGAGGAGACCAGATGTATTCAAAACTTTAAACACACAATAATTGTAAAAAATAAAGCTCAGCTCAGCTTCTGGTTTAGCTGCCATGCCTACAGTTCTTAAAGGGTTAAAGTCTCACAATACATTAAGGTTAGGTTGTGAGTTTTGTTAAGTAGATCTCAAAAATCCTTTCTTTATAGTTCTCTAACCCTTCAAACTTTTTTTATTTGACAAAAACTGTTTTCTTTTTTTTACTTTACACACAAATTTCTGGATTACTCAAACATTTCTGATGTGATTTCCAAAATTTAATCTTGTTGGAAAGATTAAAGAGTTGGGTCTTTAAAACGATATACATATATCTATTATTCGCCTTAATATGCTATAAGATTTGTTGAGGCAAACTTGGAAAATTCGAATTTTTTTCATATTTTTTCAAGTTTGTCCATTCATAATAGCAAACTTTACTTAAAAACTATGCAATAAGTGATGACATTCTGAAAGTGCTTTGTCTTGTGAAGAGATTGACACATCAAATCAGACAGAAGTACTGCAGTTATTATATAAATAGTTATAATAGTCGTGTTATATTTTTTATGTATGTCATCTCTACAAATGAACTTTTAGTTCAAAAATGTTCAAAGTTTTTGATGGATCTTGATTGTTTATCACACAATGTATCAGTTTCACGTTTGAACAGTCACCAACAGTCGGGCAATGTTTGCGCAAAGGGAAATAATAATATTTGCAAAAAACACAAATATTAGCCGACTTCTGGAAGTCGTACTGCTGAAGCCCTAGCACTTCTCAACCATCTCAAGCCATTAATGAATCTGTAGAGAATCTTAATGTCGGCTCTCGATACAGAATTCAATTCAAGCAAAGTGCGAAATAAATCTTGTTATTCAGCAGTAGCTGTAGTCTAGTAGGTATTGTGTTGGCTTATTAGACTACAGGCCACTGTCTTTCTGGTGGACATGCAGAAAAATTTGCCCTTACGGAGCTGTAGGAGCAGAAGATCTAAGGAATAGAAAGAGACTAGCTTTCCAGTTCGTGTTTTCTTTGACAGAGCTCTCTAATAAAAAAGACTGCTGAACATAATATACTTAAGTAGACATTACAACCCTTCAGCCAGGATTACGACCTAGCTTCTCACACCATGGCAATTTTATTTTTCCCTCTGAATTTTTACGAGAAAACTACTGAGAGTAAGTCGAGCAAGGAAATACTTTTTTCGTTTTGTTCGAGATGTCTGCGTCGGGGTTTTAACCGCAGCCTTTCATCTAATAAGACGACACACCCTGTCTACTAGACTACGCCGACTGCAATTTGGGCTTTCTCGAATATTGATGTTTAGAAAGTCTCCCTAAATTGTACACTTAAACGATAAGAAGCCATAGGCAATTAACTTAACATTATGGATGTATGGTATATGTAGGATCTTGCGACAAAGACTTCCGGACTTTGATATCAGATAAGGGCCGTACTACTTGTCATTTATTCAGTCTTTGTTGTCAAATCCTTGTCAAATGAATGGCTATTGAAAAGGACATGTGACGCCTAAATGGATCTTAGATTAGTTGGCAATTGACTCTAAGTTGGGTTGATAAATGTCCAAACCGATATGGCTTCCAGGCAAGAAAATATTTTAAAAACATCCCGCTTAATTCATTCAATCTGTTCCTTGTGCATAATAGCTTCACGATCTTTGAGGCTTACAATTTCATTACCCGGCCCTAACTTTTATACAATTGCATTGGTTTAGTGAAAAAAAAAATAGTAATCAAGTGCTTAAGATTTTATATTTCAAATAATATTTTTCAAATATTTCAAAACAGCATCTGGCCACCCCACATGGTAGGTAAATCAAACATATGCACTTTGCATATCGAAAAGTACTTGATTTTGCTTTCCTTTTTATTACTTTATAACAGCTTTTAAATTTCTTCCCCTTTTAGCTTTTTTTGTTTTTTGCTTTCAACGCTCTTCACCTCTCTCCTTTTCTTTTGTTTCCTTTTATTTTTAGGTTTAATAAAGTCAATGATAGGGGGAGCATGTTTTATGGCTTTGATACTGATAGTGATGAAGCTGATACTGATACTGTACGTTGGCTGTACGTTGACGTCTGGTAATGAGCATTTATCATGGAAAGAAATTGAAATGAAATTATTGATGAGATGACTTTCAATGACTGCAGTCAATATTACTGAATTGTAAATATACAACATAAAATGTGAGTATGAAGACTTATAATAAATTATCACACAGTAACAGCTATTATCATCACCTTAAGGACCATTATTGCAAGTTGCCGTTAAACTTGTAACAATGAAAAGATGTTAAAGTTAACTTTAAAGTTCACTAAAGCTAAAATGCTAAAGTTAAAGTGAAAAGAAGTTAAAGAAAACTTTAGCTAAAGTAAACTTTAAAGTTAACTTTAACTTCTTTTCATTATTACAAGTTTGAAAAGAAGTTAAAGTTAACTTTAAAGTTCACTGCAGCTAAAGTACTAAAGTTAAAGTGAAAAGAAGTTAAAATAAACTTTAAAGTTCACTTTAGCTAAAGTTTCCTTTAAGGACCATTATTACAACTTGCCGTTGAACTTGTAATAATGAAAAGAAGTTAAAGTTAATTTTAAAGTTCACTAAAGCTAAAGTACTAAAGTTAAAGTGAAAAGAAATTAAAGAAAACTTTAGCTAAAGTAAACTTTTAAGTTAACTTTAACTTCTTTTCATTATTACAAGTTTGAAAAGAAGTTAAAGTTAACTTTAAAGTTCACTAAAGCTAAAGTAATAATGATAAGAAGTTAAAGTTAACTTTAAAGTTGACTAAAGCTAAAGTACTAAAGTAAGTACTTGTAATAATGAAAAGAAGTTAAAGTTAACCTTAAAGTTCACTAAAGCTAAAGTAATAATGAAAAGAAGTTAAAGTTAACTCTAAAGTTCACTAAAGCTAAAGTACTAAAGTTAAAGTGAAAAGAAGCTAAAGGAAACTTTAGCTAAAGTGAACTTTAAAGTTCACTAAAGCTAAAGTAATAATGAAAAGAAGTTAAAGTTAACTTTAAAGTTCACTAAAGCTAAAGTACTAAAGTAAAAGTGAAAAGAAATTAAAGGAAACATTAGCTAAAGTGAACTTTAAAGTTAAAGTAAACTTTAGATAAAGTGAACTTTAAAATCAACGGTAACTTCTTTTCACTTTAATTTTAGTACTTTAGCTGTAGTGAACTTTAAAGTTAACTTTAACTTCTTTTCATTATCACAAGTTTAACGGCAAGTTGTAACAATGATCCTTAAGGTGATGATAATAGTTAAGTTAAAGTGAAAAGAAGTTAAAATTAACTTTAATGTTGACTTTAGCTAAAATTTCCTTTAACTTCTTATCTTTTTAGTTAAAGTTTCATTTAACTTCTTTTCACTTTAGCTAAAGTGAACTTTAAAGTTACCTTTAACTTCTTTTCATTATTACAAACTAACGATAAAATAAAGTTAACTGTTTTCAAAAAATATGGCAGTACCGGAGCAATGTCACTTCTATCTTATCGTGTACTTATAATAACGAAAACCAATTTATCTGGCCGTTAAAATTCTATCATTAGTTAACGGCAAGTTGTAATAATGGCGCCAAAGGCTATTAGAGAGAATCAAAGGGTGGGCCATATAAAAGTTTAAATTTAAAACGGTTTGAAATTTTGTCAAATATATTCTTTTGTTCTGAAGTTCACTGGTTGCGCTTAGAAATGGAATATTATTTCATTCATATTCATGTATTTTTTCGAGTGTATGGGATCATACCTCGGCAATGGCATTATGAATTTTGGTCTTCAAATGCTCAATCGTCTCCTGGTTTGTCGGCATAACACTTTTCTTCAATAAGGCCCCACCGTAAATAGGCCAACGGTGTCAAATCGCTACTTCTTGGCGACCAATTGACATCACCGCAATAAATCGATTGTAACATGAGATGTATGACAAGTTGTATCACATTATTAATATCAAACATCATTTACTTCAATACCAAAAAGAACGGGTACAAAAAATCCGTCATCATGGTGCGATAGGGGTCTCCATTGACTGTGAGGATTAGGTTAGGTTAGCGTGATAGCGTTATACGAAAGGCTCACTTGAGCACGCAAAGTGACCCGTTTTACTGCCACAAATGAAAGCAGTCCCTGTACTGACCAAGTTCCTTCGAGCCAATGAATTCAATGGACGTTAGCTCCGTCAAGCTGAAAAGGGTTGGAGAACCAAATAACCTATATCTACACCTTGGTGGGCATTGACATAGAAAATGGATAACAGTCTCCTCTTCCTCAGCGGATCTCGTTAAATTCTTTCTGTGTGTCTACCCATAACACAGGGACTGTAAGCATGGCCACTGTGATCAAAATGATGTTACGGTCAAGTACAAGTAACTGATTGGGGCGCTTTATATCCATTGACGGCCAAGTGAGTCTAGCGGTTGAGCAGGTTTCTTTTTTATACCAGGATAGGTTGACGTCCCTGGAGAATTCACGCGCGATGTTTGAACAACCTAAGTGGCATTCCCAAGTTGGTTGAAGTGGATTCCAGAAGAAGTGCGCCAGGCCTGGCTAGCTCATGTGCTCTGCAGTTTCCTGAAATGTCATAGTATCTAGATAAGTGTGGCACTGAATCGGGTAGAAAGAAGGTTGAGGCAGCGACAGCATTCCCTGACAATCTTCGAACAAGTTACAACGTTCGATAGAGACTTTATCGCAGCCTGGCTATTAGAAAAGATTGAAATGCGGGTGAAAGCAACTCCGTATGCAAGGATCCATTGTGCGGCCCGGTAAATGGCTATCACCTCCGCCTGCAACAAGCTGCAATAGCCCGGCAGCCGGAGTGAAATGTTCAAGTCCAAACTCCCAGAGTAGACTCTGCTGTCCACCCCAGAATCTTATTTCGAGACGTCGGTGTTTACATCCAGGAGTCCCGAGGGAACGATGATATCATATCAACAGTATTTTCAAAGATATTTGGGCCAATGACGCCTACACTCTAAGAGCCGCACCAAACAGTCACTCGTAATGGGCGGATTGGCTTCTATAAGGTCACGTGTGGGCGTTTTTCAACTTCTTTTCGTTATTAAAAATGTAACGGCAAGTTGATGACAACAGTCAATTTAAAGTGAAAAGAAGTTAAAGTTAGCTTTAATGTTCACTTTAGTGAAAATAAGTTAAAGTTAACTTTAATGTTCACTTTAGCTAAAGTTTCCTTTAACTTATTTTCTTTTTAGTTAAAGTTTCATTTAACTTCTTTTCACTTTAGCTAAAGTGAACTTCAAAGTTACCTTTAACTTCTTTTCATTGTTACAAACTAACGATAAAATAAAGTTAACTGTTTTCAAAAAATATGGCAGTACCGGAGCCATGTCACTTCTATCTTATCGTGTACTTATAATAACGAAAACCAATTTATCTGGCCGTTAAAATTCTATCATTAGTTAACGGCAAGTTGTAATAATGGCCCCAAAAGCTATTATCAAATGGTGGGTCATATAAAAGTTTAAATTTAAAAATGTAATGAAACGAAAACGGTTTGAAATTTTGTCAAATATATTCATTTGTTCTGAAGTTCACTTATTCCGCTTAGAAATGTAATTTTATTTCATTCATATTCATGTATTTTTTCGAGTGTATGGGATCATACCTCGGCAATGGCATTATGAATTTTGGTCTTCAAATGCTCAATCGTCTCCTGCTTTGTCGGCATAACACTTTTCTTCAACGAGGCCCCACCGTAAATAGGCCAACGGTGTCAAATCGCAGCTTCTTGGCGACCAATTGACATCACCGCAATAAATCGATTGTAACATGAGATGTATGACAAGTTGTATCACATTATTAATATCAAACATCATTTACTTCAATACCAAAAAGAACGGGTACAAAAAATCCGTCATCATGGTGCGATAGGGGTCTCCATTGACTGTGAGGATTAGGTTAGGTTAGCGTGATAGCGTTATACGAAAGGCTCACTTGAGCACGCAAAGTGACCCGTTTTACTGCCACAAATGAAAGCAGTCCCTGTACTGACCAAGTTCCTTCGAGCCAATGAATTCAATGGACGTTAGCTCCGTCAAGCTGAAAAGGGTTGGAGAACCAAATAACCTATATCTACACCTTGGTGGGCATTGACATAGAAAATGGATAACAGTCTCCTCTTCCTCAGCGGATCTCGTTAAATTCTTTCTGTGTGTCTACCCATAACACAGGGACTGTAAGCATGGCCACTGTGATCAAAATGATGTTACGGTCAAGTACAAGTAACTGATTGGGGCGCTTTATATCCATTGACGGCCAAGTGAGTCTAGCGGTTGAGCAGGTTTCTTTTTTATACCAGGATAGGTTGACGTCCCTGGAGAATTCACGCGCGATGTTTGAACAACCTAAGTGGCATTCCCAAGTTGGTTGAAGTGGATTCCAGAAGAAGTGCGCCAGGCCTGGCTAGCTCATGTGCTCTGCAGTTTCCTGAAATGTCATAGTATCTAGATAAGTGTGGCACTGAATCGGGTAGAAAGAAGGTTGAGGCAGCGACAGCATTCCCTGACAATCTTCGAACAAGTTACAACGTTCGATAAATACTTTACCGCAGCCTGGCTATCAGAAAATATCGAAATGCGGGTGAAAGGAACTCCGTATGCAAGGATCCTTTGTGCGGCCCGGTAAATGGCCATTACCTCTGCCTGCAACATGCTGCATTAGTCCGGCAGCCAAAGTGAAATGTGCAAGTCCAATCTTCCAGAATAGACTCCGCTGCCCACCCCGGAATCTTATTCCGAGCCGTCGGTCTTTACATCCAGGAGTCCCGAGGGAACGATGATATCATATCAACACTGATGGTAGCACCGTCTTTATTTTCAAAGAAATTTATGACAATGACGCCTACGCTCTAAGAGACGCACCAAACAGTCACTCGTAATGGGTGGATTGGCTTCTGTAAGACCATGAGTCCCAAATACGATGATAAAATCAACATCATCGTGTAGTTTCCTGTTGGCTCAATAATTCCAAATGTTCCTCAAGCGTAAATCGATTCATTACGATCAGAATAGAATGACATTCTACGTATTGTAAGAATCGAAATAACCGATTTACAACTTACAATTTAAAACCAATACGTGGTCCACTCGATAGGAAAAGAAATAATAAAGCAAACTGAGAGATAATTTACGAAGTAAACTGGCAAAGAATTTAATTTTTCATTTTCCTATACGTTTTATCATTTTCAATATCTGTTTGCATGTGTGCATGTATGTTTAATTGTCAAAAGTTCATAAGATTCAATTTCCAATCATATTCCCCCCTACTCAATATCGTTTGTTAAAAGCGTCGGAATACTACGTATACAAAACACAGAAGAAGTCACATGCCAAAATTAACAATTATCCTGTAATTTATTTGATGAAAAATAGGTGTTCATATCGCATCCTTTGCTAACACTATAGCTCGTATCATCCAGGAAGATCATCTATTTTTCTTTTGTTGTTGTAACTTTCTAATAAAGTCTAGTTTGTAAAGAATCCCTTTTTGTTTTTCATTTCCATTTTCACTTCCATTTCTCTTTTTTTTTTTTATGGTAAATACTGGATTTCATTTAACACAATACACAGGTAGTGAGTGGCAAATAACCTGTATAACACAAAGGTCTAGTTTTACGGCCTTATAAGAAAATGTACAAAAATTATGCTCGGTATAGTGTCAGAGCCTCTGATGGGAATCGGACCCATGACCCTCACGTTGATAGTCTAGCACAATACCTACTAGACTACCAGGGCGCTTAATAATTAAATAAAAAAATTTTAAATGCAAGTTTTTTTTTGTATAACTATAGGGTCTTTCATTAAACGCTACCTACTTTTAAACTTAAATCAAAATTGTTGAAAAAATCTTTTCATTCCATTATGTGTGGAATATTAGTTAGGTTAGGTTAGGAAGCCGCCAATATAAGTTTACTTAAGTCCTATAAGATCCCATTCTAACACCGATATTACGTATTCCGTCATAGAGCTGAAGTAGCCGTAGTCTAGTAGGTAATGTGTGTGACTTATTTAATATGAGGCCACGGTTTAAACCCGAAATGTGAAAAAAATATTTCCGCGGCGACTTCCTCTCAACAGATTTCAGTTAAAAACTCTGAGAGTAAATAAAATTGTCATGAAATGTTTCCCAAAAAATCTGTCGTTGCGGAGTCGACTTCAAACTGTACGTCCCATCACACATATCTCAAATTATCACACACAACATAAGTGACGTGAGAAGTTAGGTTGTAAACCTACTAAAGGATTGTAATGACCCCAATTATAATTATAGCTTCTGTTTAGCATCTCACAATCATCTTGAAAGTCAAATGAAGATTCTGAAAATTCTCAAATCGTTTTTGGCTGACATATTTTGTCACCAAAAAATGTTGTTCTTAAGTTCCCAATCGCCATACAATGACGGAGAAGATGTTCTTTGGCCTTTTCACCTATTTCATCTTTGTAGCCTTTGCATAAGTCTCCTCACTTTGTAGATTTCTCTCAAATTGCCTTTGGCTAAACGTGTTTTGTCATCCATCAAGAATTCTTATTAGGTTCACAAGCACCGTACAATGACTCCTAATCTTTAAAGATTCTGTAGAATGTGCCAGCATGCACGAAAACAGTGTGTCTTGCATCATCAATTACTTCCCCTTCCTCGTAAAGACAGTAAGGGGAGGCGGTATTGCCCATTCTATGCAGATATTTCATAAAATATTCTTGACCCGCTAGCATCTGTGTAACGTAGTAATTTACCTCTGCCAATTTCCCACCAATCCATGGCCTTATGTCCGGAATAAGTCTCGCCGTCGACCTTCCTCAATCTTCATCGTTCCATCGTTGTTGCCATTCTGAAATGGTGTTTTCCCTGAAGTGACCGGTTATTTGATTTCCAGTCGATTTCGCCTTATAAATCTCCATCCGGTCAGCTGCTAGCAGATCCATAGCGATTGTACCTGCTATCACAAGTAGGGCTTGGGCGGGCATCGTACAATATGCCGACGAGATACATAATGCAGCTATTCTCTGTACCGATACAAGTGAGTTTGCCCGCTTTTTAACATCAATCGCTTCAATGTGACATTAGCTGTGAGGCATATAGCTTAGTTCTATTGAAATCACATGAAGATGGTGCCCAGATCATGCAATTGAAACTATTTAGTAGTCATCGAACTATAGTTCTCACCGTTGATAGTAATGGCCTAAGCTACGTCGTTTTTAAAGAAATATGGTCAGATAATACTGCCAGTCTGAAATCTACATCAAAACGTGACAATGCATTGGACGCTGTTGTATCCTATGAGGATTGATAACGACCCAAATTCAATAATTTTATTTCTTCATGTACAGAAATGGGTCCCATCCAAGTATCATCGCAGGAAATGACTGCTCTAGGGAACACATGTCATTGTCTGTAGTCGTGAATAAAAATAACGAATTTGACACATGCAAGAAGGTCATTATCAACTGTCAAATATTGGAAGTCCTAAAGTATTGTAATGATCAATTAGAAATTACTTAAATATGTTTTTAGTCTATCCACGAACCATATCATAATGTGGGGGCCTCAGTGTTAATGACAGCAGAAGAAAAAGGGTAAATGAATTCAAACTGCAGTTACAAACAAAATTTTACATACGTTAAGTAATTTTGCTTTTGTTTTATACAAAAAAAGAGATGAAAAAAAAACCAAACCGGTAAAATAAAAAGTAGAAGTAAAAAGGAGTTGCAAAAAGTAATTAGAGACCAGGAAAATTAAAAAAAGGAAACAAAAAATACATCAAAATAAGGGTAAATAAAGAGAATGGACGACGATTACATTAGGAAAAAAAACCAAAGTATTTTAATGTTTGGTTTAAAATACAGCACAGAAACCATGAAAGCGAATACATACTGATTCCGCAAAATAGGAAATTACATGCACACTTTAAATTTACATACATAAGCACATACATATGTACGCTTTTAAAACTGCCATAATATGCTAAAATAAAAGGTTAGTGAACAGTGGAACTGTGTCACCGATATCTTCAGAGATTTGATAACTATAAGGTGGTGAGTGAAAATTGGGCCGACTTTTAAATCGCCCACCCAATAATATTAACTTCATGCCAGCTCTACATTACAAGATAATTATATGGGATTCTTTCTATTAACGTTTTAGTTCCTCTCCTATCTAACAAGTTTGGTCGCCTACAATTAGGTTCGAATTTCGAGTTTACTTTGTGGGCAGCAACCGATAGCATCTTCCCTACTGGTAATAACAGCTTGGCAATCATTTACGTTGGCCACTTTTCATCATTCCTTCCAATACATACATATTTGGTCATTACAACCCTTAAATTAAAGATTACGACCTAGCTTCTCACACCATTTATGTTGTGGGCGTTAATTTTATACTTGATTGGCGATTCCGAACGACAGATTTTTTGAGAAACTTTTCATAGCAATTTTATTTTGCTCTCAGAGTTTTAACTAGAAATCTGCTGAGAGGAAGTCGCCGAAGAAATATTTTTTTTATATTTTCGTTTTGACGTCTGACCTGGGGTTTGAATCAGGGCCTTACATACACTCCTGGAACATATACTACGTTTGAGCCCCATTTAAGAGATTAGAATTCAGGGTCCAGGAGTATTTCAGAGTTCGCTAATGTCTGTGCTAATTAAAAAGAATTGAATCCAAACTTATGCCTGCTATGGCAACTCATTCTAGGCGTATATATGTATCTGGGATGTATTTCTTCCAAAACCGAAAAGGAGGTCATCCTTTACGCTCAATTACCAGTTTCACGGAAACATTATCTTCCATCCGAAAGATAAAACCATGCCTACCTAGCCTATGTGAATACATTCGATAACGTCTATGTCGAGCTCATTCATCATTGGTTTGCATTTTGGTCATCCATGTCCCTTCTTCTTCTTTTCCATCTGAACGAAATGATGACGACATCGTAGGTCCTGAATGTTGTTATTACATTCACAGAAAAATATCTGAGTCAAGTTCCCGTTTGGTTCTTATTCTGAAATACATTGTAATCTGGCGTATATCTTTTCTCCTCTATATTTCCTAGGCATACAGAAGCAGAAGAGAGGTGGTCTCTATCTAAAAGCCAACTTTCTTAACGACCTTTTTATCATTAGTATCGAACGAGTCAAGGTAAATATGGACGCCTCCATTCTATAACGTTCTAAGTGTAGGAAATGCCAAGTGTATCTTGAGGGCTTGCAATAAAACAGTAGACACGGACGGCCATGTATTTAGCAGATGAAGAACCCAGTAATATTGCACGTAATCTCTTGCTGCCCTATGTAGTCGAGCCTTTCCGTAAACCGAGCTTAGAATATTCAGATTTAACTAAGGCAATACGTAGTAGGTAGTAGTAGGTATAGTGTGGACTTATTAGACATGAGGTTACGGTTGAAACCTCATGTCGGACATCTCCAAGAAGCTTAAATCAAAATGTATTCCTTCGACAACTGCCTCTCAGCAGATTTCTGTTGTTCAGAGAGATTTTTGAGAAGCTTTTCATGACAACTTTATTTATCCTCAGAGTTTTTGACAGAACTTTAAACTATACATACATAACTGGCCATTACAACCCTTCAGTCAGGATTACGACCTAGCTTCTCACACCACTTATGTTGTGTGCGTTAATTTTATACATGAGTGCTGGGACCTACAGTTTAAAGTCGACTCCGAACGACAGATTTTTGAGAAGCTTTTCATGGCACTTTTTACTCTCAGAGTCTTTGCCAGAAATCTGCTGAGAGGAAGTCGCCGAAGAAATATTTTTCGTTTTGATGTCTGACCTGGGATTCGAACCCGGGCCTTTTGTCTAATAAGCCAACACACTACCTAGACCACACATTAGACCACGGCGACTTTAAACTATAGGTTCTGAAAAAATTAAGAAGTTAGGTCGTAATCCTGACTGAAGGTTTATAATGACCAATTATGTTATGTATGTGCGTATATGTAGTCCCGATGTATGGCCAATCAATTTAAATCTCCTGCTGTCGATTTGGTTGAGCCTTTCTGTAAACCCCAGGCAATCGAAATACTTGAGCCCCTCTAACAAGCCGGTGACTGTATTTTATGTTCGAGCTGCTAAAAAAATTTCATTTTTTTCCCCATTCTAGCCCACTGTAAGATTAAAAAAACTCAAATATCCGTAATCACATAAAGTTAAGGTAGCAGATTTATTTTTAATTTCTCATTTAATTGTTCCTGCAGGAATTTCTTTTAACTTTAATGTCCGGCATATTCTTTTCGAAAATTTATTTACCCCCGAAACAGAACAGAACAGAAAACAAAACAAAAGAATTTCAACATAATGATGATGGTCCATAGAAATAATAGAAAAGAATTCCATTTGAACGAAATACAATAACAAATGAAATTGAAAAGGTAATGAGTATTTAAATTTGACCATAATTAAACTCTTTACTACATAATATCCAATGATGCCAGACGTTACGATTAGGGACCGGGTGGCGAAGCTAATTGCTTTCTTCAAATGAGCTAGAAAAACTAGCTAAAAATATTTACTATTGGGTTGGTAGAGGTGGATGCCCATCCAAGAAAAATTTTTGGATGGACTCACACAGGCCGCATTAGGTCCATTGTCCTATCACAGTTATCCGTTATCCTCTAGTCTCGAAAACACTCGGAGCTCCTGATGAAGAGTTTCAGGCTGCCAATGTCAATTCTTGACAATTCCTTCAAATCTTCCATGTAGTTACTTACTACACGTACTTCCTTCTCCTTTGGCAAAGAGCCGGACATGTACCTAGCGGGTGAGTGATAGTCTCTGCACTTTCTGCACAAGTCGTTAGCAATGTTCCCAAGACCAATACGCATAATGCAATGCCCGGTAATGGCACCGACAACTACATTAAGCTGGCCTCTTTGGAGTTTAAGTAAACTCTTGATGCGCCCTCATCCAGCTTTGGCCAGATTTTACGAGCCCTTCTACCCGCGTCCGAGGCCACCCACCTGTCGTTGACGGAATCGACGATCGCATTAGCAATTATAAGCTGACAGGTCCTCATAGGTATTCCCAGATTCGAGAACTCATTGGAGAGTTCGAAGGTCGTGAGGCGCCTGGTAAGTTCATCAGCTCTGTAGTTACCCGGAATACCATTGTACCCCGGTACCCATACGATATGAATATCATATCGTTCCGTTATCTTGTCGAGATATCTGCGATAGCCGTACACCGTCTTGAAGTTCATCACGTTAGAATTTAGAGCTTTGATAACCGCCTGGCTATCAGCATGTATGGTGACGTTCCGCTTGGAGACCCTTCCGACCCCAATAATTCTCACCGCAGTCTGTATTGCCACCACATTCGTCTGAAAGACACTGCTACTCCAACCGATTCCGAACAAATTCCACTGCCAACAGCTCCGTTCAGCATAAAACCGTAGGTGTAGATTTAGACGGAGTTTTTTAACAGGTGGGTCACACCACCCTTCCAGGCCCCGTTGTCCGGAACCGATGTCCTAAATCACTTCGTAAAGTCGTACCGTTCAGTTGCCTACATCTCCGGTCTCAAGTAATCCTTGATACCGTTCACTACCCGTTTATCCCACAAGTCCATTTTTATCCGATTTGAACCGATTTGAACCGATTTAAATAGAACACTTTTTTGCCCATTTGAATAAAACAATTTGATCCATCGACCACATATATCTGCAGTCCCAAGTGTTACCCGACCATAACGAAAACCCCGATTTATAGAGACCATTGCCGTAATAGGGGCTCAGAAAACCCACACGTGGCTTTACAGAACCCAATTTACTTATTCTAAGTGACTGTTTTGTGCTGCTTGTAGAGCGGAGGCTTCATTGATCCATATTTCTTTGAAAATATGAACGGCTCCACCATTACGGTTCATGGAGACACTTATCGCATCGTGACATTGATGTGAACGATGTTTGGTTTCAACAGGATTTATTGGTTTGGTGATTGAACCGTACTTCTGAAAGCAAAAATTTCAATGTTACAGCCGGTGGAGAAAGATGTCGTCCGATCTTTGTGGAATTTTTATATTTTTTGTCGAAAACGGAAGGAAAATATCTTGGTTAACCCAAATCAATATTTGACACACACTTTTTCAAATTTTCAACGAATTTTTCCTCAATTTTTCAAAATCCAACAGAACGGCACAAAAAATTTGGCCAAGGCTGGATAGGAGGGGCACGGCGGCTCTGCTCAGACTCCAAAGAAGCAGGCTCAGCACTGTTATCGGGGTTATTACGGGGCATTGTATCCTAAGGAACGCATGCGATTGGACAACTCGTGAATGATTTCTGCAAAAGCTGTGGAGATGAGGAAGAGGATGAAACTACTCTTCACCTACTGTGCAGATGCCCGGCACTTGGTTGGAATAGAAAGAGGCACCTGGGTGCCTACTACAAGGAGGATTTAAATGAACTGTCATGCATGGATATTGGCAGTCCGAATCGCTTCATCGGAAGCTCCGAGTGGTTCCTAGAATAGGGGAGAATGTGAAACTGTGGTATCACACTAAGCCCTGTGTGCGGCCTAAGTGTGTCCGCTCGTGACACCATTGGGGGGACAACCACTTCTAGCTACCTACCTACCTATCTTCAAAATCCAGACCATTATGATTTATATTTCTTCCATTTGTTTCCTTCAGATATGATTTTCTCCAAATCATTTAAGCTCACATCTTCTGTTTAAGAAATACAACAACCAAAAAATTAAATGTCACAACCTATGGTCATCAAATATTTGTACAATATTTATAAATTATTCACAGGCTTTTTTGTTTAATTCTGCTAAACATATGGTGAAGATAATGATTTTTAATTAAATATTCTATACACACATACATATACACTAACTCACACACACACACAATTGTATCATATTCCAATTATGGCATGGAAATATGAACAAAATTATACGTTTTCTTGTCTTGTCTTGTCTTGTTAAAGATGAGGATTATTTACAGTTATTCATAAGGATTAGTTCATGAATAAATTGTGTACGTATGTATGTGAGAGTGTGAGTTAATCATTATAATTCAATAAT
Source organism: Sarcophaga peregrina (assembly GCA_014635995.1). Taxonomy (NCBI): domain Eukaryota; kingdom Metazoa; phylum Arthropoda; class Insecta; order Diptera; family Sarcophagidae; genus Sarcophaga; species Sarcophaga peregrina. The sequence goes on along the minus strand of CM025790.1, from coordinate 93,190,868 downwards.
CCTGTAGAGATGTCCTTTTGTATAAAAATGTTCCATTTGAATGGAATCATTAGAATAAAGTTTGAAATGCTTGGAGAATTAATGAATAATGGACGGAAGGAACAACGACAATGGGTTTTACATGGGTATCTGCCCGCGAGGACCTAATCCCACGGTTCTCTTCGCATAGGATGAAATATAATGCGTCTACCAACGCCCCCAAATGCAAAGGACTGTTACACCGGAGTACCAATTCGAAGCCATGTATTTGGACATGACTTCGAAGGGACAATGGCAGAAATGACCAGAGACTAGATGACACTGTCACACCATTTTGGCAAAGGAGGAGAGTATTCAGTATAAATCACTAAAGATTGCTTTACAAAATTTTAGCATTTAAATTTTAGGATGTACCTACGTTCACACATACACAATTGGCCATTACAAGCCCTTCAGTCAGGATACGACCTAGCCTCTTGTTTTGTCATCCTTTAAGAAGCTGCTATCCAGTCCACTACATCCACTTCCCTTTATCAGGATTTTATCAGTTTTAGCACAATTTTTGGAGCATTTTTTAATTTATTTTGAAAAAAAAAAGTTAGCTTCGTAGCCTATACCAGTGGTAGTTAGTAACGCTTGACCGTAAGGAAACCTCGTTTGTAATCCTTGATCCAATATCTATTCGAATGTGCGTTAAATCGACAAGGTACTGTACATGTGCAGTAGGTAGTGTGTTGGCTTATTAGACTGAAGGCCCGAGTTCAAACCATAGGTCAGACATCAAAACGGAAATATTTCTTCGGCATCTTCCTTTCAGCAGATCTTTGGCAAAAACTCTGAGAGAGTAAATAATAAAATTGCCATGAAAAAAATTTCTCAAAAATCTGTCGTTCGGAGTCGACTTTAAACTGTAGGTCCCCCTACTCATATATAATATTAACGCACAGAATATAAGTGGTGTAGGAAGCTAGGTCGTAATCCTGACTGCAGGGTTGTAAAGGCCGATTATGTATGTATGTATGTAACACCTAGCTCTTGTCTGATTTGACAGATAATTAGTTTTATCCTTCCGCTGAACGAATATGGTTCGTTTCGCTAAGTGGACCTGCGATCAACTTATAGAAGGTGCCGATTTTGGCAAAAAGAAAAATCATCTTTTCAGATGAAGCTCATTTTGATCTTGGCGGGTATGTAAACAAGCAAAATTGTCGCATTTGTGGCACAGAAAACCCGCACGCATACATTGAAAAGCCGATGCCCCTAAAACGAGTTACTGTTTAATGCGGATTTTGATCCATCCAACCCTTCCGTCAAAATGAGCAAGGAATGGCCGTCACAGTCAATGGCGATCGTTATCGAGCCATATCGAACGAATTTTTGTTCACAAAAATTGAAGACGAGGATATTGGCATTATTTGGTTTCAATAGGACGCCACTACGTGCCACACGGGTCTTTCGTCTAATAAGCTAACACACTACCTACTACACATGTACAGTAGCTTGTCGATTTAATGCACATTCGGATAGATATTGACTCATGGATTACAAAAGAGGTTTCCTTACCTTCGAACGTTACTTACGACCACTGATATAGGCGACGAAGCTAATCTTGCTAATAGTGCAATTACCTCAAGGATCACAAAACAAATTTTTCTACGGTTAAACGTAACTTCGGACCAGAGATATAAGCATCGTAACTAATTGTTTTCTATAAATAAGCAAAAAAAATGTGACACCAAAACAGGTCTCTTTACGGTCATCCGTTTCTTGGGATCAGAGCATCGTAGATAAGTGTTTTCTTCTTTGGTTGATGACTTGCATTTTTCTGGGTCGATAATTTGCATTTCTTTGATAGATGACTTGCATTTTTTAATTGGTGACTTGCATTTATGTTTTGGTTGACTTGCAATTTTCTTTTCGGAGATAGCTTGCATTTTTTGGTCATCGAGTAATTTGTTGTTGATGACTTGGTTGGTTAATGACTTGCAATTTTCCGGTTGATGACTCGCATTTTAAAGTCGACGATTAGTATTTTGTTGTTGATGACTTGATTGATGGCCAATGGTTGGTTGGTCAATGACTTGCAATTTTCCGGTTGATGGCATTCATTTTTTTGGTCGATGATTTGCATTTCTTTGGCAGATGATTTGCATTTCTTTGGCAGATGATTTGCATTTCTTTGGTCGATGATGAAAATATTAACTTCAGCGCCTTTATTAGCTTCGTAACTGACATAATCGATTTTAACTAATGACATGACAATTTTTCTTCACTGTCAGAGTTTTTATCAGAAGTCTGCTGAGAGGATATCGCCGAAGAGATATTTCTTTAATATTTCGTTTTTTGTTGAAGACGTCGTATGTACCGCCTAATAGATTACGGCATCTACGTTTTATTACAAAAGTCACAAAGTCATTGACGATCAAACTCCGATTTCAGGGTATTAATCAAATGATGTCTAGCCATAATTGGCCTCCTATGAAAAAGGGAAGAGTATAAAGAAAACAAATTGTACATTAAATACGACCTTATAAAGCATTTTAATTTGATTTGTATTAGATGAAATTCCTTCCATAAGAATTGTACGAACAGAACTTTTAGCAGATCTGCTCTCAAATTTTGTACAATTTAATGTCATGAAATTGTTTACCATGACGTTGGCTGTATTTCATTTCACTGTTACTGTGATGGCTGCATATATTTTCATCAGTTCCTCATCAATAATGTTTTCCAAACGAATTGAGAGTTTAAACTTCAATAATAATACTTTTTACAGTTTTGTCCTGTTATGTGGTAGAGATTCCAGTGCACACAGAATTCAGAATTTTTCAAAATATGTAATTTACTGCCTGTCCTACATGCAGTTTTCAAGGTTGCTTCACATTTTTTTATTTCTTTAAATATTTAAGATTTGTCCTCCACTCATCCGAATAGAAAATTTGTTTCTGGAAAAGAATGGATGTGAAAGCAATTCGTAGCCTAATTAATGAGGATTTTAGCTATGAAATCCTGGTTCAAGTGCCTTCTCATATTGTTCTCGTGCTAAAGAATTTTTTTCGCTGCTAAATGCGAAACATTTCTTGAAGAATAATTTTCGCCCTTTTGCAACAAGTCAATGTGGGTTAGGAACGATCCTCACTAGGGATGCCAATCGGGAAATCCCGAATCAAGAAATCCCGGGATTTTCGGGATTCACGAAATCCCGAATCCCGGTATTTTTGAAAACTTGTCCCGGGATTTTTCGGGATTTTCGGGATTGTGAATTCATACCTATTTTGACCCTACAAAAGGTCCTGAAAATAAAATTTTATATCACTTGACTTCGATATTCGCTTCTCAGATGAGGATGCGTATGTATCAAGAATTTTTTTTTTGTTAATTTACGCTAATTGGAATACAAATGATTTTGTTAACAAAATATTTTTATTATTAAGAGAAAATCGTGAAATTTCCTGTGATTTTTCGGGATTTTTGGATTCCGAATTATCCCGAAATATCCCGGGATTTCGGGATCGGGATTTACAAAATCCCGAATCCCGGGATTTTTAAAAATCGATCTCGTTTGGCATCCCTAATCCTCACGTATTTATTTCAACACTAAACAAATTAAATAAACTAGGCCTTCTTTGACGCCTACTACCCTTCGAAAACACCATTGTAATGACTAATGTTTGAGGATATGGTGAGCTATGGTCGTCGTAGTAGTTTGTTAGCTTACTAAACGAGGGCTCAAGAGTTCAATTCTCACATCTCCAAAAAAAAAAACATTTCTTTCGGCAACCTTCTTTCTGATAAAAGTTCTCAGAGGAAACTAATTGCTCCTGTATAAAATGTATGTGATGAGCTGCTAAGTATTCTAACTTGAATGGCCAAATATTATTCAAATGGATGCGATTCCTCCACCCTTTCTTGCAAATTTGCAAATATTAGTTAGCTTCATCGGATATATCTCCGAACGAAAACTAAAATCTTTGATACCAAGACCGTCCAGCCATTCAACCATCATTGCATTTTTTCGCGATATTTGGGTAATAAATTGCTTATCTATGACGAGGACATAATAGTGACCTATATGCCGATCAAGTTTTTACCAAAAGTTTACTGAAAAAATTCTTTAAACCGATATTTTTCTCAAATTTTTGTTTGTTTAAGAGATGTCTGAGCCAGGGATTAAAACGCGAGACTCTTGTCAAATAATCCAACAGCGGCTTACTATGTATACGTTATGTATGCTAAATGGAAATAATCTTTTAAAAGCAACAAATACAACAAAATTTTTGAGTAGCATTTTGCAGAGACTTTATAAGGAGTTCCTTTTCTCAGCAATATTATGACATATTAAAAGCATATATCCTCCAGACAGATAATACATATGACAGTCATAAGAAGTCATTATCATTTACTGGCTGACAAAATAAACAAAAAAGCAAATAAAATACAGCAAAACAGACGACAGCATCGATAACGATAACGATAATAATAATAATGTTGTTGATATCAGATTACTAATCTTCATCATTAGCAGAATGGTACGAGTAGCATAAAGCATCAGCAACAGCGACTGTAATACTAATGGCAACGAAATCTTTGCGTATCATCTTCATCATATCACAGAGGAACATCAAAGTGAAACGATTTTATTACAAAATAAATATAAAAATAGACAAAAAAAAGAAAAAGAAAAGAAAATGGAAAAATAAATATTTTAATAAGCATGCACTCAGCCACAAAAGTATACATACGGTTAACAAAAATGATGTTACCCGATGAAATGTTATTGCTTTTATCCGTCTATCATGATGTGTCTGGCAGTAAATGAGGGCAAAACGATGTATATGTTATCGATAAGTGGGGACAAACGGTGTATCGGATTACGGTCGATAACTAAATTTTTGTAAGTGACTTCGCTTATCTTGACCACTCTATTAGCAGGAAAAATGATATCAGTCGGAGATCATCTTCTGAATCGTTCTATCAGAATCAGATGCTACTCAAATAGGTGGTCTCAATAGACAATTAAGCAGCAGAGACCTCACTCGTACGACAAAACAAAATATTCTACAATTCGCTTATCCTCCCCATGGAGTAGCAGCAGTCTGGAAGCAAAAAGTTCTCCGTTCGATCTTCGCTTCACCATGAGTTTGCGATGAATCGCTCATCAGAATCACTTGCTACTCAAGTAGGTGGTCTCAATAGACAATTAAGCAGCAGAGAACTCGCTCGTACGACAAAACTAATATTTTACAAGTCACTTATTTTAACCATGGAGGAGCAGCAGCCTGAAAGAAAAAAGTTCTCCGGACGATCTTCGCTTCAGCATGAGTTTGCGATGAATCGCTCGGTCAGAATCAGATGCTATCAGGAATTTGCGATGATTTCCGCATTCAATCCCCAAAAATGTGCAGTATAAGCTCCTTAATGACATTGACGTTGTGCAGCGCATTAACATCCAGCGGAAAAGAAGAATACTATTCGAAGCATAAGGCCTCAACAAGTCGTATGAATTTTTTCCAGTCCCTAGCTATTGTGCCTAACTCTCCTGGGACTTAGTAATTATTCTCATTTCTTCTTTAAGTTTATTTTTCCACGTATTTGATGTTCGTTTCTTGTGAATTTCATATTATAGCTTTACCTTGACACTTACACTTAGCCACAAAAGTATACATTCGGTTAACAAATTTCAGAAATTTTTTTATCAATCCGTTTCCATTGAAAATCTACAATTTTAAGAGGTTATTTTACATTGGTTCAGAAATTTTTTGAAATTTGTTAATCGTATGTATACTTTTGTGGGCCTGTGCAGATATTTTTTAACCAATCCGTTTCCATTGAAAATCTTTATAATTGTCTGACAATTTTCATCCATTTTAAGAGGGTCTTTTGCATTGGTTCAGATATTTATGAAGTTTGTTAATCGTATGTCTACTTTTGTTGTAAGCCTGTGTATGTATGTAAAGTATGTATACTTATATGAGTAAGTGTATGTACGAGAATACATGGAAATGAATAATTTATATGTTTATTTAAGGATATTAAAATAGATTTTTATTAACGCATACAACAGCACACATGACGACATATTATTTTGTATACGTATTCGTATATTTAAAACATATTTTTGTTGAATTCATTATTTATTCATTAGCCGAAAAGACAAAAACAGACAACCCATGTCACTGGTTGTTGACTGATGTCAATCATTTAATGAATAAAATTATCACTCTACTCAGAACATCTCTTCAAACTCAAGTCGATGCAGCAGTTAAGGCGTGTAAGTAAGGACAACGAATTGTACTGTTGTGTAGAAATGATCCTGGAAGGTTTTATCAAAGTGTCAAGGTTCCATCGAAAAATATCAAGTCTGAAGAACATCATACTGGGAAGATTAAAATGGAAACTTGGTTACAGATCTTCAAAGGATTTTGAGGTTATCGAGCTTGCAAGTCTCTACTGTGCCTAAAGAGATGACTTTTTATTGAATCCTATCGTTGTTGGCAGCCATTAAGCGGTCTAAGACGTGATTACGCGAATTAAGAACACCAATGCTGCAGATTCCCACGACTTTACCGCATAATTGTCTAAAACCGTAAAGCTAGGGTTCGAACCCCAGGCCAGACATCAAAACAAAATAAAAAGAAAAAGTATTTCTTCGACGATTTGCTCTTTGCAGATTTCTAGCAAAAACTTTCGGAGAGTAAATAAAATTTGCCATGAAAAGTGACTCAAAAAATCTATGTCGTTCGGAGTCGACTTTAAACTGTAGGTCCCGCCACTCATGCATAAAATTAGCGCACACAACATAAGTAGCATGAGGAACTAGGTCAATAATCCTAACTGAAGGGTTATTATGACCAATTATGTATGTGTGTATGTATGCATATACTAGCTCCTTTACCAAATATTTAATGTTCTGAAAAAAGAGACTTCTATGACGGGGTATAAGCCTTCTCTCTCTGAGTTGTTTAAGACCGTAGGTAATAAGCTGATAGCATGCATAACCAGCTTATTTAGAAAAAGAGACTAGAGGGAAGCACGCCCAACGATTGGAATGTTAGTGTCCTCTTTCCTGTCCTGGATATAATTCAACTACACGGGGTATTTGTTTATTATTTTTTAACGCCGAGAAGGGGTAATTGTACCTAACCGCACCATAGAGAAAGTCGTCTGTGTGTGGGGTTCTCACCCACTAAATCTGACCTCGTCTCGTAGACTGTTGTGACCCCTGCATGCCCTTTGACCCCTGCATGCTCATATCCGCGTCCGGATTGCTTACCGAAAGTTGAGGAGACATCTAAGTGTCTTCACTATAAATTCCTGATTGGTTTCTGATTGGAATTTCGTTTGACAAGTATGCTAGTGTCATCTATGCCGGTTTCCCTACTTGTTTTGCAGTCTCCAGATCTCTTTTCTTCAGTCTCAGAATGCACTCCACGTAATTCGCCATTGAGGTCCAATTCTCTCTACTCGCAATTATTATCCCGACAATGTTAGCAACCGTGATCGTTTCAATCATCGACGGTGAGTAGAGTGCTATAGCTCTGCCAGCGTGCATATTCGAGAACAGTGTGCTTTGTATCATCAATTTCTTCCCCTTCCTCGTAAAGACGGTAAGGGGTGGCGGTCTTGCCCATTCTGTGCAGTTGCTAAAATATCCGTGACCCGATAACATCTACATAACGTAGTAATTTGCCTCTCCAAATTTCCGACTAATCCATGGCTTTATAACTACACGGGGTATAAGCCTTTACCCTTTCGGATACCTAAATACATACACCACTGGTGATATGTGTGTGTCGGTTAATTTTATATTAGAGCGACGCGAGCAATAGTGTAAAGTAGACTCCGAACAATAGGAGTCGCCGTGGTCTAGTGGGTAGAGTATTGGCTTATTAGACGAAAGGGCCGGGTTCGTATCCCAGGTCAGACATCAAAACGAAAAATATTTCTTCGGCGGCTTCCTCTCAGCAGATTTCTGGCAAAGAGTCTGAGAGTAAAAATTGCCATGAAAAGCTTCTCAAAAATCTGTCGTTCGGAGTCGACTTTAAACTGTAGGTCCCGCCACTCATGTATAAAATTAACGCACACAACATAAGTGGTATGAGAAGCTAGATCGTAATCCTGTCTGAAGGGTTGTAATGACCAATTATGTATGTATGTATGGACTCCGAACAATATATTTTTGGAAAACATTTTCATAAAAATTTTTTTATTTATTCTCATAGTTTTTGCCAGAAATCATCTTATTATTCTACTGTATTCGCAGCAGAGAATTGTTTTTATTTCATCTTGTGTGAAATTTCTAAAATGGGGTTTAAACTTTAAACCATGGCCTTATGTCAAATAAGGCAACGCACTATCTACTCTTCTATCGGCACAGAGAACGGCTATATTACGTATCACGTCGGCATAACGTACAGTGTCCGCCCCAGCCGTACTTGTGATAGCAGGTACATTCGCTGTGGATCTGGTGGCAGCAGAGCGGATGGAGATTTATAAGGTGAAATCAGTTGGAAATCATATAATCGGTCACTACAGGGAAAACACCATTTTAACATGGCAACGACGATGAAACGATGAAGTTAGATGAAGGTGGACGGCAGACTTATTCCGGACATAAAGCCATGGAAATTGGCAGAGGTAAATTACTACATTACACAGATGCTATCGAGTCACGGATATTTTAGGAAATATCTGCATAGAATGAGGGTAAAACTACCTCTTCTTACTATCTTTACGAGGAAGTGGAAGTAAGATGTGCTCATAATTTTTCGAGCAAATTAAGCTACAGAAGATTGCTTATTTTGAATGTCTGAAGAGTTGAGTTTCTCATTCAAAATAGGTTCCAATTTCTAACAAAAATTTAGTTTTTGGACTCCATTTTTTTTACTTACTTACTTAATTGGCCATAACAACCCGATTAACGGATCTCGGCCTGCCAATTTTTTTAGTTCCACAAAATTTTCTCAGATATCACTTTGCCACTGTGAATAAGAAACACAAAATTGTACCCTCTAGACAGCTGTTCATGTACAGTGTAGAGTGATTGTGCGTATGCGTTATACCCTATATGACCTAAACTGTCATAAGTATTCTCCTTATAACGGTTTTGACCCCCTTATTTGTTAGCTTTATGGCATAATTTTTTTCAATTACCAATTACTTTAAGACTGAAAATAAAATCTTTAAGGCAACCTGCCATAATTTTTTTTTGTTTTTTTATTTTTTTTGCTTATTCTCATGATAATCCTAAATTCAGTACATAATTTGGGTACAAAGTTTTAATTTCATTTTCTATTAGGAATTCAAGAGAAAAATGGATAAAAACAGTCCCACCCCACTTCTTATGCAATAAAAGTGCATAAAAAAAAACTATTTTTAATGGCAAGTTTGTGCAAAGTTTGCTTGCATTCTAAATGTATTTCATTTTTAATTTTTTATTATCATCATTACTTTCTTTTTCTTTCATTCTTTTCTGTCTTTTTTCTTTTTCTTTGCTTTTATCATTCGTTATTTGCTTCTATGCCTGGCCGTAGATATGTATGTTACTACGCTTAATATCGCAAAATTCACCATTTTGGGCAACTTTTTCTATGCCATCCTATGGAAAATAAACGCCAAATGGATTTTTCACTTCCTATTCGCATTTAACCTCTCTCTTTCTCTCTGTCGCTCTGTCTTTAACTATAGCTTTGGCGAAACTCCAAAATAATAATAATAAGAATGATATTTAAGCCATAAATTCCTTAGACTATGGGAACAGCGAAAAAAGGCAAAACAAACTAGCAGTAGAAGAGGTAGCCGTAAACCTTAGAAAAGATGGAAAATATTTTTAAAGCAATCGGTTAACATATACAGTGAATGCCAATGGAAATCGTACAAGCTTAGGTTATGAAATACTAATCTCAGTGCATATCTCTTTTTATAACAATCAAGGCAAGAATGTAATTTTAAAATAAAATTTGGACCGAGACAATACACTCATACTGACATACATTATTGATCATAACATTTCTTCAGTTAGGATTGCAACCTAGCTTCTCACACCACTTATGTTATTTGCATTAAATTTATCTATGAGTAGCGGGACCTACATTTTTAAATTCGACTCCAAACGATGGATTTTTGAGAAGCTTTTCATAGCAATTTTATTTACTCTCAGTGCTTTTGGCAGATCGCCGTAGTCTAGTAGGTAGCATGCTGGCTTATTAGACGTAAAGCCAGGGTTCGAGTCCCAAGTCAGACATCAAAAATAAAAAAAATACAAAAAGTATTTTTTCGGCGATTTCTTCTCTTTCTCTTGTTGAAAAAGTTTCTCAAAAATCTGTCGTTCGGAGTCGACTTTAAACTGTAGGTCCCTCCACTTCTGTATAAAATTAACACACACAATATAAGTGGTGTAAGAAACTGCGGGCTTCTTGGGGACGATTGCTGTAGACTATCTAAACGTGAAGGTATAGCACTGGCCATTTTATAGTCACCAGCAGCAACTCGTTTCCTTATCGTTCGCAACTTCCTTCTTTCCACCTTCCCTAAACCTGCACAATGCACTGCATTAGTAGGGGTCATTCCCTGAATGCAGGTTTAATAAAAAAAAAAAAATCTGCTAAGAGCAAGTCTTCAAAGAAATATTTTTTCGGTTTTTTTCAAGATCTTTTACCTGGGTTTGGAACCTCGGCCTACTAGACTACAGTATCTTCAAAATTTCATTCACTTTTGCAAGTAACGGGGACCTATAGTTTAAATTAGATTCCGAACGAGAAATTTTTGTGAAACTTTTCATGGCGATTTTACTTACTCGCACAGTTTTTTGCTGAGAGGAATTCGCCGTAATTTATATTTTTTTGGAGACGCCTAACCTAGGCCTTGAATTCCATCCTTATGTTTAATAAGCCAACCGGGCCTACTAAACTACAGTGACATCAAAATTTCATTCACTTTTGCAAGTCGCAGGGACCTACACTTTAAATTAGATTCCGAACGAGAAATTTTGAGAAACTTTTCATGGCGATTTTACATGATCTTCGTTGACAGTCAGGTTGCCCTTAGGGCCATTGCGTCGGTCTGGTGCAAATCACGGCTTGTTTCGCGAGTGCAAAGAGTCGTTGAGGAGTTTTGGACCAGACCGTATCCGTCTATGCTGGGTTCCGGGTCACAGCGGAATACTAGGCAGTGAGACAGGCGGATGCCCTCGCTAGGTTAGGATCCTTTTCAGCTGGCGATTTGACAGTTGGTTCTGACCCCCCCCCCCCCCAGTCTGCCACCTCTATGGCCTCGCCGATGGATGGATCAGGAGGGAAGAGCAGAGGCGTTGGGGAAACGGATCGGGTTGTTCTGTTTCTAGGCATCTATGGCCTGCTGTGGACAGCAAGAGGACAGAGTGGCTGCTGGGCTTGGTTAAGGCCAGCTTAAGGTTGGTTGTCGGTTATATCACGGGGCACTGCGAGATTAGGTCGCTGACGGGGATCTGAAACAGATCCCAGCCGGACTATTACAGGGTATGTTGCGATGAGGAGGAGTTAGAGACTATCAAACATCTCCTCTGCAACTGCCCAGCTCTTGGTAGGTTGAGGTTAAGGACCCTTGGCAGGGCCTTCTTTGAGAGCTTGAGTTCTATGTCGAGAGCTGACATCAAGGCTCTCCACAGATTCATTAGCAGCTTGGACTGGTTGAGAGGTGCTAGGGCTTCATAAGTGTAGTTGCTAGCTCTCACCCTCTTTTGTTTTGTGTCTGTTTCTTTATGTGTAATTCCTCCGTTTCCCATTCTCCCTCCCCTTACCTACATTCCTATAACCTCTATTTCTTTCCTCCCCTAAGGATAATGTACAATGGGTCAATTTCGACCTCCAGGTACTGTGCTTGTCTTGATCGACAAATGGACGTCCTCTAACCTAACCTAACCTACGTACTCGCACAGTTTTTCTGCTGAGAGGAAGTCGCCGCAAGATATATTTTTTGGAGACGTCTGACCTAAGGTTTGAATTGCATCCTTACGTCTATCAAGCCAATACTACCTATTTGACTGCGGCGGACGTACCTCGCCAATAGGTAGGCAAAATCCGTTGATAAATATTATACGACCATTTACCTGACCCTAATCCCTTAGCACCACAATTGCTTATATCAAATCCAACAGTAAAGATAGAATTCGCGTCCGCCCATAGTACAAAGGTTCCACTGAAGTTAAAATATTTTCAATTCCCAAGGATTATTCTGTCTACTTCTTACACAATGACTCCGCGTAACCACTCATTTGATAAAGACGTCTATAAATAAGAGGCAAAGTGGCCCAGGACTCATAGCAGAATAGCCTTTAAATGCGGATTTATAGAAATATTGCTTTGTACATCAAAATCCTCTGACGGCGGTAATCGCATTTGGTATAGGATTTGATTTGGGTAGTTTAAGAAGCTAGTTTGTATCCCTGATTAAATGCTTTTATCGTTGCCGTTCGTATGTCTACAATATGGAAGGATTCTGGGCCTCTGGACTTTGCCGTGCATTGCGGTCAAGCAAACAATAAAGTTTCGAAACTGGCTACTTCTTCACGATGCTTGAATTTTAATACTTAAAAGGTTTTTATCGTCCTCCAAATAATACATCCCTGAGCTTGAGAGAAGATACCACCAGTAACGAACATCTGTAGCAAGGCGTCTCCAGAAAAAATTAAACTTAAGTAACAAATTTGGTCACCATTATGCCCAATCCAAAAAAACCCTAGGATACCTAGAAATTGTCATACGACTATAGTCTCCGTAGTCTAGTAGGTAGTATGTTGGCTTATTAGATGTAAGGCCCGAGTTCGAATCCCAGGTCAGACATTAAAACGAAAAATATGAAAATGTTTCCTCGGCGACTTCCTTTCAGCAGATTTCTGGCAAAAACTCAGAGAGTAAATAAAATTGCCATGAAAAGCTTCTCAAAAATCTGTAGGTCAGAGTTGACTTTAAAACTGTAGGTCCCGCCACTCATGTATAAAAATTAAAGCCTACAACATAGGAGGTGTGAGAAACTAGGTCGGAATCCTGACTGAAGGCTTGTAATGACCCATAATGTATGTTTGTATGTATGTAGGCGATGAGATGTCGCTACTTGTAGTATATCCAAGTAGTGAGGGAAGAAACCAAAGCACTTTTAAAGGTCTTGATGGGATTTCAATTAGTCTACTTACGCCTGTAATTACTAGACATAACTAATTGCTTCAAATTCATCTGAGTTGTGGAAATTTCGGCTTATTTGGCTTATTAGATGTAAGGCCCGAGTTCGAATCCCAGGTCAGACATTAAAACGAAAAATATGAAAATGTTTCCTCGGCGACTTCCTCTCAGCAGATTTCTGGCAAAAACTCAGAGAGTAAATAAAATTGCCATGAAAAGCTTCTCAAAAATCTGTAGGTCAGAGTTGACTTTAAAACTGTAGGTCCCGCCACTCATGTATAGAATTAACGCACACAACATAAGTGGTGTGAGAAGCTAGGTCGTAATCCAGACTGAAGGGTTGTAATGGCCAATTATGTATGTATGTGGAAATTTCAGGACCAAATTAATAAGCACGTCGCTTTACCAGAAAGAGAAAAGAGAACACATAAGTTTAAAAAGAAAAAGAAATAAAAAGAGTTCGGATGCTTGCTGTACGAAATACATTGGCTTTCACTGTAAACAGCAGCTAAGCAATGAAATGCATATAACTTCACTCATAAAATTAGAAAATGAAAACTAGAAAAATGCCAAAAAGGAATACAAAAGTATGTCATCATTGTATTTCATGCAAATGTAAACAATATATTCACACACACACATACCCACATACACTCATACATACATGCTTGCATTCAAGGAGACATACACCAACATATTCGCACATGAACTCAATTATTATAGCCGGCTGCACATTAAAGGTGTACGAACGAATATGTATCATGAAAAAATACAAAATCTACAACAACAATATAAAAAAATTAAAAGGAACAAAACGAATTTATTTTATCTGTCCCAGATCGAGTGTTTTTAATGGCAAATCATAAGGTGAAAAATTCTTAAGCAAACAACGTACCTTCAAAGCATCCTTGTTGTTTACTTTATGACGAGGCAAAAAAAAATCCAAAAAATAACGAAAAAGCGAAAATAATTGCAGCCAAACAGGATTACAAACAAATCTAGCCACGTTTAGCTCATCATCATATGCCAGTCAAAAGACTTCGCCAGTTCGCTTAGGAGTGACTTAACAAATGCCTAGACAAATACAGGGTGTAACTGGAGTACAGCACTATGGCTATGGAATGTAAATATTTTTGTTGGCAAACTACTTCAAGTACCTTTTGAACATTAAAAAAAAACAACAATCAAGTAACAACAACAGGAAATAGCAGGATAAGTTTTGTTTCACACAAACAGAACAGAAACAGAAATGACGAACGACAGTGAAATGAACTAGGAGGCATTGGACTACAACCACTTGACATACACTAAATGGTTCGCCAAATAACTTTTTTTTTTTTGAAAATTCCTTAAAAGCAAATTTCATTTGACCAACATCTTGGTAACAAAAACGAAAAAAAATAAAGGGTCCGCCAAATAACTTTTTTTTTTAAAAATTCCTTAAAAAAAACTACAAAATATTTTCTTAAATTTCTTTTTTTATTTGAAAGTACAATCCTTCCGGTTAATAATGGATAATAATTTCATTCAAATGGCTCCCACGGCTGGCCATGTAGTAGCCTACACGATCGGTTCAATTTTTAAGCATATTATCGATTGTGTGCAGCTGTATTTCACCAATGGCTTCACGAATATTGTCCTTTAAAGGGTCAATTGTTTCTGACTTGTCGGCGTAACACTTATCTTTAACGGCACCCCGCAAATAATAGTCCAACGGTGTCATACCGCAGCTCCAAAGTGGCCAAACGACATTAGATCTGCGGCTGATAATTTGATCTTCAAAAACACGGCACAAAACATTGAGTGTACCCTCGGCTGTGTGGCACGTAGCGCCGTCCTGTTGCAAATATCCTCCTCGTAAATTTTTGTGAACAAAAATTTGTTCAACATGGCCCGATAACGATCGCCATTGACTGTAACGGCCACTCCTTGCTCATTTTTGAAGAAAGTGGCCCAATTATGCCTCTGGATCAAAATCCTCACCAAACAGTGACACGTTTTGGGTGCGTTGGCTTTTCAATGAATGCGTGCGTGTTTTCTATGCCCCAAATGCGATAATTTTGCTTGTTTACATACCCGCCATACGTCGCCGTGGTCTAGTGGGTACTGTGTTGGCTTATTAGACGAAAGGCCCGGGTTCGTATCCCAGGTCAGACATCAAAACGAAAAATATTTCTTCGGCGGCTTTCTCTCAGCAGATTTCTGGCAAAGACTCTGAGAGTAAAAATTGCCATGAAAAGCTTCTCAAAAATCTGTCGTGCGGAGTCGACTTTAAATTGTAGGTCCCGCCACTCATGTATAAAATTAACGCACACAACATAAGTGGTGTGAGAAGCTAGGTCGTAATCCTGACTGAAGGGTTGTAATGGCCAATTATGTATGTATGTATGTACATACCCGCCAAGATCAAAATGAGCCTCATCTGAAAAGATGATTTCTTTTTTTGCCAAAATCGCCATCTTCTGTAAGTCGATCGCAGGCCCACTTAGCGAAGCGAAAACGGATATACACAACCACAGTCGTTCAGCGGAAGGATAAAACTAATTATCTGTCAATTATCTGACATGAGCTAAGTGTTGCCATTCACGAAATAAGCACTAGTTGAAAAAAAAAATAAAACGTTAGATGACAGACCCGATATAATGCTCTAGCAAAAGTACCTTAAAGGATGTAAAAGTACTTGTTGTACAACAATATTTAATATAGTGATGTAGAAGTACTAAGGAAAAGTATTTCAAGACAATTTTATGCTTTTGGAACAATGTTAGTTTAGGTTAGTTGACAGACCCTCCTTGAAAAACAAGGTAATAGTTAGGCCAGCATTTAAGCCAACTTTCTATAGAAAGTCTGTTTCTTATACAAACTTCAATCGTAGAAAGAGACATTGTAGGGGCACCTTATAAATATGAGGGAAGTTCCGTCGATCATATGGTTGCAGTACTAAGGCAGCTCTTCACAACATTAACAGGGCCTAGGTTCGCTTTCTGAGGCCGATTCAGTAGTTTTTCCAGACTCGTCAATCTGCCACCTTTATGGCATCATCGATGGAGGGGTCAAAGGGGAAGAGCAAAGGTGTTGGGGTAACGGATCGGATTATTTAGTTTCTAAATGTCTATGACCTGCTATGGACAATATGAGAACAGGATGGCTGCTAGACTTGGATAAAGCCAGTTTAATGTTAGTTATCGATTTTTTTTTTGTCAAAAGCGTGTTTACGATGGTCTTAATATTGGTCACGGTGCGAGAATTAAACAGGAATTCCTTGGGAATTAAAAACATTTTTACTTCAGCAGGACCTTTGTACTTTGGATGGATGCGAATTCAACCTTTACTGTTGGATTTCAGAGGATATACGACTTTTTTTTATTGATTCCAATGAATTTTGTCTATCAGATTTTCTCGGATTCCGTTATATTACTGTCTTCCAGACGAAAAATACGTCCATTGATGATAGGTAACGCAAATAGTCCTCGAATATGAATTTCATTGCAAAGAATTGCAGTGATCATCGTTCTCGATTCTAGGTTCTCAATTATCACGGACCACTGAGAGATTAGATCGCTGACAAGGATCTGAGACAGATCCCAGCCGGACTATTGTGGGATATGTTGCGATGAGGAGGAGTTGGAGAGGGTCGAACACCTTCTCTGTAGCTCTTTGAACTCTTGGCAGAGGCTTCTTTGAGAGTTTGAATCCTGTGTCGAGAGCCAACATCGAGGGTCTCCACAGATTCAGTAGTGTGCTTGAGATTTTTAATAAGTGCTAGGGCTTCATCGGTCTAGACGCATTCTCCCGTTTCCACTATGGTTTGGTCTGTGTAATGCCTGCGCTTCCCGTTCTACCTTTCCTAGTTCATCTTCATTTATTCGGCGACTGCCTTTCAGTAGATTTGTGGCAAAATCTCCGCGATTAAATGAAAAATTGCCATGACAAATTTCTCAAAACCTCTAGGTTTAGTCGAATTTAAACTGTAGATTCCAACACTGATTTATAAAATTAGCACATACAACATATCGACGCTTCCATTGTATGACGTTCTAAGTGTCCTTTTACATTCTCTAACTTAAATACTGTGAAAATTTAGTTAAGATGAGCTGATCCGTTCAGAAGTTTTTGGGAAAATTCTACTTAGAATATACATAGAGTCGTATGTCGCGAGAAAACTTTGAGAGCTCATAACTCAAAACACGAGGGCGCCGTGGTCTAGTAGGTGGTGTGTTGGCAGAGACCTGCGCCGAGCAAATTTGTCGGCGGCGGCGGCTATAATTGAAAAGCTTCGGCGGCGGCTTTAATTCGGCTGTCAGCCGAAATATGGTAAAGTTTCGGCGGCGCCTTTATTTCGACTGTGATCCGAAAAATGGCTTTCATATATCCCAAAAATCTTGGTTGCTCCACTATATTAAAGGGTCTTAGATCTCTGCAGCACATTTGCACAAGCAGACGCGCGTTAGCAAATTTTTCGGAATCTGCATTTTTAGAATTTCTTGGCAATATGAATTTTGATTTGGCATTTGAATTTTCAAATTTTTACAATTTTACATCAATACCATGACCACGTAAATGGTTACAGAGGTTTGATGTCGATGTAGAAAATCCAAACCTGAAATTATTTCGCATTTTATAACACTTACAAAAAACAACTTTCAGAAAAGAACATTCCAAAAAAAACTTCACAAAAAATTTGGCAAAAAGCTAATTGAAATAGGAGTTTCATTATTGTTTTGGGAAAATCTCCTCTCAATTTTCTTTAAATTTAATTCCTGGATAGAAATAATATAAATATGTACCTACCCCTTCAAAAGCATGGGGGGCTCATCAAAGCAAACTTTACACATGTGATACTTTTTATTAAAAACATATTTTCATATATTCTTAAATACAAAAAACGGCGGCTGAATTTAAGCCGACTTAAGCCGAATAAATCTTCAGCGGCGGCGGCTTTTAAATTTTATCGGCGGCTCGGCTTAGCCGGCTGTCAGCCGATCGGCGCAGGTCTCTGTGTGTTGGCTTATTAGACAAAAGACCCGAGTTCGAATCCCAGGTCAGACATCAAAACGAAAATTTGAAAATAATTTTTCGGTGACTTC
Organism: Sarcophaga peregrina; assembly: GCA_014635995.1. Taxonomy (NCBI): domain Eukaryota; kingdom Metazoa; phylum Arthropoda; class Insecta; order Diptera; family Sarcophagidae; genus Sarcophaga; species Sarcophaga peregrina. The sequence goes on along the minus strand of CM025790.1, from coordinate 93,172,648 downwards.
CTCTCAGAGGATTTCTGGCAAAAAGCTCTGAGAGTAGAATATTGCCATGTAATGCTTCTCAAAAAAATGTGTCGTTCGGAGTCGACTTTAAACTGTAGATCCCGCCACTCATGTATAAAATTAACGCACACAACATATGAGGTGTGAGAAGCTAGGACGTAGTACAATGGGTCAATTCTACCACTGAGTACTGTATTTGTCAGAATTGACAAGTACACGTCCTCTATAATCAAAACACTTTTTCGACTTAGAATGGGAACGAGGCTCTGAATATGTGGTGCAAGAAGCTCGTAATACTAAAAGATGTCATACTCAAACAAAGATATAGAAGCCAAGTTGCAGTTAACAGTTTGCTAATGGTCGCTCAAAAGATTGCATGAGAAATGGTCAAAATTGCTCAAGATCGAAATTTTAAATGACCGATTTGAGTAAACATAATAGTGCACTGTTAATGTCCAGAAGATTTTTAAACTTTCCGATTTGGGTAAACTTGCTGGTATGGCAGTAACTGAATCAGTAATGGTCAGCTCGGCTCATTCCACTTAACCCCTCTATAACGGACAAGATGCCAACGGGTTATTACACTGCCTGCCTACGTAAGTACTCGTTTAACAATGTGAATGCATTTTCCTTACCTCGCAATACACAAATCCTTTCCCATGTGCTGATGTGGCAAATCCTTAGTTTTTATGAAAACAACGAATGTAGCAGCATTCATTTGAATAGAAATATGCAATGGAATTATAACAACAACAACAACAAATTAATAGAATAGAAAACAAAAAATATGTAAATATTTACAAACTGTTTTGTTTAATGGTTTTAAATAGAAATTCTTTGTTTTTGTTTTTTCTTTTTACTTTTTGTTTTTTCATCGTTTAATGACGTAATGAACATTTGTTTTTATGACTTTTAACTTTGATTTCATTATAGCCATGCGACGACACACAACCCTTCATACCGTTTTAGTGTTTCAAACCAAAGACCGAGACAGAGCCAGAACCAGACCCAGAGCCAGTCAATGGCATGGCATACTTGTCATCATCCATATTGTCGCAGTAGTCATCATCATGGTACGAGTTTTGAAATATAAATGATGCTGCACTATGGGCTTGGCAGTACACCAAAGTATGTATACGAACATATTTATTGTATTATTGATTTGAACTTTAACTTACAATCCTTTTAACCCATTGTGCAACGACAAATATGTAATTTTCTTTCCTTCCTCTTTATTTTTCTTATATTTTTGGTTTTAATTTTAAAAAACATTTTCTTTTTCGTTATAATTTTCTTGTGTTTTTTAAATACCAAAAATACCACACAACCAGCTTTTAGAAGCAAAATACCAAAAGCAAGAGCAACAAAAATATAACAACACAACAACAACAACAACAATAATAAATAAAACTTTATTATAGTTTTAATTAAAGAATTTTGTTTTGTTCATTATTTCTTCTATTCTTTTTGGATGGAAATTACAAAGCAAGAGACAAAAAAAAGTTGAGAAAAATTGACCAAACAATATGGAAGAGTTTTAAAATGGTCTGTACAACCTTCAAGGTTATACGCATATCCATTTTTATTTCAGATAAAACTAAAGCAGTTAATACGCTTTACCAAAAATTTTTTATTGCTAATTTTGCAATGATATTTTTTTTATAAAAAATTGTTATCGAAAATTCTCTATAGCATAATTTTTTTTTATCGAAAATTCCCTGTAGAATAATGTTTTTTATCGAAAATTCTATATAGGATAATTTTTTTTCTCGAAAAATTTCTATACAATATAATTTTTATCGAAAATTCTCTATAGAATAATTTTTTTATTGAAAAATTTCTATACAATATAATTTGTTATCGAAAATTTTCAATATGCAAATTTGTTATCGAAAATCTTCTATATACAAATTTGTTATCGAAAATTTTCTATTTACAAATTTGTTATTGAAAATTTTCTATATAAAAATTTGTTATCGGAAATTTTCTATATAAAAATTTGTTATCGGAAATTTTCTATATAAAAATTTGTTATCGAAAATTTTCTATATAAAAATTTGTTATAGAAAATTTTCTTTATAAAAATTTGTTATCGAAAATTTTCTATATAAAAATTTGTAATCGGAAATTTTCTATATAAAAATTTGTAATCGGAAATTTTCTATATAAAAATTTGTAATCGAAAATTTTCTATATAAAAATTTGTTATAGAAAATTTTCTATATAAAAATTTGTTATTGAAAATTTTCTTTATAAAAATTTGTTATTGAAAATTTTCTATATAAAAATTTGTTATTGAAAATTTTCTATATAAAAATTTGTTATCGAAAATTTTCTATATAAAAATTTGTTATCGAAAATTTTCTATATAAAATTTATTATTGAAAATTTCCTATATAAAAATTTGTAATCGAAATTTTTCTATATAAAAATTTGTTATTGAAAATTTTCTATATAAAATTAGTTATTGAAAATTTTCTATATAAAATTAGTTATTAAAAATTTTCTATATAAAAATTTGTTATTGAAAATTTGCTATATAAAAATTTGTTATTGAAAATTTTCTATATAAAAATTTGATAATGAAAATTTTCTATATAAAAATTTGTTATTGGAAATTTTCTATATAAAAATTTGTTATCGAAAATTTTCTATATAAAAATTTGTTATTGAAAATTTTCTATATAAAAATTTATTATTGGAAATTTTCTATATAAAAATTTGTTATCGAAAATTTTCTATATAAAAATTTGTTATAGAAAATTTTCTATATAAAAATTTGTTATCGAAAATTTTCTATATAAAAATTTGTTATTGAAAATTTTCTATATAAAAATTTGTTATCGGAAATTTTCTATATAAAAATTTGTTATAGAAAATTTTCTATATAAAAATTTGTTATTGAAAATTTTCTATATAAAAATTTGTTAACGAAAATTTTCTTTATAAAAATTTGTTATTGAAAATTTTCTTTATAAAAATTTGTTATCGAAAATATTCTATATAAAAATTTGTTATCGAAAATTTTCTTTACAAAAATTTGTTATTGAAAATTTTCTTTACAAAAATTTGTTATCGAAAATTTTTTTATAAAAATTTGATAATGAAAATTTTCTTTATAAAAATTTGTTATTGAAAATTTTCTATATAAAATTTGTTATTGAAAATTTTCTATATAAAAATTTGTTATCGAAAATTTTCTATATAAAAATTTGTTATTGAAAATTTTCTATATAAAAATTTGTTATCGAAAATTTTCTTTATAAAAATTTGTTACTGGAAAGTCTCTTTATAAAAATTTGTTATCGAATATTTTCTGAATTAAAATTTGTTATTGAAAATTTTCTATATAAAAATTTGTAATCGAAAATTTTCTTTATAAAAATTTGTTATCAAAAAGTTTATTTATAAAAATTTGTTATCGAAAAGGTTCTTTATAAAAATTTGTTATCGAAAAGTTTCTATATAAAAATTTGTTAACGAAAATTTTCTATATAAAAATTTGTTAACGAAAATTTTCTATATAAAAATTTGTTATTGGAAATTTTCTATATAAAAATTTGTTATAGGAAATTTTCTATATAAAAATTTGTTATCGAAAATTTTCTATATAAAAAATTTGTTATAGAAAATTTTCTATATAAAAATTTGTTAGAGAAAATTTTCTTTATAAAAATTTGTTATCGGAAATTTTCTATATAAAAATTTGTTATCGGAAATTTTCTATATAAAAATTTGTAATCGGAAATTTTCTTCACAAAAATTTGTTATCGAAAATTTTCTATATAAAAATTTGTTATCGAAAATTTTCTTACAAAAATTTGTTATTGAAAATTTTCTTTACAAAAATTTGTTATTGAAAATTTTTTATAAAAATTTGTTAATGAAAATTTTGCTTATAAAAATTTGTTATTGAAAATTTACTATATAAAAATTTGTTATTGAAAATTTACTATATAAAAATTTGTTATCGAAAATTTTCTATATAAAAATTTGTTATTGAAAATTTTCTATATAAAAATTTGTTATTGAAAATTTTCTATATAAAATTTGTTATCGAAAATTTTCTTTACAAAAATTTGTAATCGGAAATTTTCTATATAAAAATTTGTAATCGGAAATTTTCTATATAAAAATTTGTTATCGAAAATTTTCTATATAAAAATTTGTTATTGAAAATTTTCTATATAAAAATTTGTTATTGAAAATTTTCTATATAAAAATTTGTTATAGGAAATTTTCTATATAAAAATTTGTTATAGAAAATTTTCGATATAAAAATTTGTTATTGAAAATTTTCTATACAAAAATTTGTTATTGAAAATTTTCTATATAAAAATTTGTTATCGAAAATTTTCTATATAAAAATTTGTAATCGGAAATTTTCTATATAAAAATTTGTAATCGGAAATTTTCTATATAAAAATTTGTTATCGAAAATTTTCTATATAAAAATTTGTTATTGAAAATTTTCTATATAAAAATTTGTTATTGAAAATTTTCTATATAAAAATTTGTTATAGAAAATTTTCTATATAAAAATTTGTTATTGAAAATTTTCTTTATAAAAATTTGTTATCGGAAATTTTCTATATAAAAATTTGTTATCGGAAATTTTCTATATAAAAATTTGTAATCGGAAATTTTCTTCATAAAAATTTGATATCGAAAATTTTCTATATAAAAATTTGTTATCGAAAATTTTCTTTAAAAAAATTTGTTATTGAAAATTTTCTTTACAAAAATTTGTTATTGAAAATTTTTTTATAAAAATTTGTTAATGAAAATTTTCCTTATAAAAATTTGTTATTGAATATTTACTATATAAAAATTTGTTATTGAAAATTTACTATATAAAAATTTGTTATCGAAAATTTTCGATATGAAAATTTGTTATTGAAAATTTTCTATACAAAAATTTGTTATTGAAAATTTTCTATTATAAAAATTTGTAATCGAAAATTTTCTATATAAAAATTTGTAATCGAAAATTTTCTATATAAAAATTTGTAATCGAAAATTTTCTTTATAAAAATTTGTAATCGAAAATTTTCTATATAAAAATTTGTTATCGGAAATTTTCTATATAAAAATTTGTTATCGAAAAGTTTCTTTATAAAAATTTGTTACTGGAAAGTCTCTTTATAAAAATTTGTTATCGAAAATTTTCTGAATTAAAATTTGTTATTGAAAATTTTCTATATAAAAATTTGTTATCGAAAATTTTCTTTATAAAAATTTGTTATCGGAAAGTTTCTTTATAAAAATTTGTTATCGAAAAGGTTCTTTATAAAAATTTGTTATCGAAAAGTTTCTATATAAAATTTGTTATCGAAAATTTTCTATATAAAAATTTGTTATCGAAAATTTTCTATATAAAAATTTGTTATAGAAAATTTTCTATATAAAAATTTGTTATCGAAAATTTTCTTTATAAAAATTTGTTATCGAAAATTTTCTATATAAAAATTTGTTATCGGAAATTTTCTATATAAAAATTTGTAATCGGAAATTTTCTATATAAAAATTTGTTATCGAAAATTTTCTATATAAAAATTTGTTATCGAAAATTTTCTTTAAAAAAATTTGTTATTGAAAATTTTCTTTACAAAAATTTGTTATTGAAAATTTTTTTATAAAAATTTGTTAATGAAAATTTTCTTATAAAAATTTGTTATTGAATATTTACTATATAAAAATTTGTTATTGAAAATTTACTATATAAAAATTTGTTATCGAAAATTTTCTATATTAAAATTTGTTATTGAAAATTTTCTATATAAAAATTTGTTATTGAAAATTTTCTATATAAAAATTTGTAATCGAAAATTTTCTATATAAAAATTTGTAATCGAAAATTTTCTATATAAAAATTTGTAATCGAAAATTTTCTTTATAAAAATTTGTTATCGAAAATTTTCTATATAAAAATTTGTTATCGAAAATTTTCTATATAAAAATTTGTTATCGAAAATTTTCTTTATAAAAATTTGTTACTGGAAAGTTTCTTTATAAAAATTTGTTATCGAAAATTTTCTGAATTAAAATTTGTTATTGAAAATTTTCTATATAAAAATTTGTTATCGAAAATTTTCTTTATAAAAATTTGTTATCGAAAATTTTCTTTATAAAAATTTGTTATCGAAATTATTCTTTATAAAAATTTGTTATCGAAAAGTTTCTATATAAAAATTTGTTAACGAAAATTTTCTATATAAAAATTTGTTATCGAAAATTTTCTTTACAAAAATTTGTTATTGAAAATTTTTATTATAAAAATTTGTTAAAGAAAATTTTCCTTATAAAAATTTGTTACTGCAAATTTACTATATAAAAATTTGTTATCGAAAATTTTCTATATAAAAATTTGTTATCGAAAATTTTCTATATAAAAATTTGTTATCGAAAATTTTCTATATAAAAATTTGTTATCGAAAATTTTCTATATAAAAATTTGTTATCGAAAATTTTCTATATAAGGTTTCTTATCGAAAATTGTCTATAAAAATTTCAAGATACAATATTGAAGATTACCGAATTTGATTATGCTGAGCACTTTCTCATTGTGACGTTACCAGCAACGAAAGATAGAAAAACCGACAAGTTCAAGATTAAGCTTGGAACTAATGCGGCACTCTTGAATTAACCTAAACTAAGCTGTCATTAAAAAGATCACTGCATTAGTATTCCTAAAGTCATATGAAGAACAAGTAAAGTCCTAAACATATTAACTCAATATGAGACCTTATGTTGCCGCTTGAGTTCAAATTTTCGTTAAATTTTTAAGGGCCTATTTATTACCATTGTTGGTATACTGTTCGACATTCTGTCTTTTATTTCTGTTCTGTTTTTTTTTTTTTGAAAGATGAAACACCCAAAAAACAGAAAGAACAACAGTACAGAACAACATTCTTAATAAGTTTTACTTGTTTTCAATAAAACTTGTGGTCGTATGTGCTGAAAACAACAAATTGTTGACAACAATATGAAAATCTCAAATTTTAAGGTCCTTTCGTACAAACAACAATAGTTTCAACAGTTGCTTGCTCGTGTTATTTTACTACTACGGCTGGACATTGGTATTGTAAACGAAAGTGGAGAATCCTTTAAATTACAAATTGAAAAAATAACAGCAGCAAGAACAACAACAACAACCATAATTTTTTTTTTTAATTTCTTAAAAAAAATAATAAAAAATTTTTGTTTTTTATCTTTCAATTCTGTCTTAAGGATGCTTCTTTATGTTGCTTTCTGTCTTTCATTTCATTTCATTTTTCGTTTTTTCCTTTTGTTTTGTGGTAAGACATGTTGACCACAAAAACCAGCCGCAACAATACAAACCACACATCAAGAATTTGTTAAGATTTGATGTTGTGTTGAAATAGTAAACAGCAATTGCAACATACAATATTGAAAATTACCGAATTTGATTATGCTGAGCACTTTCTCATTGTGACGTTACCAGCAACGAAAGATAGAAAAACCGACAAGTTCAAGATTAAGCTTGGAACTAATGCGGCACTCTTGAATTAACCTAAACTAAGCTGTCATTAAAAAGATCACTGCATTAGTATTCCTAAAGTCATATGAAGAACAAGTAAAGTCCTAAACATATTAACTCAATATGAGACCTTATGTTGCCGCTTGAGTTCAAATTTTCGTTAAATTTTTAAGGGCCTATTTATTACCATTGTTGGTATACTGTTCGACATTCTGTCTTTTATTTCTGTTCTGTTTTTTTTTTTTTGAAAGATGAAACACCCAAAAAACAGAAAGAACAACAGTACAGAACAACATTCTTAATAAGTTTTACTTGTTTTCAATAAAACTTGTGGTCGTATGTGCTGAAAACAACAAATTGTTGACAACAATATGAAAATCTCAAATTTTAAGGTCCTTTCGTACAAACAACAATAGTTTCAACAGTTGCTTGCTCGTGTTATTTTACTACTACGGCTGGACATTGGTATTGTAAACGAAAGTGGAGAATCCTTTAAATTACAAATTGAAAAAATAACAGCAGCAAGAACAACAACAACAACCATAATTTTTTTTTTTAATTTCTTAAAAAAAATAAAAAATTTTTGTTTTTTATCTTTCAATTCTGTCTTAAGGATGCTTCTTTATGTTGCTTTCTGTCTTTCATTTCATTTTCATTTTTCGTTTTTTCCTTTTGTTTTGTGGTAAGACATGTTGACCACAAAAACCAGCCGCAACAATACAAACCACACATCAAGAATTGGTTAAGATTTGATGTTGTGTTGAAATCGTAAACAGCAATTGCAGCATACACACTACACATGTGTGTGTGTGTGTATGTCAAGAACAACAAAACAATGCAACCAGAAACAGAAACAGAATCAGAATCGAAATCAAAAGCAGAAACAGTAGGATGAACAGAAATATTTCTCCGTATAACATGCATATCCTAGACGCCCTCCTCCTTGTATCAAGAGACAATATGAGTGACTTGAAGTTGCTGTTATTGTTGTTGTTGTTGTAAAGTATTGTTGGTTGCTTTTAGCAGAATAATGTTGTATGTACGTACGTCTTCTTCATATTTGAAGGGACAATAGATGTTCTTTTTAAGTTATCATTGCTGTTCAGTTGCTGTTGCCATTTTGCAATTGTTTATTTCTTATTGTTGCTGCCACTGTCACTGCTACTGTTGCTGCTGCAAGTGTTGCTACTACTATGTGGTCAAGTATGGCATTATAGTTTTGTCAACAGTTAATTTTTATTTAGTAACTTAACATTAAACATGAAAAAGGATGTCTCATCCTTGTTCTACAGTTCCGTTATTGTTATTGTGTTGTTTGTAAAAAGAAACAAAAAACCAACACGAAATGAAAGAATTCCTGGCAGACAAAATGCCACACCTCCACTGGACCGTTTTTTACTTAAAAAAGTTTAAAAATATTTTTTTTCTTAAAAAAAACAACAAATTTTATTAAAAATATTAAAACATGGTCTTACACAAACAAGTTTGCTTTTAAAAGACATTTCTCTCCTTTTCTCCTCCTTGTCAGGTACACTCATTCTGTTCCAATTATTGATCCCTTTGGAGAAACTCAATTACACAGCCCTACAAATGTAGACTTTTTTGTACAAATAAATTTTTATATTTTTAATTATTTTTCCATAAATATTACAAAGTATATTCATTATTTACATTAAATTAAAGCTATTCAAACAGTTATCTAATAAAATAAAAATATTTGACTAGCTCTGCCAAATTCATAAAAAATGTAAAATAGAGACCTGGAAAAAATAATAAGGACACTTAAATTTTTCAATATATTCTTATATTTTTAATTATTTTTCCATAAATATTACAAAGAATATACAATATTTACATTAAATTAAAGCGATTCAAGTAGCTTAACTAATGAAATAAAAATATTTGACCAGCTCTGCCAAATTCTTAAAAAAATGTGAAATAAAGGCCTGGAAAAAATAATAGGAACACTTAAATTTTTCAATATGTTCTTATGTTTTTAATTATTTTTCCATAAATACTACAAAGAATGTACAATGTTTACATTAAATTGTAGCTATTCAAATAGTTTAACTAATGAAATAAAAATATTTGACCAGCTCTGCCAAATTCTTAAAAAAATTCTAAAATAAAGGCGTGGAAAAAATAATAGGAACACTTAAATTTTTCAATATATTTTTATATTTTTAATTCTTTTTCCATAAATATTACAAAGAATGTACAATATTTGCATTAAATTAAAGCTATTCAAATAGTTTAACTAATGAAATAAAAATATTTAACCAGCTCTGCCAAATTCTTAAAAAAAATGTGAAATAAAGGCCTGGAAAAAATAATAGGAACACCTAAATTTTTCAATATGTTCTTATGTTTTTAATTATTTTTCCATAAATACTACAAAGAATGTACAATGTTTACATTAAATTGTAGCTATTCAAATAGGTTAGCTAATGAAATAAAAATATTTGACCAGCTGTGCCAAATCCTTAGAAAAAATGTGAAATAAAGGCCGGAAAAAATAATAGGACACTTAAATTTTTCAATATGTTCTTATGTTTTTAATTACTTTCCATAAATATTACAAAGTATGTACAATATTTGCATTAACTTAAAGCTATTCAAACAGTTATCTAATAAAATAAAAATATTTGATTAGCTCTGCCAAATTCTTAAAAAAAAACAAAAAACCAACACGAAATGAAAGAATTCCTGGCAGACAAAATGCCACACCTACACTGGACCTTTTTTCACTTAAAAAAGTTTAAAAATATTTAATTTTTCTTTAAAAAAAAACAACAAATTTTATTAAAAATATTAAAACATGGTCTTACACAAACAAGTTTGCTTTTAAAAGACATTTCTCTCCTTTTCTCCTCCTTGTCAGGTACACTCATTCTGTTCCAATTATTGATCCCTTTGGAGAAACTCAATTACACAGCCCTACAAATGTAGACTTTTTTGTACAAATAAATTTTTATATTTTTAATTATTTTTCCATAAATATTACAAAGTATATTCATTATTTACATTAAATTAAAGCTATTCAAACAGTTATCTAATAAAATAAAAATATTTGACTAGCTCTGCCAAATTCTTAAAAAAATGTAAAATAGAGACCTGGAAAAAATAATAAGGACACTTAAATTTTTCAATATATTCTTATATTTTTAATTATTTTTCCATAAATATTACAAAGAATATACAATATTTACATTAAATTAAATAGTTTAACTAATGAAATAAAAATATTTGACCAGCTCTGCCAAATTCTTAAAAAAAATGTGAAATAAAGGCCTGGAAAAAATAATAGGAACACTTAAATTTTTCAATATATTCTTATATTTTTAATTATTTTTCCATAAATATTACAAAGAATATACAATATTTACATTAACTTAAAGCTATTCAAATAGTTTAGCTAATGAAATAAAAATATTTGACCAGCTCTGCCAAATCCTTAGAAAAAATGTGAAATAAAGGCCTGGAAAAAATAATAGGAACACTTAAATTTTTCAATATATTCTTATATTTTTAATTATTTTTCCATCAATATTACAAAGAATATACAATATTTACCTTAAATTAAAGCTATTCAAATAGGTTAGCTAATGAAATAAAAATATTTGACCAGCTGTGCCAAATCCTTAGAAAAAATGTGAAATAAAGGCCTGGAAAAAATAATAGGAACACTTAAATTTTTCAATATATTCTTATATTTTTAATTATTTTTCCATCAATATTACAAAGAATATACAATATTTACCTTAAATTAAAGCTATTCAAATAGGTTAGCTAATGAAATAAAAATATTTGACCAGCTGTGCCAAATCCTTAGAAAAAATGTAGAAATAAAGGCCTGGAAAAAATAATAGGAACACTTAAATTTTTCAATATATTCTTATATTTTTAATTATTTTTCCATAAATATTACAAAGAATATACAATATTTACATTAAATTAAAGCTATTCAAATAGTTTAGCTAATGAAATAAAAATATTTGACCAGCTCTGCCAAATTCTTAGAAAAAATGTGAAATAAAGGCCTGGAAAAAATAATAGGAACACTTAAATTTTTCAATATATTCTTATATTTTTAATTATTTTTCCATAAATATTACAAAGAATATACAATATTTACATTAAATTAAAGCTATTCAAATAGTTTAACTAATGAAATAAAAATATTTGACCAGCTCTGCCAAATTCTTAAAAAAATTGTAAATAAAGGCGTGGAAAAAATAATAGGAACACTTAAATTTTTCAATATATTCTTATGTTTTTAATTATTTTTCCATAAATATTACAAAGAATGTACAATATTTACATTAAATTAAAGCTATTCAAATAGTTTAATCTAATGAAATAAAAATATTTGACCAGCTCTGCTAAATTCTTAAAAAAATTGTAAAATAAAGGCGTGGAAAAAATAATAGGAACACTTAAATTTTTCAATATGTTCTTATGTTTTTAATTATTTTCCATAAATATTACAAAGAATGTACAATATTTACATTAAATGTAAGCTATTCAAATAGTTTAACTAATGAAATAAAAATATTTGACCAGCTCTGCTAAATTCTTAAAAAAATTGTAAAATAAAGGCGTGGAAAAAATAATAGGAACACTTAAATTTTTCAATATGTTCTTATGTTTTTAATTATTTTCCATAAATATTACAAAGAATGTACAATATTTACATTAAATTAAAGCTATTCAAATAGTTTAACTAATGAAATAAAAATATTTGACCAGCTCTGCCAAATTCTTAAAAAAATTGTAAATAAAGGCGTGGAAAAAATAATAGGAACACTTAAATTTTTCAATATATTCTTATATTTTTAATTATTTTTCCATAAATATTACAAAGAATGTACAATATTTACATTAAATTAAGCTATTCAAATAGTTTAACCAATGAAATAAAAATATTTGACCAGCTCTGATAAATTCATAAAAAAAAAATGTGAAATAAAGGCCTGGAAAAAATAATAGGAACACTTAAATTTTTCAATATGTTCTTATGTTTTTAATTATTTTTCCATAAATATTACAAAGAATGTACAATATTTACATTAAATTAAAGCTATTCAAATAGTTTAACTAATGAAATAAAAATATTTGACCAGCTCTGCCAAATTCTTAAAAAAATGTGAAATAAAGGCCGGGAAAAAATAATAGGAACACTTAAATTTTTCAATATATTTTTATATTTTTAATTATTTTTCCATAAATATTACAAAGAATGTACAATATTTACATTAAATTAAAGCTATTCAAATAGTTTAACTAATGAAATAAAATATTTGACCAGCTCTACCAAATTCTTAAAAAAATTCTAAAATAAAGGCGTGGAAAAAATAATAGGAACACTTAAATTTTTCAATATATTTTTATATTTTTAATTATTTTTCCATAAATATTACAAAGAATGTACAATATTTACATTAAATTAAAGTTATTCAAATAGTTTAACTAATGAAATAAAAATATTTAACCAGCTCTGCCAAATTCTTAAAAAAAATGTGAAATAAAGGCCGGGAAAAAATAATAGGAACACTTAAATTTTTCAATATATTCCAATAGTTTTTAATTATTTTTCCATCAATATTACAAAGAATATACAATATTTACATTAAATTAAAGTTATCCAAATAGTTTATCTAATAAAATAAAAATATTTGACCAGCTCTGCCAAATTCTTAAAAAAAAATGTGAAATAAAGGCCGGGAAAAAATAATAGGAACACTTAAATTTTTCAATATATTTTTATATTTTTAATGTTTTTTCCATAAATATTACAAAGTATATGCATTATATACATTAAATTAAAGCTATTCAAATAGTTTAACTAATAAAATAAAAATATTTGACCAGCTCTGCCAAATTTTTAAAAAAATTGTAAAATAAAGGCCTGGAAAAAATAATAGGAACACTTAAATTTTTCAGTATATTATTATAAATATTACAAATTATATAAAGTAGATACATTAAATTAAAGCTATTTTTATTTTATTTTTTTCAGCAGTCAGTTGTCACTTCATGTAATGACGTCAGTTTTCCACTTACCACAATTTATTCGTCCTATTATGCTAATACGTTTTAAGGTAGTAAGGAGCTGATACTTGCTAGCAGGAGAGTCATTTGGTCTCTGCCATTTAGACTACTTTTTTTACGACCAACATTCAAAGGATCACCCCTAACCATGCAATGCATTGTTTTGGAGCTTTAGGATGAAGCATACAATGTGCAGCCGAATATTCTTCTCGCCATTTCCGTTGGTGATGTTGCCTATAAACAAATGAGACTAAGCATGGGTTATATAAGCAGCTTGGAAACCTTTGTGATCATGATCGATTGTGATCATGACCGTTTATTTGTTAACCGTATGTATGTATATTTTTGTGGGCCTGTGTATGTTTATTTTTTTAATTATTATTGTTTTTCTTTTTTCAGCCGTCAGTTGTCACTTCATGCAATAACGTCAGTTTTCCACTCACCACAATTCATTCGCCCTATTATGCTAATACGTTTTAAGGTAGTAAGGAGCCGATACTTTATGACCAACACTGAAAGGATATCCATTTCCCATGCAATTCATTGTTTTCGAGCTGTGAAACGGAATATACAATGTACGGCAGTTCCTGGGCTATAAACAAATCAGACGCAGTTTGGAACCTATTCTGTTCAATTCGTTTGTTTTTTATTTGTTCCAACCCGAAAATATACTTAAAATTCTAAAGTTTTATTAGAGTTTTCTTATGGACATACTTTGATTGTCGCATGCATGCATGTCGTTGCCGCTTTGCTAAAACCATCATCCACTCAACAGCCTCATTCTTTCTTGACAACATTGCAATGCTTTGAGGAAATTTATTTTCTTATCTGCTGTTGGCACGCCTACATATAATGTGGTTGGACTTGGTTAAGATTGCCCCATGCCCCCCACACACTTGAAAAACCAAAACTAATAATATTTAATTGTATTTAATAATCTTTAGAATACTTTTTAAATAAATTACTTAGAAAAAAAAATTAAATTAAAAAAAATAAATTTAAAAAAATAAATAACAAGTCGCCTGAGCCTGGATTTGAACCCTGGACTCTGGGGTAATAAGCCACACACACTAACTACCAGGCCACAGTGACTGCAATAATGCATACTAAACATAAATTGAAGTCGTCGTAGTCTAGTAGGTAGTGTGTGTGGCTTATTACACGAAAGGCCCCGGGTTCGTATCCCAGGTCAGGCATCAAAACGAAATTTGAAAAAAAAAACATTTCTTCGTCTATTTCTCCCCCTCTCAGCAGAATTTCTGGCAAAAACTCTGAGAGTAAATAAAATAAACTTAAACCTGTCTTCGTCAGAGTCGACGATAAACTATAGGCTGCGCCACGCCATCACTCACATATAAAATTAACGCGCACACAACACGAGTGTGGTGTGGTGTAAGGTGTGTAATGTAAGGAGTTTAGCCCCCTTATCCTGACTTTGAAGGGTTTTGTAATAATAAATTAAAAAATATTTTTCTTTAACTTTCGATCAATGCAACACAAGGAGGTTATCGATAATTTAATTGAGCTTGCACTAGAATTTTAATTGAAAAGAACTTCAGCTTAAAATGCTCTTAAATATTAGTAAAATCCTTCAACAGGATTGAAATTTTTTTAACCCTCATTGGTTGGTCTACATACTCTTTTCCCAACCGATTAAAATAACGATACATTCTCTCCTTTCATCCTATATCCTCTATTTCCTTCCTTCTCTAAGGACATTGTACAATGGGTCAATTTTGACCTCCGGGTACTGCTCTTGTCTTAACCGACAAGTACACGTCCTCTAACCTAACCTAAAATAACGATACAATTTGTTACTGGCGCTAGTAACGAATCGGCTCTAGGCCACGAAAATAATTTTTTTTATATCAATTCATTAAAAAAAAATGTAAAATTAATAATTATTTAATTAATTATTGTAAACTAATTAATAAAAATATAATTTATTTTAAAAATTAAAAAAAAACGCATTTTAAATTTGTTCAAATATTTTATTATTTTAGCGATTTTTCTTTTTTTCATCTGTGGCAACACTTGAAATATTTCGTTTGTTCGTTCATTTATGGCAACACTTGAAATATTTCGTTTATTCGTTAATTTATGGCAACCCTTCATATATTTTGTTTGTTCGATCAAAGAAAATAAATGTATGGAATAATAATTCACACATGCTTTTTACGAATTTAGTTTGTATAAGTAGAAATTTTTAGAAGGAAGATGCAACGAGAAATTTGTGGTGTTATAGTCAGCTGATGCTAGACGTGTGTGTGTTTCTCTTAGGTTTGTGATCGATTCTCCTGCGTTGTTTGTTGTGTTTGTGAGTGGTTTATAGTAAAGTGGTAGCGGTTGTTGTTGTCGTCCTCCTCCTCCTTTGTTGAATCCTCGCGTTTGTGTTGTCCTTGTTTATTGCGTTGTAAATATAAGAAAGTGTGTAAATATATAAGAAAGTGTGTAAATATATAAGAAAGTGTGTAAATATATAAGAAAGTGTGTAAATATATAAGAAAGTGTGTAAATATATAAGAAAGTGTGTAAAATATATAAGAAAGTGTTGTAAATAACATTGAATACATGAATCTCTGATCAACCATCCCCCCAATCATATCCATCCGTCTCCTCTCTCCCCCTCCACATTCCTCGAAAACCAATGTGATTTGATTTTGATTGATCGATATCGATCTGTTGCCCCCCCCCCTCCTGCTTGTGTACCTCCGAAGGTCCTTGCGTTGTTGTGTGCTGGAATTGTGTGTGTTCTCCTCTCTCGCCGTTGAAAACAAGTTGGTTCCTCTCTTCTCTACCCCCATTCGAATATAAATTCGGTTTACATTGCGGGCATGTGTTGGTGTTTGTGAAAGGGTTTTTTTTTTGTGTTTGATTATTATTTTTTTTTGTTCCTAACGCCGGTGACTGTCCTGGGTAACAGTCGGTTTATGTCTAAAATACGATCATTTTCCACTCTGTGTGGTCTGTAAACTAATTAATATCGATTATTGGACCCAAAAGCACTGAATACACCCTAATTAACGTGTTATTTTGATTTAGTCGTCTTATTATTGCATTTTAAATATGATTTCTGCATTTATTCATTGATTTTAACGTTCTTTTGTTGGTTTATCGTCTTCTTTTCCCATAAAATGAACAATTAGCCTCAAAAAGACGTGTTTTTAAGTAATTTTGGATGTTCTAACCTGGTAATATCAATAAAATTCACATCAAGGATCATTTATGTCTAAAATTAAGCCATTTAGACACCAACAATCGTTAATAGGGTGGCCGAAGATGGTTTCTTTAATGGCCTTGGTGAGTTATTTAGCCTTTGTTAGGGTCTTAGAGGTTATACACAACTTCTGGTACTTCGTTACCAGATACCAGACAGAGATATACCTACCTATAACCATTATTTTTTTCCAATAAAATTTCCAAAATCTTGTTTTTTTTTTAATAATTATTGTGTTTATTGTATAGTGAATAATAATTTTGTTTTGTTTGTAAATACGATTTAAAGCTTTTAATTTAATTATTACTTAATGAAGAGTTAAATGAAATAGAATTTTTAAATTTAAATTATTTATACAATACAACAATACCCTTAAAATATTAATCAAAAAAATACGAAGAAAGGGTAGCTGGTTAGTATAGCTGAGAAGCTGGGTAGCTGGTTAGTATAGCTGAGAAGCTGGGTAGTTGGCTGGTATAGCTGAGAAGCTGGGTAGCTGGTTAGTATAGCTGAGAAGCTGGGTAGTTGGCTGATACATCTGAGAAGCTGGGTAGCTGGTTAGTATAGCTGAGAAGCTGGGTAGTTGGCTAGTATAGCTGAAAAGCTGGGTAGCCGGCTGGTATAGCTGAGAAGGTGGGTAGCTGGTTAGTATAGATAAGAAGCTGGGTAGCTGGCTGATATAGCTGGTTGGCTGGTATAGCTGCTTAGCTGGTTAGTATAAAGTTCTTATGTTTGCACACAAATAATTTCACATATCTTCACTGCGACCACTAGACTAACTGCAGGCTTTAGAATTTTTCATATGCACCGTACGCCATAATGATGTGTTCTTGACATATGTTCTATAATTTACAAACAGCAGCAGGACGAGGACGTTCTTTAAAAAAAAAAAAAAACAAATAAATTAAATTCCATTTTAATACTAATTCATTGATTTTGGATACTTACATGCAATTTTAAATACTTTAAGGTACACCACAACGAATCATTGGCATATGAAACATTAACAAAGAAATTTATTGCAAATAGCTCGAATGTTCCACCGCTTGGAAGTTGTTCCTATTATGTGCCGGATTTGAGCGAATTTTTGCGTATACTCTCGCTAATCATTTTCAAATCATTCTGGAATAATAAAATAAAATTAGAAACAGGACATATGGAAATATAGTATGGAATTATATGATATACAAATAGTTAAGCTCGCTCACCGAAAAATTTATTCGTGGCTGTAGGCACTGGCTAGTTGATTAGTATAGCTGGGTATCTGCGTATGCGGCTAGCTGGTTATTATATCTGGGTAGCTGGCAAGCAGGGAGTGAACTAGTATAGCTAGCTAAGTTCCTGCGTAGTTAGGCTGTTGGCTCATTATCTGGGTAGCTGGCTAACTGTAAACCTTGCTAGTATAGCTGGGAAGCTTGTAGCTGGTTACCTAGATTGCTGGCTAGCTGTGTAGGAAGCTGGCTAATATAGCTGGGAAGCTGACTAGCTGAGAATCTCTATACTATATACTCTCGCTAATCTATTTCAAATCATTGATGTGTCTGGAAAAATAAAATAAAATTCAAAATTAGAACCAGACAAATGGAAAAAGTATGGAATTATATTATAATTAAGCTCGCTCTCTTAATACAATGATTTGTGGTTGTAGGCATTGCATTTTGCTCAATACTTTACAAAACTCACCTGCTGGGCAGTACTAGAGGTTTGGCCACCATTACGTATTTCTTTCCTTTCACCACCGCAAAGGTTTGAGGGAATTTATTTTCTGGCCTCCTGTTGTCGCCTAAATGTATTATGGATTTTGTTAAGAAGATTCATAATGATGTTGATGACACGACGTTAAAAGCTGATGCAGACTTTTGTAACGATGTTGGCATACAAGCCTTAAAATTAAATTAAAGAGAAAAAAGTTTTTAATTTAAAAATTGTATTTTTTTTTGAAATTTTTTCTAAATACCTTGCATTATACTGCTCGCCGCCGACTATTGCTTACTGTGAGATATTCTGAGCTGTACTCATTGAGTCCTTCCAACACATTCATGGCGGTAAAGACATAAACATTTGAAGCACTGTAACTGAGGTACTTGGCCGTAAGCTTTTCAACAGGTTATAGTGCAAGGATCTTTTGGATATCATGGGATTTTTTGGGTAGCTGCCGCACCATCCGATGATCTATGAACGAAAAAATATGTATAAAACAAAAATGTCATCAATTTGTGTTAATTTTCTTAAATATCTTAAGCAAAATTTATAATATTTATAATTAAAATAAAAGTTCACGTTTGTAGCTTTCATTTGATATCAATTTTATAAAAATTGGTGCCTTCGTTAAAAAGTTATAAGAAGTTAAAGAGTTTATATTTAATTTGCTTAAATATCTTAAGGTGGGCGTGGCAAAATTTATAATATTTATAGTTAGAATAAAAGTTCATGCTTGTAGCTTTCGTTTGATACCAATTTTATAAAAATTGATGCCTTCGTTAAAAAGTTATAAGACGTTAAAGAAAATACTTTGGCCCCAGACTTTCATTTACTTATATTACTTGCCACTCCCACTCCTTGCTATCTTCTCCTTTTTCTTCGAAACGTACAAAGTTATATGCTAATACATTTAATCTATCTAAACACGATTCAATGGGCTTGGAACTACTGGGTGTTAGAACAAAATGTAAGTTTAGGTTCTTAGCTTTCGTTTGCTACCATATTTATGAAAATTTACGCTAAACAAGCAAAGTTATAAGTTATAAGAGTTTACATTTAATTTGCTTAAATATCTAAAGGTGGGCGTGGCAAAATTTATAATATTTATAATTAAAATAAAAGTTCACGTTTGTAGCTTTCATTTGATATCAATTTTATAAAAATTGGTGCCTTCGTTAAAAAGTTATAAGAAGTTAAAGAGTTTACATTTAATTTGCTTAAATATCTTAAGGTGGGCGTGGCAAAATTTATAATATTTATAGTTAGAATAAAAGTTCATGCTTGTAGCTTTCGTTTGATACCAATTTTATAAAAATTGGTGCCTTCGTTAAAAAGTTATAAGACGTTAAAGAAAATACTTTGCCAAACTACCCCTTGCTGCACGATTCTGTTCGCCTGGTATAAAATACAAAATTTTTGAAATGAAATTTTCGCAAAAATTTTTTGTTGTTGGATGTGAAAGTATTTTCTTTAACTTTTGATAACTTTGTATGTAGTGGACAAATTTTTATAAATTTAGTATCAAATAAAAGGTAGAAAGGTGTTCATTCTTTCTAGGGCTAAATATTATTATATTTGTCATGCCCATACTAGTCAGGTAGGAAGCTTCCCAGCTATACTAGACAGCTAGGAAGCTGCCTAGCTATAGGAAGCTTCCCAGCTATACTACACAGCTAGGAAGCTTCTCAGCTATACTAGGAAGCTTCCCAGCTATGTTAGACAGCTAGGAAGTTTCCCAGCTACACTAGCAAGTTGGGAATTTAATATCACAAAAAAACAGAGATAACTTACATCATATGGCCGCTTTGCAAAAGCCATCAACTACATCCTCATTCTTTGATGTCACCATCGCAATAGTTTTGAGGGAATTTAGTTTCTGATCTGCTGCTGTCGCCTACATTTAATATAGATTTTGTTAAGATTCATGATGATGACATGTTAGAGACTGATGCAGACACTGTTGTAGCGATTTTGGGTACACAAGCCTTAAAATTAAATTAAAGAGAAGAGTTTTTAACTTAAAAATTGTATTCTTTATGAAATTTCCTTCTAAATACCTTACATTATACTGCTCCCCTCCGAGTATTGCTTACTGTGCGATATTCTAAGCTATACTGATTGAGTCCCACACATTCATGGAGCAGTGTACTGTAGATTTTCGTAAAACCACCACCATTTTCGGAGCCCGGGACACCACCAGTTTGAAAGGTATCGCCGAGAGGACCTTTATCGAGTTTAATTTTCGTTTGAGTTCAAGCACTTTATCGTCTACACCACGCACCCCAGCTAGGACAGTTTCTTCCTCAGCTGACTCTGTCATAACTAGTGCATCGTCTACTTTCATTCTAATGTTCTGAAAACTTTGTGGTTCTACGAAATTTTTACAAGTTTTCTAAACAAACCACTGACCAAATCAAAGGTCACCTCTCGGTCTTTTTACTTTTAATGGATCGAGTCCTTTTTTCAACCAAAATATTTTAATTTTTTTCTTTTCCTTTTATAAACACTTGGTAATTATGTTTTTTTGTTACAATACCATGCGTAGATTGCTTAAAAATTCTCTCACTTTCCTTTTTGAGCTTTCAATATGCGCAAGGGTGTGGCCATTTGGCAAAAAGTGAGGTTAGATTTCTTTTGTTGTTTTTCTTTGCTCGTTTCTATTCTTATTGTTGATTTACATTATAGAACAGGGTGATTGCAATATTTCAAATTTATTTTTAATTTTAATAGTGGCCGCCTCCTGAAATTTTTTGTCGCCTGGTAATTTATGAAAATTTGGAAACTGAATTGATTTTCATAGGAGAAAATTGTGAGTTGGTGGATAGGCCAGAAGATGACCATCAAAGTGGTTCATTGAAAACTTAAAAAAATCGTCAGTAAAACCAAATCTCCTCTGAAATCAATCGAGCGATTTTCGTGAAATTTTAGGTAGGTGTGAGTATCGGACAACATCTATTTTTCATACTCCTAAATATTAAGAGGGCGTGGCAAATCACTAAAATTGAATATTTAGGTACATATTGATCGTAGAAGAATAAAATTTGGTGGGTAAGTTCGTAGAGTTGATATCGACAATCCCATCAATATGGTCCCGATATGACAAGGCTCTCCCTTCAAGTGATACCTATAGCTCTTAAACTACTGAACCGATTTTAACCATTATTTTTTAGTTCGAAAGCTTAAAAAAAGTAGGCGTGGCAAACCTTTAAAATTGAATATTTAAGGACATAGTGATCGTAGACGAATTCAATTTGTTGGGTAAGTTTTTTGAGTAGATATCGACAATCCTACCAATATGGATCGCGATATGACAAGGCTCTCCTTTCAATTGATACTTATAACTCTTAATCTACTGAACCGATTTTAACTATTCTTTTTTTGTTAGAAAGCTTATCAGGCTTAGATAGTTTAAAGGAATTCGATGTACTAAAAAGTAGGCGTGGCAAACCTTTAAAATTGAATATTTAGGGACATAGCAATCGCAGACGAATACAATATGGTGGGTAAGTTCGTAGAGTCGATAACGACAATCCCACCAATATGGATCGGGATATGACAAGGCTCTCCCTTCAAGTGATACCTATAACTCTTAAACTACTGAACCGATTTTAACCAATCTTTTTTTGTTCGAAAACTTAAAAAAAGTAGGCGTGGCTAACCTTTAAAATTTAATATTTGGGGACATATTAATCACAGAGGAATACAATTTGGTGAGTACGTTCGTAGAGTTGATATCGACAAACTCAACAAAAATGAGCATGACAACCCTCCCCCTTTAAGTTATATGTACACTTATAACATGTATGTCTGTTTGTTTTTGGAGTGATTACAACAACTACAACTTCATCAGCGCTTTATGTAGCGTATTACAATAAATATATAATGTGGCCTGTTTTAGGACAATAAAAACAAATCAAATTTTTGGGTGGGACGAAGTTCGTCGGGTCAGCTAGTAATCAAATAAAATGTTTTTCTTTCTTTTAAATTATTTTCATTAGTAGTAAACCGTAATAAACTAATTCACTGTACATAATTTTGTTTTAAAAATTAGTTAAAATATCAAATATCAAAATCATGATAGCATTGACTTTTTGTGATACTAAATTTACGCCCCCTTATGCCACGCCCTCTTTAGATTTTGGAAGCAACTTTAAAGAACATGTATAAGGGAACACTTGATAAGTCTTTTTGACATTATAGCATTGACTTTTTTGTGATACCAAATTCACGCCCTCTATGCCACGCCCTCTTTAGATTTTGGAAGGAATTTTATTTATGTAAACGACCGCATAGATGTATAAGAAATGACATCTGACGTTGAAATGTTACTACCGAAATTTCTTCCCAGATATCAGGCGAACAGAACTGTGTCGCAAGTGGTTTTCCTACAAATGATTTTTGTTGTGTAGCACGGGTTGGATTAGAGCTCTGGCTTTTTGGTGGTACTAAATTCACGCCTCTTATGTCACGTATAAAATTAACGCACTCAGTATGAGTGATGCATGAAGCTATTACGGCCTAGCTTCTGAATGAATTTGTAATGGTCAATAATCTATGTATGTATGTATGAACCAGTATTCATGAAGGGTTCTCTATTGGGATCTCTATGCCTGTACAGACGGGTGATATGTTGGTGTGTATGGTGAATAGTGTCCTTACGCCCTTTGATTTGACGAGTTAGGATCCCAACGCTTTGATTACTACTTGACTGTTCACACATATACTTAAGGTCAAAGAAGATAAGTTCCCGGATGCAGTCATGTAAGCAGCTTATTTTAGTAGCAAATATTTCCGCCCTAAAATACGCTGGCTTGGTTAGATAATCGGTCGCCGTGGTCTAGTGGGTAGTGTGTTGGCTTATTAGACAAAAGGCCTGGGTTCGAATCCCAGGTCAGACAGCAAAACGAAAAAATATTTCTTCGGCGACTTCCTCTCAGCAGATTTCTGGCAAAGACTCTGAGAGTAAAAATTGCCATGAAAAAAAAGCTTCTCAAAAATCTGTCGTTCGGAGTCGACTATAAACTGTAGGTCCCGCCACTCAGGTATAAAATTAACGCAGTACACAACATAAGTGGTGTGAGAAGCTAGGTCGTAATCCTAACTGAAGGGTTGTAATGGTCAATTATGTGGTTAGATAATCTGTGTGACCTAAGTATCTAGTTTGACATTTCATGTTTGAGTTATCGGTGAAGCTCTCTATGTGTATGACGCATCTTCCCTCATTGAACTTGTAGAAGATTAGGATTTTTCTTTATTTAAATGGTTGCTGGACTTAATTTTGAATATTCCACTAGGAGTTGTAGAGACCTCTCCTGTTCATCACTTGACCTTGTGTGTGCACATTGTCAATTCAAATTTCGTCACAGTATTTTCATCACTTCAATCATGAGAAATGATAACAAATTTTATTATTCGACTAATTTATATTCTTTTTCTATCTTTAAGCTTTTGATTATTTTTGTTTGCTCCTATCTCCTATGCTATTCTATTGTATCCTATCCTATCTAAGCGAACAATATGTATAGAAATGTGGATCATTAATATAAATTTAATAAATTAATGTTGATTCCGTTGTTCCCAGTCACCAGGCTGTCAATCATTTTGATGTTGTCCATATGTTTAAATACACTTTTTTTCTGTCTTTCTTCTTTTCATTGCTCTTCTGCCTTAGCCACCCTTCCCCCACCTTCCATCTCCAATTCCATATATTGTGACATTGATAAGTCCCAAGTCTGCTTTATCTTTCTCTCTTTCCCCACTCTATACATCTCAGCCGCATGACAATTTGTTTATGTATTACAGTGTATGATTGTCATTCATCTTCTTTCTCACACTCTCTCTCTCTCTCTCTCTCTCTTTTTTGCCATTGTATGTGGCATGTATTCTGCTGAAAACTACTCGAATTCGTATGAGAAAAAAAAAACAGAGAGACACTGAAAGGAAAAATTTTTTTTTTCAAAATTTGTTTTCTGTGTCACACCACATACCATCGCTCAGTGTACCTTCTCTCTCATTGAAAGGAAAAATTTTAAAATCCTGAAGAGACTTTCATTTCAAAATTTGTTTTCTGTGTCACACTACATACTATCGCTCAGTGTACCTTCTCACTATGTGTGGGGAGTACATTTACATGTCTTCGTCGTCTGTACAGTCGAGGACACTTCACCTCATCCCTACAAGCAAACATTGCGAGCTGAACTTCTACGTGTTCCAGTTCCTAACTGGTCGTGAATGATTCTAAAAAAGGGGCAAAGGTTTGGAAGCCATAACCCAAACTGTGTGATTGACGACGAAGATGTTAGCCGTGATTTAGATAGCCTGGGGAAGTGAAGTTCAAGCAAACTAGCTTATCAGGAAAATGTCAACTTCTAGAACTCTGTAGGCCAACATTATGCTGAAAATCCATAGGTTGGAAGTACAAAGGCTTAATTTAAATCGAGAAAAAGTTAAAGCTAACCAGTCCTCCGCGAATTTTTACCTTACGCCAGCCTTGCAGAGAGTGAATGAAGGTGGTGGATATAATATGTAGAAACTGGCGACGATAAATCGTCCTCCGCTTGGATACAAAACAAAACAGTGTTGATGGAAATAATAGGGACACTTTCCATTTTCTCAGTAACATGTCATTAAAATTTGAAACAATAACTGTCAAACTAATCAACGTGTATATTTGCAACCGATCGAACAGTTTTACTTTGCTACCAAATTTATGACAATTGATGCTGTATATGTACAGTTTTTACAATTTTAGCCACGCCCACTTTAAGATATTAAAGCAAATTAAATGTAAACACTTTTAGCTTTGCCTGTTTAGTATTAATTTACATGCATTTGATAGCAAACGAAAGCTAAGAAGCTAGACTTACATTTTCTTCTAACATCCATTAGTGTCACGCCCACTGAATAATGTTTAGATAAATTTAATATATTAGCTTATTAATAAGAAGAGGAAGAGTGGACGTTGCAAATAATGTAAGAAAATAAAAGTCAGAGTTCTTAACTTTTATTTGCTACCAAATTTATGACAACTGATGCTGTATATGTACAGTTTTTACAATTTTTGCCACGCCCACTTTAAGATATTTAAGCAAATTAAACTCTTATAACTTTGCCTGTTTAGCATCAATTTACATGAATTTGATAGCAAATGAAAGCCAAGAAGCTAAACTTATATTTTCTTCTAATTTCCATTAGTGCCACGCCCACTGAAAAATGTTTAGATAGATTTACTGTATTAGCTTATAACTTCGCCTTTTTCGCAGGAAAAGGGGAAGAAAAAAGAGTGGGAATGGCAAATAGTATAAGATGAAATGAAAGTCTGTGTTCTTGGCTTTTATTTGCTACTAAATTTATGACAATTGAAGCTGCATAAGTCAAGTTTTCACCTTTTTTTGCCACGCCCACTTTAAGATATTGAAGCAAATTATATGTAAACTTTGAATATCGAGGAAGTTTTTAAGAAAATTTTGGAGCATTCAAATGAAAGTTTTATGCAGAACGGGACATAAGAATATTGTCTGAAATAGTATGACTAAAGAACTAGCCCGGGACCGCTACAGAACTTACAATCTGTGACATATTATAGGACATTTGTGTACCTTTTGCTTTAGTTAAACCACGGATTCTCGGCTCTGCTCGTTTTACACAAAAGGCTCTATTTCCTTAGCAGCAGGAGTGTACCTACAATATTGCTTGACTTTGGCGGACTTCAGTTCTTTGACGAATGGCTTTAGTTGTTCTCACAATATACTTGTAGGCTCCTTATAGGTAGGGCGAAGGTAGTAGAAGGAAGTAGTTGTAGATATGACGTACCATGGAATCTTCTTACCATACTCTGTAAATAAGCAGGTGCATATATTCTATTCGCTGAAAGAGATTCGATATAATATCGCCCTTATCGCCTGCTAGTGTAAAGAAGTGTTGCTGTCGTACCCTTAATACCTGTTACAAATATGTTACCAAGTTTTCCCTTAGTCCTTACAGGTAGATGCTCTGATCCTAAAAACTTTGGTTAATTTTTTTGTAAAATAATTTTTCTTCATTCCTTTGTCTGTAAACCACTCATGTGTGGAAGGCGTCTCTCCCCCACTTCACTCTCTCTTTAGTGTAGAGGCGGCAATATCCACTGCCTCCAACCTCCAGAACTCGAAGTCGCTGTTGTCTAGTAGGTAGTGTGTTGGCTTATTACACTGAAGGCCCGAGTTCAAATCACAGGTCAGGCATCAAAACGAAAATATGAAAATATTTCTTAGGCGATTTCCTCTCAGCAGATTTCTTGCAAAAACTCTGAGAGTAAATAAACTTCTCGTGAAAAGCTTCTCAAAAATCTGTTGTTCGGAGTCGACTTTAAACTGTAGGTCCCGCCACTCATGTATAAAATTAACGCACACGACATGAATGGTGTGAGAAGCTAGGTCATAATCCTGACTGTAGGGTTGTAATGACCAATTGTGTATGTATGTATGTAACCTCTAGATGGAAAATATGTTCTTAAAGGTGCCGAGAAGTGAAGAGAGTAGCAAAGGTGGGACTACTTAGTGGCATGTTCGAAGTGGAATGTCTCCAAGGGTGTATTTACGAACTCATACAATCAAACATTTTTGATTTCAAATACAAAGAAATAAACTATAAGGAAAGAGAGACAATGAAATGATAAACAAATGAACAAATTACATACAATCAGAGAAAGAATGAAATAACATAAGGCAACATGAGTAATAATAAAAGAAAACAGATTACCAATGTTGGCTATACCATGAGGGCAATTCATATGTCTGTCTGTGTTTATGTTATTAATCCATATTTGCATGTAAACATATACTCACATATACGCACACAAACATTAATAAACTATAAAAATGTATTGTATTCATACATACGTACCCATACATACATACCCGTACATTGTATGTCTACATCAGTGATAACATTTGAACTACAATATCTCCGTATTGTTTGGCATATTTTTGTTATGTCCCACTCTCATGTCGATGTTTGTGGTAGTATTATGATGGGTGTATGTATGTGTCTACTGCTGCTGCTTGGTCCAGTTAATAACTCATCATAATCACAAAATTTATCAGAGATTTTTTTGTTGTTTTTTTGATTTACAACTACAAATAGAAACATTTCTTGTGTCCTGTTTCACACACAGCCACTCCCGTATGTTATCATCATACGTATACCCACATGTCATCACATGAACGTTTTTTAATTGCATATTAGAGATAAGCAATGAATCGCTTTTCCACTACTCATAAATACTCACGCAATTTTGAGTATGAGTAAATCAACAGAATTGAAAATCAACTACTCTGATTCATTCGTACTCGCTACAATATTGATTTATAAGTACAGGTTGCAATGAGTATGAGTACAACATTCGAAATATGTTTGATTCATACGTCTACTCATTCTGATTCATAAATTTAAAAAAATACTTATAATACTTATAAGTAATTCGAATCATTCATCAAAATGTACAGTCTTTGTTGTTGTTGCATATACAAACAAAGAAGAAAGAAAAGACAACTACTCTGATTCATTTGTACTCGCTACAAAATTGATTTATAAGTACAGGTTACAATGAGTATGAGTACAACGTTGACATCAAACTCATAACATTCGAAATATATTTGATTCATACCACGCCTAATCATTCTGATTCATAAATTTAGAAAAATACTTATAATACTTATAAGTGATTCGAGTGATTCGAATCATTCATCAAAATTTACAGCCTTTGTTGTTGTTACATATACAAACAAAGAAGAAAGGAAAGACAAAGACAACAAACAAAGGATATACACAATCTTCTTCTGAGTACTGCAGTGCTCGGACGCGAATCATACTTTTTTTGTGATTCGCATAAATGTTAAGTAGAGACGAGTCGAAGTCAATAACATCATGCGTATTGTTAAGTATAAGCAGGACGAGTACTTCCAACTTTGAGTATGAGTGGTATGAGTATCATATTAAGATAAGTATGAATGCGTATAAATATCAGAAATTATAAGTATGACTGGAATCTACTCATCGTTTTGAATACTCGTTGCTGATCTCTGTTGCTTATACATATGCACAATGAAGAGCAAATAAGTAGCAGTAGGTAGTTGTTTTATGTATGATATTTACAGTTCTGAATAAAATAAAAGAAGAAAAATATAAAGGAATAAAGTAAACAGAGAGAGAGGAGAGGGACAGTGGATGCATATCCCAAAAAGAAACCTCCATCATAGTGTTCAACATTCCTTAAAAAAGAGCCGGTAAATCTTAAAGGAGATTCATTCGCCGACTTATATATTCCAAATATTGTTGGCACCCTGCTTGTTAACCGTCTTACATTGCGCCTGTTGAGTCCCATCAAAAAGAGAATTCAAAATATTTAAAGAATCCTTCAATACAATACCCTAATTTACACTCCCATTGTCTAATCTCTTTTACTATCATCGTCTTATCTCTGATAAGTTCATAACGGCTAGATTAAATGATTAGAATCAGTCACCTCTTTAACACACGCTGCCAAGCCTAAATTAAATGAAGTCATTCCCATTGTCATTTATATTTTGAGCGTTATTGTTTACCAAAATCTTATTTCTTATCAAACATAATCATTTGCAAGCAGAAAACCAATGACGAGTATACTCGTCAGAAGGAAATTCACTATTGTCGATTGGCAAAATAAAAATTTCCTAATTCAAAAGCCTGCATGTCATAATATATTTAAAGTAGGACGAGTATACTCGTCTTGGTAGTGCGGAATACCCTGTCAAAGACGAATATACTCGTCATTGGCAGCGAATGTGTTAACGGAAAGAGAATATAAGAAAGAAATCGGCTAAGTCTAGTAGGTAGTGTGGTGGCCTGTTGGACATGTAGGCATAGTTCAAACCGCAAGTCATACTTCTCCAACAAAGCGGTCTTCTGCAAAAATCTGTGCAAAAATGCCATGAAAAGTTTCCCAAAAAATCTGTTGTTCGGTGTCGACTTTAAACTGCATGTCACGCCACTCATATAGAAAATTAACATACGCAACACAAGTGGTAACAGCAGCTAGTTTGTAATCCTGACTGAAGGGTTGTAATAATCAATTAGCTAAGAACCCGAACTTTAATTCTTAATCTTCTTCTTATTTTTCCTCGAAACGTGCAAAATTAGAAGCCAGTACATTTAATCTATTTAAGCATGATTCAATGGGCGTGGCAGTAATGGGTGTTAGAAGAAATTATAAGTTTAGATTCTTTGTTTTCGTTTGCTATTCAAATTTATGAAAATTAATGCTAAACAGGTAAAGTTAATAGAGTCTACTTTTAATTTGTTTCAATATTTTGAAGTGGGCGTGGCAAAAATTTTATATTTACCATAAGAATAAAATGTTCATAGCTTTTATTTGATACCAGTTTTATAAAAATTGATCCTCTACTTACAAAATTATAAAACACCCAGCAGTGCCACGCCCACTGAATCATAGTTAGATAGATTAAATGTATTACCTTGTAACTTTGCACGGTCCAAGGAAAAGAAGAAAAAGAAAAGTGTGAGTGTTAAAGAATATAAGATGAAATGAAAGAAAGTCGGGGTTCTTAGCTTTTATTTGCTACCAAATTTATGACAATTGATGCTGGATAAGTAAAGTTTTTACAATTTTTGCCACGCCCACTTTAAGATATTCAAGTAAATGAAATGTAAAATCTTATAACTTTGCCTGTTTAGCATTAATTTATATAAATTTGGTAGGAAACGAAAACTAAGAACGTAAAAACTTACATTTTCTTCTAACACCCAGTAGTGCCACGCCCACTGAAACTTTTTTAGATAGATTGAATGTATTAGCTTATAACTTTGCATTTTTCGAAGAAAAAGATGAAGAGTGGACATGGCAAATATTAAAAGAAAATGAAAGTCAGGGTTCTTAGCTTATTAGTCATTACAACCCTTCAGTTAGGATCACGAACTAGCTTCTGTCACCGCTTGTATTGTGTGTATTAATTTTTATACATGAGTTGCGGGATCTACAGTTTAAAGTCGCCTCCGAACGACAGGGATTTTAGAGAAGCTTTTAATGGCAATTTTATTCAGTTGTTGTCAGAAGAGTGCTGAGAAAAAATATGTCTGAAGGCGCCTTCCTCTTAGTATGAAAAAATATGCCTGAAGGCGCCTTCCTCTTAGTGGTGTTCTATGCAAAAACTCTCAGTGTAAATACGATAGTCATGTTAAGTTTCTAAAGATTTCTTTTGGCAAATAGAGCATGATATAGGGCTTAACAATGTCGTATTTGATAGGTTATTCATTCTGTATTAAATACTTGTTTTTTTTCTGTTCTCCACTGTTTTTATTGTTGCCATTACATATCACCACTGTCATGGCGTTGCTCAATGTTTACATTGGAACGCGCAATATTTCATTTGTTTCATGTCGCTTTTTGCACTTTTTTTTCTACATTTGAATGACTGAAGCTTAGAGTGGGGACAGTTGATTGTGGCGATATATTTGCTAA
Organism: Sarcophaga peregrina; assembly: GCA_014635995.1. Taxonomy (NCBI): domain Eukaryota; kingdom Metazoa; phylum Arthropoda; class Insecta; order Diptera; family Sarcophagidae; genus Sarcophaga; species Sarcophaga peregrina. The sequence goes on along the minus strand of CM025790.1, from coordinate 93,141,682 downwards.
AGCTCTTGTATTGCTGTTTAGATTAAAAACAACAAAAACAACAACAATTTGATACAGCTGGAGCAACATGAATGCACTTGATTGTTGCCTGTCAAAATGTATGCATTGTTAGGATTTTTACATATTTTTTTGGGTTTTTTTGCCTCTCCCATATTTTTCTGCATATAATCCTTAATGTAATCAAAGATAGCAGAGCATTTGTTTTTTTTTTTTTGTTGCACATCATATTTGTACACAGTATTGTTGACATTTTGCACCAAATAAATCAGTATTTTATTGTGAACATTTATTCAGTTTGCAGATCAAGTGGCAATACTTTAAATCAATATTTTAATCACTTCAAACAACAATAACAAAAACAAAAAACCCAATGCTTGTTAGGACATGTTACACGGTGTGACAATGAAAATACACCCGAGTAAAACTACCTAGTCCATGTTGTTCAGTTAGTTGAGTAGAACTGAAAAATACTTTTTTTATTTGACAAAAACAGTTTTTTCTTACTTTGCGCACAAAATTTCTGAATTACTCAAACATTTCTGACACGATTTTCAAAATTTAAATCTTGTTGGAAAGGGAAGAGATGGACCTTTAAAACGGTATACATATATCTATTATTTGGCTTAATATGCTAAGAGTTTTGATGAGGTAAAGTTGGAAAATCTAAATTTTTGTCGTATTTTTTCAGATTTGACCGTTCATAGTAGCAAACTTTACTTAAAAAGTCTGAAATAAATGATGATATTCGGAAAGTGCATTATCTTGAGAAGAGATTCACACTTCGTTTAATCAAATCGGATAAAAATTAATGTAGTTATTATTTAAAGAGTCTAACAATCCAAGATTTAAAACATTTTCTCTCTTATATTCAAATTTCTGCATTACTCAAATATTTTTGACCCGAATTTCAAAATTTAAATCTTGTTGGAAAGGGAAGAGATGGACCTTTAAAACGATATACACATATCTATTATTCGGCTTAATATGCTATAAGATTTGATGAGGTAAACTTGGAAAATTCGAATTTTTTTTCATATTTTTTCAAGTTTGACCATTCATAGTAGCAAAAATAAATAAAAAAATATAGAATAAGTAATAATATTCTTAAAATCTGTTCTCTTATAAAGAGATTGAGTCATGATTTGATAAAATTGAATAAAAATTACTGAAGTTATCATATAAATAGAGATTCATACTTCGTTTGATCAAATCGGACAAACATTAATGTAGTTATTATATAAATAGTATAACAGTCCAGTGATATTTTTTATATATATGTCATCTCATCAAATGAACTTTTAGTTCAAAAATTTTCAAAAGTTTTGATGAATTTTGATCACATTATCACAAAATCTGTCAATTTCACTTTTTTACGACTTCCAGAAGTCGGCTAATATTTGTGTTTTTCTGCGCAAACATTGGCCAACTTCTGGTGGCTGCTCAAATGTAAAATTGACACATTTTATGATAAAGAATCCAGAAAATTCTGAAAATTTTTGAACTAAATGTTCATTTGATAAGATGACATATATATAAAAAATATAATACGACTCTTATACTATTTGAATAATAACTTCGGTAATTTTTATCCGATTTGATCAAACGAACTGTGAATCTCTTCACAAGATAATGCACTTTCAGAATATCATCATTTATTTCATACTTTTTAAGTAAAGTTTGCTACTATGAATGGATAAACTTGAAAAAATATGAAAAAAATTCGCATTTTTCAAGTTTACCTCATCAAATCTCATAGCATATTAAGTCAAATAATAGATATATGTATACCGTTTTAAGGGCTCATCTCTCCCCTTTCCAACAAGATTTAAATTTTGGAAATCTGATCAGAAATGTTTAAGTAATTCAGAAATTTCTGCGTAATGTCTAAAAAAAAAACAGTTTTTGTCAAATAAAAAAAGTTTGAAGGGTTCCATGATATGTCATTAGCTGAGTATATTTCATTTTTTTTTTTATTTTGTCGCATAGTGTTATTGCTGCACAATTATAGCAGAGAGTATTTAAAAAAAAACTAAAAAGAAAAAAATAAAGAAATAAATTAAAATTTCACTTACATGCATGCATCCATCCATAATTGGTCATTACAATTCTTCTTCAGCCAGGATTACAACCTTGTTTCCTATATGATGTACATGCGTGTCAGGACCTTCAAGTTAAAGCCAACTCCGAACTGCAGATTTTCTTGGAGAAACTTTTCATGGCAATTTTGTATTACTATTAGAGTTTTAGCCAGAAGACTGTTGAGAAGAAGTTGTCGTTCTATTGAATATATCTTAAGCTGGGTTTTGAACCAGGGACTCTCGTCTAATACGACTTAATTTTTCCTTTCTTATTTAATCTAAAAAAAAATATCGTTTCTGTTCTCTTTGTGCCGATGTCTGATTATGAATACCTATAAATACCATAAAGGGAAAATTATCCTCCCTTTAACATTTAAAGGTCATACCATATCATATACTATTTTCGATATGGCAACTTCAAATTTCAACAAAATGAGCATATACAATAGAGATCAGCAATGAATCATTTTTCCGCTACTCATAAACACTCATGCAATTATGAATATGAATGAATCATCAGAATTGAAATTCAACTACTCTGATTCATTTGTACTCGCTACAATATTGATTTATAAGTATAAGTAGCAATGAGTATGAGTACAACGTTGATGACATCAAATTCACAATATTCGAAATATGTTTGATTCATATCACGCCTACTCATTCTGGTTCATAAATTTCGAAAAATACTTATTATACTTATAAGTGATTCGAGTGATTCGAATTATTCATCAAAATTTGTTGTTGTTGCATATACACACAAAGAAGAAAGGAAAGACAAAGACAACAAGCAAAGCTTACACATAATTTTCTTGTGAGTATTGTAGAGTTCGTAGGCGAATCATACTTATTTTGTGTTTCGTGTAAATGATAAGTAGAGACGAGTCGAAGTTAATAACATCATGGGTATTGTTAAGTATGAGTATGACGGTGAGTACTTCTAATTTTGAATATGAGTAGTATGATTATGAGTAGTATGAGTATGATATCAAAATAAGTATGAATGCGTATAAGCATTTGAAATTATAAGTATGTCTCGAACGTACTCATCGTTTTGAATACTTATTGCTGTTCCTACCAACCAACGACAGCAAGCAGTGACAAATTCATGAATGGTTCGTTTCTAAACCTGGACCACCTACAATTTGTTATATTCTACGCAGCTTTTTCTATCTTTCCTTGAAAAAGAATTCTTTTAGGGGAGTATTTATCCCTTTTAATGTCTCTTCTTTAGACATCTCCGATCCCTTCAGTGCCAGTTCGTCCGCCTTTTGTTTCTTCCTGTGCCGCAGTGACCCGAAGCCGAGTTGTGGTGTTATTATTGTGTCGACCTATACGTATGTCGACCTTAAGTATGAGTATGTCGGCGAGTACTTCCAACTTTGAGGATGAGTAGTATGAATATGATATCAAAATAAGTATGAATGCGTATAAGCATCTGAAATTATAAGTATGGCTCGAACCTAATCATCGTTTTGAATACTTATTGCTGATCTCTGATATACAACGAATAAACAAAGTCCGCTGTTGCCACTGCGTTAAAAAGAAATTGGTTTAATTGAGCCACTTTGCTGCGCCGGTACTGCCATATTTTATTGCGTAATGTTAAGTATGACGGCGAGTACTTCCAACTTTGAGGATGAGCAGCATGAGTATGATATCAAAATAAGTATGAATGCGTATAAGTATCTGAAATTATAAGTATAACTCGAACCTACTCATCATTTTGAATACTTGTTGCTAATCTCTGATATACAACGAATAAACAAAGTCCGCTGTTGCCACTGCGTTAAAAAGAAATTGGTTTAATTGAGCAGTTTTATCGACTTTGCTGCGGCGGCACTGCCATATTTTAATTTTTTTTTATTTTATTTTATCTGTAAGTTGTAGTAACGAAAATCAGGTAACTTTTACAGTTAACTTTAATAAAACCCAAGTTTAACAGCGAGTTGTAATAATGGCCCTTAGTTGACTTAAATTGTGTAAAATTGAACACTTAGTTGGACGATTTTATTTTGTTTTTAAGTTGTAATAACGAGAATCAGGTAACTTCACAGTTCCCTTTAGCTAAAGTTAACTTTAATAAAACCCAAGTTTAACAGCAAATTGTAATAATGGCCCTTAGTTGACTTAAATTGTGCAAAATTGAACACTTGGTGGGACGATTATATTTTGTTTTTAAGTTGTAATAACGAAAATCAGGTAACTTCACAGTTCCCTTTAGCTAAAGTTAACTTTAATAAAATCCAAGTTTAAAGACGAGTTGTAATAATGGCCCTTAGTTGAGTTAAATTGTGCAAAATTGAACACTTAGTTGGACGATTTATTCGAGATGTTTGACAAGGTGTTTGAACTGCGTAATCACGTCCTACTAGATTGCGACGACTTTAAAACGTCTTACGGATTGAGTACTAGTGATGCCAATCTTATAATCGTCCATGAACTTTTTAGACCAACTGTTAAGCTGCGTGTTTAATTACAATTCCAAGTCAAATTTTTTGTTTTCTTTTAAATGCCCATTTATTTTTAAAACATAATTTCGTTCTTAAATTAAAATTGTTTACATACGACAACAGGATATTTTATACTTATGAATAGAGGAGTGTCCTTATTTTCCTTTTTTTTTTGTAATATTTATTCCAACAAATAAACTCCAACATATTGTTTCATTAATTTCTTACAACATATTCCAATTCTTTGCGACACAAACAATATTTACTCTTTACACCACTTTAGGTCAATAGCAACAGCAGCAGAAATGGCAACAGAAGCACTAACAGTAGCATCAGTAACAGCTGTTGGTTGGATGGTGTATTGATGTTGGTTGGCATATTGTATCGTTCATGTGGCTTATATATCTATGGCATCGTATGGTATGTAGGTGGACTTATAATGGAATTTTTCTAGCTCCTTGACTTGGTGTACAAATATAAAATTCAATACCATCAGCAGCACTTTTATTGAATTTCTTGATGAAATTCTCACGCATTGTGGCAACAACATTGTCAACAGCAGTGCGTTGCAATAATGTTACAGTGCAGCCACCAAAGCCACCGCCAGTCATACGTGATCCCAAAACACCAGGACAATTAATGGCCGCATCAACAAGAACATCCAATTCTATGCAGGATACTTGAAAATCATCACGTAACGACACATGTGACTTTGTCATTAGTTCACCCATCTAAAAAGGAGAGGAGAAATAAAAACGGAGGAAAAAAAAATAATACAAAAACAACAAAAAAAACTTTAGTTTTCAGTAAATGGTAAAGTAAACTTTAAACAAAAAAAAATGTTTATTTAGTGCACACTGTAGTTCCTAGGATTGTTCAAAAACCAGAAGGAAGGAATTGTTGAATGAACGGTAATGCAAATAAAAAATGTTCTAGAAATAAACACCGTAACTAACGAATTACAATAAGTCCCCGCTTAACGCGGCTCTGCTTAACGCCGCTCTGCTTAACGTTGCTCCGCTTAACGCTGTTCCAGTATTACGCAGTTGCAAATGGATCGGTCGGAAATCGGAATCACAGTACATACAAACGCACCTTTCCTGCGTCACAACTAGGGATGCCAATCGGGGAATCCCGAATCTCGAAATCCCGGGATTTCGGGATCGGGATTTATAAAATCCCGACTCCCGGGATTTTTAAAAATTGATCCCGTTTGGCATCCCTAGTCACAACGTTACTAGGTGTACACATATGTACGTATTAAGTTGCTTCGTTTAACGCTGGAACTTATTGGAACGTTAAGCGGGGTCTTACTGTTCAAGGATTGTTGTTTTTAAAACCCTGTTTATTAAAGCTTGCCCCGTATCACGAAATTTAAAGACTTTTTGTACAACGTCTAGATCATATAACTCTTGGACATGACTTCCCTCTTGGTTAGGGGCGGAGATTATCTGACCAATGGTCAAGAGTGTAACGCTACATCGAGCTTACGCTCTCACTGCGATTTGGGTATAAACCAGAGACACCACGTGGCTTCCTCAAGAGGCACCTGGTGCTCCCAACACCCGTACTATCAGAATTAAGCCTCCGGACGAGCTTTGCAGTCCAGTCTGCTACCAGTTGAATGCCAAACAATTCGAAACTGATGGCCCTTTGAACACAACAACCACTACCAGGGGAAAACTATTTAATGGCGACAATTCCTGTTCCCTGTTTCCTATTTTTCTTCCTCTAAAAACTTTCGAACGTCTTGTAAGGCCCTACTTAAATTTCACACCCCTGAGTACATGTAATACTATTGCTATCTAAATCTCGCAAGTCCTTATAGTCTGAGCTGTTCCCTGTTTCCTGTTTTTCTTCCACAAAAAACTTTCGAACGTCTTGTAAGGCCCTACTGAAATTTCACACCCCTGAGTACATGTAATACAAATACTATCTAAATCTCGCATGTCATTATAGTCTGAGCATGCAGTCATTGTATGCTTCCAGTCATCAGCCCCCCATTCCATACCGACAGTCAGCTGTAACGTTTAGGCCTTTAGAATCGAAAAGGGCCATAAAATACTTGGGAGTGATTATCGACGACAGGTTGAACTTCAAGGAGCACGTGAAATTCATCGGCGAAAAGGCATCTGTAATCCAGGCAGCACAGACGAGGATGATGCCACTGCATTACCAAATCCATTTAAGAGGAGAATAATATCAAGGGTTGTAAAGCCCATAATTTTATATGCCCAATATGGTCGGTGATACTCTACGTGGGGACAACAAAGAGGAAACTGTCTTCGATATATCGCCTAAGCGTGATTAGATAGATAAGTGGCTTCAGAACAGTGTCTGATGAAGCGGTACTGGTATTGGCAAAGATAATACATACATAATTGGCCATTACAACCCTTCAGTCAGGATTACGACCTAGCTTCTCACACCACTTATGTTGTGTGCGTTAATTTTATACATGAGTGGCGGGGGATCTACAGGTTAAAGTCGGTTCCGAACGACAGATTTTTGAGATGCTTTTCATGGCAATTTTTACTCTCAGAGTCTTTGCCAGAAATCTGCTGAGAGGAAGTCGCCGAAGAAATATTTTTTCGTTTTGATGCCTGGGATTCGAACCCGGGCCTTTTGTCTAACAAGCCAACTTCTTCCAACGACTTCAACAAGGATAACAATTTTTACAACACTTGCGCATAAAGCTTAGTATTACGAAAGTTAAGGACGAATTGTACAGTAAGCAAATATAATGCCCGCTGAAAGCCAAATGCGTAGAGGTGACTGTTAAGCCAAGAATGTTGAAATAGACACACTTAGGCCATAAAAGTTCCTTAAAGTACTCCTTAACGTATTTTTTCCCTTCTCTGCCAAAACCAGTGCATGCAATCGATAAATAAAGAGAATAAAAGAAAATCCCGTGATGACTCCAGCAATGTGACTGAAAATGTACTTTGGAGCATGAGCAGATTTTCTGTGCGTGCAAATTTGACGTGATTTGTTGAGCTGTTCTGTCCGTAGCCGAAGATGCCCAAACGGGCTTGAAAGATAATCTATTATCAACTATAAACTCGCTAAGCTTCAAAGTGGTTCCCAATGCAAACTCACCTGGAAATTTGATAGTTTTGATCATTTCTAGTTACCTAAAACGCTACAATATCATCGTAATACATCCATCAGCCCTCTTTCATTTTAGCCACTGACTTTTTTGCCATTACGTAATTCTAATATTGCGAGTAATATCAGGAGTAATTTTACACATAATGGTCCTCACCGCAGTCTGTATGGCCGACATTGGCACATGAAAGACATTGCAATGATCCTACAGAGCTTATGAAGTAGGCTATTGCAACCGACAGTGAAAAAATTTCATCCAGAGTTCCATTTAATCTCGAACTAGGTGTGAACAAATTAATGGGCGTGGCAATTATAGTGTGGTACCACATAATTAATATTCTTGATAGTTGTAAATTCCTTTAAGGCCCACGAGAGTCCAATATTTGATTCGTGCCTCTGTTCACTTGCCCAATGACAACGATTTGCTGTAGTTGCTAAGACCTGACAGCGGAAAGAGACTTAAATGCAGGCGATTACGATTACGGATTACGACCTAATTTTCTTAAACAACTTAGGTTATGTGCATTAATTTTTTTATGAGTGGTGGGACCTACAGTTTTTAATCGATTCCGAACAACAGATTTTTGAGAAACTTTTCAAGGCAATTTTAATTTGACTCTCAGAGTTTTTGCCAGAATACTGGTGGGAAATAGTCGCCGAAAGGAATATTGTTTTATATTTTGTTTAGGTTGAGATGTCTCAGCTAGGGCTTGAACTACTAGCTCCCATCTAATAAGCTGACACACTATCTTCTAGACTAAATTCATTTACTGCATACATATAATACTATCGGGTCCGCCATCTAACGTTTTTTTTTCAATTAGTGCTTATTTCGTGAATGGTAACACTTAGCTCATGTCTGATTTGACAGATAATTAGTTTTATCCTTCCGCTGAACGCATATGGTTGAGTATATGCGTTGTCGTTTCGCTAAGTGGGCCTGCGATCGACTTACTGAAGATGCCGATTTTGGAAAAAAAAAAATCATCTTTTCAGATGAAGCTTATTTTGATCTTGGCGGGTATGTAAACAAGCAAAGTTGTCGCATTTGGGATACAGGAAACTCGCACTCACACATTGTAAAGCCGATGCACCCAAAACGAGTCACTTTTTGGTACGTATTTTGTTCTAGAGGCATAATTGGACCATTTTTCTTCGCAAATGAGGAAGGGGTGGCCGTTACAGTCAATGGCGATCGTTATCGGGCCATGTTGAACGAATTTTTGTTCACAAAAATTGAAGAGGAGGATACTGACAATATTTGGTTTCAACAGGATGGTGCTACTTGCGACACAGCCGAAGCTACACTCGATGTTTTGCGCCCTGTTTTTGAAGATCGCATTATCAACCGGAGAGCTGATGTCGTTTGGCTACCTCGGAGCTGCGATTTGAGACCGTTGGACTATTATTTGTGGGGTGCTGTCAAAGATAAGTGTTACGCCGACAAGCCGGAGACAATTGACGCTTTAAACGACGATATTTGTGAAGCCATTGGTGAAATATAGCTGCACACAATCGATATAGTGTAATTAAAAATTGGACCGATCGTGTAGGCTACTGTATGGCCAGCCGAAGAATGAAATTATTTTCCATTATTAACCGCAAGGATTGTACTTTCAAATAAAATAAGAAATTTGAGAAAATATTTTTTTTAAAGCATTTTCCAAGAAAAAGAAAAATGAAGTTACTTGGCGCACCCTTTATAATGCTTTAGAGGGCATCTATTGCATATGAGATCATAACTCAGGCCATTTACATTTTCAGCGGCACAATATGCCTACGCTAAGGTTAAATCTACAGAGACTTCTGAACTTTGAGAGTTCATACAGGCCATTTTATAATGATGAGGTACATTTCTAAACGAAAGTATGGGTATGTGAACAAACAAAATTTTTGAATTTGAGACGTTATCAAGTCGCATAAGATCCAGGCGCTTTCAAAGCATACCGAAAAAGTCACTGTTTGACGAGGGTTTTAAGCTGGCGGCGTGGTTGGAAAACGACATTGGCCTGGCCATCACTATCAACCGCAAGCACTATAGATCGATGATTATCGAATTCTTTTGGCTCGAATTGAATGATCTGGACAACAAGGTCATGTGGTTTAAACAGGACGATGCGATGTGACACACACCTAATGCGATTAGAGGACATGATCTCCTCACGTAAAATTGATGTGAATGCTCCGCCAAGATTTGAATATTTTCTTGTGGGATTTTCTTAAATCGCACGTTTATGCGAATAAGCCATAGAGAACTGTGGTGCTTAAAAGTCAATATAAGATTTAGCCTGTTTTTTTAGCCGAAAATCAAGGAGACTTGCATTTTTCGGTAATGCTTAACCCAGAGAAATTGTGGCGGACATTGAAACGAAGTTATATGCCATATATAATGGCATCAATAGATCTTTCAATGGAACTTTTCAGATTTTTTATTTGCCACCAAAAAAAAATGGAATCTTGGCATGACAGTTACAACCGCCTGTGACCACCACCACCATCACAACTACAATTTGAAATATTTCCTTTACTTTGTCCACTTAAATGAAGGCAAAACAACTTCATCGGACATGACACTTAAAAAGTTAAGTCAGCACGTATCTTCTAGTCATCATTGGCAGAAAATTGTTCAAAAAAAAAGAGCAAAAATTGGAACTTCATTTTCGAATAGTAATGAAAGGAAAGCAAAAGAAAAAGAAAGAAAAGTAAAGAAAAATCAGACAAATTACTGTTACATACATGGAATGGAATGGAGTGAGTATCCTACGAGAGTTTCAATACAATATCTCGGGTAAAAATTAAATGATTTTTTAAAGTTTTTTTCTTTCACTCAAGACATGGCCAGAGACTGACTCTAAGCATTTGATGTTTCGTTTTGTTTTGGTTTGTTGCCACACTACAGCCATAAAAAGTGGTTAGAAACAGTAGAGGAAAGAAATTTCTTTTCCTTTTTTTAAATTAAATTATAAAACATAGCATTTGGTTTGTTGTTGTTGTTGTTGTTGTTGTCAAACTCGGCATGTGGCTTTTATATTAGAAAATTTATAAATCTCTGCCACAGTCGAAGACCATAGAAATAATAACAGCCACCGTAAATTCTATAGGAACTCTAAAGGAAGGCAGGCACTTGCAGTATTTTCCCTAGACTCTTGCGATTGTGATATGCCAACCCAGCCACAATGAGTAACAAATTATTTTATTTTTTTTTTTAATGAAAAGTAAGACACATACTCATTCATTTCTACACATACATACGAGTATGTACATAGGAGTTATACCCCCTGCCAATATTAAATAAACATACATCCACGTCCGTCAGTATTTACTTTTTACGTTGCCACATAATAATAATTTTATAGTCCAAATGCCAAATAAAATGTTTAATTTCGACTATAAATACACTGCAATACATATGCAAAATAAGTGTGTTTCAGAGATTAGCAATGAATCGTTTTTTCGCTACTCATAAGTACTCATGAAATTTTATGTAGGATTGCGTCAACAGTATTTAACTTTAACTACTCTGATTCATTCATACTCGCTAGAACAATGATTTATAAGTACAGGTTGCAATGAGTATGAAGTCATAACATTCGAAATATGTTTGATTTATACCACGTCTACTCATTCTGATTCATAAATTTAGAAAAATGCTTATAATACTCATAAGAGATTCGAGTGATTCGAATCATCCATTAAAATTTGCAGTCTTAGTTGTTGTTGCATTTACGAAAAAGGAAGAAAGAAAAAGCCAAAGACTGTAAGCGAAGCAAACACACAACGTTCTTGTGAGTATTGTAGTGCTCGTACGCGAATCAAACTTATTTTGTGCTTCGTGTAAATGTTAAGTAGAGACGAGTCGAAGTTAATAACATCATGCATATGGGTATGCGTGTTAAGTATGAGTATGACGGTGAGTACTTCCAACTTTGAATATGAGTAGTAAGAGTACGTTATCAAAATAAGTATGAATGCGTATAAGCATTTGAAATTATAAGTATGGCTCGAACCTACTGAGCGTTTTGGAATACTTATTGCTGATCTCTGATATACAACGGAAAATCGAAGTCCGCTGTTGCCACTGCGTTAAAAAGAAATTGGTTTAATTGAGCGACATCATGAGTATTGTTAAGTATGAATACGATGAGTGCTCAAACTTTAAATATGAGTAGTATGAGTATCAAATTCAAATAATTACGAATGCGTATAAATATAAGAAAATATGAGTATGACTCGAATTTATTCATCGTTTTGAATACTCATTGCTGATCTCTGGTGTGTATGTATGTAAAAGTAAATGTAAGTGAGAGTGTACTGCAGAGTGTAGGTATTACCTCAGGACGTATGCACTTTTTTATTTCCAAAACAAAAAAAAATTTTTCCAGGATTTTTAAAAATTTTGCCTTTGACAGAGAGATGTCTTATACTAAAACAGGAAGACCCAATAAAAAGGAAGACTACATGGGCATAAACCTTCCTTTGCATACAAGGATTTTATGTGTTTAATGCAGCTTTAGACCTGGAGTCGTCGTAGTCTAGTACAAGTAATTAGTGTGTTGACTTATTAGAAGCAAGCAAATCGCAGGTCAGACATCAGAAAGAAAATATGAAAAAATATTTCATCGGCGACTTCCTCTCAACAAATTTAAGTGAATAAAATTGCCACGAAGAGTTTACTTACTTACTTACTTAATTGGTCATTACAACCCCTCAGTCACGGTTATTGAACTAGTTTCTCACACTACTTATGTTGTGTGTGTTAATTTTATACATAAGTGGCGGGACCTACAGTTTAAAGTCGACTCCGAACGATAGATTTTTGAGAAACTTTTCATGGCAATTTTATTTACTCTCAGAGTTTTTGCCAGAAATCTGCTGAGAAGAAATCGCCCAAAAAAAATACTTTTTGTATTTTATTTTTATGTTTGGCCTGGGACTCGAACCCTGGCTTTACGTCTAATAAGCCAGCACACTACCTACTAGACCACGGCGACCCCGCCACGAAGAGTTTATCAAAAATTTATCCTTCGGAGTCGACTTTAAACTGCAGGTGTTGTAAGAAGTTAGGTCGTAATCCTGACTGAAGGGTTGTAATCAGTGGTGTTGTGCTAATTTTTTTTTACTGGAACGCATATAGATAATTATATAGATAGGGCCGATACTGGGTAAGCGGCCGCTCTGTGAGGTCTCAAGTCTCAAGTCAAAATTAACGACGGGGGTGATTTTCCATGACAATCCCGGCGGCGGCGTTTTTTTAGGTCTCATGTTCCAAATTTGACGACGAGGGTGGAGGAGTTAGATTTCCCCCAATTTTCGAAAAAATTAGAAAAAAAATCAGCAATTCTTTTTAATTCTTTTTTTTCGAAACACCAGCCAATTCTCGTTATCAGAAATAATCTTTAGTTCCGGAACGCGTTCCTGTCCAAAAAGGAAGAACCGAAACGACATTCCGCAGCGTTCCGGCTCGACAGCACCACTGGTTGCAATGACCAATTATGTATAGAAACATTCACGGACATATCACAACTATTCAGTTTAAATATAGGCTCTTCCAACAAGGTCTTTAAAACTTTGAGAGCTGATAACAGTGTGTAATGGTTCAATGAGAAAAAATTTCAATTTAACGATCAAGTCTAGGTTTTAGAACGCTTTTTGGCTCTCTTTATCTTTCCCTTCATTGATTTCTGTTAATATCTGCGACATAAAAATAACTTTCTTGGCAAGTTTGTATTTTCGTTAATTGAAAAATTTCTCGTATAACCTGGGCTAGCAGATTCAGTTTCCCCAGATAGCCGCATACTTACCCGGAGGAAAAATTATTACCACAAAATCTATTAGATCTGCATTGAGCACAGTTTAGAAGGGAAAACCTAGGTTTTGAATTGTGGCCTCATCTCTAACAAGCCAACAGACTAGCCAGAACTAGACTATGGCAACTACTAACCTGTTCTTCTTACTCAAGTTCTTTCAAAATTAGCCTTTCGAAGAGTATTAAAAGCTTTGCATTTTGCTATTTAACACGGGATGTTTATAAAAATGCCATCGTAGCCTAGTAGGTAGTGTGTTGGTTTATTAGACTGAAGGCCCCAGTTCAAAACCTAGGTCAGACATCAAAACGAAAATATGAAAATATTTCTTAGGCGATTTCCTCTCAGCAGATATCTGAAAAAAACTCTGAGAGTAAATAAAATTGCCTGAAAAGCTTCTCAAAAACCTGTTGTTCGGAGTGGACTTTAAACTGTAGGTTCCGCCACTCATGTATAAAATGAACTCATACATAAGTGGTGTGAGAAGCTAGGTCATAATCCTGACTGAAGGATTGTAATGAACAATTATGCATGAGTGTAAGTACATACGAAAATTGTTTTGAGAACTTTTCTCAAACTCAAACTACTCTCCTTAAAAGCCTGATAACAATTGCGTAAAAAATCAATTTCATTTACAAACAATTTCATTTAAAATCAACAATTTTAGTTCACATCAAAAAATATGAACGAATTATAGTTCTGGCTACAAAGTGGCTGTTCTACCTGGAGAGGAATCACTTGATACAGCCTTGTTTACCTTCATCATTTTTGTTGCAAAAAAAGAGAAAACCTTTCATTAAACCCAATGCAATGAATTCTTTACATTCTTTACATTCAAGCAGCATAAGCTTTTTAATCAATGCAAGTCAATTAAGCCTTGAAGAGCCAATATTCATCATGAATATCATCTTTTATATTCTCCCTCTCTCTCTCACTCTCTCTCTCTCTCTCTCTCTCTCTCTCTATACCATTTAGTTTACTTTTCAATGCAATTTTCCCTACATACACGCTCCACCTCTATAACTTGATATGAAAACAAAGTGAAAATCTTGAAAATCATTTTTCTTTCGTTTTTGTTTTTGCTCCAGCGCCCTCCCTTGGGGGCGGGAAGCTAAACAAAATATTTCTAAATATACGAATTCGTTAGAAAACGAATGCAAAAAAAGAACAAGAATGAAGCAGCGGCATATTTGCCTTAACAAACATTTTACAGATTCGTACGTTTAAAGAAGTTTTTCATCTTTTTTTTCTATCTCGTATGAACAGTAGGGGTATTCGGATGCAGAAGAATATTTGTTGTCACTGAAAAAAAGAAAATGTACAGAGAATTCAAGCAGATTCATAAACAATATGCCGATTGACTTGCAATTTTGGCTTTAAAAGCCTAATTCCCATTTACTAAGTGATCTTTACCACCTGGTTTGTGTCTTGAATAAATTATTGTGCATTTTTAGGATCAACGTTTCCTATTATGTACTTTCATTAAGTTGTTCAACGGAATAGTTTACACAACGACGTTTTTTTTATTTATTATTTGCCCGGGTAAGATTAGGTTAAGTATCATATCCCATAAGCTAATAACCAACCCTGGTTTCAAACCTAACTCCAATGTGTAAGAAAAGAAATCTGCTGGGAGTGAGTAAATTCTATAGGAAATACAAACATAGACTTCAAATATAATTATATACAGAACTTTAAAAAGCGTAATTTACTTTTACTAAGTGATCTTTGCCACCTGGTTTGTGTCTTCAATAAATTATTGAGCATTTTTAGGATCAATATGTCCTATTACTGCCATTAAGTTGTTCAACGGAATAGTTTACTCAACGACGTTTTTTCTTTTATTTATTATTTGCCCGGGTAAGATTAGGTTAAGTATCATATCCCATAAGCTAATAACCAATCCTGGTTTCAAACCCAACTCCAATGTGGAAGAAAAGAAATCTGCAGAGAGATGAGTAAATTCTATAGGAAATACGAACAAATACCAAAATAAGCGTTGAAATATAAGTACAGAACTTTAAAGAGCGTAATTTAATTTTAGTAAGTGGTCTTTGCCACCTGGTTTGTGTCTTCACTAAATTATTGAGCATTTCTAGGATCAACATTTCCTGTTACTTTCATCAAGTTGTTCTAAGCTGAACTTAGCTGTTGTTGGCAGTGGATTTTTTCCCGAATCGGCCAGTCTATAAGACTGCCCGACCACTGCAGTGTCTTGCAGACGGTGGTGGTGGCAATTCAGGCTGCGGCGAGTATCATTGGGAACGGAAGAGTCTCCAAGCGGAATTTCGCCATACTTTCTGATAGCCAGGCGGCTTTCAAGACTCTCAATTCTAACGTAATGAACTCCAAGACGGTGTACGTCTGTCGCAGATATCTCGACGAGACAGTGGAACGATATGATATCCATATCGTATGAGTACCGGGGCACAGTAGTATTCCGGGTAACTGCAGAGTTGATGAAATTGCAAGCAGCGGTACGACCATCGAACTTTCCGATGAGTTCCCGAATCTGGGCATACCTATGAGGACCTGTCAGCATTTTAATTGCTAATGCAATCGTCGATGCTGTTAAGGACAGGTAGGCGGCCTCGGATACGGATAGAACAGCTCGTAAAATCTATCTAAAGTTGGATGGGGGCCACACAGAGTCTACTTAAACTCCAAAGAGGCGAGCTCAGTGTAGTTGTCGGTGTCATTACGCATTCCTCACATGCGAGGCGAGTTTGGGCAACTTGCTAATGACTTCTGGAGATATTGCAGAGATGAGGAAGAAGAGGAGATTGTCCCTTACCTGCTGGGTACATGCCCGGCGCGTTGCGAAAGCAGAACAAAGTTCTTGGGTACTTAGGAGGGACTGTCAAGGATTGACATTGGCAGCCTGAATCGCATCAGGAGCTCCGAGTGGTTTTGAGACTAGGGGACAATGGATAACTATGGTAGCACAATGGGCCCCATGCGATCTAAGTGAGTTTATTCAAAAGTTGTTCTTTTAATGGGCAGCTACCTCTACCTACCTACCTACTTAGACCTACAGTTTATTACGCCTCCTAGTTTTTACCCAAAATCTGGTGAGAGGCAGTCGCCGAAAAAATAGATTTTCTTGTTTCATTTTGTTGTAGATAATAAGATAACATATTTAATAAGCTAGCAAACTATCCATATGGCTACAGCTATTGTTACTATTTTTGGGCTTTATAACTCCAGTTGATAGATTTGCCATGTGCTTGCCTGAAATCCTTCACAGCCGTGCTTTCTGGCAAGTCATAATCCCGCAGTTAAAATGCACAGAGGTTAGCTTTATCATTCGGGCGTATAAATTCATTCTTAATAGGATTTTATAAGACGTTCAATTCTCCTCTTGTCACTGTATTACCACGGTTTTTCTGCCTCTATTTTCCACGCAAATTTTCAAAACTTTTCTTCTTAATATAACGGGTCCGCCGTCTAATGTTTTTTTCAACTAGTGCTTATTTAGTGAATGATAACACTTAGCTTATGTCTGATTTGACAGATAATTAGTTTTATCCTTTCGGTGAATGAATATGGTTGTGTATATGCGTTTTCACTTCGCTAAGTGGGCCTGCGATCGACTTACAGATGATGTCGATTTTGGCAAAAAAAAAATCATCTTTTCAGATGAACTTCATTTTGATCTTGGCGGGTATGTAAATAAGCAAAACTGTCGCATTTGGGGCACAGAAAACCCGCACGCATACATTGAAAAGCCGACGCACCCAAAACGAGTCACTGTTTGGTGGGGATTTAGGTCCAGAAGCATAATTGGGCTATTTTTCATTGAAAATAAGGAAGGGGTGGCCGTTTCAGTCAATAGCGATCGTTATCGGGCCATGTTGAACGAATTTTTGTTCACAAAAATTGAAGAGTAGGATATTGGCAACATTCGGTTTCAACAGGAAGGCGCTACGTGCCACACAGCCGAAGCTACACTCGATGTTTTGCACCCTGTTTCTGAAGATCGCATTATGAGCCGCAGAGTTGATGTCGTTTATCTACCTTGGAGCTGCGATTTGACACCGTTGGACTATTATTTATGGGGTGCCGCCAAAAATAGGTGTTATGCCGACAAGCCAGAGACAATTGACGCTTTAAAGGACAATATTCGTGAAGCTATTGGTGAAATACAGCTGCACACAATCGATAATGTGCTTAAAAATTGGGCCGATCGTGTAGGCTACTGCATGGCCAACCGAGGCAGACATTTGAATGAAATTTTTTTCCACTATTAATCGGAAGGATTGCATTTTCAAATAAAAAAAAAAGAATTTTTCAAAAACATCAAAAAAGTTATTTGGCGGACCCTTTACAAGTACAACATCACCTTGAATATCCTGAATTTTGATACTTTTGCATATGATTGTGCTTGTGCCTATGCTTATTGTACAATAGCGAATAACAACAATAGCAAGAAACATAAAAGAATTGTACATGCAATCATTAGCTTAATTTTTCGGTACTTTGAATCAATAGCTTTCAATGACGCCGTCTGATTCTATGAATGAATGACTGAATGAATGAATGACTGAATGAATGAATGACTGAATGAATGAAATGAATGAATAGCAAATGGAAAAGAAAGCAGCCAGCTGGCACTTTTTATTTCTTCTCTCTAAAAAAATACATTCATTTCAAAGGCTCACACAACACAGATACACATACACACACCCACACCTACATACAGCTGTGTTCAAAATAATAGGAGTGCTACCATGTAATAATGATCACAAATGCATTAAAATCTAAAAAAGCAAGAAACACGTGGGCGCAAGAGCAAATTTCAACTGCCGATGACCGCTGAATTGTGCGATACTGCAAAATAAATCCTTTGGCGTCTTCAAAAAAGGATCAAAAGGAACTGAATCTTCCCGTAAGAGGCCCTGCTATTGGTAGGCCTCTGATGGACAACAATTTATTCGCAAGAAGTCCACAAAAGCTAGCATTGCTGACAAAATAAATAGGTAGCAGCACTCTTTAAGTTTGCCTAAGAACATATTAAATATCCGAAAGAAAAATGGAGAAACATACTGTGGACCAACGAAAGCAACATTTTTTTATTTGGTGGCATTGGGTCTAGATGCCCAGTGTACACAAAAAACAGTTAAACATGGTGGTGCTAAACTAATGATATATGGAAGCTCTTCATAGAATGGTGTAGGCCCAAATACATCCAATTAGAGACACTATGTCGGCACTTTGAGAGTACTGATGTTATCATATCTCACGCCTCTAAAATGGATATTCTAAGAAGATAATGACACGAAACACACCATTGTAAATTGGCAAATGAGTGGTTTCGAGTTAATGGGGTAAAGGTTATAGCGTGGCCGGCTCAGTCTCCTGGACCTTAATCCCATAGAAAATCTATGGGCAGATGTTAAAAAAAGTATGCTGCAGAGAAACAACCATCAGAACTATGCACCACAGTGTGTGGCATGAAATTCCATTAAACAGATGCCAAAATCTTATTAACTCAATGCCTCGTAGATGTGCTGAAGTCATTAAAAACAAGAGTTTATTCAACCAAAACTTTTCTATCTTTTGTTTAATAATTATTAGGTTGTGTGCTACATACATAATTGGCCATTACAACCCTGCAGTCAGGATTACGACCTAGCTTCTCACACCACTTATGTTGTGTGCGTTAATTTTATACATGAGTGGCGGGAGCTACAGTTTAAAGTCGACTCCGAACGACAGATTTTTGAGAAGCTTTTCATGGCAATTTTTACTCTCAGAGTCTTTGCCAGAAATCTGCTGCGAGGAAGTAGCCGAAGAAATATTTTTCGTTTTGATATCTGACCTGGGATTCGAACCCGGGTTTTTCGTCTAATAAGCCAACATACTACCCACTAGACCATGGCGACTGGTATTGTGTGCTAATACTCCTTTATTACCATGAAATATTTTAAGTGTTAAAAACTTCCAAAATGAACTAGAAATAAATTTTAAATCACAAAAAATTTAATATTTACTATGAAGAGCACTGCTATTATTTTGAACACAACTGTATATACGCGTTAGAGAGAAAAAAGGTCCTTAAATACATACAAAATGTGAATGAAAGATAGTTTTTATTCAAGAACAAAAAACAAAACGAAACAAAAAACACACAAAAGAGGCCTCTCCACAAAGGAATAGCTCATGCAATTACAACAACAACAACAACAACAACAACAACAACAACAATCAATGCAAAAAGCAACGTAAACGTTCTATTTTTTCTTTCCATTTTTTTTCGTTTTGACGCTGCAACGGAACATTGCTTCATGAACATCGTGAATGGTGGGGTGGTGAGGCATAAAAGAAAAAGCCTTTCGCGTAATAAAAGTTCTACTAAAAATGTATGTGACAGGATATGCATATGCACAGCAGAGGTGCGGGTCTTTGTTTGTTTTGAAAGATAACAAAAAGGCGTTTGTGTATGCATTTCTGTGTATGTGTTTGTGTGTGTAAGTATTTCCCAAAAAAAAAAAATGAGTGTGTGGAGCATGGAGCATGGAGAGCAAAAGTGTTTACATATGGAACCCTTAAAATGCAGAAATCAAATTTACTTGATTGCCGCCGTTGAATTTTGTTGCTGTTGTTGTCATCGTTGCAAGTGAATATTTTTCTATTGTTGTTGCTCATTTTTTTTGTTTTTATTCTTCTGCTAAATTATCTTTCGAACCTAATCCTCCCTCCATACTTTATATTTCTAAGGCTGATGTTCTATTTATGGGCCGCATAGTGATTCAAATGAAAAACTGTTTCCATGGATTCAAAGGGGGCGGAGGGCGGACAGCTTAGGACAACATAATATTCAAAACGGGTGTTTAAACAATCATCGAAGCAAATCCACTCGAATTCACAATAAAATTTTTGTGAACATTTTCTCAAAAATCCATCTTTGACTGAAGCCTGGCGAGGCTGATTGAACCTTATCAGTGCCAATTCGGGCCTGGAAAATGCACAATTGACCAGATCTTCGTACTCTGCCAAATCCTGAAAAAAGCCCACGAAAAACAAGTCGACGCACACCATCTTTTTGTCGACTATAAGGCAGCCTTCCATTGCCCCATTAGGGATCGTGTTTTTGCTGATAAGGCTATGCAGACTGACGTTGAGCAATTCCTGCAGCTCCGTCAAGGTAGAAATGGACTTCTCCGAGCCTTTTAATACCATGCGTGGTTTCACACAACGTACGTAATTGGCCATTACAACCCTTCAGTCAGGATTACGACCTAGCTTCTCACACCACTTATGTTGTGTGCGTTAATTTTATACATGAGTGGCGGGACCTACAGTTTAAAGTCGACTCCGAACGACAGATTTTTGAGAAGCTTTTCATGGCAATTTTTACTCTCAGAGTCTTTGCCAGAAATCTGCTGAGAGGAAGTCGCCGAAGAAATATTTTTCGTTTTGATGTCTGACCTAGGATTCGAACCCGGGCCTTTTGTCTAATAAGCCAACACACTACCCACTAGACCACGGTGACCTTCGTGGTTTCACACACGACAACCCCTTATCATGCGACCTCTTCAACTTCGTCGTGGAAAGTTTTCTGTGAAAGGCAAGAGTCCATCACAATGGCACAAGTTTTCAAAAAAGTATCCAATTGCTTGCGTACGCTAACGACATCGACATCATAGGGCGTACCAAACGAAATGTCACTGCTGCCTTTAGTGCTATTGAACGGGGGTCTAAGAAGTTGGGTCTGGCAGTAAATGAGGGCAAAACAAAGTATATGTTGTCGACAAGTAGAGCCGATCGGCGTATTGATTCTCAAATTATGGCCGATAACTATACTTTTGATACAGTCAAGGAATTCATTTACCTTGGCTCCACCGTTACCATCAAAAATTATGTCAGTCTGGATTACGCAGGATTACTTTTGCCAACAGGTATTCCAATGGTCGCAATAGGCAATTGAGTAGCAGAGACCTCTCTTGTGCAACAAAACTAATACTCAACAAGACGCTCATCCTACCATCTTTACGGCGCAGAGGCATAGACCCTATTAAGAACTGATGCAGCAGCCATGAGGGTATTCGAAAGAAAAATCCTGCATAAAATCTTCGGACCAGTGCGAATAGGCGATCATTTCCGCATCTGATCCGTGGGTTGTATGAGCTCCTCAACTATATAGACGTTGTGCAGACACATTTTTCTTCTCTGACATAGTTCCGGAAAGTTATAAACCCGACAACCATACTGTCCGAGCCTTTTCAAAGTTAAAGCCTACAGGTTTGTGCCAGATTTTCGGCATCCTTGTCCGTAAGCGATTATATGCGGTTGACGAAATTAATGGATCGTATTGTCAATTATAAGCATAGAGATCACCAGAGAGATTCCCAAAGTCAAGAATTCTTTGGAGAGTTCTATGGCTGTGCAACGTCTGGCCAATTCATTTGCTCCACAGCATGTTGTGGTACCCATATGATATAGAGTTCTGTTACCTCATTGAGATGTCTGGAACGGCTGTACACTCTTGGGTTGGAAGTCATCACGCTGGTACGAAAAAATTTAGAGGTAAATCATACAACAACCGTGCCTAATGCAGTAGCTAGGCAGCCCCTATAAGAAAGTTTAATTTCAGAACCTTTAATGCACATGACACAGCCTACTCTATGCAGCAGTTTGGAGCCATCGGTACGAATCTCAATGGTTTAAAAGAAACGCTGAAAAACGGATTCTAATGCAAGGTGAGGTAAGATAAGCACACCCAGATGCATTGTGATATTACAAGGCCTGAATTAAATCATCTCTGCGACATAGAATTAAACTGTGTTCCTTATAAAGGATCCTTGCAAGAAGTAAAACCTATTCCTAACCTATAGGGCCGACGAGTTCGCCAGAGCTGGTGCGCTCCTTCCGGAATCCTCCTCTTTTCAATTGGGTATGCATGCAAGTGAAGTCGCCGTGGTCTAGTAGGTAGTGTGTTGGCTTATTAGATAAAAGGCCCAGGTTCGAATCCCAGGTCAGACATCAAAACGAAAAAATATTTCTTCGGCGACTTCCTCCCAGCAGATTTCTGGCAAAGACTCTGAGAGTAAAAATTGCCATGAAAAAAAGCTTCTCAAAAATCTATCGTTCGGAGTCGACTTTAAACTGTAGGTCCCGCCACTCACGTATAAAATTAACGCACACAACATGGGTGGTGTGAGAAGCTAGGTCGTAATCCTGACTAAAGGGTTGTAATGGCCAATTATGTATGTATGTATGCATGCAAGTGGCATACCCAAGTTGACCATTGCGTTGAAATTCTTTCGGGGCACTTACCTATCCTGGGTAAATGAGGAGTGCAGCATCACCGCTAGACTCACCTGGCCCTTGACGGATAGAAGGCGTACCAACCAATTAGTTAGTCTTAGTCGTGCCGTCATCTCGACCACAGCGGCCATGCTTACAGGTCATTATGTCCTGGGTTGACACGCGGAAAGAATGAGGCTCCCATTTAATGACTTCTGCCGTGGATGCAGATTCGTTGAGTAAGGGGGGACTGTTATCCACTTTCTTTATCAGTGCCCGTCTTTTGCTTGGTGTAGATATAGGTTATTGGGCTCTACAACCCTTGTCAGCTTAACGGAGTTATCATCTATTGATATCAAGGATAGAGCTTCGTTCATCAACCTATCTAGCCGGTTTTGCAGTGCAGGTTAGTCGTGCTTTTATTGTGCAGTCCTTGCGCTGATCAACTTCTTCCTTTTTCCTGTTTTTGGTGGAACTTGGCCCGTGGCATTACAATGGGTCGCTATGCATGCTCAAGTGAGCTTTGTGATATTAGAACTACCACTACGACCTAACCTAACCTAAAATCTATTCCAGCAAGTTTTCAATTCGCTTCGCAGCACTACTTGTCATACCACTGTTGCCCAAAAAAAAAATGTTGCTTTTGGATTATTTACGCCGCTTAAATGTTATACGTATGCCCTCTTGTTAAATGTTGTCTTTTATGTCCCTTCATTGAATAATCCATATTAGCAAAACAGAAGAAGAAGAGAAAGAAGAAAAGGAGGAATGGAGAAAAGGGAAACCTTGCTCTACAAATATAATCTTCATCATCATCATTAGCAATGCCATCATCAGCAACTTATCTATGGTACGAGTAGTAGCAACAGCAACAGTAGCACCTTTTGTCATCAGCAACATATGCAACCCACACACATATCTGTAGTTACCAAAAAATACAACAAAAGCATACCCTTTTGAAAATATTCAAACGAAGGAAAATAAATGTTGCTGCTGATGAGGCAGGCATATGCCTCATAGTGGCAGTTAGGCAAGCAGGCGGTTTTGTTCGTACGTTTGTAGGATGAAAAGAATCAAAAGAAGTATTAATAAACGCTGCATAAATTAAGTTGAAACACATTTTTAGTTTCTCTTTTGACACTATTTTCTATATTTTTCATTGCTTTTGAAAAATATTCTCTTTTTTTTTCTTTACATTTTCATTTTTATAGTAGCTGGTTAAACAAATTCAATGATTTTGCCAGAAATTTAGTTTCTATTCGCTTTTTGGTATCCGTAGAGAAGAATGCACAATGGGATGGAAATATTTAAAAGGTGAAGTAAAAATGAATCGGAAATCTTCATCGTTATAGCAATGGTTTATCATCCAAAAACGAGATACAAGACGGCCAAACGTGTCATGAGTCAGAAACTTTTTTAGATAACTCCTGCCCCAGTGTGCACAGCACAGTTTGAGCCAATATCCCAGAAGTATTGGTAGGTGCAATGCCTTTTGACTTGAAGCTAAAGTACCTTGCGAATGGTGAGTTAGAATCTAACCTTCCCTATCTTAGCATAGCGTGCCTTTAGACTACTTACCAGATCAAGCACAGACAACAACCTCTAGCATAAAACTGTTTTTCCGCTACTAATGCTGATGCTGCTGAGGTAGAAAGAGATTTTCCCTTAAAATAAGAAATCATACATGACATACATACATAATTGGTCATTACCACCCCCTTCAGTCAGGATTACGTGAGTGGCAGAACCTACAGTTTAAAGTCGACTCCAAACGACAGATTTTTGAGAAACTTTTCATGGCAATATTATTTACTCTCTGAAAGTTTTTTCCAGAAATCTGCTGAGAAGAAGGCGCCGTATAAATATTTTCATATTTTCGTTTTGATGTCTGGCCTGAGACTCGAACCCTGGCTTTACGTCTAATAAGCCAACACACTACCTGCAGTGAAAGTTCAGACAATACCCCAGAGGTTTTGGTAAGTGCAATAGCTTTTGATAAGAAGCTAAAGTGCCGAGTTACACTCTAACCTATCCTAACCTAACCTAATGTGCCTCTGGACTGCTTACCAGATCAAGCACGGACAACAACCTTTAGCATAAAATAATCTGCTAATGTAGGAGACCTTTTTGAAGAAAGTTTCCCTTAAAATAAGAAATCATTCTGTTTAGATTGTGGCACTGATAAGCCTTTTCTATAACTTTCAGATGGCACTAGGTCTCAATGTAGAACCAGATAACAAACTTTATTTAACGCTGCCGAACTATAAAACGATTTTCAAAAAAGTTCCAGAAACTTTGAAACGATTCTGATGGGAGGAAAAGTGCCGTAATGCCGCTGAGAATTTCTAAAGGACCAGAAATGAACCAAAGGGTCTTAATATGATTTTCCAAATAATTCTAGATACCTTGGGGCGAGCCTGATGGAAGGAAATCTTGAGCACTACAGGCGATTTAATTTCATGTACGCGAGTGGAGCAAAATGGATAAGTTCTTGACGGCCAGATAGCGAAATGTGGAATCAGTTTCAGACATTATCGGCAGCCACAATTTTACCCAATGCACTGAACCAAAGTAGTTCTAGTACACAAAGGCATAGTAGATCATAATAAATGTAGGGCGTGTAGTGAGAACATCATAGTGCTGGAAGATAATTTATGTTATAGTGTCAGATATAGAACTTTGGAATCAGGTTCAGACATTATCGGAAGCCATAATTTAACTTAGTAACCAAGGCAGTTCTGGTACACTTTGGCATGGTAGATAATAATAAATATAGGGCATGTAGTGAGAACGTCAAAGTGGTGGAAAGCAATCTATATTGTTGCCTAGCTTTCGTAAGAACAAAATCCTAGTATTTTAACTAATACAGCCATAAATCACTCCAGAGAAGTCAACTAAAAGAATATTATTCGTATAGGAAGTAGTGTTGGCACCACTTAATTGTGAGTGTACAATAAACCCAGTTGATGGAACCCCTAGGTTTAGGTTATCTCGTCATCTCCGGGTCTTTATCTGCGACAAAGTCAATGAAAAAGGCTTGTAAAGATTTTCCTTGTCTTGTCTCATATCGGCGACAACGAAAAAGACTTGCAATGATTTTCCTTGTCTTGCCTCATCTCAGAGGAGTATGCGATCTTGAATGACTAGGGTTGGTTTCCTAGCCCTCCAACCAATTGCTTATGAAGTTTAGTTCAGGGTCTTTATCTTTTTTAAAAAGATTTTCCTTGTCTTCCTTTTCGTACATATAAACGAGGGGATTCTCCGACATCATTGGTGTTCGAAGTTTTGTGTTGCCAGTCTTATATGGTTCAGCATGTTGTCCGTTGCGGTAACACAAGATTGTTAGCAATGAATTCTTTACGAAACCCCCCCTTCGTTCAGAAATGGTACATCGACAGCTGTGCACTAGACTCTAATGAGATTAACACGAAAATAATATGAGACTGTCTGGGGAAACTGAATCAGCTAAGGTTGCCCTCTTCTGGACCTCAGGTCATGGCAGTCAGGATTACAACTTTTTTGTGTGTGGCACCAAAACCTTTCTGTGAATGGAATGGAAAGAGATGTTTGGAAGGGTACACTAAGCGAATGGGTTATAAGCTGCTTTGCCACTAATGGGACCAGAACCTGACTGTGTAGTGGGAACAGATATTTGGAAACTTTGACTAAACAATAGGAAAGAAAAAGATGATGCTTTTCGAACAAAATCTGTCTGAGAAAATAGAAACTTTTTATGGGAAAACGAGAAAGAGATTTGAGTTGTAGACTAAACTATAAGAGAATAACTTGCGGTTAATAAACGGGATAGATTATGTCTGCTGAAGTGTCAGTGCATTACAAAAGTAAACACCTATGTGCACATTAGGTGCAAGTCGTCAAAGTACAATTGGGATCCTGAATATAGTCGGGACAAGACTTGATAGATACATTATAGAATAACTCTTGCCTTCAGAGTAATACAGTAGTTTCAATGCTTCTTTACAACCTGCTCTACTGATCACTAGTCTTCCATTTTAAAATGGAAATGGTGTTATTAAAATAATAAACAAAAGTTCCTAAAACAAAAAAAAAATAACGAACTTGTTTACATGATTAACGAATAAAAAACAAAATACAGTAATAACATCAGTATAAAAAAATAAGGGGACAAAGAAGTAAACAACAGTAAACAAACAGTAAACAATGTCCCTCAGGGGAAAGTT
Organism: Sarcophaga peregrina; assembly: GCA_014635995.1. Lineage (NCBI taxonomy): Eukaryota > Metazoa > Arthropoda > Insecta > Diptera > Sarcophagidae > Sarcophaga > Sarcophaga peregrina. The sequence goes on along the minus strand of CM025790.1, from coordinate 93,114,788 downwards.
ATCTTCGGCTTTTTACACACATAGGGCACGAATATCAACAATGTTCGTTAAAAAGAGCATAAAAATGCATTTAGTTTCTTGTCAGCTTTCAATGAAGCAGGTTCTCGTCGCTTCTTTTTGAAATTTTTTAGTATATCTATTATACACCCAAAGAAAAATTACAGTAGGATTCACTACTTTTTTTTTAATAAGATTCACTAATAACAATGAGAAATGATCTTCATTTTTGGAAGAATAATTGTTAAGTTAAATACGCAATCTTTAGCGTTTGCCACTACATAAACATATTATTAGGTTACACTGGAAAATATTACTAACAATTTTCCACTGGGTTATACACATGACTCTCACAAATACACTCAGATTTTTATCATTTTCTCTTTGGGTCGACGTCTGGTAAACAAGCAACAACAAAATACAGTTTAAACAGTAAACAGGCAACAACAACACTACAAGCAACTTGTTTACACTTATGGAGATTTTGCGAAGACATTCTCATACAAGTGCATTCATCAGACTGCTAACCTTTGTGATATAAAAGGCAAGACAGAGCAGGCAACGGCAATTCAGTTAGAATTCAGTTAGTCGTGTGTGAAGACATGTGGGATTCTTTAAGAATTCGGTCAATCGTGTGTAAAGACAACACGTAGGATTCAGAAAGAATTCGGTCAGTCGTGTGTGAAGACGACACGTGGGATTCAGTAAGAATTCATTTAGTCGTGTGTGAAGACGACGCGTAGGGTTCAGTAAGAATTCGGTCAATTGTGTGTGAAGACAAGACGTAGGATTCAGTAAGAATTCGGTCAGTCGTGTGTGCAGACACTTGGGATTCAGTAAGCATTCATTCAGTCGTGTGTGAAGACAACACGTGGGATTCAGTAAGAATTCATTCAGTCGTGTGTGAAGACAACACGTAGAATTCAGTAAGAATTCGGTCAGTCGTGTGTGAAGACGACACATGGGATTCAGTAAGACTTCAGTCAGTCTTATGTGAAGACACTTTGCGTTGTGTTTGAATTCTAATGAACGAGTTTAAAAGAAAGAATAACAATTAAAGTAAATTGTGCGAACAATAAAGAATTGATTTAAAATTAAATCCAAAATTTAATTTTTATTTTATTTGCAATCTACGAATTCATATTTTTAACATTTGAAAATTAGGACATTGTGCACTATGATTACAGAGCTGAGAGGTCTGCATATTACGCGAATTACCCAAATTACGTTAACCGAATGCGCATATTAAAAGCGTTACGAACAAATAAACGAAAAAAAAAATCATCAAAAAACTGCCATACTACAGAGTAAAGGACAGGACAAAAAATCCCGCTAATGATGACTGTTCAACACTTGATAATGGTTCACTGGATTCATATTGTATCTGCCAATGCACATGATGAGCATAAGGGCAATGATCAGGGCTGGCTGTTATTGCAATATGACTACAATGGTGGCATCATATACTCTTCAAATATTGAATTGAATTGAATGCGAGGGGGGCATAGAAAATAAAAAAAAACTATCAACCGCCATAAAGGCATTTACAGACACACACGGACTTTTGTATGTTTGTGGAGAGATAGATAGGCCAGCCATGATTGCCACTTAGCTAGCCGGCTTCACGTCATAACAGAATTTTGTTTCAAACGTACTACACAGTAGCAAGCAAGCAAATACACTAAAAAGCAGTATATTTTTCGGAATTGATAGTCAGGCTGGTCTACTGATTATTAGTAATCCAGCCAGCGTGTTAACCATGGAGTCAGTCAGCCAGCCGCGTGAACCAACCGAATCAGCCATCATCCAGCCAACCAGCCGCGGCAATTGCATTAAAATTTTTATTCTGCGATATTTTTTGAAACTTTTTGTTTGTAGAGGGATTAACGTTCAAGTGCCAATGATAATGATGCTGTTGTCGTCGTTGTTAACGATAATGATGCTGATGCTGTTGATGTTGATGCTATTGATGTTGCTGTTGGTGTTACCCTCATTATATCTAGAGCGTATAATATAATTACAGGGCTAATGATAATGATATTTTTGCATATTTATTTACACTTTTTTTCCTTTCCATTTTCATTTTCGTTAATACTCTTGAATTGCGCGCGTCTGTTTATTTTTGTTGTCATTGATGATAAGCACCACTTTGTTTGAAAAAGCCTTCAAATGCTTTAAATACCCATAAAGGCATAGAGAATAATTGTAATGGCAATACGTTTCATATGAAATGAAATTTTATGCCATCAAGTAAATAGTTTTTAAACGTGAAAATGATTTCGATATTGAAAATGATTTTAAAAGTTTGACTTCCGCTTTGTTGAACCTACATCTCTCTAATTATTTTTTTTTTTTTTTTGAAACCAGCACTCAGGGGATGACTCCTACTCATGCAGTGCAATGTGCAGGTTTTAGGAAAAGATGCGAACAGTAAGGAAACGAGTTGCTGCCATCACCATTAGACAGTCTACAGCAATCGTCCCCAAGAAGCCCGCAGTTTCTCACACCTCTTATGTTGTGTGTGTTAATTTTATACAGAAGTGGCGGGACCTACAATTTAAAGTCGACTACGAACGACAGATTTTTGAGAAACAAGAAGAGAAAAAGAAGAAATCGCCGAAAAAATTCTTTTTTTTTGTATTTTTTTATTTTTGATGTCTGACCTGGGACTCGAACCCTAGCTTAATGCTTAAGGCAGCACACTACATACTAGACCACGGCGAAATCTGAAATCACCAAGGGCCTCCCTGCAATGTACTGGCATTTAATAATTTTGTGCAATTAATAATTTTGTTATGAATACTACGCGTTCATACAAAACACAATTGATCATTACAACCCTTTAGTCAGGATCACAACCTAGCTTCCCACAACACTAATGTTGTGTGCCTTAATTTTATGCATGAATAGAGTGGGACCTACTGTTTAAAATCGATTCCGAAAGATAGATTTTTGGCAATTTTATTTACTTTCAGAGTTTTTACCAGAAATCTGCTGAGGGGAAGTCGCCTAAGGAATTTCCATTTGATATTTCACTTTGTTTTGCATAATGGGTCAATCCGACCTCCGGCTACTGTACTTGTCAAAGTTGGCAAGCACACATCCTCTAACCTTTCATTTTGTTGAAGATATCAGAACTAGGGTTTGAACCGAAACCTTACATCTAATATGCCAACCCACTATCTGCTAGACTATAGCGACTTCAATTGATTTATTACGATTATCAAATCGTTGTAATGAGCGTACTATGCGCAATGTAGGTTATACATTTGAACGCAACATTTTGAGAATCACATCTACTTCAGTTAGCTAACGTTCAGAATTCAACTAACCCAGGATTTGAAAGTAGACGGCCTTAGAAAGCGATAACTTACTGACAACGACATGGAGGCGTTGAATTGAAAGAGTTAATCTTAGCGATTCGCTAAACAATTCACAAAGCAATCTTTAAAAAAAAAAAAAAATTGATAAATTGTGCAAGAGAAAAATATTACCAAGAGTCCCTTTCTTTTTCAAGTGTGATAATGATAAGCCACGAAAATATTTTCGAATAAAAACTTAGCAAAGATCAAAACCAAAAATTTGAACAGAACTAATGTTAAATCACTTTCTTTAAAATCTTTAAAAATATGCTCCACATATTCCTGAGTGGAACAGCTGTCCTGGTAATTCAGTATTCTATTGATTATTGAAAAACTTGGACGAAAAATGTGTATCAGAAAGTCTGGGTCGATATTGAACGATATTGTGGAAAAATATGACTTCCCGCTAAATACAAATTGTAGTCTAAGGTGTCCCCTATAAAATCCACTAAGTGATATATCCCAAATAATTTTGGAACTTGAGATATCGCACTTCATGGGAGGGATGATGGATATTTGAAGCCCAATATCTAAAGTTCCAAAATTATTTGACAGATACGATTTATTGCGTTTTATTAGGGATACCTTAGACTACAATTTTAATTTAGCGGGATATTTCCAGGAAGTCATATTTTCCCTCAATTTCGATCATCCTTCATCCCACCCAGACACTGTTAACATAGGCAATATTTGAAGCCCAATATCTCAAGTTCCAAAATTATTTGGGAGATACGACTTAATACGTTTTATTAGGGACACTTTAGGCTACAATTTGTATATAGTGAGATATGTGCAGCAAGTCCCATTTTTCCACAATATCGACCATCCCTCATCCCAACCAGACACTGTTAACATAGGCAATATTTGAAGCCCAATATCTCAAGTTCCAAAATTATTTGGGAGATACGACTTATTGCGTTTTAGAGGACGTGCACCTGTCGGTCAAGACAAGCACAGTACCCGGAGGTCGAAATTGACTCATTGTACAAAATTATTTGGGAGATACGACTTACTGCGCTTTATTAGGGATACCTTAGGCTACAATTTGTACCTAGTGGGATATGTGCTGCAAGTCCCATTTTTCCACAATAGCCATCAACCTACCCAGACAATCGGATAAATTTTTTGTCGATATTTATTAAATTTCAAAAGAATTACTGAATTACCAGAGCAGCTGTTCCACTCGAGGAATGTAAATGGAGCACAATTTTAAAACAATAGAATAGGTATTCCAGAAGGTGAAGCAGCGTTAAGATGAGCAGCAGCGTATAGCGGGGTTTTACTGTACTGTAAATTACACATTTTTTATTTTTGTTTCTTAATTTGTCATTCAAATTGTTTGCTGGCAATTTTCTCTTAAAACCTAGAATTTATGCTTCATGAAATGAAAAAAATAAAAGAGAGAGAGAGAGAAAGAGAGAGAGAGAGAGAGAAAGGATAAAAAGCAAGTAATAACCTGGTATTTACTTGTAATTAAATTTTTCTCGAACTCATTCAGTAAGTTATTCATTCGTTATGAATTTTATTTTTCTACTAATTTGTGGTTGTACATGGAAATAAAATCACGGCGATTTAAAAAAAAAAATTTTTTTTCTGTTTTTGGCTGCCGTTGAATTAAATTTTTAATGTCATGCACACTTAGTCACTTTGCAAATAAAACATATATTTACTTGGGCCTTATTTCTACTTTTTCTTTCGTTTTTTTTTTTAATTTTATTTTTTACCTTTTGAAAATCATGGTTTTTCAATGCATCAGCAGCCTCTTGTGTTCGCTTAATTTCCGTAATAACATGACGTGCCCGTTTTAGTAAAACCTCCTCGCATTTGGCATTTTGTTGCAGGGCTGTAATTTAATTAAAAAATAAAAAATAAAAATGTATTCTTAGTTATAAAAAAAGAAAAAATAAAACAAATTCAAGTAAATTTTAGTTCTTCTATATGCAGATTATATGCAGTATGTACAGTTGATGACATGCATCACCATCCATCCACTGTATTTATGTGGCAACACAATCCTACCTGTCGTTTCTTTCTTTTCTCTTTCGAAAGTTTATTTTTTCCTTTTTTTAATGAGTACCTACCTATGTGGTGAACAAAACCAAAATCAAAACGAAAAAAACGAAAAAAAAAATAAAAACTTCCTGCTGCCAGCCAATGTGACGCCCTCCCTTCCAGCTTTAATCGTCACGTGACTCTCTTACAAGCCGTTTATGTATGCCTTGTGCTATTTTACCTATCATACGGGTGTTTGCCATTAATGAACGTAACACTGAGACGACCTTTTTCGCTTGTTTGTTGTTTCTTTCAAACTCGGTTGGAAACTTGCTCGTATAATTTTGGTTTTTATAGCTTCAAGTTACGCATTTTAATTATAAATAAAATCACAACAAGAAAATAAGAAAAATTTACCAAGACTCTATGTTGTTTTGTTTTTTTTTTTAAATATTAATATCGCCTGTAAATAAATATACACTCAAAGACAAAAGTATACATACGTTTTCATTGACAATCTTTATAATTCTCTGACAACTTTTTCCGATTTTAAGACGGCCTTTTACATTGTTTCAGAAATTTATGAAAAATTGTTAATCGTATGTATACTTTTGTGGACTTCTGTATTTTATACACTGAACGAAAACATCATGTAATTCAAATTAACATCTTAAGACATTCCCAATGTTATAAGCTTTGAAGCAAGCGAAGATATAGCCGAAGACTAGCAACCATTTGAAGATTCTTTTGGCTTGTCTCCTGTGCAATCTTTTAACACTAAACCTACCGACATATTAAATATTCCTATTACTACTGATGGCGGTCAAATGACAGCTTGTGAAATAAAAACTATTTTTTTTTTTATTAAACCTGCACTCAGGGGATGACCCCTACTCATGCAGTGCATTGTACAGGTTTTTTTAGGAAAGCTGGAAAGAGAGAGGGAAGATGCGAACGATAAGGAAATGAGTTGCTGCTGGTGACTATAAAATGGCCAGTGCTATACCTTCACCATTAGACAGTCTACAGCAATCGTCCCCAAGAAGCAGTTTTTCACACCACTTATGTTGTGTGTGTTAATTTTATGCAGAAGTGTCGGGACCTACAGTTTAAAGTCGACTCTGAACTTTAGATTTTTAGAAAGCTTTTCATGGCAATTTTATTTACTCTCAGAGTTTTTGCCAGAAAATTACTGAGAGGAAGTTGCCTAAGAAATATTTTCATAATTTCGTTTTGATGTCTGACTTGGGGTATGAAACCTAGGCCTTCAGTCTAATAAGCCAACACACTACCTACCAGACTACGACGACAATTTTACAAACACCCCGTGTTAAATAGCAAAATTCAAAGTTTTTAATACACTTCGAAAGACTAATTTTCGAAAGAACTTGACTAATAAAAACAAGTTACTAGTTCCCAAAGTCTAGTTCCTAGTCTGCTGGCTTACTAAACCTGAGGCCAATATTTAAACCCCCAGTTCATATATCTTAAACCAAACGAAATATTTATTCCGAAGATCTACTCGCAGCAGTCTTCTGTCAAAAAAGAAATGGTCATACATAATTGGTCATTATAACCTTTCAATCAGGATTATAACCTAGCTTCTCACATCACCTATATTGTGTGCGTTAGTTGTATAGATAAGTGGCGGGACCTACAGTTTAAAGTCTACTCCGAATAACAGATTTTTTTGAAAACCTTTTCATGGCAAATTTATTTACTTTCTAAGAAATTTTGCCAGAAATCTGCAATATTGATTCGTATATAATTTTGTTCGAGATGTCTGACCTAGGTTTTAAACCGGGGCCTACCAACTGCGGAAGATGGATTGGTAGACTTATTCGGTCTATAGAGACATGGATACTTAGAAATTTTGTCCCATTTTTGCACAATATCGATTATCCCTCATCCCAACCGGACACTATTAACATAGGCAATATTTGAAGCCCGACATCTCAAGTTCCAAAATTATTTGGGAGATACGACTTATGGCGTTTTATTAGGGACACTTTAGGCTACAATTTGTATATAGTGGGATAGGTGGGAAGATGGATTGGTAGACTAATTCGGTCTCTAGAGAAATGGATACTTAGAAATTTTGGGGAAATTAATTATTTCCTAACCCAGTTTCTTTCGGGTGATGGTTATTTCCGACAATATCTATTCCGCATGGGTAAGGTGAACGATCCTGGCTGTATTTATTGTGAGGATATGACTGACGACGCTAAACACACATTCTTCCATTGCATCAAATGGCAAAACGAGAAGAACATGTTGATAGAGCAAATTTATGAATTTACACCCGACAACATTGTCGATGCAATGCAAGACGAAATGGAGAGCTTTGAGAAGCTACGTTGAATATGTACTCCGCAGGAAGAACGTCGACCTTGATATAATACAATTAAATGCCAATAGCATGAAGCTGGCTTTAAATATGGCGTACCCAGACAACGGAGAGTAAACAACGGTCCTAAACGGGACGTCGTTCTGGGCCCTTCCCGAAGTAATGCAGATGGCCGTTCCGGGAAGGCAGTATCCCCAGAAAAGGAGGAAGGATTGTTTTAGTGGAAGCACCACTCGACGCAGTTGATGACGGTCACAGTAAGTGCGAAGGCATTTTGAATCCTATCTTACACGCCAAAAAAAATACTCTACCTTGTAGACTACAGCGACTTCTATTTGTTATACGGGTAGGATATTAATTGTGGTCTTAAAGTCTGGCCTATATAGGGGATATTTGCTATCAAGGAGGATCAAATACGACTTTGAAAGTGTATAGTGTAACTAGCACCAGAGTTAACCGTCAGAAATAATCCGCCTTTGCGCTCCTACAAATTGGATTGCCCTTTCCTCCTGTAGGACTACCCATGCAAAGCATATTTTTTCTTAAATTTTTCTATGCTTTTCTAGATCAGTCGACTTCAATTTCAGTATTTCTGTGTAGAACTTTTTAGTTCCATTAAGCGGTCTGCCTGCGGTCTCATTGTGGGCAAGGAAAATCTGTTTCGTGAAGAAGTAATACCAAGAACGGGTGTAAAGATCCCATGTAGGATGGAAATTAATTTTTAATTTAAGTGTCAACATAAATTGTTCACACTTTCCTTAATACTAAATTTAGAATGAAATTTTAAATTGAAATTATTTCTTGAGAAAGCCCAAAAATTCTTAAGCTTTGTACTTTTGAAACAACCTTCGTAGTTTAACGTAATTACTGTTTTACACGAATGTCTGCGAGTATTTTTTCTTTTCCTTCTTTTGCAATTTTGTTGCAACATACAAAGTGTCACTGTGAGGTTGTAAAGGTGCAAAGACATGCAGTTTTTATCCTGAAAGTATGCAAGAGATGTATGTATGTGTGTGTGTGTGTGTACGTGACTGTATTCGTCTATTCACACTTAATGATTTCCGATATGAAGTGAGAAGTAAATGAGTCTCGAAATAAGGAAAACATGGGGGTTCCATTTAATCATTTCAAATGCAATGCGAATATTAAAATTAAATTAAGAGCGTAGAAATAAGAATTCAAGTTTTAAAGGATAGAGGGGAGGGAGGGTTCCGTGGAATAAAGAAAATAAAACACGGAACTTGTGGAGTTAATTTAAGAAATTGAGGCTCGATTCATAGTTAACTTAACCGATCACGAAACTTGCAGAGTTTTGTATCGATTTTTTCTTTTTGTTTTGTTGATTTGGATTTTATTATTGGCGAAGGATATGATCATTAGATCAGGTATAAGTTAGAAAGTTATTATACCCCTTCATCTACAATAGATCAGGTTTTCAAACAGGTTCATCGGAACCTTAGTGGATTATTGGACCAGCTATTGTCCGTGTGTCTATTGTGTCCTTGAAGTCGCCGTGGTCTAGTAGGTAGTGTGTTGGCTTACAACCTCTCAGGCAAGATTACGACCTAGCTTCTCACACCACTTATGTTGTGTGCATTAATTTTATACATGAGTGGCGGGACTTACAGTTTACAGTCGACTCCGAACGACAGATTTTTTGAGAAGCTTTTCATGGCAATTTATACTCTCAGAGTCTTTGCCAGAAATCTGCTGAGAGGAAGTCGCCGAAGAAATATTTTCCGTTTAGATGTCTGACCTGGGATTCGAACTCGGGTCTTTCGTCTAATAAGCCAACACACTACCTACTAGACCACGGCGACCGTCACACAAGTATAAAATTAATACACACAACATAAGTGGTGTGAGAAACTAGGTCAATAATCCAGATTGAAGAGTTGTAATGATCAATTATGTATGCCTACGAAGATATCGATTTAATATATTGGGATTAGACTGGACTCGAAAGTGATCTCCTCAGAGCAGATAGAGTATGCAACAACGGAAGCAGCTAGAATAACAACACAACTGAGCAGACTGATGGCAAATACTGGTGGACCATTTCCAAGTAGTTAGGAAGTTACTGATGCAGGCTGGAAATCTGGACTTCTACTTTGAAAACCTGAACCAGAGCTAAAAAAAACTACTATCTTCTTAAAGAATAGCACAGCTTTACGGGCCTCGTCCTCGTATCGCTTGGTATCGACACAAGCTGCCTTAATAATAGCTGAAATAGTTCCCATAGACCTTCAAGCAATTGAGCGCCAGATAATTTACAACGCTAGAGAGAGCATGACTCAATCGCTATTCTTAAAATGCCAATATGGATGGGAAAATGATGATTTTTTTAAAAAATCCTTTTAAAAATTTATTTTTTTTTACTTAAAAAGAAAAAGGTTTTCTGCAATATGTGATTACGAGTTTCATATTCATTTGCCATTGGAAGTAATTTGTTCGCTTGTCACAAACATAAAATAAAATATTTCCGTTGTATAGGAACCGGAAATTCAAATATTTTACTCAATTGCCTTTTAAATTATACTCGTTCGTACTGTCCGTCTGATTGTTGTCTATCTCAGAGTTCTTTTTTTTTACCCCCTTTTAAACATTTTTTTCTGTGGTTGGTCTAAAGCATTTAAGCCATACAAATAGGTACAAAAAAAAAATTTTTTTTGAATTTTAAAAAGGAAGTGTGGCGTTTCTTTTATTATTTTTTTTTTGTATTGAAAGAAAATACTTCACAATTATTTTATTGGCATCGAACCAAATTTTTGGCAAGAGATAATAAATTAAATACATTTCCATTCCCAAACAGGTCTACTATCCAACACCAACAGCAACGCCAACGCCAATGTCATTTCAATTATAAAGACATTCTCCGAAAATAAATAAATAGAACGACAGTTCCATAAGCCAGTTAATAAAGCATTTTTATCTTCCAAAAAAAATATTTTTTGGGGTTCTTTTTTCGGGGGTTTTTCCCCCTTTGGATTTCTTATATGTTTCCGGTTCATTCTTTATAAATATTTTTCCAGTTGCTTTTTCATTTGTTTTTTTAAATACTCAAATGGATTTTCAAATGTTTCCAATTTTATTTGTATATTCAACGTTCATTTGTGGCTCTCATATGTACAATTCTACAGTGGAGTGCATAAATGACTGCATGTTTATACTCTAAGCATATTTAATTGCATAAAAATAAAAGTGATAAACCACTTAACAAAATAATGTAAAATTCAAAACTAAAATTATCAAATTCTTAGAAAAAACGATCAAGAGGAAACTAACTAGGATGTACTCAATTTTGCACCATTCCAAAATTTTATGGAATACAAGTATTTTCAATATTTAGTCCAAAGACCTTTGTTATGTAGAATCTCATCTAAGCGACTTGGTATTAGGTTAGGTTAGGTCGGAGTGGTAGCTCTGATATCACAAAGCTCACTTGAGCACGCATGGCAGCCCGTTGTGATGCCACGGGTGAACGCAGTCCCTGTACTAACCAAGTTCCGCCAAATCAGGGAAAAGGAAGAAGTTGGTCAGCGCAAGGGCTGCGACTTGTCATGCTCTCTACCAAATTCTCCAGAATTTCTTTTGGAGTATGTGTCCATTTCATGAAGAAACTCTTGCTCAAAGCTCATTTAAATTGGTTGGGACTGATCGGTACTACCTCAACAATCAAGAGGAAACTAACTAGGATGTACTCAATTTTGCACCATTCCAAAATTTTATGGAATACAAGTATTTTCAATATTTAGTCCAAAGACCTTTGTTATGTAGAATCTCATCTAAGCGACTTGGTATTAGATTAGGTTAGGTCGCCGTGGTCTAGTGGATAGTGTGTTGGCTTATTAGACAAAACACCCGGGTTCGAATCCCAGGTCAGAGATCAAAACGAAAAATATTTCTTCGGCGACTTCCTCTCAGCAGATTTCTGGCAAAGACTCTGAAAGTAAAAATTGCCATGAAAAGCTTCTCAAAAATCTGTCGTTCGGAGTCGACTTTAAACTGTAGGTCCCGCCACTCATGTATAAAATTAACGCACACAACATAAGTGGTGTGAGAAGCTAGGTCGTAATCCCGACTGAAGGGTTGTAATGGCCAATTATGTATGTATGGAGGTCAGAGTGGTAGCTCTGATATCGCAGTCCCTGTACTAACCAAGTTCCGCCAAAATCAGGGAAAGGAAGAAGTTGGTCAGGCAAGTGCTGCGACTTGGCATGTTCGTTACCAAATTCTCCAGAATTTCTTTTGGAGTATGTGTCCATTCCAGATGAATCCGTTGCTCAAAGCTCATTTAAATTGGTTGGGACTGATCGGTACTGTCCCAACAATCAAGAGGAAACTAACTCAAGTCATGATGCCCACTAAAAACTAGCTGGAATCTAACGGCCTGCCATTGGCCATGCATAAAACGGAGCTACTGCTACTAACAAGACGACATATTCCGATCGAAATCGAAGTAAATATAGGCGACTTGGTTATATCCAAGAATGATAAACTAAAGATTACACCATCACGCACACAAAATTAAACCTTTCTACGCATGTTGAATCAATGACGTCACGCAAATTGTGTTCCTATTGGCTAATGACAATGTAAGTTATATTGCATTGCTGCCAACTGCTTTCACGTAGTGCACACATATGAAAAAGACTTGGAAACCTTTAAAATAGTCTAACTACGTTATCTAACGGGAAATCATGCGCAAGGCGTAATCTTTAGTTTATCATTCTTGGTAACACCTATGAAATTGCCGTAGCCTAGTAGGTTGTGTATTGGCTTATTAGACGCAAAGGCCAGGGTTCGAGCCCCAGGCCAGACATTAAAACAAAATACAAAAAAAAAGTATTTCTTTGGCGATTTCCTCTCAGCAGATTTCTGGCAAAAACTCTGAAAGTGAAAAAAAAACCTGCCATGAAAAAAGTTTCTCAAAAAAGTGATACCTTATGATGTAAATGGAGGCCCCAAGGACCTAGTTGGTAATATGAAGACTTTCAACAGTCGATGAAGTGTTTCTCAAAAAATCTATCATACGGAGTCGACTTTAAACTGTAGGTCCCGCCACTTAAGTATAGAATTAACACACACAACATAAGTGGTGTGAGAAACTATGTGAATAATCCAGACTGAAGGGTTGTAATGATTAATTATGTCTACCTACGAAGAGATCCATTTAATATATTGGGATTAGACTGGACTCGAAAGTGATCTCCTCAGAGCAGATAGAGTATGCAACAACGGAAGCAGCTAGAATAACAACACAACTGAGCAGACTGATGGCAAATACTGGTGGACCATTTCCAAGTAGTTAGGAAGTTACTGATGCAGGCTGGAAATCTGGACTTCTACTTTGAAAACCTGAACCAGAGCTAAAAAAAACTACTATCTTCTTAAAGAATAGCACAGCTTTACGGGCCTCGTCCTCGTATCGCTTGGTATCGACACAAGCTGCCTTAATAATACCTAGAATAGTTCCCAAAGACCTTCAAGCAATTTAGCGCCAGATGATTTACAAGGCTAGAGTTAGCATGACTCAATCGCTATTCTTAAAATGCCAATATGGATGGGAAAATGATGATTTTTTTAAAAAATCCTTTTAAAAATTTATTTTTTTTTACTTAAAAAGAAAAAGGTTTTCTGCAATATGTGATTACGAGTTTCATATTCATTTGCCATTGGAAGTAATTTGTTCGCTTGTCACAAACATAAAATAAAATATTTCCGTTGTATAGGAACCGGAAATTCAAATATTTTACTCAATTGCCTTTTAAATTATACTCGTTCGTACTGTCCGTCTGATTGTTGTCTATCTCAGAGTTCTTTTTTTTTACCCCCTTTTAAAAATATATTTCTGTGGTTGGTCTAAAGCATTTAAGCCATACAAATAGGGACAAAAAATTTTTTTGTATTTTAAAAAGGAAGTGTGGTGTTTCTTTTATTATTTTTTTTTTGTATTGAAAGAAAATACTTCACAATTATTTTATTGGCATCGAACCAAATTTTTGGCAAGAGATAATAAATTAAATACATTTCCATTCCCAAACAGGTCTACTATCCAACACCAACAGCAACGCCAACGCCAATGTCATTTCAATTATAAAGACATTCTCCGAAAATAAATAAATAGAACGACAGTTCCATAAGCCAGTTAATAAAGCATTTTTATCTTCCAAAAAAAATATTTTTTGGGGTTCTTTTTTCGGGGGTTTTTCCCCCTTTGGATTTCTTATATGTTTCCGGTTCATTCTTTATAAATATTTTTCCAGTTGCTTTTTCATTTGTTTTTTTAAATACTCAAATGGATTTTCAAATGTTTCCAATTTTATTTGTATAGGAGGTCAGAGTGGTAGCTCTGATATCGCAGTCCCCTGTACTAACCAAGTTCCGCCAAATCAGGGAAAAGGAAGAAGTTGGTTCAGGCAAGTGCTGCGACTTGGCATGTTCTTTACCAAATTCTCCAGAATTTCTTTTGGAGTATTTGTCCATTCCAGAAGAATCCCTTGTTTAAAGCTCATCTAAATTGATTGGGACTGATCGGTACTGTCCCAACAATCAAGAGGAAACTAACTCAAATGTACTCAATTTTGCACCACTCCAAAATTTTAGGGATTACAAGTATTTTCTATATTTAGTCCAAAGACCCTTGTTATGTAAAACCTCATTTAAGCGACTTGGCATGCTCCTCACCAAATTCTCCAGAATTTCTTTCGGAATATTTGTCCATTCTTGACGAATCCGTTGTCAAAGCTTATCTAAATTGGTTGCAGCTAATTGGTACTGTCCCTACCGTCTTTTCACGTTTGAACATAAATTTTCAATCGGATTGAGGTCAGGACTTTGTGCTACCCACTGTAGTAATTGAAAACTATGCTTACTGTGCACCATCCTTTAACGATTTTGGACGTGTGTTTGGAGTCGCCATGCTGCTGAAAAAGTACTTTTTACGCAGGATGGATGCTCTTGTCGACAAAATCGGAAAGATTGGTCTGCAAAATTCTTAAATGATCTTTTTTTTTATAATATTATTGACCCTTTGCAGTGGCCTGAGGTGCCAGTATATAAAGCAATCCCATAGCATGACAATTCCTCCAACCTGTTTCACCATTTCCTTAACATGATGTCTTGGATTCCATTGCCCATGGCGTTGCCAGCAATATTGCTTACCATCAGACTGTAAGCGTTTGTATTCATATTCGTCGGACCAGATCACATGTTTCCAGTCAATCACTGTGCAATTTCTATTCCCGGTGTGATGGCGGAAAGAGAATATTACCACAGTTATCACCATACTTGTCGTAAAAGACGACTAAGGGTGCTGCTACCAGTCAGAAACTGTTTGGGGTTCAACTGGCAGCAGTCTGGTATTGCTTGGTTGCGAAGCCTAACCAGAGGTCTTAATCTGGCACCACGGGTGCTGGGAGCCCCAGCAATGATGAGGTCCCCTCGGCGAGCACGTGGTGGCTGTGATTTACACCCAAATCGCGGGGAGTGAGCGAGTACAGTGTGGCGGTACATTCTTAACTCATTTGAAGGAGTTTAGATGGTCTCCGACTCCTAAACAAGAGGTAGGTCATGCCAAATAGCATGACTTCGAATTGGTACCTACTTTCTGGCTGTAGCCAGTGTTTACAGCATGAAAGTAGGAGCGTTGGTCTACGCATTATTTTCATCCAGTGGGAAGAGCACCATGGGCTTAGGTCCTCGCGGACAGGTACCCACGTAAAACCCATCGTCGTTGTCCAATTTCTATGTTCTCTCTTCTCTTTACATTTTTAGACGAAAGTGGAGGTTTTTCTTTTTGGCTGCTAAGGTATAGCCAATATCCTTAAGAGCTCTACTTGCCTTCCAACGGTTAACGGATTTCCTGATATTATCTTCAGTTGATTTCGAGAGTTTCTTCATATTTTAATAGAAATTGATTTTTGTTTGATAATTTGCAAAAAAATATTCGCTTAACGAGGTTAAGTAAACATGTACTCATTTATGCACCCCACTGTATGTTGTTTGGCTACGATATTCAATTATTTTTCATTTATTTTCCAGTTATTTAAACCCTCTTGCATACATAACTATGGGGTTATGCTGCAAACCATGTTATTTAAAATAATTTTCCCCAACATAGACTGGCAGTTCTTTTCATAGCTTTATACTCTCAACTCGACTTGAATAGCATACCACCACCAGCATACGTGAAAATCTAGCCACAAGATTTCATATGAAAATAATAGACGAAGAAAATAATTTCTTTTTTATTTTTGTGCTTTAAGGATAGGAAATATTGAAAACAAAGTTATAAATTCTAGAGTCACAACAGGCAATGATCTCATCTCTGAAAATGGTATTTCAATTAATGGGAAATTAATGTCAGTTGCCACCGGCTCTAGAGCCCATTTAATGAGCAATCATCGTAGTCTATGAACATACATACTCGTACATAATTGATCATAATTCGCCCTTCAGTGAGGATTGACCTAATTACTCTCACCACATATGTTGTGTGGGACTTACAGTTTAAAGTCGACTCCGAACTACAGATTTTTTTTTGAGAAACTTTTCATAGCAGGTTTATTAACTCACAACCTACACTATGACATTAACCTAGTGTATTTAATTTTGTCGCATAGTGTTATTTGTCGCTGATAACCGATATCAACTAGTCTAAATTGTATGATTTGAGCACCAACGTCATGTAGTTATAACTGTGCAACGCTTCGTGGCTCAGAACTCAAGCCACATTGGATATTCTGCATGAGCGATTTGATGCCATGTTCATCTCACGTGAGCACGATGTGAACTGCCACTGAGATCTAGTGATCTATTAGAGGTTTTCTTATGAAGTTTAGTTTAGTCTGGCACTGAACCCAGTCGGACTTTTGCAGGGCATGTTGCGATGAGCAGGAGTTGGAGACTATCGGACACCACTTCTGTAACTGCCCAGCCCTTGGTTGAGGTTAAGGACCCTTGGCAGGACCTTCTTGGAGAGCTTGAATTCTGTGTCGAGAGCCGACACAGATTCATTAGTAGTTTGGGTTAATTAAGAGGTGCTAGGGCTTCATCAGTGTCGTCGCGATCTCCTCTTTTTGTTGTGTCTGGTCTGTGTGATTTTTCCGCTTCCCAATCTCCTCTTTCCTACTCTCCTTTTATCCTAATCCCTCGATGATCCTTTCCTCTTTAAGGACGTTTAACAATGGGTCAATTCGTCTTAATTGCCATTGAGTACAGGTCCTCTAACCTAGCCAACCTAACCATTGTTTAGTCGCTAATGTATGCAGAACATATTTTTGCATACTATCTTGTCATCTCGGGTATATGTAAGAATGGTGAAACCTTTAAACTTTATTTAGGTGAGAGATTTTTTATTCACTCATCAATTTTAAACTTCATACGTGCATACAGTGCATATCACCGTACTCACGTGGGATGAATATTTAATGTTTGCAGAATATTTAATGTTTTTTTATAGCTTTAAGAGCTAAAGGTTGGGAATCTTTGAAAGGCATTGTTAGCCCGGCCTACTAATGTGCACGATTCGCCGCAAGACATACTCTCGGGTTGCTAAGAGCCTGCATA
This sequence comes from Sarcophaga peregrina, assembly GCA_014635995.1. NCBI lineage: Eukaryota > Metazoa > Arthropoda > Insecta > Diptera > Sarcophagidae > Sarcophaga > Sarcophaga peregrina. Next base: position 93,097,520 of record CM025790.1, on the reverse strand, counting down.
CTAAACCCAACCTCGTTTGTCACTCTTGCAACCAATTGCCCCCGGGACCACAATCAAATATTACTTCGGGGGATGGTGTGGAGATTCAGCGAGTGCTGCCTTCAAATTCTGCTGACTTTGCGCTCTCAGCCAATCTTTGCTGCGTCAATACCCTCCTACACTACCTACTAGACTACGGCGACTTACCTATCTATAGATAGTGTAAGTTAATGGCTGCTTTGTCGCATTTTGAAAACAGACTACAATCGTTTTCCTTACTCTTATTCTACAGTAATCAGAATCCCTGTTGGGAGCATCGCAGTGGCTGTGGTTTGGTCCCAAATCCCGGGAAGAGTCTAGTTAATGGGCTCGGTGTGGAGTTGCATTTTCAACTGGGTGACGTGACTCAAAGTTTGGAAGGTGTTTTAGATAGGCTCAGCTCGTAATCAAGGGGGAAATCATGTCCAAATACATGGCTTCGAATTGGTACTCAGATGTAACAGTCTGTTACATTTGTAGGCGTTAGTAGACACATTGTATTTCTCCTTGTGCTAAGAGCATCGTGGTGTTAGGTCCACGCGGACAGGCACCCTCGGAAAACCAATCATCGTTGTTCCAATTGTCACATGAGGTTGATATTTGGTTAAGTATATTATCGGGCGTTACTTGAAATCTTATTGCCCTCTCCAGGCAATTTTGTTGAAGAACATATCGCGGGCAAGTAAAGAAAACATGATCCGCCGTCTCCCTTTCATTACGGCATTCAGGGCATGCCTCGTCCACGTCATGACTATACTTATAGAGATATGCCCACCCTATAACATCCATGGCCTGTTAGCAACTGTGTCAAGTGGAAGTTCTCTTTTTGGTCTTCACGCCTATGCTCGGTATGAGTTTGTGGGTCCATCTTCCTTTAGTGGAATTGGAATAGTTTTGCTGCCATCTATCCATAGCATCATCCGCTAATTGAATAGCCTGTTGGCAACTGTGTCAGGTGGAAGTTCACTTGACCGTGTCTCCTTTTGGTTCATATGCCTATGCTCGGCATGAGCCTGTGGGTGCATCTTCACTTGGTGGAATTGGACTAGTCCTGCTGCCATCTATCCATCGCATCATCTGCTAATTGAACAGCCTATTGGCAACTGAGTCAGGTGGAAGTTCACTTGACCGTGTCTCCTTTTTATTCATATGCCTATGCTCGATATGAGTCTATGGGTCCATCTTCCCTTGGTGGAATTGGACCAGTCAGTAATGGCGCCATCTACCCATAGCATCATTCGCTAATTGAATAGACTGTTGGCAACTGTGTCAGGTGGAAGTTCACTTGACCGTGTCTGCTTTTGGTCTATACTCCTATGCTCGATATGAGTCTATGGGTCCTTCTTCCCTTGGTGGAATTGGACTAGTCCTGCTGCCATCTATCCATCGCATCATCTGCTAATTGAACAGGTTTCGAAAAATCTATTCCCCTCCTTGTGTCACTACGTTCACTGCTAGCTTCAGGGGCATCATCCCTCAATCACCAATTCTGCATTAGTAGACAGCGTGCGGAAGGAAGAAATCACACTGAGATCTGTTCTTTTGTAGGTCCTCTAATCCATATCCCCGGCCCATATAGGAGCTACGTATATAATGTGACATGTGTTGGTTATTAACGAGATAGCCACAAATTGCTTGAAGGATGGAAAAATATGTGTAGCCGGCGAGTGATTTCAACTTTAAGGGCCATTATTACAACTTGCCATTAAAGATGCCTTTAACTAAAGGGAACTGTAAAGTTAACTTTAACTTATTTTCGTTATTACAACTTACTGATAAAATAAAGTTAACTTTTTCTAAAAAATATGACAGAGCCGGAGCAATGTCGATAACACTGCTCAATTAAAGAAGTTTTTTTTTTAACGCAGTGGCAACGAGGCACTTCGTCTTTTTTTGTATTGTATATACTCATTTTGTTTAAATTTAAAGTTGCCATATCGAAAAAAGTATATGATATGGCAAGTTCAAATATAAAGTGACCTTTAAATGTTAAAGGTGGAATGATCTTCCATTTAGCTTAGCGATCACTTCTATCTTATTGGGTACTCATAATAATGAAACACAATTTATTTGCCGGTTAAAATCCTCACTTTAGTTAACGGCAAGTTGTAATAATGGCCCTAAGTAAAATAATGTTTACTTTCCCATTAAAAATTTGTCTTTTATTTTCACAAAAATTTGCTCATTTCATACCAGTACATGACCGATTCTTTCCTGCTTTTACTACTTGTAAGTAACTCAAAGGCTTTTAACCTTTGACCTTTATTAGCATCTAAGTAGTTAATGCCTTAAACCATAATCATAAGCTAACAATTGCACACTAAATTTTCATTGACTTTGACTGCATCTTTCCTGTACAAAACCCCATATGAAAATGCAACCAAAATTGAGTCCAAAAAAGTGGAAAGAAAAGAAACGAAAAGATATCAAGATTTTCATTTCTGATATAGACTTTCTCATTTAATTTTCTCATCGCTTTTTTCCACAATTTTTTTTTTTAACTTGCAAGTGTAACGTTGTAACGTTTCCACTCATGGGAGGGAGGATACACTTACTCCTACCAATTTTTATTTTTTTTTTGTGGGAATAAAAAAGAATTTCGATGGCTTTTATTGTGTGTCAACAGACTCTTTAGTGTTTATTGTTATAGAAACTGGAGACGCTGAAGAAAAAAATTTTCGAAATGAAATGATTTTTCCTTTTTAGTTTTATTCCTGCTTTTTTATCGGATTTTTTTTATTTTTTAATTTTCTTTTCTTTTTTTAAGTTGTTTAAATTGCATTTCAGTTGAAAATTCAATGTTTGTATGTATGTTGGTTTGTTTTCTTCTTGGCTTTCTATTAACTTTTCATATTTCTTATATAAATAGTGTGTAGATTACATACAGGTGAGGTCAAAATAAAATTCATAAGAGAATAAAACGTTTGCCCTGTTTCTATAAGACGAATGCAAACAAAATTGAGTATTTTTTAAGATGGCTCCCGGTATTTCCGAAGGCATTTTGGGAGCTGCTGACCACGAATCTGGATTCAAAAATTTTCCATCACCTCAGGTTTTCGAAAAAAGACAGTAGAGAGTTATAAAAATTAATGGGATACACTTAAAAATTGTTATCGCCATATTGCATCCGCCATTTTAAATTTTTTAAATCTGAATAAAGATCTGTAATCAGACGACCCCAAAAATCCCTGAGTAACAACTTTCAAGTAAATCCGATTAATTTTTATAAACCTCCTCCGCCATATTGGATCAGCCATGTAGAATTTTTTAAATCTAAATGAAGGTCTGTAATCAGTGACCCCAAAAACCCCTGAGTAACAATTTTCATGTAAATCTGATTAATTTTTATAAACCTCCTCCGTCAAATTGGTTCCGCCATTTTAAATTCTTTAAATCTAAATAAAGATCTGTAATCAGTGACCCCAAAAACCCCTGAGTAACAATTTTCATGTAAATCCGATTAATTTTTATAAACCTCCTCCGCCATATTGGATACGCCATTTTGAATTTTTTAAATCTGAATGAAGATCTGTAATCAGATGACCCCAAAAATCCCTGAGTAACAACTTTCAAGTAAATCTGATTAATTTTTATAAACCTCCTCCGCCATTTTGAATTTTTTAAATCTGAATAAAGATCTTTAATCACCTGACCCCAAAAACCCCAGAGCAACAATTTTCAAGTAAATCCAATTAATTTTTATAAACCTTCTCCGCCATATTGGATCCGTCATTTTGAATTTTTTAAATCTTAATGAAGATCTTTAATCAATGACCCCAAAAGCAACAATTTTTAAGTAAATCGGATTAATTTTTAAGGACCTCTATAATATGTTTCTTTTTCTTGGACCTCCTTGACATAATCCCACCACCTACTTTAAGGATGAATGCAATCAATGTGGCTTTGGGCTCATTTTAAAAAGCAAAGATCAATTGTCAATTTCTGACAATCTGGCGATGGTTCTAGCACGTCAATGTTTAGCTGTAGAATTTGTCAAAAATGGTCAAAAATGCTACTTTTAGGGGATCCAACCCATTTTTTTTTGAAAAGCTGATGTGTTGGAAAGTTTTTGAACCCAGATTCGTGATCAGCGCGCAAAATGCCTTCGAAAACCCTGGAGCCATCTTATTTGCAGGACTGTGTTATCGTCCCTTATACATGCAGTTTTCTTGGTCCATTAAACCTCTCAAATATCGAATTGCAGAATTCATTCATTGGAGTCTGCCAATCGTTTGCAAATTAAACGAAATTTTACAATCGAAAGTGCCACGCCTACATTTAAACTGTCAGGAAATAAAGGATACCCTAAACGTTAATCATTGAAAAGTTAAAGTAAAGCACACTAGATTTCCTAAATTTTACAATCAAAGCAGCTATGCCAAGATTACAGCCCGAAAATTTTGACACATACGTACTATAGCAGGGAATGCTAGTAAGTATCATGTTCCAACAGGCTTTACCGAACTTAGGCAGTTGATAACAATAACCTTACTTGGTTGAAGCTTAATTTCGCAAATTACTTGTCATTTATGAAATCTGGTTCACGAAATTATCATGCACAACCATAGATAATGATGTGTGGCCGCTGAATGTTCCTAGATGATCTTCAACGATGAGATCCATCTTAGTAAAAGATACGTGATTAAACAAAATTCTCGAATTTGGAACCATACCAACCCACAACATAAGCTTTATGAGTGAGCAAAGCATTCGGGAAAAAGTTATTATTTGATAAGAATTTTGGACAGGCAGACACCTGGGGTACTGAAACATAGAGATAATTCCCGGCAACTGCAGAGCGTATGATTTGGCCAGAATTCTGACGAATCTTCTACATGGGACATCTCTTTGGCTTATAATTAAAAATGCAATCGTGGACCTTGTAGGCTGGATAGGAGGTGCACGGCGACTCTGCTTAAACTCCGAAGAGGTTATTACTTGGCATTGTATTATAGGAACGCATTCGAGACATATTGGTTTTGGATAACTCGCGAATGCTTTCTGCAGAAGCTGTGAAGATAAGGACAAGGCTGAAACTATTCTTCACCTACTGTACACATGCCTGGCACTTGGTCAGAGGAGAAAGAGATACCTCGGTGCCAACTATATGGAGGACCTAGATGAACTGTCATGCATTGATATTGGGAATCTGAGTAGATTCATCGGAAGTTCCGAGTGGTTCCTGAAATAGGGAAGTATATGAAACTGAGTGTGTCGCAATGGGCCCTGTGTGCGGCCTAAGTGTGTCCGCTTATGACTCCATCGGGAGATAGCCACTTCTACCTACCTATCATCGGTTCATATTTGTTTGAGAGTCAACACACATGAGATCCGAGAGTGTACAATGCATTTGGAAAATGTCATCGTTTGCTTTGAAGTTTAGGCCGACAACATCATGAGTTCATATTTATTTGAGTAATGTAAACCTTCTAATCACGGTTAATGGCGAGCACAATAAGTCTATTGATTGCTTATTTTAGTGGTTTGTATGGTTTTAAGTCGCCGTAGTCTAGTAGGTAGTGTGTTGGCTTATTAGACGAAAGACCCGAGTTCAAAACCCAAGTGAGACATTAAAACGACAATATGAAAACATTTCTACGACGATTTCCTCTCAACAGATTTCTGGCAAAGACTTACAGAGAGAAAAACAAATTGCCAGAAAACATAAGTGGTGTGAAGGGTTTGAAGTGAGTATTACAACCTAGCTTCTCACAGCACCTACTTTGTATATAAAATTGCCATAAAGAGTTTCTCAAAAATCTGTCGTACGGAGTCGACTTTAAACTGTAGGTCCCGCCACTCACGTGTAGAATTAACGCTCACAACACACAAGTGGTGTGAGAAGCTAAGCCGTAATCCTAACTGAAGGGTTGTAAAGGCCAATTATGTATGTATGTATGTATGAATTGAATTGAAAGTTTTTATAACTCTGCTATTATTCTATTCACTGCTGTATGGTTTCATTGTAAATAAAAGTATTTGGATTACGTTCATTGCTTCATTTCTGCTTCCAAGTATTGTGGCCAGATAATCACCAGATAATGGATGTTTTTTCTTTCTGTCTTTCTATCTTTCATTCTTTCTTGCAATTTTTGGATTGCATTTCCCAATTCCTATTTTTTTTTTTCATTTTTGTTTACTTATGATTATTGCAAGAGAGAGAGATGATTCCTTTTCTTATTATTTCTTTCGTTTTTCAATTCGGTTCAAGACGTTCAACTAAGAATTACAAACAAAAAAAATTTTTGTTGATTTTATCAATAAAGAAACGACAAATCTTGATTTAAAAAAAAATAGAATTTAATTTGCAACGGATTTTAAATTTAAAAAAAATTACAAAAAAAAAACAGAAAATAATTATTCATGACGTGTAAGTAAAAAATAATCATGAGAGCATTTGATGAAATGATGATGATTTTTCTATTTTTTCATCAACCAACTTGTCAACGTACAATATCCGCAAGTGATGAATAGCCTGCGAAGGATAAATAAGTTTCTGCATGTTGATTTACTTGTCATGCACCAAAGATGTGCATGTGAAAACTAGCCGGTGAAGAAGGATGGTGTCATTACAAGGCAGTTTAGAAAAAGTGACCATGTATTGGTCACTATAACCCCTTAGCCAGTTTTATACATGAGAGTGGTAGGAGCTACAGTTTAAAAACGACTCCGAACGACCGATTTTTGGTAATTTTATTTTGTGTTCTCAGAATTTTAGGCAGAAATCTGATAAGAAGAAGGCACCGAAGAAATATTTTGTCTTCGGACATGACTAACATGGTGCCGTGGCCTCATGTCTATTAAGCTAGCACTCTATCTACTAGACTCCGCCATCTTCAACAGCCAGCGGTGACAAATTCATGTTATGTAATGTAACATCTCTTGGCAACACTTTAACTTGTTAGCAAGACGACACTAACAGCTCTATATTGTTGGAAGATGTCAATGAAAACTCACTAGGTTCCAAAGGAATAAATAAAAATAATTTATGGGATGCATTTTGGTATTTAACTCAATTGGTCATTACAATCCTTTAGTCAGGATTACAACCTAGATTTTGTAATTTGTTGATTTTGACCCTGAGTTTATGGGATTTTCGGTTTAATGTTCGCACTACGATTTGAAAGAGAAATATTATTTTTTCGTTTTGGAATTCTAGTCAAATAAGTCAAGCTTCTGCTTAATACCAAGTCATGTGGAATTTCTCGGCAATGAAATAGTAGACAAGCTTAAGAGGAGGGGAGCTTCCACGTCGTGAGTGGAGCCATAACCCCTCTGTGGAGTGGAATCGAATGTTTGTAAAAGAAATGCTCAACCAACAGGAAGATAAAGAGAGGCAAACTCTCTCTCTCCCCCCAAATGGATTTGAGGCAATCGAAGCTTTTATTTCTTCTGAGTTTGGCAACCGATCTTATAACAGGGCACTATAGACTAGGAGGTTGCCTCTAGCACAACATGTAGATCCCGTAATGATTAAAACCTGTGAGTCATTAATACAACCGAGAAGTAAATCCTGCATGCATAGCAGATCCTGAACAGGGAATTGTCATTTTTCATACCGAGCAGCATCCTGCAGATTGTTAGGGGGCAATAGCTTGGAGGAGACATTTTAGGAATACTTTTTAAGGTATGATCATCATACGATCATCGCAGTGCTAAGGCTTATGTATTACTCCCTGTAATTTAAAGTAAATCGTTTAATTGTTTGGACCTCATGTAAAATTTTAATTAAAAATCAGACTAACAATAGTTGGCATCATAAACCTATATCCTTGAAGACCATTTGAAATGGGAATATAGGTTAGGTCGTTTACCGTTTACAAGCAAGTTCACTCGGTGGACCATATGATCCATTGTGTTACCCATTTTTAAGTTAAACTTTAAATGTTATGACCCAATAATGAACGTTTTAGACTACCCCGATCTTCGGATGAATCCAGTCAATTCCTACAGGGGCACGTTCCTCATCATGCCAAGTTCTTCAAATGTTCTGTCATCCAAAAACCGAAGACGCATTCTTATTAAAGGTGTCGGATTGATTTCGTTTCTTCTATATACTGGCAGATTCTGCAGTAATCCTGTTGTGGCCGACCGAAAACTGCTACTACAGTAGTGTCCTATTGGAATTCCTATTAGAGTGTGAGCCGTTCTCTTACCGATCTCTGACTCCCTTTGATTCGACGAGAAGGTGTGATTCCAGCGCTTTGATTGCTTCTTGACTAACCACACATATGATCAAGTTCGATGGAGTTAAGTTCGCGGTTTCAATCATACGTGCAGCGTATTAAATAGCAAAAAAAACTCCAACTGAAATACGATGGCCTAGTTAGATTAGGTCGGAGTGGTATTTCTGATATCATAAAGCTCACGTGAGCACACAAAGCGGTCCGTTGTGAAGCCACGGGTTAAAGCAGTCCCTATACTGACCAAGTTCCACTAAAATCAGGGAAGAGGAAGAAGTTGGTCAGCGCAAGGACTGCACGCCTAGTAGCTAGGTAGATAATTTGTTTGACCCTGCCCCAGGTTATCGAAATATAACTTTTTAGGCCATTCGTGAAAATGTGCTGCTCTTGAGTTGACCTATTTCTATGATGGGTTTGTTTGGAAGTTAATCTGTACAGGGACTGCTTACAACAGGCGGCCGCTATGAAAGCTCGAGTGTACTTTGTGTGATTACTAAAGCTACCACTTCGACTTAACCTAACTTAACCATCGGTGGAGATCGTTATATTATCGTCTCCGATAATAGCTTCGGCAAACTATTTTTCGGTGTGAAAGTGTGAGTTTTATATATTTGCCCCAAAGCAGTTCGAGATACAATGTATTCGCCTCTAAAATCCGGGTGGTTTGATTCTAATCTGTGCAGTATTGAAGAGTGCCCCCCCTACTGTACATGGCCTAAACATATCTAAGAACTTAATACGTTAACTGCCGCGGCAATTTGCAGAAAACTAGGCAAAAATGACAATTCGATTTTTTCACACTTATGAGTACGAGATAACTCGTAGTTTGACACCCTAGAAGGGAACTCAACGAGATAACTCGTAGTTTGACTCCCTAGAAGGGAACTCAAAGAGATAACTCGTAGTTTGACTCCCTAGAAGGGAACTCAATTTACGAGTTATCTCGTAGTCGGTAGTCAACGTGTTGAATTTCTGTGCAGTTTTAGCAGCCATATTGTGGAGGAAGATGTCCAATGGGTGTAGAGATCAGGTGACCTCAAGAACCTAGCCTGTGGCATAGATTTCAGAGTACCTGTAATGGCCAAGCATGGGATGGAATATAAATCTTTTATTTTCTGTATGACAGATTTGTGTTTACATAACCATACAATTCGTAAATTTCTAGTGCACTATTGAAAAGGTGACTCAGCGTGACACACACATTAACTTAGAATGGCCACCGGGTGGAGTATCAAAATAATTCCACAGTAAATCCGAATATATTTTCCCAAGTAATGAGTATCCAAATGACACACACAAACACAATAAAAGGACATGGAAACAAAAGAAATGAACTCTCTTTGCAATTATGAATGCACTCGTCAGCATAATAGTATTTTTTCTTTTTATCATTGACAACAACCATAATAACAACAACAACAATGTTATCATTAAAATCACACTTCATAATACCATCAATGAAATAAAAATTTGTTGTAATAAAAAAGAAGAAACAGAATCTAAAATGTAAACTGAAATATATGTATGCATGTATGTATATATGTACACTCAGCCACAAAAGTATACACACGGATAACGTTATAATCTTTATAATTCTCTCTAAGAACTTTCCTTAATTTTAAGACGACCTTTTGCATTAGTTCAGACATTTTGTGAAATTTTTAAATCGTATGTATACTTTTGTGGGCCTGTGTATGTATCTATGCATGTATTATGCTAGTGTAACACATTTTTCTTTCATAGCTTTTTTTATTCTGTTTGATGCCTGATCTCGTTTTAATGAATGCCACTGCATTTTATGAAATATTTTCACTTTTATTTTCAATTTTTTTTTTTTCTCGTTTCATATTTCTGTTGAAAAAAATTATAATTTTTCATACAGTTTCGTTTCATTATACATTTCATTCATTATTGGTATTTGTTTACAATTTCAATTTGTTTAAAAGAAAACCATGAAGAGAGAAAAATAATCAAAAAAATAAATCATAAAACATAAAATGCAGAGTATCAATGTTTTTAAGCCCTACGTCCGGCATAGTATGCTACGCGGTCCTTTGGAGACATGTCGAGTAACAACATTACACGTAAACCTATTCTAACAAAGAAAAAACCCAAAGACCCATATGTCCATTGTAATGCACTTCGAATGGCAAAGTCGACTTCCCATACACCTAAACGACCGACAGTACTGATAAGACTATTTAGCCCCACTTTTACAAAGCAAATCAAAACCGGAAGATTGTAAGTAGAGATCCTTATGTCCTTCAACTTCATTGGTTGGACACACTAATGCTATACAGGGCCCATAGTGATATCACAGTTGTCTGCTACTGTCTACAGCCGCAATTAGTCGAAACTTCTAATGAACCGACCCAGATTTCAAATGCCAAATGCTTAAACTGTTCACGAGGGGACCATCTATGACGTTCAGAGTCGACTTTAATAACTGTAAGCCCTGCCATTCATATACAAATTTAACACACACAACATAAGTGGTGTGATAACCAACGTCGAATTCCTAACTCAAGACTTGTAATAATTATGTATGTACATATGTATGTAGTGCCGGGCAAGTCTCCTCTTTCTTTTCATCTCCGCTTGGATATCGTAAGGTAGGGTAATGTCCCGCTGGGAATATGTGCAGAGCTATTAAAGCAACAACAATATGGGACCTTAACCACAAAATGATCTCGTTGCCGAGTAGTTGGCAAAATTATAGAAGTTAGTGGTTTTGTCAAGGAGAGCGTCCTGTCATCACAAGCCTTTAATGAGTTCTATATTAGATTTGTCTGTCATTCTCCTAATAATAGTCTCCAAAGCACTTGTCTCAATCCAATATCGTGGCTCCCTAGTTTACATATACAATTGGTCATTACAATCCTTCAGTCAGAATTATAACATAGTTTCTCAAATGCCAAAGCTTAAACTGTTCCACGAGGACCATCTTATATAGCTTTTCATCGCAGTTTATTTATTCTCAGAAATCTGTTAAAGCACGAGAAGCAATTTCGTTTTGATGTCAGACCAAAGGTTGAACCCCGGCTTATTCTAATAGCACCATGCACACTGTTATCAGTTCTCAAAGTTTTAAAGACCCTGTAGGAAGAGCCTATATTTGAACTGATTTGTAGTGATATGTCCGTGAATATTTCTATTCGCAATGGTGACTGCATACCCATACATAACATTACAATTGTTCATTACAATGCTTTCAGTCAAGATTACGACCCTAGTATCTCCACCACCCACTTATGTCGTGGTACTGCTTTAACTTTCTCTACATAAGAACGACAGATTTTTGAGAAGCTTATCCTTATCCAATTTTATTTACTCTCAGAGTTTTTGTCAGAAATCTGCTGAGAGGAAGTCGCCGAAGAAATATTTTCATATTTTCGGTTTAATGTCTGACCTGGGGATTGAACTCCGGCCTTCCGTCTAATAAGCCAACACACTACCTATTAGATTACGACGACTATAGATAGTTTACTTGTGGTAAACTTAATCTATAATTTCTCGATTACAGCACCCCGTTGATGATAATCGAGTTCTGCATGTCATTCTAGCATGTCTGGCCTTTAGTGAAATTCACTTTATACGAGCCCACCGTGTGAATGAATTTATGGGGGGTCCTATATGAGGTAACGAAAACAGTGTTAGTCTGAGGCGGGCACTGGCAAATTAAATGGACATTACCCTCGTGCAGATACACATAGTTTCTTCGTATGCCTGTTCATTGCGGAATGAAAGATAATTCTAGCATCGTAACAAACAAAGAAATTTTCAGTTTTACATATTCCTACGTACGTACATAAAACCAAATGTAGAGTACATATTCATAGACGGCGTCAAATGTCCTGTAGGGTTTTATTTTAATACCAATTTTATTTTTTATGTTTTCTCTCTCTCTCTCAGTTATATTTCAAACAGGGTATAATGAATAGTAGAATAGTGAGTAATGTAAAGAAAATTCAAAGTATGGGTACATTAAACAGTGATAGTATAGAATAGTATAGAATACTATAGCATAGTATAGCATACTATAGAATAGTATAGAATACTATAGAATAATATATCATAGAATAGTATAGCATAGGATAGTATAACATAGGATAGTTTAGAATAGTACAGCATAGAATAGTATAGAATATTATAGAATAGTATATCATAAAACAGTAGAGCATAGTACAGAATAGTATAGAATACAATATATAATAGTATAGGATAGAGTAATATAGAATAGTATAGAATAATATAGCCTACAATATTATAGAATAGTATAGAATAGTAGAATAGTGAGAATGGACGCAAAGAAAATTGAAAGTATGGACATATTAAACAGTAATAATATAGAATAGTATAGCATACAATAGTAGAAAATAGCATAGGATAGTACAGAATAGTATAAAATAGTACAGAATACATAGTACACAATAGTATAGCATAGAATAGTAGAGAATAGTATATGATAGTACAGAATAGTATAAAATACTATAGAATAGTACAGAATACATAGTATAGAATAGTATACCATAGAATAGTATAACATAGAATAGATAGTAATACAGAGGAGCATAGAATAGTATAGGATAGTACAGAATAGTATAGAATAATATGGCATAGTATAGAATTCTATGGAACAGTATTGAATACTATAGAATACTAGAATAGTATAGAATAGTACAAAATAGTATAACATAGAATAGCATAGAATAGTATAGGATAGTACAGAAGAGCATAGGATAGTAGAGAATAGTATAGGATAGTACAGAATAGTATAGAATACTATGGCATAGTATAGAATTCTATGGCATAGTATAGAATTCTATGGAACAGTTTAGAATACTATAGAATAGTATAGAATAGTACAGAATAGTATAGAACAGTATAGCATAGAATAGTATAGAAAAATATAGCATAGAATAGTAAGATAGTATAGTATAGTATAGAATAGTACAGAATACATAGTATAGCATTGAATAGTATGGAATAGAATAGCATAGAATAGTAGAGAATAGTATAGGATAGTACAGAATAGTATAATATACTATAGAATAGTACAGAATACATAGTGTAGAATAGTATACCATAGAATAGTATAACATAGAATAGCAAAGAATAGTATAGGATAGTATGGAATAGTATAAAATAATTTTTTTTAAAAGGATAGAAGCTCTAACAGATATTTGCAACACCCTGTCTATTCTGAATGTATTCTTTTCTTATTTTTCTCTCTGTTGCTTTTTTCAGAAGCAATCATTATGATTGTTTTTCAAATCCATAGTAAATGACACTGTGCTGATGATGAAAAAAAAAAAATCAGAAAAAATGTTTCAGATCGTATTGCAAAATATTATGCGGAACATTTTATTATGAATTCAAAAATGAAATAAAAATTTAAAATGTAAACACTGTACATGAATAGTTTTGATCACAATCGATACAATAATTACTTAAATCGTCTGTGCTGTGCTATAGAATTACATCAAATCACAGTTTAAGAACGATTTGACATACAATTTGATGAAAAATATGTGAAGAATTGAATTTATTATTCATCAGTGATTGCAATCCCTGCGCCCAGTAAGTGAGTGAGTTTCTGCCTTGTACGCATGTTTTTAAATTAAAAATCATTTTACCTTTCAGAGCTGTGTCCTTTGCGTCCCAATGTTTGTCCAATTTTCTTTTTTAGCTTTTATAGCTTCTATGCAATAAGATTGGTCGACGGTCTCAGACCAACTATCACTTACTTTATCATAACGTCTTGGAGCCAATGTTGTTCTATAGTGTACTTGCCGGGCAAGCAGTGTGCAAACACCAATAGTACGAAGTCCACTCCACCCTCTGACCTAATATTAATACAGCAAGCTGCAATGGTGGCAGTAAAACTCAATCCTCGACCAATCTGGACTGTGGGCATGCAGCTGTTTTAAAGTTCCAACAAGTGACTGGACTGTACTGGTCGGAAGATCCGGACGTTTTTTCAAGAGTCTACACAGATGATTCAGAAGACAAAACCACATTAGGGTTTTGAATAGAAAATTCGATTTTAGAATTCTAAACAGAGACTTCTGATTTGAAGCCTACACTCCTGGCTTAAAGATTCGTCATTAAGGACTTGTAGTATTAAAATCTTTAAGGTTAGGTTAGGTTAGGTTTGAGGACGTTTACTTGTCAATTGTAACAAGGACAGCACCCGAAGGTCCAATTAACCTATTGTGCAATGTCATAGCTTCTCATACCACTTATGAGTTATGTGAGTGTTAATTTTTATACAAGAGTGACGTGACCTATAGTTTAAAATCGACTCCGAATGATAGTTTTTGGGAAGCTTTTCATGGCAATTTTATTTACACTCAGAGTTTCTGCCAGAAATCTGCTGAGAGGAAGTCGCTGAAGACATATTTTTGTTTTGAGGTCGGACCTGGGATTTCAATAAGGGCCTTCAGTCTAATAAGCCAACACACTACCTCCTAGACTACGGCGATTTCCCACTTATTTTTTTTTTTACTTATTTTACAGGGAATTTAAAATCATTTGCAGCCAGCGAATACGTGTCAATAGCTTCCCAGAATTCCAATATGTCTCGAAGGAGCCTACTAGACTAACACCAACAACTTCTAATCATAATCGCCATCATATTAATTATACTCCCACCCCAAACGAGTTTAATGAGAGATATTTGACTAGAGAATACGTGTCAATAGCTTGCCGGACTTCCAGTATGTCCGTAGTTCCGATGGTTAGGGCTACACCAGTGACTTCTAATCATAATCGCCATCATGCTGGTAATACGCCCGCCTCAAACGAGTTTAATGAGAGATATTTGACTAGAGGATGCGTGGCAATAGTTACGCAGAATTCCAGTATGTCCGTAGTTCCGATGGTTAGGGCTACACCAGTGACTTCTAATCATAATCGCCATCATGCTGATAATACGCCCGCCCCAAACGGGTTTGATGAGAGGTATTTGACTATTAAATACGTGTCAATAACTTCCCAAAATTCCAGTATATCCGTAGTTCCGATTGAGCCTACTAGACTAATACCAACAACTTCTAATCATAATCGCCATCATCCTGGTAATACGCCCGCCCCAAACGAGTTTGATGAGAGATATTTGACTAGAGAATACGTGTCAATAGCTTCCCAGAATTCCAGTATGTCCGTAGTCCCTAGCGGAGCCTAGTAGACTACACCAGCGACTTCTAATCATAATCGCCATCATGCTATAAATACGCCCGCCGCAAACGAGTTTAATGAAAGATATTTGACTAGACGATACGTGTCAATAGCTTCGCAGAATTTCAGTATGTCCGTAGTACCGACAGAGCCTACTATACTACACCAGTGACTTCTATTCATAATCGCTATCATTTTAATTATACGCCCGCCCCAAACGAGTTTGATGAGAGATATTTGACTAGAGAAGACGTGTCAATAGCTTCATAGAATTCCAGTATAAGCGTAGTTCCGGTGGAGTCTACCAGACTACACCAGCGACTTCTATTCATAGTCGTCATAATGCTGGTAATATGACCGCCACAAACAAGTTTGATTAGAGGTATTTGACTAGAGGATACGTGTCAATAGCTTCCCAGAATTCCAGTATGTGCGTATTTCCGATGGGGCCTACTAGACTATCACCAACAACTTCTGAACATAATCGCCATTATGCTGGTAATACGCCCGCCCCAAACGAGTTTGATGAAGGATATTTGACTAGAGAAGACGTGTCAATAGCTTCATAGAATTCCAGTATATGTGTAGTTCCGATGGGGCCTACTAGAGTAACACTAACAACTGCTAATTATAATCACCATCATGCTGATAATATGCCCGCCCCAAACGAGTTTGATGAGAGATAATAACTTCCCAGAACTCCAGTATTTCCGTAGTTCCGATGGAGCCTACTGCTATGTACCATTATGCTGGTAATAGGCCCGCCCAAAACAAGTTTCATTTCACCATTCCTCCTCTTAAATTATTGTTACTGTTGCTTTCACAGCGACGACAATGAAAAATTGCTCAATGAAATTAATTTAAAATGGAAATTTTCGTTTTTTAAAAGCATTACCACCATCATCCGTATCAACATTAGTCCATCATCTTCATCATTTTCATTATCTATCCTTATAAGGAAGGAGGGAGATGGAAAGAAGGAAGGCATGTTACAGATCTCCTTTACAGTCGTCTGGGATATTATTTAAATCAACTGTTACTTATACGCCTCAATGATTATAATAATTTTATTTTATTAAAACGGTTTCAGTAGTATCCGTCCGGTATTGTATGCCACTCTCACTCTCTCTCACTCTCTGTCTCTTGCTGTTTGTATAAATTTAAATATCATGTCCTGTGATGTTCATTCAGAAGGAGAAGGAGATGATTTTTCTTAATGTTACGGTGTGATGATGCTTGCTATACGAATATTTTGTTGTTGTTGTTTGCTTAACGTTAATATCATTTTAATTTTTAATGAATACCTTGAGAATGTTGACTGTTAAACGTCAGATGTTTATGATTTCTGTTAACTTGGTTGGCTAGGCTAACAAACAAATTCGCGCTGTCAGGCTGTCAGTTTCCTTTTTAAATTTTTTTTTCATTTTTTGTTGACAGTATCCTTAGGCTTATAAGCTGATTGTTTGCTTTTTTTCCCCTGTTGTTGTTGTGTTGTTGCTTGATTTATATACCCCAGCCAGCATATTAACATTCAACATTCAAAAAAGGAACCTAAGAACATTAGTATTTTTTTTTCCATTTGAACGCCTTCTTTATATTTTTTTAGCCGGAAATTAAGTCTTGAAGTGTTAAAATAAACTTGTTTTGTTGGCAAAGTAAGTAACCATGTTGTTTTTGCTATTGTTGTTGTTGTTTTTTAAATAAATTTGATTTATTTTTTTATTTTTGTTTCCCTACATTTTAAGACTGTTTCCCAAATGACCATTACCCGCGACCATTTCAGTTGATTGCTCCCAAAGGCCATGAATTAATTTGTTCGCTTAAAATTTTAATGAAAATAAACCTTTCCGTACGTCTTCTTGCCAAATCGCTTGTAATAGATCATAAAAAAAATTTTTTACTTTGCTACGTCAATGAAAATTTTAATGAAGATTAAACGGGCAACGGGAATTATGAAAGAAACAAAAAAAAGATCAGGTAAATTGATACGATTATGCTTAAAGCACAGAACGAAAGGTATCGGGTGGTTTTGAATCTGGCATCGCTTATGTCATTTTATTCTGCTACAATATTTTTTTTTTGTTTTTTTTTTAAACCAGCACTCAGGGGATGACCCCTACACATGCAGTGCATTGTGCAGGTTTTAGGAAAGGTAGAAAGAGGAAAGATGCGAACGGTAAGGAAACGGGTTGCTGCTGGTGACTTTAAAATGGGCAGTGCTATACCTTCACCATTAGACAGTCTACAACAATCGCCCCCCAAGAAGGGCGCAGTTTCTCACACCACTTATGTTGTGTGTGTTAATTTTATGCCAGTTTTTAACACGTTGACTGGCAACTACTAGATAACTCGTGCATTGCGTTCCCTTCAAGGTTGCCAAACTACGAGTTATGTTGTACTCACTAATTTTTTTTGGCAAGTTTTCTGAAAATTGTGAATTCTTTACAAATTCACGATCAAATTCAAGAAAGTTATCGTGTTTTTAACACCAGTGACGGATGTCTTCAAAAATTTAAATAAAGGTTGGGTGTTCGCCTTCTTAAAATTTCCAGGGAAAAGCTTTCTGCGCAGCCATAACATGTTGGCCCATTTAAGGAAAGTTCACCCGCATTTTTGAAAGACTCAAATGAAAATGGATCAATTTCGAACTCCGGGTACTGTGCTTGTCTTGACCGACAGGTGCACGTCCTCTAATCTAAGGAAAAATTAAAAGCAAAAAATGGAAGAAACCTATCTTTCAGAAGATTAGCCTTATAATGCTGATGAATCCGGTTTATATTGGATTGGATCACTGGAGAATAGTGCTCTAGGCGCAAAGATGGAGAAACAACGATTAAATTTCATGGACTGTTCAAATTTATCGGGGACTCATAAAGTTAACTTAATTTACTGGTAATTGGGAAATCTAAAAATTCACAAAGTTTCAAAATCTTTAGCTGTCCAGTGAATTACAAATTCTCCAAGTCAAGAGGTAGACTTCAACTAACAAATTTTTGGCCTTAGGTTATTAAGTTTTTGACTAAAAAGGGACTACCAATCCCTTCATATCCGGCTGAAACCCAATTGCTTTCTTATGACGTATTCATTTATGGAATGTTTTTGGCACCCTATGTTACATCATTAATTCATCACACTGTTGATCCAGCGATATAAAAGGCAAGACAAAGCAAGCAATTAGGAGTTCAAATTAAGTTAATCGTGTGCGACGACATCACGTTGGTTGCAGTGAGAATTCAATAAGTTGTGTGTGAAGGCACAAGATCGAATTATAATTCAGTTGCATGTGAAGAAAACAGTTGTAGAGTACCCAAACAAACCTTGGGTAGCAACTGTCTGCAGACCTTTCCAGAAGCCATCCATGTAAAGTTTAGGTTAGGTTAGGTTAGAGGACGTGTACTTGTCAATTAAGATGAGTACAGTACGCGGAGGTTGAATTGACCCATTGTACAACATCCTAAAAAGAGGGGAAGGTAATAGAGGTGATAGCATGTTGGAAAGGGGGGAGGGCAATGGGAAAATGAATAGGAATGTAAAGTTCACTAGCCAGTAATAATCCTACATAACCTACATTAACCCACAGTTTCCACGATATTACTTTACCAAGGAGTTGAATATTATTCCAATTAGAAACTTTTGTTCTCATTTTAAGTGGAAGTAGACCGACAAAAATCTTCTATGGAACTATCCACGTGGGTGTCGGCTGGAAATGGTGGTTGTTTGATGGGGTGTCCACTAGCTAAGGGGGAGTCCACTCTCATTTGATGGTATGGTCGGATGAATTGTGATTTTCGTCATAGGATAGGGGTATGAACTGGACTAAGGTGTTACCACGACCCTTGCCAATTGTCAGCCTGGCTGGGGGACCATCAAAAATATCCCAGTCATTAACGGAGTATCCTGAATATCGGGGACCTTCAGGATTAACCAGCCTTACCTGGGCACAGCGGATCCCATCTCAGGTGGAACTTCTCCTTATCCACAACTCGTGACTAATGATACAAAGAAAATAAAGGATAATCTAAAGAACACCTCCACTAGGGAGGACAAGAACGAAACTCGTAAAAATCCGCGTACGAATGTTAAGCCGATGTCCGTCTCCACAAAAGAGGTAAAAAAACTTGATTGATGCCAAGGCAGACCAAGAACCTTGTACCTCAAAAGAGTATAAACAACAACAAGCCAAAAACGTCAACCTTTCCAAAAGAAAGGTTACTCCAAAAGCCGGACCTTTCTCGAGCAAAAGTGGCCTTGGTAATATAAAGGTTGACACGATTCCAAGACTGAAAGAATCAAAGCAGCGGTACAGGAAGCGATTAAAATGCAATCTCTGGCCTGGGCCAAGGAAAAACTCGATGAACTCGATAAAACGTCGGCCACTGAGGCGACTATCAAAAGACAGCCATCTTCTGAAGGCGGCACACCGGGCGCTAAAAAACCACGCAACTCGCATTGCACCAACATCTTATACTGTTTGTCTTGGAGACCTTTGCAACCGGGTGCCGTAACCCAAAGATCAGAAGGAGTTTTAGATAGATTCCGATTCTAAACTAGGGGAAAGCCATACCCAAATACAAAGCTTCGATTAGTTTGTTATATTTAGGGGCGATGGTAGACGCATTGTATTTCACCTTGTGCGTGATTACCCACGTTAAATCAATTGCCGTTCGTTATCGGGGTTATAACGGGGCATTGCATTATAGGAACGCATGAGAGGCGTGTTGGTCTTGGACACCTCGCGAATGATTTCTGCAGAAGCTGTGGAGATGAGGAAGAGGATGAAACTATTCTTCACCTACTGTGCGCGGCACTTGGTCAGAGAAGAAAGAGACACTTGAGTGCCTATTACATGGAAGACCTAGATGAACTGTCATGCATGGATATTGACAGTCTGTGTATCTTCGTCGGAAGCTCCGAAAGGTTCCTGGAATAGGAGAGAATGTGAATGTGGGCTCTGTATGCGGCCTAAGTGTGTCCGCTCATGACTCCATCGGGGGTGCTGTGTATATTGACAGTCTGTGTATCTTCGTCGGAAGCTCCGAAAGGTTCCTGGAATAGGAGAGAATGTGAAACTGTGGTATCACAATGGGCTCTGTATGCGGCCTAAGTGTGTCCGCTCATGACTCCATCGGGGGTGCTGTGTACATGCCCGGCACTTGGTCAGAGAAGAAAGAGACACCTGGATGCCTACAACATGGGGGACCTAGATATACTGCCATGCATGGATATTGGCCGTCTGAGTCGCTTTATCGGAAGCTCCGAGTGGTTCCTATAAAAGGGGAGAACGTGAAACTGTGGTATCACAATGGGCTTTGTGCACGGTCTAAGTGAGTCCGCTCATGACTCCATCGGGGGTGCTGCGTACATGCCCGGCACTCGGTCAAAGGAGAAAGAGATACCTGGGTGCCTACTACATGGAGGACATAGATGAACTGTCATGCATGGATACTGGCAGTCTGAAACGCTTCATCGGAAGCTCCGAGTGGTTTCTAGAATAGGAGAGAATGTAAAACTATGGTATCACAACGGGCCCTGTGTGCGGCCTAAGTGTGTTCGCTCATGACTTTATCGGGGGGACTGCCACTTCTACCTACCTAAGTGGAAATAGTGGCCATGCCTGTGTTTACCCTTAAATCCAAGAACATGATCCATAGGTAAGCTACCACATGTGTAAGCTTCAAAAAGTCACACTGAAATTAATGTTTTGGAATTATCACATAAACTAAACGCACAGAAAATTTCCTAAGTACAGCTGGGTGGGTGGTATAAAATGTGAAAACATGGAAATAAATTTCCAAACAAATTTTCTTGCATTGAAAGTGTCCAGTAGTCTTTGAATTAATTTGAGTCTTAATTTAAAGCAAATGTTCTGTTGCAAACACGCACAAAATCACTCAACCGGCAAACATTTACACAAAGTGACAAATAATCGTTGTCCTCATCGTCATCGTCATTGTCATCATCAGCATCAGAATCATTGTTTGTTATCGCCGTCTCCAACGGCGTATGGAAAGTTAAGAAATGCCCCAAAGGGTATGTTTTGTGCATGACAGTGTGTTTTCCCAGAGACAAAGGGAGAGAGAGAGAGAGAGAGAGAAAAAATTGATGTGTATACGTATAAATGATTGCTTATGTATTGCCTGTGCGTGTGCCTATACAATATACAAGGTTTGTTACTACAGCCCGACAGCAGCAGTGGCAGTAGCAGTAGCAACAGCAACACTTGTTCCTGCTGTAACTGATATTGCTGGCGTAATAATGACATGAAGTCGTCGTTGTCAACATTCACTTGGTGATGAGAATGTAATGTCCTAACACACAGACACATGCATACATACATACTGTTACACTGATACACGCATTTAGAATTATTAGCAACAGTAGGCTCTCCTAACATATTCCTAACGGGTTTAAAAAAAAGTTGCACCCGAGGTATATAATAATATGGGCATTAATTACCTGACAAGTTGTCTTCTGTTGCATCTTTATAGCTCTTCAGTCCCATTAACTTGAGTGCCTCTGAGCATTGTTTGCGCCTTGTTGGATATTCACTGTCGGATAACTCATGCCGCACATCTGAATTGCAAATTAAAACCACCAGATCCTTTTCACCGGCAACAAATGGAATTTGGAATGTTTCCAACGAGCTACAAAATGACAAAAACAACACAGAAAAAAAAAATTGAAAAACAGAAACAACAAATTATACGAATGCATAATATATATGGGATATAAAGTATAAGAAAGAAAAAGTGAGAGAGAGAGAGAGAGAGAGTGACAATGGGATTTGTGGTACCCATACTAGACGTACATACATTCATTTCCATACGTATTCATAAACAATTCTAAATAATACAGACACAGGCATTCGAAATGTTGCACATTTACCTGCACAAATGACATAGAGAGACAATGAAAGAAGCCGAACATAAAGTTGGAAATAAAAGATTCAAAAACAATATTTAAATAGAAAATATTTTTTTGATACGAATTTGTTCATACACATGCTCGTACGTGTTTATGAAGCAGATGTACAGTCGAGGACAAAATTGCTACCTCATTTGATAAAAAAAAAATAAATAAAACAAATGTTAATCCTCAATGTTTACACCTTTCTTAACCTATATAGATGTCTGGTAGAGTGCGGATCCATTCGATAGAAACTTCCAACCCGATATTTCAAATACAAGGATCTGCGACCGTGTTTAGTTAGTGATGCCTTACTTACTATACCTATATCGGCACCCGAAATAATTATTCGGTAGACGTTTACTGCAACAAGTTACATACATAATTGGCCATTACAATCATTCAGTCAGGATTACGACCTAGCTTCTCACACCACTTATGTTGTGTGCGTTAATTTTTATACATGAGTGGCGGGACCTACAGTTTAAAGTCGACTCCGAACGACAGATTTTTGAGAAGCTTTTCATGGCAATTTTATTTACTCTCAGAGTCTTTGCCAGAAAACTGCTGAGAGGAAGTCGCCGAAGAAATATTTTTCGTTTTGATGTCTGACCTGGGACTCGAACCCGGGCCCTTCGTCTAGTAAGCCAACACACTTTCGGCAACTAAACGGAGAATAGATAAAATATTGGTTATATGAGTTTCCTATTGAAATTTGCAACAATCGAGGGAGATAGGTCAGATCAGGTCAAATTAAACTAGCAGTCGTCTCAATGGTCACAGCTTACTTGGATCCTTTGAGTAAGGTCCCGTTATTACACCCATATTCTGTCATAATGCTGGTAACAATAACTGCGAGGGGTCGCGCGAATAGGGTCGATTTTAATGTGCGGAAGACCCAATGTTGTTTTTTGACACACCGCCGTTATGCTAATGCTGGTGTTCTGTCATCTGTATCTATGGGTAATGTAAATATTGAGGAGGCGGATGCTCTTGATGTTCTGGGCATGAAAATTAGTTGTGATGCTCGTTAGAACGATCACATTTTTCGAGTGTCGAAGAAAGCATTTAAGTGCCCTGGTTTTTTAAAACTTCACCCCATCCCACCTTCTTACTATTTACAGGACATTTATCCGATCTTGCATGGAGTATAACTCTCATGTATGGACCGGTGCTTCAAAGTCTATATTGAATCTTCTCGACTGCGTACAGGAGTGGGTGAAGGTGCTTATTAATGACAGAAGGGTATCCGACTATATTGATTCTTTGGAGCATCGTGGAGCAATGTGGCTTGTGTTTCATTTTTCTATCGGTACTATAATGGGAGGTGTTCTCGAGAGATAAGGGGCTTGGTTCCTGACAATCATATATTTTTACGTAATACTCATACTTCTCGCAGAGCACATCCTTTTGTGCTTGATTGTCCACTGAACAGCACAATGCATTACAGATTTACATTTACATTACAAAATTAATTTTTTACCCGCACTGCTCGCTTGTAGAATGATCTTTCTGGGGAAGTTTTTCCCGTCAGTTACGATATTGGTAAGTGTAAATCAAATGTCCACAAACACTACTCGCTCTTTCCACTTTCCTATAACCTATTTTCCTAAACCAGCACAGTGTACTGCATGAGTAGGGTTAAAAAAAAATTAATTACCTATTAGTAGATCTGTCTTGAGCACAGTTTAGAAGGCAGCTGTTCGCCAATCGATTCTTTAGGCTACATAATAAATTTTACGTTAGACTTATCTTCCATCAACTTAACATTAGTCTACGAGCTTTGGTCTTCACTGGCATATGTATCGGATTTAAATCCAACACAACTGCTAGTGCTGCTGTAAGATAAGTTCTCATTGTGTCTGTTAAGCTACCGTATGTTAGACGCTGTATCTTCAGATTTATTCTATCACTTGCCACCTTGGGTACTATGTTTATGACCACCATGTTACACACTCAATGCAGAATTCTTGGCTGTCATATTCAGAATTCCCTGCAAGCTTTCTGCATACCATTATCGCATGTGAGTCCTCCTTGCCATTGTACTATTCAGTGGTATTCTTAGAAATTTTACTTTCATAGCCTGTGATATTACATATCTCTCTCAATAGTTGAGTATTCTAGCCGCTAGACCATATGGGAAGTCGCCGTAGTCTAGTAGGTAGTGTGTTGGCTTGTAAGGAGTAAGGTCCGAGTTTAAATCCCAGGTCAGCCGTGAAAACGAAAATATAAAGAAATATTTTTTCGGGGACTACGTTTCATAATTGTTCATTACAAACCTTCTCACACCACTCATGTTGTGTGCGTTAATTTTTATACATGAGTGATGGCACCTATAGTTTAACGTCGACTCGGAACGACAGATTTTTGAAAAACTATTTTATGGTAATTTTATTATACACTCTTGACATATTGTATATGATTTTTTAAATCGTATCCTACCCTACCCTACCTATTTACATCGTTAGTTAATACATAAAGGGTCCGCCAAATAAGTTTTTTTTTGAAAATGTTTTAAAAACAAAAACTACGTTATATTTTCTAAAATTTCTTTTTTTATTTGAAAGTACAATCCTTCCGGTTAATAATGGAAAATAATTTCATTCAAATGGCTGGCTCGGCTGACCACGATCGATGCAATTTTCCCCAATGGCTTCACGAATATTGTCCTTAAAAACGTCAATTGTCTTTGGCTTGTCTGTGTAACACTTTTCTTTGACGGCAGCCCACAAATAATAGTCCAACGGTATCAAATCGCAGCTCCGAGTTGGCCAAACGACATTAGCGCTGCGGCTGATAATGTGATCTTCAAAAACAGGCCGCAAAACATCGAATGTAGCTTCAGCTGTGTGGCATGTAGCGCGGTCCTGTTGAAACCAAATGTTGCCAAAATCATCCTCTTCAATTTTTGTGAACAAAAATTCGTTCAACATGCCCTGATAACGATCGCCATTGACTGTAGTGGCCACTCCTTGCTCATTTTCGAAGAAAAATGGCCCAATTATGCCTCTGGACGAAAATCCGCACTCCTTTTGGGTGCGTCGGCTTTTCAATGTATGCATGCGTGCGGATTTTCTGTGTCCTAAATGCGACGATTTTGCTTGTTTACATACCCACTAAGATCCAAATGAGCTTCATTTGAAAAGATGATTTTTTTTTTGCCTAAATCGGCAACTTCTGTAAATCGATCGCAGGCCCATTTAGCGAAGCGAAAACACATTGGATGGTCAATTGGTTTCAACTCCTGAACCAATTGAACTTTGTATGGGGTCATTCCAAGGTATTTATGCGAAATTCGTCTCAATGATGTCTCCGAAATGTTCAATTGTTGAGAACGACGGTGAATTGATGTTGATGACGCTTCACGCACACTTTCTGCCACATCAGCAATATTCTCGTTTATACGCGCTGTTTTTGGCTTTTCACGCTTTGGTTTATCGATGACGATGCCAGTTTCTTTCACTTTTTTCACAAGCCAGAGAACATACGGATCTGACGGTACTTCTCTCCTTCCAAAATCCGTACGCAATTTTCGCACACAGTCTGCAACATTACCATGAGTTCCCAAGTAATGTCGCAATATTTCCCAGCGTTGCTCAAGCGTATACACAACCATATTCGTTCAGCAGAAGGATAAAACTAATTCTCTGTCAAATCAGACATGATCTAAGTCTTGCCATTCACGAAATAAGCACTAGTTGAAAAAACTTTAGATCGCGGACCCGATATTTCATGGCAGTTTTATTATTCACTCTCCTACACTCTCCTACCTATTTACTTCGTTAGTTAATACAATACTTTAGCCATGACAACAACCATGCTTGTTACTTCACTTGTGTTGTGAGTGTTAATTTTATCCGTGAGTACCGAAATGTGCAGTTTATTGTTGTTTTAGAATGACAGATTTTTTGAAAAACGTTTCATGGCTATTTCATTCTACTCCTAGAGGTTTTGTTAGAAAATTTCTTTCCAGAAATATTCTTTTGTATTTCCTTTCCATTAATATATCTGAACTGAAGTTTGAGCCACAGGCTCTCGTCCAATAAACCAACATGCTACCTACTTGGCGAAACTATAGGTTCTGCTAACCATGTACATCGCACACAGCAGAATTGGGGTGAGAAACACGGTTGTTGTCATGGCTAAATGGTTGTACTATTCTATTAAAAAAGGAGGACAGATCATATATCGACTCCGCCATTCTATAACGTTCTAAGTGAACTTATAATGTTTTTAATGTTCTACGTTCTCTAACTTAAATAGTGTCAAAATTTGGTTAAGATGCATCGATCCATTCCGAAGTTATAGGGAAAAATCTACTTAGAATACACATATAGTCTTATGGCGTGTGAAAACTTTAAGAGCTTATAACTTAAAACACACTCTTCCGACTTAGAATGTTATAGAACGTCGTCGTCTTCAATAAATTTGAAAATATTTCCGTTCTCTGTGAAGTATTCTTCTCGAAGAATGTTCGAAGTGCTGCTACAGTTGCAGTTGCTATATTCATAGCTTTACAGGTGTAGTGTACAATTAATTTTGTTACAAACTGTAAACATATTGCATATGTTATATATGACTTTTGCATAATTTCTAAAGGATATATGCAAATTGAATTTAATGACTAATACATTGTCAAATTCCTCTAGAGCCTTGTCGCTCTCTCTCTCTCTGTCCCCCACTTGTTCTTTTGTTGGGCATTGTATAGTCTAAAGGCCAATATAATAAATTTAGAAAAATGCATAGATTTGGCAGACATATTTTGAAAAGAATAGGAAAAAAAAACGAAACGAAACAAAATGAAATGAAATTTATTTGTCCTCTAACTGTAGGTTTTTTCTATTAGCCATAGGATGTAGCTCGTTTAGACCGGAAATAGGAATTGTAATGCAATTTATAACATGAATATAAAGCCGTTCTTCCTTTCCAATCATTATGCATTTTGTTGAAAAATATGTTTTGTGTCCCTCTCCACCTCTCCTTTGCTTTAGAATAATACAATTGGCATTAGGTCCCGTATGGACGGGGACAAATTCGACTGTGTTAGCAAATCTAGAATTTTAATAAAAACAATAGAATTTCAAAATGTATTGTTTTGTTATATTTTACTACGTTTTCTCTTTTTTGTTTTTAGTTTCTCTTTTTTTAATTTTTCTTGTGTAATGTTGTTAGGTAATGGATGCCAGAAAGTATAGGGTGGTCAACCTAATGGTTTAAATTTAAACCATCGAATATTTTCGAATCTGGCAATACTTATGTCATTCTATTCAGCAACTCATCTCCATTGAATGTAATGAGTTAGATCGATACTAGAAACCAGGAACAAGGATGTCCATTTTGTCATAAAAAAAATCATCTTTTTGGACGAAGCTTATTTTCATCTTGGTGGTTACGTTAATAAGCAAAGTTGCCATATTTGAGGCTCAGTCAACCAATAAGTGGTCTTACAGAAGCCAATACACAATCATTAAGAGTTTGAGCGGTTGGTATAGCTTGTGGATCGGAGGCCTTTTTTGCCCATATTCCCTTGAAAATGAGGACGGCCCTACCACTACAATTAAGGAAGACACCTATCGCACCATGATAATCGATTATTTTGTAACCACACTTCATGGTATTGAAATGAACGATGTTTTGTTTTTAAAAGGATTGTGTAACTTGCCACAGATCTCATGCCACAATCGATTTATTGTGTTAAAAGTTTGGTGGCCGCTTAATTAACCGAAATGATGATGTGAAATGGCTGCCAAGAAGTTGGCGTTTTGCACCGTTCGACTACACAGCCCTGCAAATTTGGACTTTTTTGTGCAGATAAGATGGCTCCAGGCGTTAAGCAGATTTACTTGGAATATTGTTACTCAGGGGTTTTTGGGGTCGCTGATTACAGATCTTCATTTAGATTTAAAAAATTCAAAATGGCGGATCCAATATGGTGGTAACAATTCTCGAGTAGGTTAGGTTAGGTTAGAGGACGTGTACCTGTCAATCAAGACAAGTAGAGTACCCGGAAGTCGAATTGACCCAATGTACAAAGTCCTAAAAGAGGGAATAGGATGAAAGGGAGGCATGTAGGAAAGGGGGGAGGAAGAAGCGGAGGAATCACACAGACCAGATACAATAAAAAGGGTGGGAGAGGTTCAAGTAAATCCGATTTATTTTTATAAACTTCGACCGCCATTTTGGATCTGCCATTTTGAATTTTTTAAATCTGAACGAAGATCTGTAATAAGCGACCCTAAAAACCCCCTAGTAACAATTTTCAAGTAAATTTGATTCATTTTTATAATATGGTGATCGAATATTTGATCGGCCATTTTGAATTTTTTTAAATTCCAAAAACCTTTGAGTAACAATTTTCAAGTAAATCTGATTAATTTTTAAGGACCTCCGGAAAGTGTTTCTTTGTCTCTTGCACCCCTTGAGATAAACCCACCCCCTACTTTAAAGGTGGACGCAAACAATTTGCCTTTGGGCTCATTTTAAAGAGCAAAGATCAATTGACAATTTCTGACAATACCGATGGTACTTGCACGTCAGTGTTTAGCTCTACAATTTGTCAAAAATCGCAACAAAAACGCTATTTTTAAGTGTTTCAACATCCTTTTACTCGAAAACCTGACGAGATGGAACAGATTCGTGTTCCGTGCGGAACACAACCCCCCCTAGAGCCATCTTATTTTCAAAACCTAGGCCTGGCTGTGCTATTTTCTGTGGAGTGCCAGAGACAGTTGAGCATTTTTAAGGCCAAAATTCGTGATGTCATTCGTCATTCAGACTCGAAAAGCAATAACGCTGTCAAATTGATCCAATCGAATGAGATACTGTGAGGCTAGCCGCGTCAAACATATTGTTACGAAAATTAAAACGGTTTATTGGAATAATAAACTAAAGGTCCAAAAACAATACAATGGACTTGATCGTATATAAAATGATAAACAAAAGCTCCAAAAATAAATCAATAGGCTTATTCACGTGATCAACGATTAAGTAAAAATATAACAACAAAAAAACAATGGACTTGTTTACAATCAGCGAATAAACAAAAAATAAAGCAACAACATCAGTATGAAAAAATATAAGGTATAAACGATGTAAATAGGTACCAATAAAGTGCAGCGGCCGGAGAAGTAAACAACAAACAACAAAATATAGTATAAAAAAAAGAGAGCGGATAAACAGTAAACAATATACACAAACAACAATAATGAAAACAACTTGTTTACATTTTTAGATATTTCCCGAAGGATGGCATTCTCCTTCTAGAGTATTCATCACACTATTGATCCAGCGATATAAAAGACAAGATAGAGCAGGCAATGGAGATTCAATCAGAATTCAGTTAGTTGCGTGTAAAGACACGAAATTCAGTTAGATTACAGTCAGTCGTGAGTGAAGACACGAAATTCAGTTTGATTACAGTCAATCGTTTGTGAAGACAACACGTGGGATGCAAAAAGAATTCAGTCAGTCTTGTTGTGAATACATGTTGTGTGTGAAGAGAATATTGTGGTAATGCTTACGAAAAAGGTTGTAAGCAGAGATGTAATGGGTGATTTTTTAAGAGCTATAGGAAAATTTTTCAAAAAAAATACATGAAATTCAGAAAAAATCATGAAATCTTTATTGGAATCTATAGTACGGTCTATATAATTTAATGTTTGAAGATTATTTCATGCAAATATCGATCGCGACTGCACCTCAACTGGTCTATCCGCTTAGTCCAATTTTGGCATACTCTTTCCAATATTTCGTTTCGTCTGGTATCTCACAAATAAATGCTTCAATGTTGTCTTCCAATGCATCAATTGAAGCGGGTTTGTCTGTATAGACATGAGCTTTAACATAGAGTGAAATCGCACTATCTAGGCGGACAATTGACCGATTCCGAGCGTGAAATAAAATGTTCATCGAACTTGCCACTCAATAAGTCCATTGTTACGCGTGCTGTGTGTGCACAGTCCTGTTGAAACCACATGACATGCAATTCAAGCTCTTGCATTTTGGGCAAAAAAAAGTTGTAAAGAGGGTAGGAAATTTAGTCACCATAGCCCGAATAGCCGCTTTAAACTGACCCTAAAATGGAAGAAGCGCGCCCGATGAACTTTCTTAACATAGCATGCATTTTGATAATAAAATTCAATGATTTTCAAGCGTTATTCGTTTATAAGACGATTTTTGGTTAAATTATAGACCAAACTGAAGATGTTTGACAGTGAAACAAAACACGAAACGTGTGTGAGCTGTTTAAACCAGTGTTGCCAAATATATAATCGCTAAAAAATCACCCTATATAACGAACATTTGTTATTGCGTACACGGAAGTGTGTGAAAGAAGAATAACAATTAAAGCAAATTGTTATTGTTTAAGTCAAATCGTTAAAGGTGGCACACGAAATTGTGCGAACAATAAAGAATTGATCGAAAATTAAATCCAAAATTTATTTTTATTTTATTTTTAATTTACAAACTCATATTTTTAACGTTTTTAACAATTGTTCTTCACAACAAAAGTATAAATTTGGCAAACTCTGAAACGGTTTTTGTTTTGTTTCGACATTTTTAAATTCAAACTTGTAAATGAACCACCCTATATAACAAAAAGTTGTAGTTAAGTATGGGAATATTCTATAGGGTTTGTGAGAGGAGGGGGGGAGAGCGGGTATATATGCATGGTTTTTGTTATAAAAACAAATAGATTTGGCCAAGTTAATATTCTCTCTGTAGAATCTGTAGGAAAATACCATAATTTGTTAATATTTGAGTTTTTCTTACTTCACATTCCTGGTGCTTTTGTTTTAAAACATCATCTTTTCTTTCATTGTTTAATTTCATTTCACCTGTGCTCATCGTTCAACATAATTTGTTCTACTTTTTGAATTTCTTTTTTCCCCCAACGTTTACGTTTACATTGTCACTACACTTCACTTCACTTTACTTTACGTCCTGTCCCTGTCCCTGTGGCATGGTGTAGTAAATGTGGCAAGCTTACCGAACAAAACTTCTGTCCTAAAATGTTGGCTAAATTGTAAAAGTTTCGTTTTATGGTTTTCCATGGTAGTTGCTGCTGCTTTTTTTCGTTTTTTTGTTAAACAACTTATGGATTCAATTTCGTGGTTTCCTGCCATTGTATTGCTATACCGACAGTATTCCCTACAACTCTACAACTATATGCGGTTCTTTGTTAAAAGTTGAATAATGGCTAATGATGAGGATGATGATGATGATGACGATGATGATGTGGATGATGATAAAAAACTAAAAAATAATTTGTTTTGCAGTTGGCAAAAGGATTGCTATCGTTACAGTTTAATTCTTATTTTTATAAAATACGAGTACATAGTACCAGGAGATAATTTGAATGTGATTAGAAAAAAAACGTAAAGAAAAACAAAAAATATTTCAATTGCTTGCTACTCGAAATTACTATCACAAATAAGAAGCTCTGTTTAAGGCTAAATCGTTTCTGAAGGCAAGGAATTCATGGCATAGAGTTTCAGCAAATGGTGTCTCATTCTGAATATGCCTTCAAAGAACTAGTGACCAATGATCTGACAGCAACCACATGCATGTTTCAGGATGTCGACTCACACCATCGGCAATAAGACAGGCCACGATAGCTCTATAGAGAATGTCTGAACTCAGTATTCCTGCGTATGAGCTCAGTATTCCTGGTCCTGAGCATAGTATTCCTGCTTCAGAGCTCAGTATTCCAGCTCAGTATTCCTGTGAAACTGATAATAATGTACCGAATAATGCTGCAACTCCAGCTTTGACTAAAGACACTCATTAAAACACTGACTCTACTTGATGATTCCACCATCGCCCAAGACCTTTACATTATGTCGAATGCTAAAGGAGACCCATGAAAACCAAATCGCTACACACGCTATCCTGTTCTCGACTAAAACAAAACCTTTTTATGACTCTAAAAGAAGTCCTTTTATGTCGAAATGTCTAAGCTCAACATTCCTCTGAAGCTGATAATGTTATGCAACTTCTGTAGCTCCATCAGCTCTCAATCAAGTCACTCGTCCAAACACTGACTCGACCTTGTCAGTGAGACTTCAAGCCTGGTATGTTTAATATCGCAATGTCTGAGCTCAAGATTCCTATGAAGCTGATTATGTTGTGCAGAATAACGTTAAGCAACTTCAGTAGCTCCAACAACTCTGACTGAAGTCACTCGTCAGAATACTGACTCGAACTTATTAGGGCGACTTCAGACCAGGTATGTTCACCATCACAATGTCTGAGCCCACCATTCCCTTGAAGATGATAAGGTTGTGCAGAATGACGTTATTCAACATCTGTAGCTCCATCAGCTCTCACTCAAGTCACTCTTCAAAACACTCCTCGACCTTATTAGAGCGACATCAGGCCTGGTATGTTCACCATCGCAATATGTGAGCTCAATATTCCTATGAAGCTGATAATGTTACGCAGAATGACATTAAGCAACTTCTATAGCTCCATCAGCTCTCACTCAAGTCGCTCGTCAAAACACTGACTCGACCTTATCAGGGCGACTTCAAGCCTAGTATGTCCACCATCGCAATGTTTGAGCTCAACATTCCTATGAAGCTGATAAGGTTGTACAGAATGACGTTAAGCAACTTCTGTAGCTTCAGCAGCTCTGACTGAAGCTGCTCGTTAAAACACTGACTCGACCTTTTGAGGGCGACTTCAGGCCTGGTATGTTTACTATCGCAATGTCTAAGCTCAACATTCCTCTGAAGCTGATAATGTTGTGCAGAATAACGTTAAGCAACTTCTGCAGTTTCAAGAGCTCTGACTGAAGCTAGTTCGTCACTGGAGAAGACTTATGAAAATCAGATGGCTTCACATCATCTTTCTGTCGACGAAAAGGCTGTCTACGATAGCCGAAAATTCGAAATATTTCTTTTGACGACTTTTTTCAGCGTTTTCTTGTCAAAATAGAATTTCCATGAAAAGTTTCTCTGTAGATCCCGTCACTTTTAATTAATACACACAGTGAAAGATTTATTCGATAACTGAAAACAGAGTTAGGGAATGTCACCGCTGTCTCGATCTTCTTTCTGGGCGCTTCACCAGTGTCTCACTAGTGTGGGTTTCCGGACACTCTAACATTCCGGGAAACTGTAGGGCCGACAAGCTCGCCAAAGCTGCTGCGCTCCTTTCGGAATCCTCTTCTATTTAATTGGGTATGCCACTTGCCTCAGTCAATTTGGCCAATGCCCGGAAATTCTTTCGGAAGGCGTACCAAATAATTACTTGGTCTTGGTCGTGACATCATCTCAGCGACAGTGACCGTACTTACAGGCCATTGCGTTATAGGTAGACGTACAGAAAGAATGAGGCTCCCATTTAATGACTTCTGCCGTGTAAGCAGATCTGCTAAGGAAGAGGAGACTGTTAACCGTTTTCCTTGTCAGTGGCCGTATTTTGTTAGGTTTAGATAAAGGTTATTTGGTTCTCCAACCCTTGTCAGCTTGACGGAGCTGTCATCTATTGATATCAAGGATATAGCTTCGTTTATCAAACTTTCTGGCCGGTTTTCCAGGGCAGGATAGTCGTGGCTTTGATGTGGAGCCCTTGCGCTGACCAACTTCTTACTCTTACCTGATTTTAGTGGAACTTGGTCAGCATAGGGACTGAGTGCAACCGTTCCATCAAAACGGGTCGCTATACGTACTCAAGTGAGCTTTGTGATATCTGAGCTACCACTCCGACCTAACCTAATCTGATAAACACAGCATGGATGATGCAAAAACCTAGGTAGTTATCCTGACCAAAGGGTTATAGTGATGAATTGAGTAAGTAAGTAAGTATATGTCAAAAACACTAATTTTTAAAAAGTAAGTAAATCGTTGATGCATTACAGGGGGTCTGGGGATCAACACGGTCAGGGTCGCATTAGTACCTCTTAGACAAATAATATCACAGGCAATGGATTGGTAAATATTTAAGAACATCACTGAGAAGTAAATTGCCCTGAAAGAACTCAAATAGCGAGTATCTAGAAAAGGCCAGAGTTGTCGTAACGGTTGGCGATGCATCCAGAAATATAGCTCATTAGACGCTAGCCTGTAGTTCAAAGGGCAAGGTCAAGCATGTCGAACAAAACTCAATATGAAAATAAAAATATTATTGCAACGACTTTGTCTCAGGAAAAACTGCTCAGGCAAAAATTCTAAGATCAAATATAATGGAAACAAGTTGTTTACATTTTTGGATCTTTCCCAATGGCCGTCTTCCTCCATCGAAAGCATTTATTACACTGCTGATCCAGCGATATAAAAGGCAAGACTAAGCGAGTAATGATGAAGTTCGAATTAAGTTAGTCGTGTGTGACAACGTTACATTAAATTGAGTGAGAATTCAATCAGTTGTGTGTGAAGACACGAATCGAACTATAATTCAGTCAGTCTTGCGTGCAGACATGTTGCGTGTGAAGAAAGCGGTTGTTAGTGTTGTGCTTACAAGAAAGTTGTGTGCAAAGAAGAATAACGAACAAGTGTTGTTACTTACGGGTAGGTTGTAAGCAGAGAAATACAACGAACAAGCATATATTGTGATAGCTATTGATGTATACGTGAAATAAGTTTGAACAGTGGAACAAAAGCAGTGCGGACAATAAAGAATTGAATTAAAGAATCTATGAACTCATATTTTTAATGCTTTTAAAAGGTATGTGTAGGTACTAAAAAGAATTTGCATTAAACCTGATCATACGGTCTATCTTAAGGATCAGATATCAGTTACTATGGGAGCTAACGGCCCGTACTATAGGACGTCTGAGGTGAAAAGAAATGCAGGTCCCTACGATTTACACAACATTAGGGGATAGAACCTAGTTTTATTTTTTCATTTCTTATAAATAAAAAATATAAATTTTCAATTTGTCAAGAATTTTAATTTTCCAAAAATCATCATCCTAATCCGGTTGCCATATCAAGTTATGAATAAATTTCTTAATTGTCACTATTTGAATATGAAATATGTTTGTACATATGTATGTATGTACGTATACATACATAAGTACATACATTCATATATATTTTGATAAGAAAACAAACTGTGAGAATAATTCAATTTAAGATGAAAATAAATAAAACGAAATCAAAACCATCTTTCTTCTCTACTGGAAATGGAAATAAAAAAAATTTTTAAGGTAAATATGGTTTTTCCTTTATATTTGTTGTTGTTGTTTTTTTTTCTATTTTTCTTTTTCTTTTAGAAAAATAAAATAATTTTTTTAACACAAACAAAAATTCTACTCCCTTGAGTTTTCCTATTTTTTTGGTTTGTTTTTTTAAGTAAATTTTTAGGATTTGTTGCTATACGAGTATGGATACATACAGTGGGGGGCACAAATGAGTACATGTTTGTACTGTGGATGTTTTTTTTGTTTAAACCAAAAATAATAAAGTAAACTTCTAATAGGTAGTATTAGTCTATGAAGTCGCCGTGGTCTAGTGGGTAGTGTGTTGGCTTATTAGACGAAAGGCCCGGGTTCGTATCCCAGGTCAGACATTAAAACGGAAAATATTTCTTCGGCGACTTCCTCTCAGCAGATTTCTGGCAAAAACTCTGAGAGTAAAAAATTGCCATGAAAAGCTTCTCAAAAATCTGTCGTTCGGAGTCGACTTTAAACTGTAGGTCCCGCCACTTATGTATAAAATTAACACACACAACATAAGTGGTGTGAGAGGCTAGGTCGTGATCCTGACTGAAGGGTTGTAATGGCCAATTATGTATGTATTTAGTATTAGTCTAATGGTAGTAAAGCCAGGGTTCGAGTCCCAGGACAGACATCAAAAATAAAAAAAATACAAAAAATATTTTCTCGGCGATTACTTCTCTTTCTCTTCTTGAAAAGCTTCTCAAAAATCTGTCGTTCGGAGTCGACTTTAAACTATAGATTCCCCCCACTTCTGTATAAAATTAACACACACAACATAAGTGGTGCAAGAAACTGCGGGCTTCCTGGGAACGATTGCTGTAGACTGTCTAATGGTTAAGGTATAGCACCAGGCCATTTTATAGTCACCAGCAGTAACTCGTTTCCTTACTGTTCGCATCTTCCCTTTTTCCACCTTTCCTAAAACCTGCACAATGCACTGCATGAGTAGGGGTCATCACCTGAGTGCTGGTTTTATAAAGTAAGTACACTTAGAACGCTATAAAATGGAGGCGTCGCTATTAGTTTAATATTACTTACTTAATAACTCGTTGAGCGACTATTTTTTTCAAACTTATCGAACAAAAATCAATTTCTATTAAAAAATGAAGAAACTCTTGAAATCAACTGGAGATAATATTGTAGTTTTTAATGGAATTGGCTATTTTACCAGGGAAATTTCTAAAAACAACTTGGCGCTAGTCAGCCAGTACTCATCAGAGTCAAAAAACATTGGACTCAAGCCTTAAGTCAGAGGTTGTACAAATCTACTAACTAATACAGTTGCTCGTCTTTAAAAGACCTTTTTTGGCTATCAGGAAAACCGTTAGCCGATGGAGGCCAAGTAGAGCTCTTAAAGATATTGGCAATACCTTAGCAGTCAAAAAGAAGAATCAGCACTTTCGTCTAAAAATGTAAAGATGCGATTAAAGCAATGGTGTTGTCGAGATGAAACGCTCCGGAACGTTGTTCCAGTACTTCCTTTTTGGACAGGAACGCATTTCGGAATTAAAGATGATTTCTGTTAATGAGAATTGGTATATACAGGGCCTGCTCCTGGCAACGGGTGAAAATTGGGGAAAATCGCCCCGCCCCTTTGTCAAATTTGGGATATGAGACCTAAAAAAAAACGCCGCCGCCAAGATTATCATGGAAAATCACCCCCATCGGCCCTGTATATATAATTATATATACCACACCACTGGCTTAAAGTATGCCAGAGAACACAGAAATTGGACAACGACGATGGGTTTTACGTGGGTGCCCGCTTGTCCGCGAGGATCTAATTCCACGGTGCTCTTCGCACAGGGTGAAATACAATGCGTCTACCAACGCCGCATGACTTCCCCCTTGGTCAGGAGTGGAGTCTATATAAAACTCCTTCCGATCTTTGGGTCAAGCATGGCACCCGTTTGAGAAAAAATGCAACTCCACACCGAGCCCATTAACTAGACTCTTCCCGCGATTTGGGTCCAAACCACAGCCACCACGATGCTCCCAAAGGAGCCACACCAACAGCCAAGCTAAAACCAAGGTTCCAAAGGTTCCTGGCTCCCGTGGTACCAGAATTAAGTCTCCGGTCAGACCTTGTAATCAAATGGATTATTACCAGTTGAACTCGAAACAGTTCGGGACTGGTGACCCACAGCAACAACAATAAACAAACATCAACATAAAGAACGACACTTACAGTACTGACATTGAAGAGCGCCCTCACGGACGAGGCTTTGGTCACAAGGTGTGACGCACAGAAATTGTACAGTGGATGATTGGAAACATGTGATCTGGTCAGACGAATCAAAATTCAACCGCTTTCAGTTCGATGGTAAGCAATATTGCTGGCGGCACCATGGGCAAAAAATTCAAAGGCATCATGTTAAGGAAACGGTGAAAAAGGATGAAGGAAATGTCAGGCTATGGGATTGCTTTACATACTGGCACTTCGGGCCACTACAAAGTATCAATAATATTATGGAAAAAAGAAGATTATTTGAGAACTTTGCAGACCCATCTTCCCGATTTTATCGACAAGAGCTTCTATCCTGTGCAAGAAGCACTTTTCCAGCAGAATGTTGACGCCAAATACACCTCCAAAATCGTTAAAGAATGATACAAAGTGAACAAAATTTTCAATTACTGCAGTAGCACAAAGCCTCGACCACAATTCGATTGGGAATTTGTGATCAACCCTAAAGAGATGGTTAGGACAATACCGATCAGCCGCAACCAATTTTGATAAGTTTTGAGCAACGGATTCGTCAGGAATGGACAAATATTCCGAACGAAATTATAAAGAACTTGGTGGAGAGCATGCCAAGTCGCTTAAATAAGGTTTTACATAACAAGGGTCTTTGAACTAAATACTGAAAATACTTGTATTCCCTAAAATTTTGGAATGGTGCAAAATTGAGTACATTCGAGTTAGTTTCCTCTTTATTGTTGGGACATTATCGATCAGTCCCAACAAATTTTGATAAGTTTTGAGCAACGGATTCGTCAGGAATGGACAAATATTCCGAACGAAATTATAAAGAAATTGGTGGAGAGCATGTCAAGTCGCAGCTCTTGCTCTGACCAACTTCTTCTTTTTCCCTGGTTTGGCGGAACTTGGTTAGTACAGGGACTACGTTCACTCGTGGCATCACAACGGGCCGCCATGCGTGCTCAAGTGAGCTTTGTGATATCAGAGCTACCACTCCGACCTAA
Source organism: Sarcophaga peregrina (assembly GCA_014635995.1). NCBI lineage: Eukaryota > Metazoa > Arthropoda > Insecta > Diptera > Sarcophagidae > Sarcophaga > Sarcophaga peregrina. The sequence goes on along the minus strand of CM025790.1, from coordinate 93,058,865 downwards.
CCTAACCTAATACCAAGTCGCTTAAATAAGGTTTTACATAACAAAGGTCTTTGGACTAAATATTGAAAATACTTGTATTCCCTAAAATTTTTGGAATGGTGCAAAATTGAGTACATCCAAGTTAGTTTCCTCTTGATTGTTTTTTCTTAGAATTTGATAATTTTAGTTTTGAATTTTATATTATTTTGTTAAGTACTAAATACTTAATAATTTTAAAATTGCTCTGAGCATAAACATGTACTCATTTGTGCACCCCACTGTATGTATAGTATGTATACCAGAGAGACGTCATCTTGAAAGTCGTATGTGCTTCTAATGTGTTATTTTCCTTCCTTGCCACAGAATGCAATCTACCATAAAATCCATTTGAATATAATATTACAAATCTAATTTGAAATTTATGGAAATTCAAACAAAAGAACTTCATCTTCAGTTTTTGGATTTTCTTTTTTTTTCCATTTTCCTTCAGTTCTTTTTCTTTTCGTTTTTTAACATTTTTGTTGCAACTTCTTCTTTGCAACAGATAAAGAATGAAACAAATGATGAAAATATAAGCATCTTCTCATATTTTAAGACAAAAATTGAAGGTGGTGTAAATAATATGTAAAGAATATACCACAATATCTATATACATACATATGTATGTATATGAATATGAAAATTACAGTAGAATATCGTTATGATGAACTATTCTCTACATACATACATAGCTTTATAACTGATCATTACAAACCTCCAATCCAAATTACAAATTAGCTTCTCACACCACACTTTTGTTGTGTCTGTTAATTTGATCCACAAGTGGCAGTAGAACCAATTTACAGTCGATTCCGAACGACAGATTTGTTTGAGAAACTTTTCATGGGAAATGGGATCGCCAGAAATCTGCGAATCTTTTTTTTCCGTATTTCGTTTTGCTTGAAGGAAATTACAAATAAAAATTCGTGGTTTGTTCAAATGGTTTGTTACTTCACTAGAACTCTGAAGCAACGGAACTCAGTTTAGCCATTGTCTAATAGATATTGTATAGGCCTTTTTAAAGATTGCCTGTGATTTAGCACCCCAGCTCAGACATATTGAACAAAACGAAAAATGAAAAAATTTCCTTCTTTCGACAAGTTTTTTCCGTACTCGCCTGGTTCTTAAAATTTAAATAAAACGGTCAGACGTTCAAAATATTTCTTCGGCGACTTCCTCTCAATAGATTTCTGGCAAAAACTTTGAAAGTAAATAAAATTGCTATGAAAAGTTTCTCAAAAATCTGTCGTTCGGAGTCGACTTTAAACTGTATTTCCCGCTACTCAAAAATTAACACACACAACATGAGTGGTGTTGCAAAGTTAGGCCGTAATCCTGACTGAAGGGTTGTAATGGCCAATTATGTTTTGTATAGGTTACGTCGTAATGGTAGTTCTGATATCACATAGCTCACTTGAGCACGCATAAAAACCTGTTGCTATGCTATGGGTGAACGCAGTCCCAGTATTGATCAAGTTCCAATAAAATCAGGGAAGAGGAAGAAATTGGTCAGCGCAACAATTACACAAAAATTGATATGAAAAGAACCACAAATCTATCGCTCGGTTTCTGCCACTCTTGAATAAAATAACACATGATTGGTGTGAGAAGCTAGGTTGTAATTCTGACTAAATATTTATAATGACCATAATTGAATAAGTAAGTAAGTAAGGATATGTCAGAAGAGATGAGAAGCCAAAGCCAGTACAAGAGTTTCTAATGCTCCCTGAAAATTGCACTGTTTAATACGGTCTGTGGACCGTCAGCAATATTGGATCCTGCTGTGAGGTTAGGTTAGGCAAGAGTGGGAGCTTTGATACTAAATTCACTTTATGATGTCGCAATCCCTCTGCTAATCACATACCAAGTTTGTCAGCGCAGAGGCTGTACAACGCTGCTGTTATTCGAGCATTATTAAAAAAAATTCAAAAAAATCAAACTAGTTTGATAAGGGTAAGCCAAGTTGCAAACCACTTCGAAGACACCTACAGATTAGCTGCTGGTGGTGAGCTATGGCAAATTGCCTGAAGGTAAATTCGGACAAGGTCACAATAGTACCATTAACAAGAAAAATTTGTTTTCTTCTTAAATTGAAGAATATTCAACTACATGCATACATAATTGTTCATTACAACCCTTCAGTCAGGATTGCAACCTATCATCTCACACCGCTTGTGTCGTATGCGTTTATTGTATACATGAGTGGCGGGACGTACAATTTAAAGTTGACTCCGAACGATGGATTTTTGATAAGCTTTTCATGGCAATTTGGTTTACTCTCTGAGAAATTTTACCAGAATTCAGGTGAGAGGAAGTCGCCTATAAAATATTTTCATATTTTCGTTTTAATGTCTGTCCTGGGATTTAAAATCAGGCCTTCAGTCTAATAAGCTAACACACTACCTACTAGACTACAGGGACTTCCCATATGGTCTAGTGGCTAGGATACTCAACTACTGAGTGAGATATGTAATATCACAGGATATGGAGGTAAAATTTCTAAGAATGCCACTGAATAGTAACTAAAATGGCAAGGAGGGCTCACATGCAATAATGTTATGCAGAAAGATGCTTGCAGGGAAATCCTGATGATGACAATCAAGAATTCTGCATTAAGTGTATACAATGATTGTCATAATCATAGTAACCTAGATGGCAAGTGATAGAATAAATCTCGAAATAGCTTAAATGCTGTTGCACAAGGTACAGCATCTAACATGCGTTAGCTTAACAGGCACAATGAGAACTTATCTTACAGCAGCACTAGCAGTTCTGTTGGATTTAAATCCGATACATATGCCAATGAAAAACAAAGCTTGGAGACTAATAAGTTAAGTTGATGGAAGACAAGTCTTACGTAAAATTCATTACGTGACGTAAAGAATTGATAGGGCAAACAGCTTCCTTCTAAACAGTGCTCAAGACAGATATCTACTAGTAGGTTGTATGATTATGTGGTAAAAGTTTTCGCTCCAAGCAAGTATGCGGCTATCTGGGGAAACTAAATCAGCTGGCCCGGGTCATATGAGAAATTTTCCAATTAACGAAAATAAAAACTTGCCAGGAAAGTAATTTTTATGCCGCAGATATTAACAGAAATCAATGATAGGAAAGAAAAAGAGCGGCAACAAATCTTCTGAAACCAAGACTTGATCGTTAAATTGAAATCTTTTCTGAACGAACCATTAGACCTTGTCGGAAGACCTTTTTTTAAACTGAATAGTAGTGATATATCCATGAATGTTTCTATGCGCAGCAGTCGCTGCTAAAGTAATATGTATTCGGAGAGAGTTCAATTAAGATTTCTGTAAAGCTTGTAGATTGAATTTAGAAGACAGAAAGTATTGCCAAGTCCTCGCAGAGAGTCTATTTGCAAAAAACTCTAAGTAAAAATAAAACTGCCATGAAACATCAACCAGTTATCGTTTGTAGACATCATTAAGTTGTAAGCCTGACTAAAGAACTACAGTAAGACCCCGCATAATGCGGGTGATACGTTCCAATAAGTTTCACGCTAAACCAAACATCGTTAAACGAGGCAAATTAATACGTATATATGTATACACCGAAGACGCCGTGGTCTAGTGGGTAGTGTGTTGGCTTATTAGACGAAAGGCCCGGGTTCGAATCCCAGGTCAGACATCAAAACGAAAAATATTTCTTCGGCGACTTCCTCTCAGCAGATTTCTGGCAAAGACTCTGAGAGTAAAAATTGCCATGAAAAGCTTCTCAAAAATCTGTCGTTCGGAGTCGACTTTAAACTGTAGGTCCCGCCACTCATGTATAAAATTAACGCACACAACATAAGTGGTGTGAGAAGCTAGGTCGTAATCCTGACTGAAGGGTTGTAATGCCCAATTATGTATGTATGTAAACACTCAGTACCGTTAACCCTGTGATTGCGATTTCGAAAAATACATTTGGAATCGTTTTTCTGAACAGACTAACAAAAAAACGTTAAAAAAGATACGTAGTATACACCGACGCTATATAGTGCACCGCTTTTGGTTAGTACATAGCCGTTTCATTTGCAACCGCGTAATACTGAAACAGCGTTAAGCGGGGCAGCGTTAAGCTGGGTCTTACTGTATCTAAGTAAGTAAGGGCCACCAGTCCCGAACTATTTGGGGTTCAACTGATAGCAGACTGGGCTGCGAAGCTCGACCGGAAGCTTAATTCTGGTACCACGGGTGTTGGGAGCCCCAGAGATTCATCTTTGCCCGACAATGGTAGGGCCCCCTTGTGGAAGCAACGTGGTGGCTGTGGTTTAAACCCAAATCGTAGGAAGAGCGCAGGCTCGCTGTGGCGTTGCATTCTCAACCATTGTGAAAAGTGGAGTTTAGATAGTCTCCCACCCCTTTCCCCGTGTGGTGGCGGGTGTAGATGGAGGGAAGAGAATACCACCACAGTGAACACCATACTTGTCGTAAAAGGCGACTAAAGGTGCTGCTACCAGTCAGGAACTGCTTGGGGTTCAACTCGCAGCAGTCTGGTCTTGGCCTGGCTGCGAAGCCTGACCAGAGGAACCACGGGTGCTGGGGGCCCCAGGGACTTGTCCCTGCCCAGCAATGGTGAGGTCCCTCCGGGGTACACGTGGTGGCTGTGGTTTACACCCAAATCGCGGGGAGTGCGCGAGTACGGTGTGGCGGTACATTCTTAACGCAATTAAAGGAGTTTAGATCGTCTCCGACCCCTAAACAAAAGGGAGGTCATGTCCAGGCAGTATGACTTCGAATTGGTACCTACTTTCTGGCTGTAGCCAGTGTTTACAGCATGAAGGTAGGGGCGCTGGTCTACGCCCTATATTCACCATTGTGTCTTCTGACACACGTGAGATATGCCATCATGGCGGTGCTCACGCAAATCAGAATTCATTCATTCATTCAGTCTCCCACCCCTAACCAAGAGGGAAGTTTTGTCCAAATGCAAAGCTTCGAATTGGTACTCACGTATGGTGATGTGATCAATGATATGCTCTTGCATGTCATACGTTTGCATCATTGTGCGTGGGGGCGCTGGTAGACGCATTGTATTCACCCATGCTTAGAGCACCGTGGCGTAAGCCATTGTGGCGATACTCACGTAAATCGCTGGACTAATGTAAGTAAGTAAGTAAATTCACTCTAACAAGTTCTTACTGTAGTAGTAGTAATGCAGTTTGTATTATTTTGTTACTTTTAAGCTGCTGTTTTCATATGCATATGATAAATATGAGAAAAGTACAGACAGTTCTCGCCAAAGCAGTTATAAAGACAAAAACTTTAAATTTCACTTAAATAAGAGATCATCACGAAGACGAGCTATTGTCAGCTATATGTCAAACAGGCATAGAAGCATAGAGTCCTTTGCTCATGTAAAAGGCAGGCCGGTTTGATCGAAAAGAAAACCTTCTACGATGTTTTTGATCTGGCAACAACTAAATAAGATTCGTGATCAAATTCCAAACTGAATTTGGACTAGGGGAAAATAATGCTGTTAAATATAGCGACGATGTAACAAAAGTAGCTCATATCATTATACTTGAACAACAACACCAAATTCATATACAATGGGTGAATGGGTGGGTGTCTGGGCTTAAGGAAAATGTCAGTAACAAAGCTTATGGCAAAAAATCGTTGAAAAAGATGTATGTTTTCAACAATATTTCGTATACAAATTTGTAACTAAAACTGCATACGATGGCAAGTATATTCCTTTAAAATATTCAAATATATTTATAAAGAGTTTTCATTTTTATTCCTCTTTTGTTTTTTGTTTTTTTTTTCATTCGGAAGTCAACAAAATAAATGCGATTTTATTTTGAAATGCTCGTATGCAGTTCATTGTGAAATAATAAGTCAGTAGTATACCCTACAATAGGAAACGGAGTTAATACCACTTTGATTTGATCAAACTCTACCACTACTAGGTAAACCTACACCTGCTACATACGTAGCAAGTTTTTTTTTTCAGGGGATGACCCCTACTCATGCAGTGCATTGTGCAGGTTTTTAGGAAAGGTGGAAAGAGGGAAGATGCGAACGGTAAGGAAACGAGTTGCTGCTGGTGACTATAAAATGGCCGGTGCTATACCTTCACCATTAGACAGTCTACAGCAATCGTCCCCAAGAAGCCCGCAGTTTCTCACACCACTTATGTTGTGTGTGTTAATTTTATACAGAAGTGGCCAAATAGTTTGACGTTTTTTTAGGAAATTTGTTGCCCTCGATCTAAATTCCTAATTCCGAATTTTTTTGGTTAAAAAAATTTCAAAATGTCAAGATCAACAGACATACTATACGAGACAATTCTTAAAAGTCATTATGAACGACCCTAAAAGCCGATGTATGTCCTCTGAATGAGCTTTGAAGTAGATGATAAATGACCGATGATTTTCACTGGGAAATTATCTTCAGTAAGACGCCCATTTTTGTATAAATAGGTACATGAACAAACAAAATTGTCGAATTTAAGACAACACAAGTCCACATGTAGTTGCCGTAATCTAGTAGGTAGTATGATGGCTTATTAGACTGAAGACCCAAGTTCAAACTCTAGGTCAGAATTCAAAATGAAAATATGAAAAGATTTCATCGGTGACTTCCCCTCACCAGATTTCTGGCAAAAACTCTGCGAATAAAAACAAAATTTGCACAAAAGTCTTCTCAAAAACCTCTCGGTCGAAGTCGACTTTAAACTGTAGGTCCCGCCACTCAAATATAAAATTAACGCAAACAACATAAGTCGTGTGAGAAGCTAAGTCGTAATCCTAACTAAAGGGTTGTAGTGACCAATTATGGATGTATGGAAGACTCCCATTTTTGTATAAATAGATGCATGAACAAACAAATTTGTCGAATTTAGGTCAACACAAGTCCACATGAGATCCAAGGAAATCCAATGCATTCCCAAAAAAAAGTCACTATTTGATGTGAATTTGGGGCTGGCAACTTTATCAGTCAATATTTCTTTGAGCATTACGTTGGCCAAGCCATTAATAATTTCTTTTGGCCTGAACTGGATGAACTCCAACCAGATGTGGTTTCAGCAGGATATCACTACATGCAACGTTGCTCATACTACATTAGATCCTCTGCACAAGCAATTTGAGCGCTTGGAGGTACAGTGAGCTAGACACCAAAGATCGTACGATTTGACCACGTTGAAAGCATTCTTGTGGTACGTTAGACAACAATCCTGCCATTCTAGTATTTGCTACAGTCACCTGCTAAACTCGAAAGGCTTTATTAGAATAGAATTAATAGAGAGAAACGTAAAGGCGTGCAAATTTGGCACGAAAGTGATTCGAGGTGTTTAAGGTAGAGGCGCTAGAAGGGATATTTAAGCCCTTACGAGAATACTTTTCCAAATTGGGAAAAGCATTATGGAATTCACCCAATAATAGATAGTAAGCCATACCTGGTTGTCGAATTACAAAACTGCAATGTCCAACAGTGGACAGCGGCAAAACTAGGGAAGTATTTGAGTTCGACATGATGACAATGATTCATATTCCAATGGGAAACTATGCTATTGGCAGTTTTGCTGCTAAACTCGGTCTACCACATCAGGATTAGTGGAGAAACTGTCATGATGCGGAGGCAAATGAATCGGTGCAATACCTTTCAGAACAAACGTCATCGACTTTTGGACGACAGAACGTTTGATGATCCGGGAATGGTTGGAATGGCACATTTCTGCAAGGAAACTGGCCGGTTTTATACGGAGCTCGGAGTGGTTTAAACCCACCACTAGCAGATCATGACAAGGGGGCTTAACTCACACAAGCTAACGCAAAGGGTCATTGGATCACCGGGCAGAACTTGCCTGTGAACGCCTAGCTATTCGCTAATCTAAACAATGTTACTTAAAGTCTGCATGGCCCTCTATTTTGGCTCTTATGTACGGCAATGAAAGGTCACCTTAGTGTAGTTGTAGTGCAGAGTTTTGGGTTGTTATTAAACTGTGGTTCAATGCGTGGCTCAGAGATATTTTTGCGGCGATTTCCACTTAACAGTCTTCGGGAAAAAACTTTGCGAGTTGAATAAAATTGCCATGAAAGGTTTCCCAAAACTGTCATCAGACTATGGATTCCGCCACTTATGCATAAAATTAAAACAATTAATATGGGTTGTGTGAGTAGCTAGATTGGAAACCTGACTAAAGGGTTGTGATGACTAATTAAGTTAAGAAAGTCAGAAACACGCATATTTACAGAGAAAAAAGCGGTCATCGAATGGCAATAGATTGTGTACTGCACATATAAAATTGTCCAAGATTCTCTGATGCGTTTAAAGGAGAGAGCTTGGTGCGAGTTCCTGGACCCGGGATCATTGACACGCTTGAAAAGCTGGCACAAATGAAATTCAATTGATTTTACAGATGATTCCTCTAAAAAGCAGCAAAAAAAAAAAAAAATATTGGCACACAAACCCCCATCCGATTTTCTTCATCTCGCTTTACAATTTCAAATCTAGGATCAGGCCTAGTAAGAAACCTGTTCTCTATTTAGTTAGTTATCATTGCACATCTGCTACCAGACTAGACTAGATTTTTTGACTACCCTTTAATCCACCTTTTTTTAGCATTATTTCGAAGAAGGAGTGATAATGGTCGACTAAGTTAGTTTAGGTTAGGTTAGGTTGGAGGACGTGTACTTGTCAATGAACACAAGCACTGGGTGGCTGATATGTATTGCAACCAACTTCAGGTTGTTATCAATTGTAAACCGCTTGTCTGACAGCTGACAGATTTATTCCAGTGACAGTTCATTTTATTATTTATAAGCTTACAAAAGCATTTTGATCTATTGCCTTCAGAAAAAAAAGTTATTCCTGATGGAATTCAAGTGTGATAGCTTTATATTTGGCTGAAAAACCACAGGCTGGCTATCGTTAGAGCCCTCCAGCAATTAAATGTGAATAAATCTTTTGTTTCTCATACTATTGCTCGTTACCGTGATATTGGCAGTGGTGCATTGCGTTCAAGAAGTGACCTTTTGCGCCTGGGGCATTTTGGAGAGCAAAGTTCTCACTAAAAAATACAAAAGTGTAGATCATCTCAAGACGGCGTTTCGCTGGGAATGGACCAAAATACTGCAGACCCACTTTCGTGCAGCCTGTGATGGCTTTGTCGACCGTTTGAAGAGCATAATTCGAACCAAAGGTGGCCAATTCGAACAAATCTAAACTGATTCTAAAATTTGATGTTATTTCCAAAATTTTTTGGTTTTGAACAATAAAATTAGAAAAAAAAATATAGCGCTTTACTTTGTTGTATATATATCAGTCACCCTGTCAGTACCCGGAGGTCGAATTGACCCATTGTACAATATCCTTAAAGAGGGAAGGATAATAGAGAGGTTAGTGTGAAAGGAGGGTATGTAAGAAAGGGGGAATGGAAAGCGGAGGAATCACACAGACAAGACACAATAAAAGGGGGGAGGGGAGAACGTGACTACACTGATGAAGTCCTAGCACGTCTCAACCATCTCAATCTACTAATGAATTTGTGAAAAGTCTTGCTGTCGGCACTGAATTTACATACATACATAATTGGCCATTACAACCCTTCAGGCAGGGTTACGACCTAGCTTCTCACACCACTTATGTTCCTACAGTTTAAAGTCGACTTCGAACGACAGATTTTTGAGAAGCTTTTCACGGCAATTTTTTACTCTCAGAGTTTTTGCCAGAAATCTGCTGAGAGGATGTCGCCGAAGAAATATTTTTCGTTTTGATGTCTGACCTGGGATACGAACCCGGGCCTTTTGTCTAACAACACACTACCCACTAGACCACGGCGACTTCCGACACTGAGTTTAAGCTCCTAAAGAAGGCCCTGTAAAGGGTCGTCAACCTCAACCTACCAAGGGCTGGGCAGTTACAGAAGAGGTGACTAAGTTACAAGGTTTGGCGTGCACGTTATTGTGGTTATTCGTCTTTTTTGAATACAGAAAATATCAACACCATTGCCAATTTTAAATAGAGGAAAGGATAATAGAGGGGTTGGGGTGAAAGGAGGGTATGTAAGAAAGGGGGAATGGAAAGCGGAGGAATTACACAGATAAGACACAACAAAAAAGCGGGGAGAAGCAGCCCAAGCTACTAATGAATCTGTAGATAGCCTTGATGTCGGCTGTCGACATGGAATTCAAGCTCCTAAAGAAGGCCCGGCCAAGGGTGCTCAACCTCAATCTACCAAGAGCTGGGCAGTTACAGAAGAGGTGACTAAGTTACAAGGTTTGGCGTGCGCGTTATTTAAATGGTCAATGTTATTACCTCGGCTTTTTTGAATACAGAAAATAGCAATGCCACAGACAATTTTAAAATGGAGCCCAAAACTTCGAGACTTTCGGGGGGCTTCTTCCATTGTAGAGTGCTAACATAGTCAACCTTCAGCGATAAGAACTTTTTTAACGGATTTCTTTGGTTTTTTTATGCAAAAAAAAATTATTCTAACGTTGCAAAAATTTTTGTTGTGACTAACTATTGTTGCTATTGTAGCAGCTGTTGCTACAATTGCTATTATTTGTGATTGTGGTTGCTGTTGCTGTTCCTGGTGCTGCTGCTCACTGCATTATTGTTATAGTCGGCTGTCAGCAACAATACATGGCTTTTGTTTGCCTTACGATATATTGTTTAGCAGCAGCAACTGTCAGGCATAAAGCTCGACAGTATTTTTGTAAGTTCTTTAGAAATGAATGGAAAGTAAACGAACAACAAAGGCTTAGGAGGAGCGCTACACTAAGGCTGTTCTATTCTAATATTTTTCATAAAAACAAATTCGTTACATACTCATACACCATAATACTTTCGCCAGTGAAGGCCCAAAAATTTTTTGCTGATTTTTGCTAAAAAAAAAAAAAAATTTCAGTCAAACAATATTTATTGTTGTTGTTATGTTTTCGTTCTTTTGTTGACACTTTGAAAATCTTTCTTTGTTTTCTTTCAGTTTTCCGAGACATTCCTACTTTCTTTGTTTTTTTTTTTTTCTTCTTTTTATTTTTATTGTGTTGACTTTATTGCAGCAACAGCTTCAGAAGAGTTTTGCAAAATGTCTGTTAACGGCTCGTAAAAAGTAGTAAAATTTTGCACGTTTGAACGTGTGATGGTGACTGTAATGACATTGTTAAGAGCAGAATATAAAATTGGCTAAAAGTTACAGTTACAGTTCAGTTTAGTTCACCAAGTAGACGAGTATTACCACTAAAAACTATGACACTTTTAAAGTTTGTCATTCTGTCATAAATACGTACGTAAAGTTATGCAAAATATTAAGAACAGAAACTTATTACGCTAATGATTATGATGATACTGCAATCATACCGCCCCCCCCCCCCCTTTGCAGGGAGGATCATTTTAAGAAAACATAATAAAAATTCATAAAAATAATGTACATCACACTACCCAATACCCCATCACCATATAAGATGCCATTTATGCTAAGAGAATTACCTTCGAAGCTTTAAGGAAACAAAGCAAAATTTCAAGGCATCAGTAGCCCCCGGGGGCCGAACATCTTCAGCTTTTCACACACATAGGACACGAACATCAAAAATGTTCGTTAAAAAGAGCTTAAAAATGCATTTAGTTTCTTGTCAGCTTTGAAAGAAGAAGGTTCATGTCGCTTTTTTTCAGGTTTCAATTATACACCCAAAGAAATATTACTAATATTCAATGAGAAATAACAATGAGAAATGATTTCTATTTTCGGAAGAATATTTGTCAAGTTAAATACTCAGTCTTTAGGGATTTGGCCCGGTAAATTTTTTTATATTTTTCACAGCATATCGACGTCTACATTCCATTTTTCTACATACTACATTCTCTAACCTAAATACTATCAAAATCAAAATTTGGTTAAGATGCGCCGATCCGTTCCGAAGTTATAGGGAAAAATCTACTTAGAATACACATACATATAGTCGCATGTCGCGTAAAAACTTTAAGAACTCATAACTCAAAACACCCATTTTCGACTTAGAATGTTATAGAATGGCGGCGTCAATATATGTACATATTAGGTTACACTTGAAAATATTACTAACAATTTTCCTCTGGGTTATACATATACTTCTCGAAACTACAGTCATATTTTAATCATGTCCTCTTCGTGCGGACGTCTGCTTATAACCTTACACTGTTACATTCAAAATGATAGAAATACCTGTACGGCTATTCAATCTGACCGCCATTTTTTTTTTTTTTAGAAATGAAAACATCGTTCACAATGGGGAGACATTTTTTTTCCATAGAGGAACAGTATGCCGTAGGTTGTCATAAAGTAGCATGGCCAGGATCAAACTGAACACAGAAAACTGTGCGCACAGACTGAGTTAAAAGATTATCAAAATGCTTTTGAATATTGCTGCATGCATTGCATAAACCTTACACTATGTGTACATCACAATAAACGTCATTATTGAGATCAATATTATATATAAAATTTCATTCAATTATTTCTCAATAAATAAGCAAATTGTTCTAATATTAAGAAAAATTCTAAATACAGCACTGTAAGAAGTACGTTCAGTCAGCATATTACAATTTTTCCAACACTTCCTGTTGATATTTTGTTTACCAGCTGTCAGTTGAACATTGAATAAACCACTGAACAGACTATATTGTGCTCAATAAACCGAATATTGACTCAATAAAAGTGCATGCCTGGACATAGTATTATATTCCTTTCCTCTTCACAACAACAGTACCAGCAATTTGAAGCTTCAATTTTGATGTGTTGCTGTACTAAACACATAAGTTCAGTTTGATCGTGGCCATGCACCATAACACTGAAGTTGTAAATAACATATGATCACTCACTGTTGTTGTTAAAATTACAGCTGCCGGCACAATACACCCAAAGACGTGAAGCGTAGCACTCGTCCGTATAAAAAAAATAGTGGATTGACAACGTTAGCAAAGAAGTAAAAATTATAGCAAAGAGTTATCAAATCGGCAATATGTATGGTACTCATTAGTACCTAAAGAATATCGCAAAAGTCTTTAATGGGGTCTACTGGAGAATTAGTTTCAAGGGCTATTGGAATGGAAAACCTCATGCTTCTTTAAATTCTCAAGACATGTGCATACACTAACGTCTCGAGATTGAATGACGAAATAGGTATGTGGTATGTTTATGAAGGACTTGACGTTAAGCATACATGCAAACTTCCATAAAATTGCAAATTCTTCGACGCTCAAACAAAGCAAACGGTTGCTCATATACTGAAATATTAGGCCCCTTACACACATCCATAATTGGTCATTGCAATCCTTCAGTCAGGATTACGACCTAGCTTCTCACATTACCTATGTTGTGTGCGTTAATTGTATACATGAGTGGTGGGACCTACAGTTTAAAGTCGACTCCGAACGACAGATTTTTGAGAAGCTTTTCAAAGCTTTTGCCAGAAATCTGCTGAGAAGAAGTCGCCGAAGAATTATTTCCGTTTTGATGTCTGACCTGGGATTTGAACTCGGGCCTTTCGTCTAATAAGCCAACACACTACCTACTAGACTACGGCGACTTCAAACGACAAATCAGCATCTAAGCTCTTCCAAATAATCTGTCTTTGGAAAATGAAAAAATAAACAGAAAAATACACCCGGATACTATAATGCGAACATTACAACATAGGTTAGGTTAGGTCGGAGTGGTAGCTCTGATATCACAAAGCTCACTTGAGCACGCCTAGCGGCCCGTTGTGATGCCACCAAATCCACCAAATCAGGGAAAAGGAAGAAGTTGGTCAGCGCAAGGGCTGCACACATTACAGCATAACAATCTCAACAATTGTCTATGCGATAAACAGTAAACTGGCAACAACAACACTGCAAAGCAACTTGTTTACATTTATAGAGATTACACGAACACAAGTGCATTCATCAGACTGCTGACTATTGTGATATAAAAGGCAAGACAAAGAAGGCAACGGCGATTCAGTGAGAATTCAGTTAGTCATGTGTGAAGACATGTGGGATTCAGTAAAAATTCAGTCAGTCTTGTGTGAAGCCACATGGAGTTCAGTAAAAATTCAGTCAGTCTTGAGTAAAGACACGTTGCGTGTGAAGAGAATAATTGTGCATTAATGATCTCTGTTACAAAGATCTATTGAACAATTTGTTTTTGTGTTCGCGGAAGAGTGCAAAGAATAATAACAATTAAGGGAAATTGTTGTTGTTTAAGTCAAATCGTTAAAGATGGCACACGGAATTGTGCGAACAATAAAGAATTGATTTAAAATTAAACAGAAATTTATTTTTATTTTCTAATCTACAAACTCATATTTTTAACGTTTTTAAAAGGTTGAAAAGCACTTTTTTTCGTCGGTTGCAAATATCTCCCATACCATCGCATCAAATTTAATGAATGATATTTCATTTTAAAGCTTATATCTAACACTAATGGCAAAAAATAATTAGAAATTGAAAAATTAATATTTTCATTGATAAAAATTATATTTTATATAAAACTGCATGATAACAGGGGTTAATAAATAAATATATGGTACCATGCTAATCGTAACAAACTCGGGAGAGCATATCATATCAGCAAAAATTATTCATACCGATAAAACTGTACTCATACCACGAATCAACCTTACATCTTCGGATTCAACTGTGCCTTTCCGAATGACACGAAAACAATTCCCTGTGAAAGTTGATTTTGCTATGACGATAAACAAAGCACAAGGTCAAACCCTTCAAAAGGTAGGATTGTATGTCTGGTTACCAGAAGGTAACCAGACATACAAATTCATTACAATCCTGTTTCAAAACAAAAGTTCCGGCCACAAATTAAGTTTCTTAAAATATTTCTTATGAATATCGTACGCAAGTTAACTAAGGCGTAATGCGCTCAAGTATTTAAAGGAACTTACCGACAGTCCAGCATTAAGGCATGATCCTTTTGTCCAGCAACGGAAATCATTTGATCCATAATACCGCAAGGCATACCAACAAATTTATGCTCAGCTGCTTGGCAAATCAAGGCACGCTTGGCATCACTAAAACAAATCAAAAGAAAGAGGAAAAAAAGAAACAAAAATACGAAATTAAACAAAACGAAATGACCAAACGCTCGCTATACAAATAATGAAGAGAACAGAAGATTAAAAACTACAAATTAAAATATGTTTAAATGAGGAAAGAAGGATGGAAGGCACAGACTACAGGCCAACTGTTATTAAATGGTATTGTTTGAATGCTACAACAACAACAACAATAATAACATAAACGATAATAAAAAAAAAAAACTTACCTTTCTACCTTCTGACCAGTAAAATATTCTAGAAATTTCAATGTGGCCACTTCAATGGCAGCACTGGACGATAAACCGGCCCCAACTGGCACATTACTTACGATGACCGCATTAAAGGCTGCTTTAATGGTAAACATGTCCATGAAACTATGAATTACACCCTTTATGTAGTTAGACCATCTGGAAAATTAACAAAAACAAAACCAAAAACGAATGTAAAATTAAAAATAAATTTTGAAAATAATAAACCAAACAACAACAACAGCAAACAATAACAACAATTAAGACTATGTGCTGTAAAAAGTAACGGAAAGAGAAGAAAAACGGATACGTTTTGGCTTCTATTAGCTTTAAGCCTAAACTACTACTGATCCCCTACAAAAGTGATGCAAAATATTCCAACAACGACAACAAACAGTCGAACGGAGAGAACAGAGAGAAAACTTTATTAAATGCTCACTTTAAAGTTGAAAAACTAACGATAACAACAGAACAGCAATCTGAAGAATTATTTTATAATTCCCCCTTCCCCCCCCCCCCTCCCCCTATCACATGCTCCTCCTTTTTTTTCTAGTCATTTAATGGCTATGGCTATGTAACTGTGAGTGAGTGTATCGTTGTGTGGGCCCCTGTGTGTCCCTGTTTGTGTCTGTGTGTACGAGTAGATATTTTTCTTTTGTGTGTGGTGGGTTCCTCAGTATTTTGCCGAAAATTTCTCCCCCAAAAAAAAGCACAAGAAAAAATATCAAGGAAAACAAAAGGTAAAGTTTTCCCAGGTAAACTTTATTCCTCGACACTTTGTTGGACAAATGTTTGTTCGTTTGTTTGTTTGTTTGTTCGTTTGTCTGTTTATTTGTTCGCTTGTTGGTTTGGGTTTTCTCTTCCAAAACAAAACTTTTGTTTGTGTATGATATTATAAGTGCATGAGGATGTACAGTGGGAAACAAAATTAATCATACCGTTTTGGCACATGTTGTTAAAAACATAATCCGTTGGAAGTCTTATATAAAAAGCAAACCGACATGTGGGGCCAGACATTACAACCCTTCAGCCAGGATTTCGACCTAGCTTCTCACACCACTTATGTGCGTTAATTTTATACGTGAGTGGCAGGACCTACAGTTTAAAGTCGACTCCGAAAGACAGATTTTTGAGAAACTTTTCATGGCAATTTTATTTACCCTCAGAGTTTTTGTCAGAAATCTGCTGAGTGGAAATCGCTGAAAAAATACTTTTTGTATTTTATTTTGATGTCTGGGCTGGGACTCGAATCCTGGCTTTACGTCTAATAAGCCAGCGCACTACCTACTAGACCACGGGACCTTCGCCACTCACTTGAATAAAATTAGTACTGACAGATTTTTGAGAAGCTTTTCAAAGCAATTTTTATTTACTTTCAAAGTACTTACCCGAAATCTGTTAAGGGGAAGTCGCCGAAGAAATATTTTCATATTTTCGTTTTGATGTCTGAGCTGGGATTTGAACCCGGCCCTTAAGTCTAATAAGTCATTACACTATCTGCTAGACTACGGGGACTTCTTTCTCTATGCCTCTATACGTCGAAATAATACCCGCCTTAATTGCTTTCGGTGCCATAAAGGGAAACAAACAAACATTAGTGGCGGGGCCTACAGTTTAAAGTCGAGATTTTTAAAAAGCGGGCTGGACATGTCATTATTATTATACAGATGCCTTGCCGTCATATAAGTCGCCTTGTATAGGGTGTTAGCTAATTAGACGTAAGGCCCGGATTCAAATTGCAAGTCAGACATCTCAAACAAAATACGAAAAAATATTTCCTCGGCGACTTCCTCTCAGCAGATTTCTGGCAAAAACTCTGAGAGTAAATAACAAATTGTCGTGAAAAGTTTCTCTAGCCCTTCGAAATTGTTGGTTCCAAATTCTGGAAAAGATCCGAAGCCGCTGTAGTCTACGGCTGGCTTATTAGATGTAAGCCCCGGCGACTTCCTCAAAGCAGATTTCTGGCAAAAACTCAAAAATCTGTCGTTCGGAGTCGACTTTAAACTGCAGGTCCCGCCACTCATGTACATACATAAACACAACATATGTAGTGTGAGAAGCTAGGTCGTTATCCTGATTAAAGGATTGCCATGATCAATTATTTATGCAAGTTATGTATGTTGGTTCCAAATTCTGGAAAAGATCCGTAGTCTGCGGCTGGCTTATTAGATGTATAGCCCGAGTTTTAATCCCAGTTCAGATATCAAAACGAAAATATGAAAATATTTCTACGGCGACTTCCCCTCAGCAGATTTCTGGCAAAAACTCTGCCATGAAAACTTTCTCCAAAATCTGTCGTTCGGAGTCGACTTTAAACTGTAGGTCCCGCCACTCATTTATAAAATTAACGCACACAACATAAGTGGTGTGAAGAAGCTAAGTCGATATACTGACTGAAGAGTTGTAATAACCGATTATTTATAGGCTGCTGAAGTGGTCTTCAAGCACAAGTCATGGCATTTTTGAAAACGGGCCTATACTTGTTTAGGGGCGGGAGTTTCCCTTAAAATCTTTTGATTAACTTGGACAACCAGTTTGCGATTTAATACCTAATGAACGTGGTTTTATTAGGGCCATTCTGGTGCATGAATGCCAAGGAATTTTCAGAAGAATTTCAAATAATTCAAGGGTATCTTTTATAAGGCTTCCGGGACATAGCAATCTGGAATGCTGAACAGCTGGCCAGCAACTTTATGGAGTTTGCAATCTCCGAGATGTTGCAGGATATAGGTATTCCCATTGTCTCTGTTAATTTGGCTAGTAACCATTCGTTTTATAGGAAATATCATTCTCTTTAGCAGCAGGGAGGGTACGTGCAATATTACTAGACTCTGTTGGACATGTATGGATGACCTTAAATCGCTTGGGCATTCAACTCACAATAGTGATTATTAACATTCACTGTCCCTTTGGTAGGCATGTTGATTTGACATTAAAGCAAGTGATTTCTAGGGTAACTCAGCGTCTTTGTCAGTGCCCTGCTCTTGTTGAAAAGAGACGGAGATTTTTGGCCTCTCACTTTCTGTCATCTTGAATCGAGAATGTAGGGACAACTGAAACTCTACTTTACAGTGGTTTTTTTTCAGTTTTTTGTATCCAAAAACTCTCATCACACCGTAACTATATGAGTTAATACGTATGAGGTGAACGTGTCAGAGAGAAAAAGAGAACTTTAGTTAACTGTCTGTCCTCTTTATCTGATATTTTTTTTTCGACCTTTTGGGGCCAGTTGTTTGTCTATTTTTGTTTGGTATGGTTTGCCATGGTTCGGTTTGGTTTGGTTTGGTCCGGTTATGAACCGACCAACAATAGTTTTCTGATAAATCATACAAGTCTTCATATTTCGTTACAGTTGAATGATAAATATTCATTCATACACTGGCATAAAAATAAAATTCTTTACCCAGAGAGAGAGAGATAGGCAAAACCAAATAAATGGCCATTTATTGTTAACCAAAGAACAACATAAGTTTACTTAGCCAAAGGTACTTACGTATTTATGTTTCAAAAATGTTACAAAATTGTAAAATAATCCTTAAAAAGATTTTAAAATTTAAATTCAAAAATTAATATTTACTTGCGTAGCTAGGTTAAAAGGGAGAAGGATCAAGCATAGCATTCAATGCCCCAATATTCAAAGCTACGTGCGATTGTTTAATTTAAAATTATTTTAAAAAAATCAGTCAGAAAAACAACTTAAAGTCGTGCCACTCGGCTCCAATGAGATCTCTAGCGGTGTTCACCTCCATTTGTCTACGTATCTAAGCATACAGCAAAGCCAAGGACATTATTTTCATCTTAGAACGTGGCTGAACTTTAACTTGATAAATTATTGCTCCGTTAATGCTGTTACAAACACCTATTAGATTAGGTTAGGGAAGTTTGCGGAACGGACGCCCTCTTAGGCCAGCATTTAGGGCCATTGTGATATCACAATGAATTGTACCCCGAGGATCAAGGAGAGCACCCAACCCAGCAATCCTTACATTCTCGATTCAAGATGCCAAAAACCTCCGCCTCTTTTCATCAAGAGCAGGTCACTGACACAGACACTCTGCTCCCTTAGAAATCACTTGCTGGAATGTCAAATCAACATGCCTACCCAAGGGACAGTGAACGTTAATAATCACTAATGTAAGTTGGATGGCCATGCGATTTAAGGCCATCCATACATGTCCTAGATCAGACATCAAAAAGAAAAATATTTCTGGCAACAACTCTAAGAGTAAATGAAACTGCCATGAAAAGTTTCTCAAAAAATCTGTCGTTCGGAATCAACTTTCAATTTTAGCTCCCGGCACTCACGTATAAAATTAACGCACACAACATAAGTGGTGTGACAAACTAGGTCGTTTTTCCCATTCTCCCTCCCCTTCCCTACATTCCTATATCCTCCATTTCCTTCCTCTCCTAAGGACAATGTACAATGGGTCAATTTCGACCTCCGGGTACTGTGCTTGTCTTGGCCTACAGGTGCACGTCCACTAACCTAACCTAACTAGGTCGTAACCCTGAATGAAGGGTTGTAATGACCAATTATGTACGTATATATGTCCAGCAGAGTCTAGTAATATTGCACGTACCCTCCCTGCTGCTAACGAGATTGAAATTTCCTAGAAAACTAGTGGTTAATAGCCAAATTTACAGAGACAATGGGATTACCTATGTCCTGTAATATGCCAGAGATTGCCGGCTCCGTCACGTCGCTGGCCAGCTCATCAGCATTCCAGTTTCCAACGAGATTGCTGGGGCCCGGAAGCCATATGAAAGATACCCTTGAAATATCTGAAAGTCTTCCGAAAATTTCTTGGCATTTATGCACCAGAACGGTCCTAATAAAACTACGTTCATTAGGTATTAAATCGCAGTCTGCTTGTCCAAGTAAATCAAAAGATTTTAAGGGAAAATTCCGACCCCTAAACAAGTATAGGCCCGTCTTCAAAAATGTCATGACTTATGCTTAAGAAACCACTTCAGTCGTCAGGCAGCCTATAAATAATTGGTCATTACAACTCTTCAGTCAGTACATCCACTTCACACCACTTATTTTGAGTGTGTTAATTTTAGTACATGAATGGACCGGGCCTATAGTTTAAAGTTGACTCCGAACCATGCTGTATACATGCCTACATCGCTTTCGGCAGCCTATAAGAAAGTTTAATAACAGAATCCTTAATAAATATACCACAGTCCTACTAAGTCACGTATCGTTGAGCCATTGGTGTAGAGTTCGACAGTTATGTCGACTTCGACAGCCTATAAGAAAGTTTAATAAAAGGACCCTTAATAAATATACCACATCCCATGCTGCCGCTTATCTTTGAAGTATCACCACTCACGCAATGCAACTGTCGTAACTTCAGACCAGAAGTCTTGTTGGAATTCGATAATCGATGGTTTTGTAGAGAAAGTTTTAAGGAACCACATAAGTGGTCCTAATCCTTTGGATCTACAGAGCAAAAGTTACTTCTTGAATTTTTAAAATAGAGGAAGACAGCTGCATAACCAGTGTAGACTTCAAGAGAACCTCTGGATCTCTAGAGTAGAAGGCTCTTGTTGAAATTCTAAAATCGAGGAAAACTTAACCACAGTAGGATTCCCAGAACAGCTGCACGTACATAGTCCAGCTTAGGATAAGATTTGTCTGCATTAAGTCTTACTACCACCAACTCAGCCCGCAAACTAAATAGGAGGTTACGTCGACTTCGACAGCCTAGAAGGAAGTTCTATATCAGAATCCTTAATAAATATACCAGAGTCCTACTCAGTCACGTATCTTTGAGTCCTTGGTGTAGAGTTCAAGGAAACCTCTGGTTCTTCAGACCAAAAGTTTCTTGTTGGAATTCGAAAATCGTTGGTTTTGTTGAGAAAGGAACCACATAAGCGACCCGAATGTTGTTATATCTTCCCAGAAAAGTTGCATTAACAGTGCAAACTTCAAGGGAACCTCGGGATTTTCAGACCAGAAGTCTTTTCTTGGAATTTTAAAATCGAGGAAGACAGTTGCATAACTAGTGTAGACTTCAAGGGAACCTCTGGATCTTCAAACCAGAAGACTCTTGTTGGAATTCTAAAATCGAGGAAGACTTAAGCACAGTAGGGTTTGCAGAACAGCTGTACGTACATTGACCAGCTTAGGACAGCATTTGCCTGCATTAAGTCTTACTACCATCAACTCAGCCTTCAGATTTATTAGGAGGTCAGAGGGGGACCAAGTAAGTATAGCAAATAATGCCTTGGTTGCAGGAGAATTGCAGAACGCAATGGTAATCAGAACAGTTGACTGCCTGTGTACTCTATCTATCAGTCGGCAGAGGTATTTGAATACTTTTTACTCTGAACTCTTTTCCCATGGAAATTTTCCATTTCATTCAAGGCCCTCTTCCCTGAATAAGGACTTCGTTAGCCGTTAGTTTAGCATTGGCTTGACAAATCTGTTGTTGCCCAAGCGTTTACCGAGAACAGCTCAACATAGGAGTTGCGTTTGTAGCAATATCCAATCGTTTATTCTATCTGTACAAGCTAAGAATTAAAGTAGGAACCATCCCCTTAGGTTAGGTTAGGCTAGAGGACGTGCACTTGTCAGTCAAGACAAGCACAGTACCCGGAGGTCGAAATTGTCCCATTGTACATTGTCCTTAGGGGAGGAAGGAAATGGAGGATATAGGAATGTAGGGATGGGGAGGGAGAATGGGAAAAAACCATCCCCTTAGTGAACATTAATAATTTTTCTTTAAGTGTATTTTGCAAGCGCATTTCTTTAACGAACTTGAAGATTTACATGAAAAAAAAAAAAATGAAAAATAAGAGGAAAAACAATTACTTGTCCAAACAACTCACTGAAGAAATTATAAGGAAGCTAGGACTGCGAAAGGAATGAACTTGGCGAAGAAACGAACAACAACAAGACAGTGAAACAGAATTGTTTGTTTGTGTTTTTGTCAGCTTGTAAGACGGTTGGATGGGGTCTGCTGTAACGTTTTGCATAAAATGCAAATGTCAGTTTAAGTCAAAACCAAAAAAAGAACAAAAATTTTCACCAAAAAATAAATTTTTTCCTTCTCCTCCTCTTCTCCTTTACAAACTATTCAGGAAGAAGGAAAGGAAAGAAAAAAAAGGTACGAAATGATAAGTAAAGAAACGTAAGAAAAACGCATAAAGACGGACACAGACATGACATACAACAAGAGGAACTCTGAATCGGACTCGAGACCAACATTTGAAGTTACTGGGCAGAGAGGGAGAGAGAGAGAGAGTGAGAGAATCCACAGCAAAAAAAAAACGGAAACATTTACGTTTAAAAACTAAGAAGGACAGGTGATGAACGCTTACAGCAAATTTCCAAGTAACAACTAAAACTTTTAAATTGTCCCCAAGGCAAGACGCTAAAAAATAAAACAAGAACGAATGCCACTACCAATCCAGCAGATAAGAAAATTTGAAATTCGTGATGAATTTTTACTCTCTCTCTCTCTCTTAGTATTCCGAGTTCTCCCTTTTTTTTGTTTTGTTTCCTTTTTCGGTAGTTAGTCAATGATTGAGTTTATTCGCCGCATGCATAATTTAAACGCGCATAAAATTAAAATTTCAAACCCAAATTGCAGGATGGATGGTCGCTGAGGGAGACGAGGACAACAAGATTGCAAGTGAATTAAAAGGATTTCGCTTGATTCTCATTAGTTAACGATTAAATCCCTTAACCGCACATACAAATATTTCTTAAAGGACTTCAAAATAAAACTTCAAGATAAAACTTACTTTGGCTTGTCACCCGGCTGCAAAGTTTTTAAAGAGAATTTAGTGCGTTTCGGTTCATCGGCCCCAGCACAGCAGGTAATTATATCGACTTCGTTGCCAATAGCTTTGCCGCCCACAATAATCGTTACCATAGGCAGAGCCTAAATGCATAGAAAAATAAAAAAGAAAGACAAAAGATATTAAAATTATGAATTTAAAACATTTGTACAGTTATAGACATTCGTTTGGCCGCAGCACACTTTTAACAAAAGACCTTCGGCTTCATGCTTAGGAAATGCAGTTTATACAGGACCATAGAAAATTATGAATCGTTTGTTTTAAAATTTAAGCCATTTGCACAGTTATAGACATTCGTTTGGCCGCAGTACACTTTTAACAAAAGACTTCCAGCTTCATGCATAGGAAATGCAGTTTATACAGGAGCTTACCCTAGCCGATCATAGAAAATTATGAATCGTTTGTTTTTAAATTTAAGGCGTTTGCACAGTTATAGACATTCGTTTGGCCGCAGTACACTTTTAACAAAAGACCTCCAGCTTCATGCATAGGAAATTCAGCTTATACAGGAGCTTACCCTAGCCGCATTTAAAGCATTTGCACTGTTCGTTTGGCCGCAGTGCAATTTTGTTAAAATACCTGTAGCTTCATGTATATAAAATGCATTTTATGTAGGAGCTTACACCAGGAGAGACCACGGTCATAGACGGCCGCCACAGTCATAGCCTTTCGTTTGGCCTCAGTGCATTTTTGATAAAATACCTGTAGCTTCATGCATACAAAATACATTTTATGCAGGAGCTTACACCAAGAGACCACGGAAAACGCCGCCACAGTCATAGACGTTCGTTTGGCCGCAGTCCATTTTTGATAAAACACCTTCAGTTTCATGCGTACGAAATGCAAATTATGCAGCATCATTCATCAACAGACAATTGAAACCCCGGCACAGTAAGAGACATTCGTTTGGCCGCAGTGTATTTTTGATAGAATACCTGTAGCTTCATGCATACAAAATACACTTTAGGCAAGTTATTACACCAGTAGAGACCATGGAAAACGTTGCCACAGTCATAGACGTTCGTTTGGCCGCATTCCATTTTTGATAAAATACCTTCAGTTTCATGGGTACGAAATGCAAATTATGCAGCATCATACATCAACAGACAAAGAAACTGCCGGCACAGTAAGAGACATTCGTTTGGCCGCAGTGTATTTTTGATAAAATACCTGTAGCTTCATGCATACAAAATACATTTTATGCAGGAGCTTACACCAAGAGACTACGGAAAACGCCGCCACAGCCATAGACGTTCGCTTGGCCGCAGTCCATTTTTGATAAAACACCTTCAGCTTTATGCTTGCGAAATGCAATTTACGCAAGAGCTTACATCAACAGACCATGGAAACTGCCGGCACAGTAAGAGACATTCGTTTGGCCGCAGTGTATTTTTCCCAAAAATGCTAAGGTTTCATGCATACAAAATGTAGGTGCTGACACCAACAAAATATGAAAAACTTGCCGCAGTGGTTTTTTGACAAAAACTCTCCAGCTTCATGCATACCAAATGCGGCTCATGCAGGAGCTTACACTGTATCAAGAAATTCCACAACAAGTTTTCTTGGCTTTGAACTTTACTTAACCCCGGAAATATTTGTTTTCCCCAACACTAATTGCTTTCTTTAAAAGAGCATAAACACTCCTCTTGTGGAAGAAATAGATCTAGTCTCGGACTCGAAAACAGTTTTCCTTACGATCGCGAATTAATTAGGACTGGAAATATAGGCGATGAACCCTAAAATTAGCAAAAGAAAAAGTGCCCTCTATAAATGGGTCAAAATCGGTTTAAAAATGGACTTATGAGGGAATTGGACCTAGTGGATTCCAAAACAGTTTTCCTTAGGATCGAGCTTTATTTTGAACCGAAGATATAGCCTACGAAGCTAACTGTTTTATATGATAAAAATAATGCTTTATGAATGAACATAAAAATTCTAATAATTCTCATTAAGTTCATATGCATTTATATAAATATCTCCAATAAAATGTCGTATTTTCGCAATTTGCATTGCCTTAGTAGATGACTTGCATTGTTTTGGAAAATGACTTGCATTTTTTTTGGTCGATGACTTGCATTGTTTTGATACATGACTTGCATTTTTTGGACAATGACTTGCATTTTTTTTGGACAATGACTTGCATTTTTTGGTCGATGACTTGCATGTTTTTTTTGGACAATGACTTGCATTTTTTTTGGTCGATGACTTGCATTGTTTTGATACATGACTTGCATTTTTTGGACAATGACTTGTATTTTTTTGGACGATGACTTGCATGTTTTTTGGTTGATGACTTGCATTTTATTTTGGACAATGACTTGCATTTTTTGGTCGATGACTTGCATTTTTTGGTCGATGACTTGCATGTTTTTGTCGATGACTTGCATTTTTTGGTCGATGACTTGCATGTTTTTTGGTCGATGACTTGCATTTTTGGTCGATGACTTGCAGGTTTTGGATGATGACTTGCATCTTTTGGTCGATGACTTGCATGTTTTTTGGTTGATGACTTGCATTTTCTGGTCGATGACTTGCATTTTAGTTTGGACAATAACTTGTACTTTTTGGTCGATGACTTGAATTTTTTAGTCGACGACTTGCAGGTTTTGGACAATGACTTCCATTTTTTGGTCGACGACTTTAAGGTTTTGGACAATGCCTTGCATGTTTTGATCCATGACCGGCATGTTTTTGGTCGATGACTTGCATGTTTTTTGGTTGATGACTTGCATTTTATTTTGGACAATGACTTGTACTTTTTGGTCGATGACTGGCATGTTTTTTGGTTGATGACTTGCATTTTATTTTGGACAATGACTTGTATTTTTTGGTCGATGACTTGCATTTTTTGGTCGATGACTTGCAGGTTTTGGAGGATGTCTTGCATCTTTTAGTCGATGACTTGCATGTTTTTTGGTCGATGACTTGCACTTTTTGGTCGATGAGTTGCATGTTTCTGGTTGATGACTTGCATTTTTTTGGACAATGACTTCCATTTTTTGGTCGATAACTTTCAGACAGACCAGAGCGGAGCAATCAGACAGACCAGACATAACAAAAAGGGTGGGAGAGCGCAAGTACACTGATGAAGTTCTAGCACATCTCTACCAGCCCAAGCTACTAATGAATCTGTGGAGAGCCTTGATATCGGCTCTCGACAATGAATTCAACCTCCCAAAGAAGGCCCTGTCAAGGGTCCTCAATCTACTAAGGGCAATTTAAATGAATGTAAAGCAAAAAATTCGAATGTTTCATGAATGAATATTGCGGTCAAACGAATGTCTCACTAAGAACAGAAAAAATTTTACCATTCAATGTATATTAAACCATTTAATGCCGTTGGATTAAAAGAAATTTTATAAACCAAGTGCGTTCAAACTATTGCCTCTGACTGTATATGCATTTCAAATAATCATCACTAATTAGTTTGTCTATTTATTTCTAGCATTTTTAATTATTTACCAAAGAAAAGGAAAGAAAGAAAGAAAGAAAAAAAGGGAAACGAAATCATATACTAACCATGGGTAAAACAAAGCCATCATTGTAGTCAACATGTTCACCAATCAAATTAACACGTCCCGGTGCACAGCAGGCCAATTCTGGCTCATGGCCAAAATGTTGACGAAATGTCGTTTTGGCCGTTTTGAAAATTTCTTCAAATGTTGGCAAATTGGTTGTTGCCGATGATGAGGATGATGATGATGTTGATGGCATCTTTTCGTATTTTCTTTTTCGTCCTTTTTTGGTTGGAAGGAAGTTAATTTTTATTCCGTCACTTGTCACTAATAATGATTTTTATTATGCTGGATGCTGATTTTGCTTCTCTGCAGTTTGGCAGAATCGTTCTGTGTTAAAGGATTTCTTTTAATTTCTGTAATGATTTAACAAAAACAATACATAATTAACAAAATTCATGCATCTTTAATTTTCAAAAGGTACAAAATAAGTAAAAGAAAAAAATATTTTAAATTATTTCACAAGTTAAGCTGCTCAAGGTTTAGTATAATTCGGTCAGTTAATCCACAAGAGTCCTAATTTGCTTAGGAAACACTTGAACAAACACAAGAGTTTTTAACATTTTCGGTTTTGAAATAAAATATTTATTTGGGGCGAAAAAAGAAACGAATACGACTATTTCACATAGGACTATGGGGTCAAAACATCAGTCATGATTAGCTGTAAGACATTGCGATTTTGATCGTTCTTGCAGAAGTGCGGTCCAATAAACCATCTACCCATGAATATCATCAAGCAGTGCATCCTTTAGAGTACATATGTTTATGCGTAGATCAGTTTGCATAGGACGTCAAATTGCATAATCTTGGCAGCCTAAGAGACTACACTGAAACGTGTCCATAGGTTCCTAATTTTGCTTTATGTATGGCTTATGGTAGGTAGGTCGGTAGAGGTGGCTTCCAATCCAAGAAATATTTTAGATGGACTCGCTTTGGCCGCATTGGGGCCTTTGCGCTGCCATAGTTATTCACTATCACCTAGTCTCGAAACCCCTCAGAGCTCTTAATGAATCGATTAAGGCTACCCATATCAATTCTCGACAGTTTCTCCAGATCATCCATGTATTTACATCCGACAGCATTGTGGACACAATGCTAGAAAGCGAGACAAAATAAAGAGCTGTGAGAAGATACGTTGAATGTGTACTCTGGAGGAAGAAGATCGACCTTGACACAATACAACGAAATGATACACGAGAAGACGAACCAATAGCATGAAGTTGGCTTTAAATATGACGTACCCAGATGTGGGAGAGTAGACAACGGTTCTTAACGGGACGTCGTTCTGGACCCTTCCCAAAGTAATGCAGATAGCCGTCCCGCGAAGGGAGTGTCCCCAAAGAAGGAGGAGGATTTGTTTAAGTGGAAGGACTACTCGACACAGTTGACAACGGTCACTGTAAGTGCAAAGGCATTTTGAACCCTACCTCACACGACAAAAATTAATGAACACCCTTATGGACTTTTTGCATTTCTTGATGATCTCTAGGCACAGTATTTCTTTTTTGCAGTATCGCAAACCCAACTCCATAATAAATCTCGGTATTGCAATAATATTCTTCACACCTTGGCATGCCTTCCAATAGGGCAGTGGTTTGTGTGAATCACAGTTGATTGATTGCAATATCCTCAGTCCTAAGAGAGTGTGGGTGGCTAAAAATTTGCACGGAGAGACTGTAAATGTCGACGACGCCAGAAAGCGAATAATACAGCAATGGCAAGAGGAATGGAACACTGAGACGAGTGGTAGATGGACGGCAAAACTTCTCCCAGATATTACCCGCTGGATGGAGAGGATACTTGGTGAGGTTAACTACTATCTGACACAACTGTTATCTGGACACGGTTACTTTTGTAAGTAGCTGTTTAAAATAGGAAAGATCACACCTACAAATTACATCTATGATAATGCGGAACACACTTTCTTTCACTGTGAGAGATGGAGATCGGTCAGAAGAAATTATGAGGCCAAAGTCGGCGCCTGTACTGTCGAGAACTCTTGCGATGTAATTCTGTGCAGCGAGGAAAATTGGAATAGCACTTGGATGAAAGAAGTAGAGTGGATGTTTAAACACTTTCTAGGATTTTGTTGCGCAATTCGGATGCAGATATGAATGTAAAGGGACCAAATGGTCATCAATTCCGTTCTGCGAGGATTGACACCTGAACCACTACCGAGGAAGACAACAGCTGGCGAACAAAACGATACCAGTCGAGTTAACTCGAACCGAAAATTTAATCAAAGTCTGAACCTAGGATTGGTTTTCGTTTTTTTAAACATTACTGCGATCCTGTCTGGTTTTTTTTTGCCAGCTAATCATATATTTTAAGATCAGACTGCACGCCCAGCATGAGTTTACGAAACAAAGTCTGATAATATAAGAGGATACAAGCTTACAGATCGATTTCGCTCAGTCTAACCTATTATTTTTACAGCTATTGGAAAAAAAGTAAAGAAATAAACGATTCTACTACGATACTACTGACGTTTCAAAAGAAATGCCTCAATAGAAAACTTCTAGGTAAATAGATATTCCCCAACCTAAAACCGAGATAGTTTCCTGATCATCGGTCCGACTTAGGTAATGTAATGTATTATTTGTTCTGAAATATTTTTATATTCTCCGCAACTACATATTGTCTTCTTCTTTTTTTTTTTCTTATTACACCAGCACTCAGGGGATGACCCCTACTCATGCAGTGCATTGCGCAGATTTTTTAAGAAAGGTGGAAAGAGAGAGGGAAGATGCGAACGGTACGGAAACGAGTTGCTGCTGGTGACTATAAAATGGCCAGTGCCATACCTTCACCATTAAACAGTCTACAGCAATCGCCTCCAAGAAGCCCGCAGTTTCCCACACCACTTATGGTGCGTGTGTGTTAATTTTATACAGAAGTGGCGGGACCTACAGTTTAAAGTCGACTCCGAACGACAGATTTTTGAGACACAAGAAGAGAAAGAGAAGAAATCGCCGAAAAAATACTTTTTGTATTTACTTTTATTTTTAATGTCTGGTCAGGGAAGTCGCCGTGGTCTAGTGGGTAGTGTGTTGGCTTATTCGACGAAAGGCCCGGGTTCGAATCCCAGGTCAGACATCAAAACGAAAAATTTTTCTTCCGCGACTACCTCTCAGCAGATTTCTGGCAAAGACTCTAAGAGTAAAAATTGCCATTAAAAGCTTCTCAAAAATCTGTCGTTCGGAGTCGACTTTAAACTGTAGGTGCCGCCACTCATGTATGAAATTAATGCACACAACATAAGTGGTGTGAGAAGCTAGGTCGTAATCCTGACTGAAGGGTTGTAATGGCCAATTATGTATGTATGGTCAGGGACTCGAACCCTGGCTTTACGTATAATAAGCCAGCACATTACCTATTCTAGAAAAATTGGGGAAAAAGTAGTAGTAGTATGTCGTAAGTCGAACGGTAAGTCAAGGACTACCTGTACTGGTAATGATACAGAACAATTTATCATGGTGTTAAAATTAAGTCTTCCTGAGAATGAAAAATTTTATTTCAGAGTTTTTCTTAACCTTATTGCTTTGAGATCCAAGTATCTTTCAATGAAGCTTTCGGACACGCATTCTGTTTACAGTACAAGCAAGATTGCTGAATCCCGTTTGTTGTATTTATAGCATAACGCCGAACCTAATCAGACGGGCATTATTATATGGTTCGTATTATTTAATTTGAATCTTAATTTTCTCTCTCTATTTAAAGGTTTTATCTAAGGTTTTATCACTATCAAAAGCTAAATTTGCCCGTAAATATTCTGCACTGAATTTAGTTTCTCTTAAAAAATTACCACCAACTAATTTCTCTTCCATTAGAATTTTAATAAAGAGAATTTATTTCAGTCCAAAAAATACAAACAAAACAAATTAGACTAAGAGAAATAAGAAAAGCAAACGATAAGAATAAAATTCACTTGTCATAAAAAATAAAAACAATCAAATAAAAAAACAATTATTCTTGGACGCGTAGAAACCAGTGTTGCCCTACAAAATATTTTTAACAAAAGTGGGGCTGTTCATTGGGAATAAAAATAATAAATTAATTGGACATCAAAATTACTTAGTAGGTATATGTTGTACATACTGTGTGGATCACAAAATAATTTAAAAAATTTTATTTATATCTCGGACGAGTTTATTCGTAATATTCTCAGAATACCACAGGGTTTTTAATAGGATACTATCCTCCGATTTATTATCACATTTGTAAACATTCATGAAAAGCAAGTTCTAACGGAATTCGAAACAGTCTTGCGAGGTAGAAAGTTCCTGGTCATCTGATAACCTAGCCTAAATTCAAATGGAAGGTTCAGTACTTATCTTCCCTTAGGCGTAAAAGGCAAAAAAGGTATTTATTACGATGATTTTGTCAGCAGTTTTCTGGCAATATCTCTGAAAAAAAAATTTGCCAAAAAAGTTTCCCAAAAAAACTTTCGGAGTTGACTTTAAACTGTAGGTGCCGCCAATCATGTATAAAATTAAAACCCACGACATAAGTGGTGTGAGAAGCTAGACCGTAATCCTGACAGAAGGTTTATAATAATTCTAAAACATACTCTATGCCTGTACTAGCTTATGGAGTCTCCGACAATTCATTATAAAATGAATCTGGGTTCCATTCGGAGAAAGCATATTTCTTTATGAACGATTATAAACTATTGGATGGAAGGGGAAAATTTAAGCAGTGCCCTACAAACTGCCATAAGGAATATTAAAGTGGCCGTAAAACTCTTTAAACAATTGACTCTACTTTTCACCGAAAAATTATCTTCCATAATGAGACCCTTTCCTGAATCTATGTATGGGTCAGAGAACTAACAAATATGTTTAATTGTGAGATAATCCATGTGAGATCATAGAGCGTCCAATGCATACCGACTAAGATACTATTAAGTGTGGATTATTTCATATCGATGCCTCCATTCTATAAGTACACTTAGAACGTGTTCTTGAATTTTTCTACGTTCTCTAACTTAAATACTGTCAAAATTTGGTTCAGATGCGCCGATCCGTTCCGAAGTTATGGAGAAAAAATGTACTTAGAATACGTATATAGTCGTAAGACGCGTGAAAACTTTGAAAGCTCATAACTCAAAGCACACTTTTTCCACTTATAATGTTATAGAACGAAGGCGTGGATATTTCTTTAAGAACAATGTCGACCAGATCAGTACTGTCAAAGGTGAGCGCTATAGTTCAATGATTACCAACTTCTTTTAGTCTGACTTGGAAGATGCAACGTGTTTTTCAAGCTGATAGAATTCTATTTGCAAATGGCTTCAAACATTTTATACAAAGGGTCCTACTGTAGGATTAACTAGAGAGTCCGGTTGTTGAGTTGCCTGAGGCCTGTACCAGGGGGGCTTTCAAAATTACAAAAGGCGAACATTGATAATTGATTACTGCTTGCGAAATCGAGTACGACTTGATTACTTGAGAACGAGACAGAGTGCAGCCTCTGCCTCGAGGAGAATTAAACCATAAGGAACAATCCATGGAATGAATCTGCCGTATGGCGTTACGGGTGGTGAATATAGCTCATGACTTGTTACTTTATGAACAATAGCCCAATGACTTAATATATCCCAATAAAATAATCCTGAAGCGTTGAATCTCACGAATTAGGGAGCTAATGAATAGAACTACTTTTGGAAAGGAACTTGTCACTTATGTCGGCATAAATTTGACCAAATCAGGACCATTTTTGAAAGGAAAACCTAAGTTTGTATAAGTTTTAGTGCTACTAAGCAGGGAATTATTATATACGGGATGCTTATAGCCAAAGAATGGGGAGCGGGTATGTAACTGCAAGGCAACGCCACTGTTCGGTTTTAACTTGGCAAAACCCAGTGATATCCTTGAAGATACACGCCAAGCAGCTCACAGCCTCCGTATCTTAGATCAGACGCTCCCCGGGTACTGGTACTCAGCATCCGCTGGGTACTTGCTAATGTGAGAAGGCGAGATTGACGATTTGGCGCGACCTTGGCTATGTTTAGAAGATCGATTGTAAAGATGACGAAAGTGGGCTAACGTTTGTTGCATTCTGTACACCGGGTGAAAACTGGTCGAAATGCCTCTCAGGCTAATGCTGCACACGTCTCTGTTCCGTTAAACCCTTGGCAGGGCTTTAAGTACATTCGATTATCATCGCCATTTAGTTGGTGATGCAGGTTTAGTTGATATGACTCCTAATTAGTGTCCGACCTGGATCTGAACGCAAACTCACATAAGGATTTGCGTCAACCCCCGCGAGGACCTCTCTGATTACCATAGGTCTTTGGGGACATAAGTCGTATGGGAAAGACAAACAAAATGGAGTGTTTCTGTTTGTGTTTTCTATGCAAACAGGCGCATACATACATAATTGGCCATTACAACCCTTCAGTCAGGATTACGACCTAGCTTCTCACACTACTTATGTTGTGTGCGTTAATTTTATACATGAGTGGGGGGACCTACAGTTTAAAGTCGACTCCGAATGACAGATTTTTGAGAAGCTTTTCATGGCAATTTTTACTCTCAGAGTCTTTGCCAGAAATCTGCTGAGAGAAAGTCGCCGAAGAAATATTTTTCGTTTTGATGTCTGACCTGGGATTCGAACCCGGGCCTTTTGTCTAATAAGCCAACACACTGCCCACTAGACCACGGCGAAGCAAGTCAAATAGCCTGTGTTAGAAAAACACCACATTAGTTTGAAAGTTTTACATGACCAATGAGAGGCATTCGTCAATATTTAGTTGGAATAAATATTTAAGATTATGGCAACCCTGCCCTAAACACAAAATACAAAAGGAGAACGGTAAACAATAACAGACACCAGCCAGGCCAGCAAATGAACGCACAGAATTAGCCGGCTTTTAATGATTTTTTCTCTTTCTTTCTTTGTGTCTGATTAAAAGCGTATATTTTTCTTACTTTTATTTGATATCCGATATCGTCGTTTATTTTTCTTTAGAAATTCTTAAAAACCACGTTTATAATTCTTTAATTATTATTTTTTTTTAAACACTTTTTAATCACAATTAACGTTTTTATTATAACTTTAGCACTACTTTCACAATTTGCTTACACTGTCTGGACACGTACGTTGTAGAACACAAACTGATTGAATTTTAAGCACTTTAGGGGGAAATTATTAAAAAAAAGAGATTTTTTTGTGCACTAAAACAAACGAAATAAATTCTATTGTTTATCGCTTAAGTGATGCATGTTATTATTTATTATTTTGTGTATTTGTTTTGTTTTTTATTTAATTTAATATTTATTTTGTTGTTGTTGTACTTTCTTTTTTTATATTTCGTTTCTTGATTATTTTGGTTGTTTTTCTCTTGAGCACTTGTTTAATTAAGTACTTGTGAATGGAGAATTAAATGAAATAAAGTTGCCAGATTGTTGGTAATTGTCATAACAATAAGTGTAGAAAGCGGTACAGTTACTACTCTTATGCGAGTAAAGAAAATCCCCAAGTACAGTATTCTTTGGCTACAAGCATCCTGGATTTAATAATAAACCGCTTGGTAGCCCTAAGGGCCATTATTACAACTTGCCGTTAACTTAAGGGGGGATTTTAACGGACAGATAAATTATTTTTCATTATTATGAATACCCAAAAAGAGAGAAGTGATCGTTAAGCTAACCTAACTTTAACATTTAAAGGTCACTTTATATTTGATCTTGCCATACCATATACTATTTTCGATATGGCAACTTCAAATTTAAACAAAATAAGCATATACAACGAAAAAAAATGAAGTCCGCTTGTTTAATTGAGCAGTTTTATGCCATCCGTTCCGAAGATATAGGGAAAAATCCACTTATGGCGCGTAAAAACTTTGAGAGTTCTTAACTAAAAACACACTTTTTCGACTTAGAATGTTATAGAACGGAGGCATCGAT
The DNA here is from genome assembly GCA_014635995.1 of Sarcophaga peregrina. Lineage (NCBI taxonomy): Eukaryota > Metazoa > Arthropoda > Insecta > Diptera > Sarcophagidae > Sarcophaga > Sarcophaga peregrina. The sequence goes on along the minus strand of CM025790.1, from coordinate 93,024,340 downwards.
GTGTAAGTGACAACTTCCTTTACAAAATTGGTTCTATTCATTAGCTCCTTTGCTCGTGAGATTCAACGCTTCAGGATTATTTTATTGGGATATGTTAACTCATTGGGTCATTGCTCATAAAGTAACTGTAACTCCTGAACTATATTCACCACCCGTAACGCCATCGACAGATTCATTTCATGGTTTGTTACTTATGGTTTAATTCTCTTCGAGGCAGAGGGTGCACTCTCTCCCATTCTCAAGTAATCAAGTAGCAGTCGATCTCATAAGTACATACATATATATTTAATTGGTCATTGCAACGCTTTAGTCTGGATTACGACATAGCTTCTCACACTACTTATGTAGTGTCCTTTAATTTTTATACATTGAGTGGCGAGACCGACAGATTTTTGAGAAGCTTTACATGGAAATTTTATTCATTCACTGAGAGTTTTTGCTAGAAATCTGCTGAGAGGAAGTCGCCTAAGAAATATTTTCATATTTTCGTTTTGATGTCTGACCGTCTATTATGTCAACACACTACCTACTAGACTACGGCGACTACGAAACTCTAATAACAACTCAAATGCTATGATGGATTAGGTATAAGTTAGTCAACATACTTAATTGGTCATTACAGCCATTTAGTCAGAGAGCTAGGTTGTAAGCTTCTTACTTCACCCCTGTTACACTTGTCAATTTTTTTATATGAATCGCTGGCCCTTAGGTTAAAATTGACTTCAAACGATAGATTTTTGAGAAACCTTTCATGGCAATTTTTATTATTTCACTCTGAGAATTTTTATCAAAAGACTGCTGAGAGGATGTCTCCTAAAAAAGTATTTTGTGATTTGCACAGATGCTCGTCGACTACGGCGACTTCAATACGGAAACCAATTCATGTATTTAATTGCAGAGAGCTTAAGATTGACAATTGATCTTTAATGAAACAGCCGGTATCTGTAGCTCCAGCAAGTCGAGATTAGGCTGTCTGGAGAGGAGATAATATTCATGTTTTCTACTGGAGAACATAACCTTAGCCATCAGCTACTTTTTTAACCAAGCATTTATTCATGTTGCTCGTAGAATAAAGGCCTTCAATTTGACGGCTCCGTTCTATGAACATTCTAAGTCGAAAGAGTGTGTTTTGAGTTATAAGCTTCCAAAGTTTTCACGCGACATACGACTATATACGTATTCTAAGTAGATTTTTCCCTATAACTTCGGAACGGATCGGCGCATCTTAACCAAATTTTGACAGTATTTAGGTTAGAGAATGTAGAATCGAATTAATAAAGTAGAGTCGAATTAATCTCGCAATCTTCTCTGAAACTCTTTGTAGGTTCTTGAAGAAAGCAATCTGACTTATAATGTATATGATAAAATAACTAGAAAGCCTAGTATGTAGTTTGTTGGCTTATAAGGCATGAGGCCTCGGGTTAAACCCTATCTGAAGGTTTGTGATTTTTTTTCATACATTTCCAATAAAAACTAGGGATCTGGCATCATAACTTATTAAATAAACCGTAAAAATCGTATCATTCAGTTGTCATTCATTCACATTCACTGTAAACTTTCTCCAATAAGACCAAATCATGTTCTCTCGCATTCAAAGAGAGCGTGTCTTTATTGCATGGCTTTCGAAGAACGATGAACGAAAATGAAAAACAAAACAAACAAACAATAACAATTGTGAGTAAACAAAAAAAAAACACAGAAGAACAATTCAAAGTCACTCAACAAGTGTTCCCCACAACCTTATCGGCAACGTATCTCTGGGTTCTTATCAGTAAAATACTCACGCAAGCAAGCAAATGAAGGCATAAGTGAGAGGGGGTATTAAATACGAATTTGTACTCAATGTAGTTAAATACGAGCAACAGAAATAATTGTAAACAATTTGTAAACATTTCATAATCAAATTATCGAAATAACAAAAACAAAAAGAAACAAAAAAAAAAAAAATAAAAACAAATCCAACTAGAAGAGGGTGTGCAAATAAATCGATAAATGCATGCTATGGACTCACTTGAAAATAATTTATACAATGGAGATATAAAAATTAGCACTCACCTCTAATATTTATTAAAGAAATATGGAGTTACTAGAGTATACCACTTAAGAAAGCTTACAAATAGCTTGAAAACTTCTTGTGAGGATTTTTGTATTCCCATGGCAATTTCTGTGATGAAAAAGCCACAAAGATTTCTACTTGGTTCAGAAACTTGTTTGTTGTAGTTAGTCAAATATGATTTTTAACAATCGAATATGATGTACTTTCCACTGCTTTAGTCATTACTATCACCTAGCTTCTCATACAGGGTTGCCAGCCTGGCTGGATTGTCCAACTTTTTTTGATGCTTGTACAGTGTCAAGCTAAAATTTAATTTGCCTAGCTAAATATAAATTTTTTTGTTTTGTCCCGTTTTTTAAAACCCAGCTTTTGGCTAATCGGAATCCGGCAACCCTGTTCACACACCAGCCACGAATAGTGGAAACTATTGTCGAATTCGAACAACAGATTTCAGAAACTTTTCATGGCAATTTATTCAGATTTCTTGCTTCAAGACAGCTAAGAGGAAGTATATTTTCATACCGTCTTTTTGAGATATTTGAGCTGAGGTTTGAACCATAGGTTCTCCTCTAATACGCCGACACACTGCCTACTAGACTACGGCGTTATTTGTGCAAATACTTTGTATTTCCCTAAAAGCAACTCCACAAAATAATTTGGGTAGCCTCTGATCACCGAAGACGGTTTCAAATTAATCACTTTGCATCACATAGGAAATGGTACAGATTACCACTAGATATGTATTGGAAAGATACGTGATGTAAATGAAGCTTCAGAACAATTACGTCAGAAAATATGTGTCATATGACATGGCTAGGAAACGAAAGAGCTCTTATGAACTAATACGGCACTACAATGGAAAAGAAATAAAATTTTGTGTGTAAATTCAGTATGGCGACATATGGTAAAAGGAATTCCAAGACAAAATAACCACCGTGATATGGAGGATTTCCTGCCCATATTCACAGTTGTTAAGATTTGAATGGAAATTTGTAATAAATCGGTTGGGATCGTTAATATAGTATCTTGAAGGGGATTGAGTTTCCTTTGCAATTGCCAATATATTCTTATAACCAAAGCCTTCACTTAAGTAAGGAAGTTGAGAACGCCTATGCTGTATATGCGTTACAAAAGCCAAGGTACCAGGTAAAGGCATCAACAGCTTTTTCAATTTCATCTCACTATAACTGCAACATTTATCACGCTCATGAGTGTGTATTCCTAGCCATTCCACTTTTTCGCCTGTACGAAGGTATCCAATGCCTTTTACAATCAGTCCGGCGGATAACGAATACCACATTCTCTTCTCTTAGCAAACAATAATGGTGTTATAGCCTCCACTGACATAAATTAATTTAAAAAAAAACAGAATCTATTGCGCAGAGATGGATTAGATCATGGTACTGATCCGATTATCTATTGTACTGTCCTTAACATATGGTCAGTGTCTCTTCACTGGTGTATTATCCACCACTACATGACATCGAAGGGCAAGCAATGCATCCCGAAAGACTTTATATTTGATATGGATTCAACCTGATTTATACGCTAGAGCCATGGTAGGTAGGTAGGTAGATAGAGGTTGCTGCCCATCCAAGAAAAATTCGGATGGACTCACTTTGGCCGCATTGGTCTCATTGTGCTACCACAGTTATCCGTTATCTCCTAGTCTCGAAACCACTCGGAGTTCCTGATGAAGTGCTTCAGGCTGCCAATGTCAATCCTAGACAGTTGCTCCAGATCATCCATGTAGTAAGTACCCAAGTACTTCCTTCTTCTTTGCCAAAGAGCCGGGAATGTACCCAGCAGTTGGGAGACAGTCTCCCCTTCTTCCTCATCTCTGCAGCTTCTGCAGAAGTCGTTAGTGAGGCGCCCAAGACCAATGCGCCTCGCATGCGTACCCATAATGCAATGTCTCGTAATGACGCCGACAACTACATAAAGCGCGCTTCTTTGGACTTTAAGTAGACTCATTGTGTGAACCTTATCCAGCCTTGGCACGAGTTTATGAACCGTTCTACCCGAGTACGAGGCCGCCCACCTGTCGCTGACCGAATCGACGATCAATTATAAGCTTGCAGGTTCTTATAGGAATGTCCAGATTCGAGAACCCATCGTGTCCCGCCTGGAAAGTTTATCAGCACAACAGTTACCCGGAATGCTACTCTGACTCGTGATATGTATATCATATCCTTCCGCTATCTTGTCGAGATATCTGCAATAGCCGTATACCGTCTTGGAGTTCATCACCTTAGAACTTAGAGTCTTGAAAGAAACATGGCTATCAGAAAGTATGGTGACGCTCCGCTTGGAGACCCTTCGGTCAACAATAGTTCTCGCAGCAGCCTGTATTGTAAGCATCTGCTCCAGAAAGACACTGCAGTGCTCTGGCAGTCTTAAAGACTGGACTATTCCAAACATTTCACTACCAACACCTCCGTTTAATTTCGAACGGTCGGTGTAGATTTGTACAGGGTCCCTTAACAGGTGCGTCACCCAAACCTTCCAGAAGACCCCGCTGTCCGGAACCGATGTCTTGAATCTTCTCATCATGTCATGTAGTCACTGCTTGCTAGACCCATGAAAAATTAGATATTTGGAATGCCTGCCATACAAGGAAGTCGTGGCAGACATTTGAACGATATTATAGGAGTCTGTCACACATAATGGCATCAAAAAATCTTTTAATTTAAAAACAAAATTCTGGTGTTTGATTTATTTAAACTAAAAGAACAAAAGCTCATAATGAAAGCCCCTATAGTTTCATATTTAAATTTGGCGTTTTTTCTTAAGTTTTTATAAGAAAAAAAATTTTTTAATAAAAATTTACAACCCAAAAAAATTTGGTCGTAAATTGTAAATTTTTGTTTTTTTTTTGTATTTTCATTTTCAATTTACTTCAATGGCCCAATCAATTTTGACTTTTAACCTTTTGAACAGAGAGAGCGTGGCCTTTTGAAAATTCCACAACACAATAAACGTTTTACAACAATAACGCTGCTGAATATTGCATACAATATGTGCCACATGCGACACCAACAACAGTGTTCTGTTCGCCACAAAGGCAAAGTGTTTGTGTGAGTAAAGGAAGGGAGGGAGAGTGTGGAAGGGGGTGCAAAAAATAAAATCAATTAAAATTGTAATAAAATATTCAACGTAATTTTAATGTCTCCATATATTCAATATACGTACGTACGTACGTACCATACATTCACAGATAAAAAATATCTCAATGCAGGACAGTGTAACTGTTGATGGAAAAGTACACAATTGGTCATTACAACCCTTCAGTTAGGATTACAACCTAGCTTCTTAACACCACTTATGTTGAGTGCGTTAATTTTTATACATGATTGGCGGGACCTACAATTCAAAGTCGACTGCGAACAATAGGTTTTTTAAAAACTTTTCGTGGCAATCTTATTCACTCAGAGTTTTTGCCAGAAATCTGCTGAGAAGAGGTCGGCAAAGCAAATATTTTCATATTTTCGTTTGATATCTGATCTGGGATTTGAACTCGGGCCTTTAGTCTAATAAGCCATCACACTACCTACTAGGGTACAGCGCCTTCTCTCTCTACGCCTTTTTGCGTCGACATAATGCCCGCCTTAACTGCTTTCGGTGTTATTGTGGCATAGTTGGAAACAAAAAGGTGAACGAATCAGACACGGAAGGGATCGGACATGTCTGAGGAGGAGATAATAGAGGGTATATATGCCCCTCTATAGAAATACTTTTCGAAATTGTAAAAATCACCATGGAATTCAACAAACAATGAATGATTCCTCATACTTGGTTGCCGAATTGTTCGGAACTGTTGTGTCCTGCAGCGAACAGCAGGAAAACTAGGGAACTAGTTGATCTCAACAAGAAAACTCTTTGCATTCCAATTGAAATTCAAATGGGACACTGCGCTATTGGTAGTTTGGCTGCAAAGCTCGATATGCCCCACCACGATTACCGGAGATGCTGCTAGAATATGGAAGAAACTTAATTAGTTCAACACATTTTACAAGTTTGCTTTGCACTTCAAATCAGACGCCATTGGTTGTTGGATGGCAGAACGTTTGAAGTTATGGGAATGGTGACGAACTAGCAACTAAGGGCACTAACAGGTTTTATACGAAACTCAAAGCACTGAGTGAACTTGACTGTGAATAGCAACCTGCCCGCTAACTGTCAAACTTTGGAAGTCCTTGTTGGAAGGCTCTATACTTCTCTATGATTTCAGTGTTGAGTTAGTTGACTTTGGAGAAACTAAAAATGTGCTTGTGGATATCCTATTGTGGAAATCTGACGCCATCAATTACTAATCGATAACTGTAGCAGTAATCGAATAATCTCCCAAAGTTATTGTTGGAGCTTAATCCAAGCTCTTATGCAATTCTTTATGCTTTGACAAGGTCAACAAAATCAATTTTTATTAACTGTCTCGTGCCGTTCTCCGATGAAATATCTTTTCATATTTCGTTTTGTTGGAGATGTCTGACATAAGGTTTGAACAGTGATCTTACGTCTAATAAGCCAACACACTGTCTACTGCGCTACGATGATTTCAGAGCACTTGAAAGTAATTTTTCGATGAAAATTTACAGCGAGGAGACCCATTTCTGTATGAATAGATGCGTAAGTAAACAAAATTGTAAAATATGATATCAGTCCACATAAGACCCAAAAGCATCAAATGCATTCTGGAAAAGTGATTGTTTTAAGTCGATGTTAGGTTGACCAGTTATCAACTGTCAAACTTCGGAAGTTCTTATTGGAAGGCTCAAACCTTCTCTATGATTTCAGTGTTGAGTTAGTTGACTTTGGAGAAACTAAAAATGTGCTTGTGGATATCCTATTGTGGAAATCTGACACCATCGATTAATAATCGATAACTTTAGCAGTAATCGAATAATCTCCCAAAGTTATTGTTGGAATTTAATCCAAGCCCTAATGCAATTCTTTATGCTTTGGCAAGGTCAACAAAATCAATTTTTATTAACTTGCTCGTGTCATTCTCCAGTTATGTATTGTGCTAGAAGTTTGATGGGCTTTAATGGGCTTTCATTACACTGTGCCACTGTACATTAAATGCATATGTTCTGTTGCAACAAGCCCTTGACAAAAGACAAAAATTGCAATACAGCTCTTATAGCCAGCCATAGCCATGGCTATTTGACTTTTTTTTTCTTTCCAATGGCACATAGCCATACAAATAAATTAAAAGTACCATATTTTATCAACATCCAATCCAATACAATCCAATCCAGTCATTCAGTCATCATAGGCATCAGCGACAGCAACAGCTAAAGCAACGAACAAAAGCCAACGCTAAAGCCAAAGTGGCGGGCCTCTAAAAGCATTTGTGTGTGCATGTATAGTTGAATTCGACCGCAAGTTGTCGTTATCAGCATTCTGTGCATTTACCTTCTGGTATAAAGTCCATGAGTCCATTTCGCCACCATATCGACAGGCACTCTAGTTCAACCAGCCATTCATTTTGACTTTTCCATTCCATTGTTCCTCTTTTAGTTATACATTTACGACGATATTATTCGATTTTTTGTTTTTTTTTAATGTCCTTTTCAATATTTTTTCCTTTTTTTTCCGATTCCATTTTCTTTTATTGCGTTGTCTCTCTTTGAATCTCTGTTGTTACTTTGGCAGTCCTGCATCCCTGCTCGAGTCCACATATATATAGGTACACAGAAGTACATACGTCTGCATGTATGTATGTGTGCATGTTACTGTGTGAGTTCATATTTAACTATTTATTTAAAATACTCAACGATAAGGATACATATGATGCATACTTACATACGTATGCATGTACAGTAGTCCCTAGACAATTGTGGTTTGCAAATGACATTGCTAGGATTGACTCTTGCTGCACATAAATCCTGAGTTTTAGAAGTCGCTGTGGTCTAGTAAGTAGTGTGTTGGCTTATTAAACTAAAGGCCCGACTTCGAATCCCAGGTCGGACATCAAACATTTTTAACATGTCTTTATTAATATGAAGATGCCTTGCCGTCATATAAGTCGCCGTATATAGTGTGTTAGTTCATTAGACGTAAGGCCAGGGTTCAAATCCCAAGTCAGAGACCTCAAACAAAATATGAAAAAATATTTCGTCGGCGACTTCCTCTCAGCAGATTTCTGGCAAAAACTCTGAGAGTTAATAACAAATTTTCGTGAAAAGTTTCTCTAGACATCGGACCTTCGAAATTGACTTTAAACTGTAGGTCCCGCCATACATAAAAACCCACAACATATGTAGTGTGAAAAGCTAGATCGTAATCTTTATTGAAGGATTGCTATGATCAATTATTTGTGCAAGTAATGTATTTTGCTTCCAAGTTTTGGAAAAGATTCGAAGTCGCCGTAGTCTACGGCTGGCTTATTAGATGTAAGGACCGAGTTTAAATCCCAGTTCAGACATCAAAACGAAAATATTAAAATATTTCTTCGCTGACTTCCTCTCAGCAGATTTCTGCAAAAACTCTGAGAGTAAAAATCGCCATAAAAATCTGTCGTTCGGAGTCGTTTGCCACTCATGTATAAAATTAACGCACTCAACACGAGTAGTGTGAGAAGCTAGGACGTTGTAGCATTAGCAGCTTGGGATGGTTGAGAGGTGCTAGGGCTTCATAAATGTAGTCGCGCTCTCACCCTCTTTTGTTTCGTGTTTGTTTCTTTCTGTGTAATTCTTCCAATTCCTCTACTTGTCTTAACCGACAAGTAAATGTCTTGTAACCTAACCTAACATAGGACATTGTACAATGGGTCAATTCGACCTCTGGATACTGTATTTGTCACAGTTGACAAGTACACGTCCTCTAACCTAACCTAACAATTTTCAAGTAAATCTGATTAATTTTTAACGACCTCCGTAATGCGTTTCTTTTTCTCTGGCAGCCCTTGACATAAACCCATCCCCTACCTTAAGGGCGCATGGGTTTGGGCTCATTTTAAAGAGCAAAGATCAATCGCCAAATTTCTGACAATAGCGATCGTTCTAGAAAATTAGTGTTTAGCTTTACAATTTTTCAAAAATAGCCAAAAACGCTATTATTAGAGATATCAATCACCTTTTTCTCGAAAACATAACCTGATTTGAACCCAGATTCGTGTTCAGCACGCAAAATGGCTTCGGAACACCTGGAGGCATTTTATTTGCACAGAAAAACTCCAAATTTGTAGAGCTGTGTTATCAACGGCAGGTTAAACTCCAAGAAGCACGTAAATTTAATCTTCGAAAAGGCATCTGTAACCAGGGAGCACTGATGAGGAAGATGCCAAATATTGGAGGACTAACTCCATTTAAGACGTGGATAATGCAGACATAATGTTATTTGCTTGCCCAATATGGTCGGAAGCTCTTTCTGGGGACACGACAAGGAGAAAATTGCCGTCAGTGTATCGCTGACGCGCGATTAGATAAATAAGTGGTGAAGCGGTACTGGTATTGACAAAGACAATACCGGTAGACATATTGGCAATTGAGATGAGGCGTTTTTACTTTCGCCTTCTCGAGTATTCAGGACAAACAACAGCCAGCCATAAAAGCAGAAGAACGAAGGACCTCAGTGTACAAATGGTAGTCACGATGGGAAAACAGTTTAAAGGGAAGATGGACATTTCGTCTTGTGCCTAATCTCTCCGTGAATGGACCACGTATATTGTGAACTGAACTTCTACGTGAGCCATTTCTTAACTGGTTATGGATGTTTTAGAAAGTGCCTGTACAGATTTGGAACCAAACTGTGTAGGTTTAGAGGAAGATAGAGAACATGTTCAAATATGCTGCCCCAAATTTAGATGGCCCGGGGAAACAAGTTTTGGGCCAAACCAAACGTCTTACGGGAGAGGTGTTGAATTTTAAGATTTTAAGATGGAGCCAATAAAGCCAGAAAATAACTGAAGTTATGAAGTTATGCTGGAACTCCGAAGTGATAAAAGTTTAAAGGTAACCAGCTCTCCGCGAAGTAATACCTTACGCCAGTCCGACAAAGGGAGAGTGGTTAAAGAATTTAGGGGGTGATTTTAGCAAGTAAGCACCAGTAATGGTAAATCTTGTACTCTTTTGTTGGAACAACAATGTCTTTCGAAGATTACCAACTCCGGCTGAAGGCAAAAAAAAAATTGAATGCATGAACAGTAATCCCTCGCTATAAGTCGTCTCGATTTTTATTGTTTTGATTTACGTCCTCAAATTTTTTATTCTTCAAGGATACACATTATACATGAGTGTGTATGTACATATGGATGCATGTACAGTAATCCCTCGATATCGGTCATTTCGAATTCAGACGTTGGGATTTAGAACCTCAAATTTTTTATACAACAAGGATACCTATGATACATGTAAGAGTATGTATGTATACTTACATATGTATGCATGTACAGTAATACCTCGATATCAGTCATTTCGATTTACCTCTTCAATTTTTTATTCCTTTTCTCGCTTCGAATTACTTTCATCATTAAAATTTACGATACCATTTCATGCAACCAATAGCAACGTTAGTCGAGGGATTACTGTATGTGGTTTTTATAAAACATGTCACTCAGTATACTTTCGCCCTCTCACTGTCTTTCTCATCGTTTCCGTCTCACTAAAAGAATTCTTAATTGTCCATTTGTATGCGATTTCTTTCGTTATTTTCTCTCATTTTTTTTTTTATTCGTTTTTACGTGTCTCATTCTGTTTTGTGTTCGTTTCATTACATTTCAGTTGATAAAATGAAATAATTTCTGTTGCATTCAATGAAGTGAAATTAATAAATTAAATAAATGACCAACGGGTTTCACAAAAAAAAGTTAGTTAACGACGGGACTGAATTGAACAGGGCTGCACTGCACTGAACTGACTGACTGACTGGCATGTCTGTTGTTGTACAAATGATTTTTAACATTCATATGAACATACATTCATACATTTTGTTCGTATGAAATAAATGAGAGTGTGTTTTTTTTATAGATCGATGGACAAGTGATTATTTTAATGAATTTATGTACGTGTGTGATATAATCGATTGTGTAATGAATCTTTAAAGGAAAACAATTTTTTTTTTTTTTGGTTTTTAATTCAAAATATTTAAAATATTTTACCTTTGAACACTTAGAGAACTAGGTTCTGAATGTAACAATAACCTTAAGGGAGTATACGATTACTGCTAAAGTTATCGATTATTAATCGATGGTGTCAGATTTCCACAATAGGATATCCACAAGCACAATCTTAGTTTCTCCAAAGTCAACTAACGCAACATTGAAATCTTAGAGAAGTATAGACAGACTCTTCCTACAAGGTCTTCCGAAGTTCGACAGTTGATAACTAGCCAATTTACATACATATGTACATAATTGGCCATTACAACACTTCAATCAGGAATACGACCTGCCTTCTCATACCAATTATGTTATTTCCGTTACTTTTATGCATGAGTGGCAGGATCTACAGTTTAAAGTCGACTCCGAACGACAGATTTTTGAAAAGGTTTTCATGGCAATTTTATTTCCTCTAAGAGTTTTTGCCAGAATTCTATATTTTTAACTAATAAAATGGCAATTTATGCAAGGCAATGATCCAAAGCATTCCGCAAGAAGCGTCCAATTGTGGTTTCAACAGAATGAGGTGCCTATAATGGAGTGGGCGTTCCAATCATAGGACTTAAACCTCATTGAACACCTCTGGAGAGTCCTAAAGAATAAAATCGCCAACTTTAAATCAAAAAATAAACAGGATTTTTGGGAAAAAATTCAGCTGACTGGTATTCCATTCTCCTTGACGTCTGTGCGAATTTTGTGGGGTCTATAAATCGTTGCTGCCGGGAGATAATAAAAATGAAAGATGTTTCAACCAAATATTGAAATAATATCTGGAAATGATGGTAATGTTTAACAAAATATGCATACAAATGTATTTTTAGCATAACATAAAGTGTCCCTATTATTTTTTCCTTTTTCAAATAAATTATATTATTTTTAGGAATTTGACTGAACTAGTCATACATTTTTATTTTATTAGTTTATACTATATGAATACCTTTAGTACTTTGTAATATTTATGGAAAAATAACGAAAAATATAAGAATATATTGAAAAATTTAAGTGTTCCTATTATTTTTTCCAGGCCTTTATTTTACATTTTTTTTAAGAATTTGGCAGAGCTGGTCAAATATTTTTATTTCATTAGTTAAATTATTTGAATAGCTTTAATTTAATGTAAATATTGTACATTCTTTGTAATATTTATGGAAAAATAACGAAAAATATAAGAATATATTGAAATATTTAAGTGTCCCTATTATTTTTTCAAGGCCTTTATTTTACAATATTTCTAAAAATTTGGCAGAGCTGGTCAAATATTTTAATTTCATTAGTTAAACTATTTGAATAGCTTTAATTTAATGTAAATATTGTATATTCTTTGTAATATTTATGGAAAATTAATTAAAAATACAAGAATATATTGAAAAATTTAAGTGTCCCTATTATTTTTTCCACGCCTTTATTTCACATTTTTTTTAAGAATTTGGCAGAACTGGTCAAATATTGTTATTTCATTAGCTAAACTATTTGAATAGCTTTAATTTAATGTAAATATTGTATATTCTTTGTAATATTTATGGAAAATTAATTAAAAATATAAGAATATATTGAAAAATTTAAGTGTTCCTATTATTTTTTCCAGGCCTTTATTTTACATTTTTTTAAGAATTTGGCAGAACTGGTCAAATATTTTTATTTCATTAGTTAAACTATTTGAATAGCTTTAATTTAATGTAAATATTGTATATTCTTTGTAATATTTATGGAAAAATAATTAAAAACATAAGAATATATTGAAAAATTTAAGTGTCCCTATTATTTTTTCCAGGCCTTTATTTTACAATTTTTCTAAGAATTTGGCAGAGCTGGTCAAATATTTTTATTTCATTAGTTAAACTATTTGAATAGCTTTAATTTAATGTAAATATTGTATATTCTTTGTAATATTTATGGAAAAATAATTAAAAATACAAGAATATATTGAAAAATTTAAGTGTCCCTATTATTTTTTCCACGCCTTTATTTCACATTTTTTTAAGAATTTGGCAGAGCTGGTCAAATATTTTTATTTCATTAGCTAAACTATTTGAATAGCTTTAATTTAATGTAATTAAGTGTCCCTATTATTTTTTCCAGGCCTTTATTTCACATTTTTTTTAAGAATTTGGCAGAGCTGGTCAAATATTTTTATTTCATTAGTTAAACTATTTGAATAGCTTTAATTTAATGTAAATATTGTATATTCTTTGTAATATTTATGGAAAAATAATTAAAAATACAAGAATATATTGAAAAATTTAAGTGTCCCTATTATTTTTTCCAGGCCTTTATTTTACAATTTTTCTAAGAATTTGGCAGAGCTGGTCAAATATTTTTATTTCATTAGTTAAACTATTTGAATAGCTTTAATTTAATGTAAATATTGTATATTCTTTGTAATATTTATGGAAAAATAATTAAAAATATAAGAATATATTGAAAAATTTAAGTGTCCCTATTATTTTTTCCAGGCCTTTATTTCACATTTTTTTTTAAGAATTTGGCAGAGCTGGTCAAATATTTTTATTTCATTAGCTAAACTATTTGAATAGCTTTAATTTAATGTAAATATTGTATATTCTTTGTGATATTTATGGAAAAATAATTAAAAACATAAGAATTTATTGAAAAATTTAAGTGTCCCTATTATTTTTTCCAGGCCTTTATTTCACATTTTTTTTAAGAATTTGGCTGAACTGGTCAAGTATTGTTATTTCATTAGTTAAACTATTTGAATAGTTTTAATTTAATGTAAATATAGTATATTCTTTGTAATATTTATGGAAAAATAATTAAAAATAGAAGAATATATTCAAAAATTTAAGTGTCCCTATTATTTTTTGCAGGCCTTTATTTTATACATTTTTAAGAATTTGGCAGAGCTGGTCAAATATTTTTATTTTATTAGTTAAACTATTTGAATAGCTTTAATTTAATATAAATATTGTATAGTCTTTGTAATATTTATGGAAAAATAATTAAAAATATAAGAATATTTTGAAAAATTTAAGTGTCCCTATTATTTTTTGCAGGCCTTTATTTTATACATTTTTAAGAATTTGGCAGAGCTACTCATATATTTTTATTTTATTAGTTAAACTATTTAAATAGCTTTAATTTAATGTACATACTTTGTAATATTTTTGGAAAAATAAATAAAAATATAGGGATATATTGAAAAACTTAAGTGTCTCTATTATTTCTTTCAACACTGTATGTCAAAAAAAAAACAACAAAACAAAAATAATAAATGAATTCTCTGTGCTCAAGAGGGATGTGCAATTAAGCAGTTAAACTTTAAAGTTTTTGTTTTTATACTGTGGGTCTCAAAAGCGTACCTTTACTATCCTTTATTTCAACTGTTGGCAGTGTGGGGCAGTACTAGATTGCCAGTTATCTCGCATATAAATATTTGGAAACCACAAACGCCAATATTTTTTAGTGAAGCAAAACACAACGACAACCACAATTAACGCAAATACCTCATGATCCACAACAACGACAACTGGACCGCAAATAAATTTTTAGAAAAATAAACAACAAAAGCAACAACTACAACAACAGAATGAACAAATAAAAATTAATGACTGATTGTAAAATATTACACTCTGATTCTGTGCCATTGTAAAACAAAACAAATAAAATAAAAGAAGAAGGATTTCTTGTTTTTTTTTTTATTTTTTTCAATTTTACTCTGCACTTTGACACGTTCTTTGGAAGAGGTCATCACAATGGCAGTGGGTTGAGAATAACAAATATTCGCCTATAAAAATAAATTGCGTACAAACAACAGGGCGTAAATGTCGTCCTCGTCGTCGTTGTCATCGTCATCAATACAATTGAAAACAATGATTAAAACACACACAAAAATAAAAACAAAAGAAAAGAAAACAAACGAACAAATGCTTCCTTCTGAGTCAATATGTTGACTTGTCGGGATGCGGGTAAGGATGTTAAGCGTTAAGGGGTACAATTTGAGGTAAAGACGTTGTAATATAATAAACACTTAATAGACCGAACAAACCGAATCGTATCCAACTGGGGGCAGCCAACTGAGCAGTGGGACGAACTACTCAGTTGGATATTTAATGACTTGAACGTGTTAATTGCATTGGTAAGTGTATGACGACCTCAAGTCACTTTACAGTGCTTTTTTTTAGTTATGAAAAGTGTTCTATCAATAGCAAGCATGATAAGCCATGAGATGAAATAGCTTTAGTCTAACAGGTAGTGTGATGTCGCATTTTTTTAAGAATTTGGCAGAACTGGTCAAATATTTTTATTTCATTAGTTAAACTATTTGAATAGTTTTAATTTAATGTATATAATGTATATACTTCATAATATTTATGGAAAAATAATTAAAAATAGAAGAATATATTCAAAAATTTAAGTGTCCTATTATTTTTTCCAGGCCTTTATTTTACAATTTTTCTAAGAATTTGGCAGAGCTGGTCAAATATTTTTATATCATTAGTTAGACTATTTGAATAGCTTTAATTTAATGTAAACATTGAATATTCTTTGTAATATTTATGGAAAAATAATTAAATTAAAAATATAAGAATATTTTGAAAAATTTAAGTGTCCCTATTATTTTTTGCAGGCCTTTATTTTATACATTTTTAAGAATTTGGCAGAGCTACTCATATATTTTTATTTTATTAGTTAAACTATTTAAATAGCTTTAATTTAATGTACATACTTTGTAATATTTTTGGAAAAATAATAAAATATAGGGATATATTGAAAAACTTAAGTGTCTCTATTATTTCTTTCAACACTGTATGTCAAAAAAAAACAACAAAACAAAATAATAAATGAATTCTCTGTGCTCAAGAGGGATGTGCAATTAAGCAGTTAAACTTTAAAGTTTTTGTTTTTATACTGTGGGTCTCAAAAGCGTACCTTTACTATCCTTTATTTCAACTGTTGGCAGTGTGGGGCAGTACTAGATTGCCAGTTATCTCGCATATAAATATTTGGAAACCACAAACGCCAATATTTTTTAGTGGAACAAAACACAACGACAACCACAATTAACGCAAATACCTCATGATCCACAACAACGACAACTGGACCGCAAATAAATTTTTAGAAAAATAAACAACAAAAGCAACAACTACAACAACAGAATGAACAAATAAAAATTAATGACTGATTGTAAAATATTACACTCTGATTCTGTGCCATTGTAAAACAAAACAAATAAAATAAAAGAAGAAGGATTTCTTGTTTTTTTTTATTTTTTTCAATTTTACTCTGCACTTTGACACGTTCTTTGGAAGAGGATATCACAATGGCCGTGGGTTGAGAATAACAAATATTCGCCTATAAAAATAAATTGCGTACAAACAACAGGGCGTAAATGTCGTCCTTGTCCTCGTCGTCGTTGTCATCGTCATCAATACAATTGAAAACAATGATTAAAACACACACAAAAATAAAAACAAAAGAAAGAAAACAAACGAACAAATGCTTCCTTCTGAGTCAATATGTTGACTTGTCGGGATGCGGGTAAGGATGTTAAGCGTTAAGGGGTACAATTTGAGGTAAAGACGTTGTAATATAATAAACACTTAATAGACCGAACAAACCGAATCGTATCCAACTGGGGGCAGCCAACTGAGCAGTGGGACGAACTACTCAGTTGGATATTTAATGACTTGAACGTGTTAATTGCATTGGTAAGTGTATGACGACCTCAAGTCACTTTACAGTGCTTTTTTTTAGTTATGAAAAGTGTTCTATCAATAGCAAGCATGATAAGCCATGAGATGAAATAGCTTTAGTCTAACAGGTAGTGTGATGTCTCATTAGACGAGAGGCCATAGTTCGAATCCTAGCTTAGATATCTCAAACAAAAAAAATTTCCTTCAAAGACTTCCTCTGAGCACATAAAATTGCCATGAAAAGAATCCTTCGTTCCAAGTCAACGTCAAACTGGGTGGTGTCAGATGATAGGTTGTAATCCTGACTAAGTGATTGTAAGTAAGATCTACCGAAACAGACTCTGCAGATTAGTTCATCGGTATCATCACCACAATTAGAAATAGTCCCCAAGGGGAATTATTTTGCCAATAATATGGCCGAGGAGAATTATAGAGTTTCAGTAACAAAACATACAATTTGTTGGGGCCCATTTGAGGAACAGCATTCAAACATTTTTTTTAAGATTATTAGGTGATAGAGTGTGTTAGCGGGATTAAAAATTAGCACGAGCAAAACTATAATAATCCCTTGACCCAAATGGTAAAAATACGCCAAATGGAGGAGTGTTCGACTGCTGAGTGTGGAGATCTCTCTGAAAACGAAGTTAGAATATTTGGCAATAGAAATGGTCTGTAAACTTATATTGCAGTGAAATTCGAAGTGCAAAAGTGGCAGTACTGGTTAGATGCCAGAACAGTTAGCTGTCGACTCCTTCCATAACCGTGTCCTAAACATGACTTTATAAGTCCTTGACTCTATAACTGACTGGTTGGCAAGAATACATACATAATTGGTTATTACAACCCTTCAGCCAGGATTACGACCTAACTTCCCACACGACTTATGTTGGGTGCGTTGATTTTATACATTGAGTAGCGGGTCCTACAGTTTAAAGCCGACTCCAAACGACAGATTTTTGAGAAGCTTTACATGGCAATTTTGTTTACTGACAGAGAGCAAATCAATCTCAGAAATCTGCTGAGAGGCAGGCGCCGAAGAAATATTTTCGTTTTGACTTCTGACCTAGGGTTTGAACTCGGGCCTTCAGTCTCAAAAGCCAACACACTACCTACCAGACTGCGGCGACTTTTGGCAACAATATTTTGTCTTAAAAGGGAGGCTGTTGATTGGGAGCTTGGGAGTTACATATTGCCTTAGGATAGGGACCATTACGTAGTATACGGATGGGTCGAATACGGGTAGTGATGCAGAAACTGGAGTGTTAAGCCCAAACAAGGAATATTTGAAAAGTTGTGGTTATTTTCTAAGCAAAATTTTATACTTCATGTCCTCAATTCAAATTTGATAAAAGATACAGACCGTGGGACATAAAAGCACTTAAATCTTATGAGGCTCCAGATCGTATGAGAATTCTATGTACTAAGAGGGCGAGTAGACGAGCTTCCACGTGGCTGACGATGTTAGAACTTTTCTGTGGAAAGAGAAGTCGAGTGCAGCAGGATAAACTGAAGCTAGACAGGGAAAATAGATTTCTAGATTCCAGATCGTATGACAATTCTGTGTAATAAGCGGGCGGGTAAACGAGCTTCCACGTGGCTGACGATGTTAGAACCTTTCCATGGAAAGAGAGGACGAGTGCAGAAGGATAAACTTCGCAGATGGGAAAGAGAGAGACAAATTTAAAAAAATTTATACATTTTTTAATCAATTATAGAAGGAAAATTCTTCGGTCTCGTTCCAGTTTATTTGAGAATTGCTTAACCGTTTGACTGCTATGCGGCGCAAAAGCGTTGCGTTCATTTGCTACGAAAATCGCATTTCCGCTGCAAATTTCAGTGTAATAATTTAGCTAAAAAGCTAAAATAAAATTAAAAGACAAGTAGACCCTATAAATCTTTGTAGATAGGTTATTAGAATTTTATAGATTTTTTTATGATAATAATTAATTGTAGTTTTTGAGCAGTTTTCGAACATTCTCACCCGAATCGCTTTGCAGTCAAACGGTTAAAGGTAGCCACTTATCATCTGACTAGGCATTGTAAACTTAAGAAGCATTTGTACGAAATGAGGATCGCCCAATATGTACATTTTTTAATGGGATAAACGTACCACCAAACCATACTAGGTAACATTATCGACACCGCATAACATTGTGAATTTCATCTGGACAAAGCTATTGGGGATTGGAAGTATAAGAAAAACTAACACAGTTTGAGTGCAGTAAAATCAATCTCTTAATGGGAGGATTTTAGTACACCTTTTCCAGTTTCAGATTGATTTTATGTACCTATTGGCTCCCTATAATTCAGTGAAGTAACGTATTTTCAAAACTATTTTCATAAATCTAATCCACTAAAGACATTTTTTTGATAAATCTAAAAAATTATCCCGGTCCCAGGGAATTTCTTATTGTAAGGACATTAAATGCTTCTGATTTTTTAATATTAACAAGAACATCCATAAAAATAGATCATTAATGACAAGATTTTTAATAAATAAACAACTGAACCCATTCGGGGATTACTTACAAGTCTTAAGACTGGTCAGTCATTCAAATTAAGCAGTTTCGCCACTGTATCCAATTAGCCTGCTTGTCGAATTTTCGCCGTATCTGCAAAAGAGTGGTTAGGAATATAGAGATCGTCATTAAGAATAATAAGAAATGCTGTTCTGTACCTTGTTTTTAGTTTTTTTGTTATTCCATCAATCTTGTCATTCAATTTCCAGATTATTGTATCGCTTTGTTACAGTTCCAACTAGAACAATTGCTAGATTAACAGGGTTGCCAAATTTCTGTAAGGTATTGGATGGTTATGTAAGATATTAGATAAATACGTTCATTGTGTCTTACCTCTTTCCCAATGAGCAATTCCAAAGGTTGATGATGTCATGCCCTTTGGAGATTCAAAGTATTTCTGGATAGATTGGGTACTTCCCATCCAATACAATAGTTCCAAGCAAGGGTAACCATTCTAGCTGTTGCGGCAAGGTTTATAAGACTCTAAATTGTTTACATGGCATTGCAATAAAAAAATAAAAAATTATCGAATATCGTTAAGCCTGTCATATGCTGGCATTTTTTTGCACTCTACTAGTCTAAAAACTGTGAAGGCCAAACTGTAATTAAAAAAGCTTCATTTGCCACCAGCAGGAGCAAAGTATAATTAATAATTTTTGCCATTTTCAGGGGCGCGTGTTTAAATATAACGAATGACTTTCAGCATTAGTCATATTGCGTGGCATTTAATAATTAAACGAAAACCATTGAAGTAGGAGACTCCCCCCTCCCCACAAAAATACAAGCAATAAATACAAGAAAACAAATTTAAAAAAAAGGGACTCAAGGACTGATAAAAAAAATGAAAATGAAAAGGAAGAAAAAAACGAGAGAGTAGAAAGAAAGAAAAACTTTAACAATTAGTTGCCAATTAATATAAATTAACACAATGACTGGGTTTCACATCATTGCGTTTTATTCATTGTGTTGTCATTCTTGTTGTCTGGGTGGTAGGAGGGGGTGGGAGCCCTCCTCAGCATTGTTGTCGGCATTAGTGTCAGCAACAGTATTATTATCATCAATATTCTCATTGCCATCCATTAGGGATTCATACAAGAATGGAAAGAAAAGAAACTCATTTTTGCCACAAAAGCATTGTCACTCAGACACAGACTGACCCAGCAATATTCCTTCGTTTATTGTTTCAAAACAAAAGGCCAGAAAAAATATTTCAAAAAAAAAGAAATCATTCCATGGGAATTTTTCTTTATTTCGGTATATTGTGTACGTCAATAGCCCAAGTCAATCATTAAGAGTCTTACAATTATTTAAAATTGAAAAGAAAATTAAAGGAAAACTGGCCTAGCAAAGGTTTCTCTCCTTTAGCCAGGACTACAACCTAGCTTCTCACAAAACTTATACTGTTTATGTCAATTTTATTTATGAGGAAGGGACCTACAGTTTAAAGTGGACTCCGAGCAACAGGTTTTTGAGAAGCTTTTTCATAACAAATTTCTTTTATTCTCAGAATCTGCTGAGAAGCAGTCGTTGAGAGGAAGTCGCCGATGAAATATTTTCGGAGTTTAAAATGGGCTCCGAGCAACAGGTTTGAGAAGCTTTTTCATGGCAAATTTCTTTTATTCTCAGAATCTGCTGAGAAGCAATCGTTGAGAGGCAGTCGCCGATTAAATATTTTCATATTTTCGTTTTGACGTCTGACCGAAGTCGCCGTGGTCTAGTGGGTAGCGTGTTGGCTTATTAGACAAAAGGCCCGTGTTCGAATGCCAGGTCAGACATCAAAACGAAAAATATCTCTTCGGCGACTTCCTCTCAGCAGATTTCTGGCAAAGACTCTGAGAGTAAAAATTGCCATGAAAAGCTTCTCAAAAATCTGTCGTTCGGAATCGACTTTAAACTGTAGGTCCCGCCACTCTTGTATAAAATGAACGCACACAACATAAGTGGTGTGAGAAGCTAGGTCGTAATCCTGACTGAAGGGTTGTAATGGCCAATTATGTATGATATGTATGTATGTGTCTGACCTGGGATTAAAAAATCGGGCCTTACGTCTAATAAGCCAGAAGCACACTACCTACTAGACTACGGCGACTTCCCATATGGTCTAGTGGCTAGGATACTCAACTACTGAGTGAGATAGGTAATATCACAGGCTATGGAGGTAAAATTTCTAAGAATGCCACTGAATAGTAACTAAATTGACAAGGAGGGCACACATGCCATAATGGTATGCAGAAAGAAGTTTGCAGGGAAATCCTGATGATGACAATCAAGAATTCTTCATTAAGTGTATACCATGATGGTCATAATCATAGTAACCTAGGTGGCAAATGATAGAATAAATCTCGAAATAGCTTAAATACTGTTGGACTAGATACAGCATCTGACATGCATTAGCTTAGCAGGCACAATGAGAACTTATCTTACAGCAGCACTAGCAGTTCTGTTGGATTTAAATCCGATACATATGCCAGTGAAAAACAAAGCTTGGGGCCTATTGTTAAGTTGATGGAAGACAAGTCTAACGTAAAATTCATTACGTGACGTAAAGAATTGATAGGGCAAACAGCTCCCTTCTAAACTGTGCTCAAGACAGATCTACTAGTAGGTTGTATGATTTTAAGGTAAAAGTTTTTGCTCCAAGCAATTATGCGGCTATCTGGGGGAACTAAATCAGCTGGACCAGGTCATTTGAGAAATCTTGCAATTAACGAAAATACAAACTTGCCAGGAAAGTAGTTTTTATGCCGGAGATATTAACAGAAATCAATGAAAGAAAAGAAAAAAGGGGCAAAAAGTCTTCTGAAACCAAGATTTGATCGTTAAATTGAAGTTTCTTTCTCAACGAACAATTAGGCATTGTTATCAGCTCTCAAAGTTTTATAGACCTGGTTGGAAGACCCTATATTTAAACTGAATAGTAGTGATATGCCACTGGAAACATACATAATTGGTCATTACAACCCTGAAGTTAGGATTACGACCTAGCTTCTCAAATCACCTATATTGTGTACATTAATTGCATACATAAGTGGCGGGACCTACAATTTAAAGTTGACTTCGAACGACAGATTTTTGAGAAGCTTTTCATTGGCAATTTCATTTACTCTCACGAGTTTTTGCCAAAAATCTGCTGAGAGAGGAAGTCGCTGAAGAAATATTTTCATATTTTCATTTTAATATCTGACCTGGGATTTGAACTCGGGCCTTACGTCTAATAAACTAACACACTACCTACTAGACTGTGGCGGGGCCTAACAATATATCGTTCGTTAAACCGAGATTTGCCTGTACATAACATAAAAATTTATATTTTTTGCTGGTCAACTAATATGAAATTTTCACAGGCATTAAAAAATAAAAAATACTAAAAAAATTAAAAACAATTTAAATTAAAGAAACTATAAGAAAAGTCCAAAAACCTATATTAATTTTAGAAATTTTTAAAATATTAAAAAACATTTTAAATATAAATAAAAATTATTATTAAATATTATGTATATAATTTTATATATGTATATATTTTATATTATATAATTATTATTAAATATTATATAAATTATAATTAAATATAAAAATAATTAAATAAAAAACCAATTGGTTCACTTAAAACCTTTTACGCATGCCTTTTGATTAAGCTCATGCATGCTTTTCTTTTTAAAATCTTTAATTGGCTTGGTGTGCAATCAAATAACGTTTAAGTATTAGTGTTTTTGCTTTTATCAGAAAAAACACAACACTCTCTCTCTCTCTTTCGCTTTCTTGCAAACAACGATGGTACTCACCATTCGTTTTGCAAACTTAGTAACAAAATAATAATTTATGTTTTTGGTTTAGAAATTATTACGAAACTCACCTTTTTTCATACTTGCTCCACTCACACCTTCACGTTTCTCTTCAGTGGGAATAACGATGTAAGAACATGCATTTGAAAATATGTATGTATGAATATGCGTATTCACCATGCGTGTGTATAAAACTACGCATAACAAAAAAAAACACTTTTTTACATGCAAGCCCAAACACTAACAACACAACATTTTATTCTTTCTTTTTTTCTTCGGTAAAAACCGGTTGCTCTGCTTTTTTACTCCAGCAAGGGAGTATTTATTACATATTTTTTTTCATATTTTATTACATACATATAAACCATTTGTTGTTGTTGTTTTATATTTTTATTTGCACTAACACAAACACTTTACTATTTCACTTGGCTACCATCTTCATTTTTTTCTTTTTCATTTATTTTTATTAGGGCTGGGCACCAAAAAAAACTAATTAAAACAATTAAATTATTAAAAAACAATCACACCACATACACTTTTTATTACATATTATTTTTTAACACTTCTTTTAATATTTTTGTTTCTTTAAACAAACTTTAATTTGGTACATTTACTTGAAATATTAACCCGACCGAATTTTTATGCACATCTTCTTTAACACGAAAACTTTTACTGACCGCTGTCGGCTTTGTGGTTCTTTTCAAAGCAATTACAATAACAACAACAAGCAGAACAAACATCATCTTCAAATGAAATTGAGTGCATATGTTCTCCTCTCCTTTACTTTTAAAAAGCACAAACAAACAGTGTCCCCTATATTCTTTTGCTTACAGTAAATAAAATTCATAAAATGTAAACAAATTACCATAAAAATTTAACATTAATAACCACCCAAAAACACTATGATCATTAAAACAAACAACAAGAACAAATACAACAGTGTGGTTGCCTGTTTGCTTTGCTCTTCTTATTTTAAAAACGGGGTATTATGTATGCATATGATAATGTATGTGAACAAGGGGAAAGGGTGCTGTTAGCTGTAGAATGCAAGAAATCTTCTTAACATTGTTTGTTGACAAATAAAAATAACATTGATTTGTTTACTCTTCATAACAAAGCTTTTATAAATTAGCAGGCATGTTGACCTCTGCGTAATTTGTTTAACATTTCGTTAAGTTTTTATGAAGTGTTCTACTCCCCTCTTAAATTCGTTTTTTTAAATAAGGAGAGCAAAGGTTGTGTTATGTTTGTTCTTCTTGTTGTTTTTTAATCATCATAGGGCTTATTGGTGGTTATTAATGTTAAGTTTTTTTTGTGGTAATTTGCTTAGATTTTATGAATTTTATTGTGGGAGACATTTTTTATTTGTTCTCATTAAATGTAAAGGAGAACAAATGCTCTCAATGTCATTTAAAGAAATAAAAGAAATACAAAGCCGACAGTGGTTAGTAGAAATTTTTACTCTCTTTAAAGAAGGTGCAAGTGAAAGTCCGTCCGACTAAAAATTTAATGTCAAAAAAAAGCAAATTAAAGTGTTTTTTTTTATATAAGCAAAGAAATATAAATAGTTGTGGTAATAATATATTATGTAATAAGAAAGAAGTGCGTGTAATTATTTATTAATGATAAGAAAGTTTTATTTAAATTATTTGGTTTGCAATTTCCATAAGCATAAATGGAAAATTTCCTAAATGCATGTGATGTACGTAAAAAAAAATAGCAAAGATTACATGCAAGTGTATTGTTGTTGTTATTGCAATTCAATATAAAAATAAAAAAACAACAACGAAAAGAAAAAAAATAAGAAAACTCCCTTGTTGGAGTACAGTCGTGTAGAAACCGGTTCATGTAAAATTGTGTTGTGGTATTAGTTTGGTAAGAAAAAGTGTTCTTGTTATTGTGCATGCACATGCATGCTTAATACGCATACATAATTTCAAATGCAAGGTCTTTCGTCGTTACACTGAAGGGTATGGTGAGGGTGTAAGTGGAGCAAGAATGAAAAGGTGAGTTTCGTAATTATTTGTAAACCAAAAACAAAAATTATGTAATTTGTTACTATGCTTGCAAAACGAATGGTGTGTACCATTGTGGTTTGCAAAAAAGAGAAAGAGAGAGAGAGAGAGTGTTGTGTTTTTTCTGATAAAAAAAACACTACACTTGCAAGGTTATTTGATTGCACAACAAGCCAGTTAAAGATTTTAAGAAGAAAGTCTTGCATGAGCTTAATCAAAAGGCATGCGTAAAAGGTTTTGAGTGAAGCAATTGGTTTTTTTTTTAAAGATTTTAAAAAGAAAAGCTTGCATGCTTGCAGAAAAGATTTTAAAAAGAAAAGCTTGCATGAGCTTAATCAAAAGGCATGCGTAAAAGGTTTTGAGTGAAGCAATTGGTTTTTTTTAATTTCTTTTTTAAAGATTTTAAAAAGAAAAGCATGCATGCTTGCAGTAAAGATTTTAAAAAGAAAAGCTTGCATGAGCTTATTCAAAAGGCATGCATAAAGTTTTAAGTGAACCAATTGATGTTTAAATGTTTTTCTTCTTAATTTCTTTTTTATGCTTGTTGCCTTCATGTTATTAATATTTTAAAAATTCTTTAAAGTTAAATTATTTCCTTAATTTATATAAATTTTCTTTTTTAATTTTTTTAAATTTTTACGCCAATGCAAATTTTATATTTGTTGATCAGTAACAAAACGTAAATTTATATTTATTAGTGCCTGTGTGCCCTCTAGCTCAGGAGAAATGTCATACTTTTCCCCTTTTTCCTTGATTCTAACGGACACAGTACTGTGTTACAATGTAGCAACAAAAAACAAAAACAATTAATTTACGTTTTGGTATGGGGCGAGGTATGGTAGCAAAACAAGACACACATACACTTGAAGATCAGCAATGTTTTCACTTAGATGAGTAGGATCGAATCATACTTATAATTTCGTTCATACTTTTACGCACTCAAACTTTTTTTAAAATATCATGGAACCTGAAATTCCTTCTTCAAAGTTTGAAGTTACACATCTCTTTCATACTTAGCAACATGTATGAAGTTGTCGTTTATTTGAACTCCCTTCATCACATTATAATTTCACTCATACGTTTACGCACTCAAACTTTTCTTAAAATATCATGGAACCTGGGATCGCTTTTTCAAAGTTTGAAGTTACACATCTCCTTCATACTTAGCAACATGTATGATGTTGTCGTTGATTTCAACTCCCCTTCATCACATTATAATTTCACTCCTACTTTTACGCACTCAAACTTCTTAAAATATCATGGAACCTGAAATCTCTCCTTCAAAGTTTGAAGTAACACATCTCATTCATACTTAGCAACATGTATGATGTTGTCATTGATTTCAGTTCCCTTTAACTCAACGCTTATATACAGGCAACACAAAATAATCGCTTACGAACACTAAAGTTCTCACTAGATTCTAGTAACTAGATGGTTGCGTGTTTGTTCTGCTTGCTGCACCCTTTTATTTTTGGGCTTATGCGTGTTTGTTCTATTTTTTGTAAATTTTTTTTTGAGTCACTCGATCTTAGGAATCTAAATGAGTAGGTTTATGAATCAAACATAAATATTTCGAATGGTATGAGTTCGATATAAATGTTGAACGCATACTTATTGCAACGTTTAGTATAGGCGGAGGTGTTGTAGCCATAGCTGCCAGATAAATGAAGCAATAAATCGTCAAATATTTGAGAAAAAATCGTCAAATATTTGAGAAAAAATCGTCAAAATCGTCTAAAAAAATCAATTTAAATTTTTTTAAAACCCAATGCTAATCAGCAATATTATTGCATTATCTATACCCTAGTGTGGTGTAAATATTAGGGAGTCAGAAGATGTTGACGTTATGGGAATGAAAATTCAATGCCTTGGACGATGTAATAAATACTTCACTTCATCTCATCTACTTCCCATTTACACCATTTATAACCAACTGAGAATGCTTCTCGACCGTTTACAGTATTCCAACGCTAACAAAGTTAGGCGACATAAATCGAATAACGACGCGAATCGAAGTTTAAGGGAACAAAATTTTTGACAACGTTAATCGAAAAAACGTAAATCGAGACGACGTAAATCGAGGGAATACTGTACAGGAGCGACCGCAGTAGCTCGTTGATCACGAAAGTATGTCGAAACACCATTGATTCATTAGAGCATCGTTGCAATGTGGCTTTTATTTCACTGTTCTATAGCTACTACATATTGGTCGAGCGAAACAATAAGTCCCTTTTGTTGCCGAGATCATGTATTCCGATGTCACACACGACTTTCTCTGCCTGCACATCCTCTGTGGGTCTATTAGCCAGTGTATGCAAACTGCATTACAGACAAAGTGTCTTTGTTAGACGACTATTAGTATATTAACTCGCTTTCTGCAGAGTTCTTTCGAAAACAAGCCGGATGGTTACGATTTTTGTTCAGGTAGGGGTTCGGTCAAACCCATGTTTATAAAAATACATATAAAAATTATCAAAATTAGAAGAAAAAAATCAGAATTAAAAAGATAATTTTTTTTTTTCAAACGTCTGCCCAATTCTCGGTATCAGAAATCAACCTCTTTAGTTCCGGAACGCGTTCCTGTCTAAAAACGAAGTACTGGAACGACGTTCCGGAGCATTTCGGCTCGACAACATCACTGGGTTTTTCCTGTTACTTATAAAAATATTCAAACCTAATGTCCATATTTCCTAGTTCCAAATACAATGCCATCCACTGAGTGTTGGTCGTATGAAAAAAAAAAAAAAAATAATGGACCTTTTCTTCTGATAGCAATCTTAGAAGCTATAATCGAATTCTTAAAATTGTCTGTAATGGCATATCATAATACTTGCTCAGCTACGATGTTATTTTGGAGTTGAAAAGTTTTTGGCTTTTATGGGATTAAAAAAAAATAAAAATCTTCACAAGTATTCGAAAACGACTTGGAAAGATAATACTTTGCTCCTTGTTATTACCACCAGAAATTTCCAACAGTAACAACTGCAAAGCAAATACAAAGCTTAAGGAGGCTTTTAATGTACTAAAATAAAGAAAATTATGCAAATTTTTAATTTCTAAAAATCGTCAAAATAAGGGCATAAATCGTCTTTTCGTCAATATGAGAGTTTTGAAGCACAAAATCGTCAAAATGATGATAAATCGACAAATCTGGCAGCTATGATTTGTAACGACACATTTCCGCTCGGATGCTGGGGTAGTTCAGCGGCGTCCAGTCGTCACATAAATAAAAATCATTACCTTATAGATTCTAGGCTATTTATTTACATACATACATACATAATTGGCCATTACAACCCTTCAGTCAGGATTACGACCTAGCTTCTCACACCACTTATGTTGTGTGCGTTAATTTTAGACAGGAGTGGCGGGACCTACAGTTTAAAGTCGACTCCGAACGACAGATTTTAGAGAAGCTTTTCATGGCAATTTTTACTCTCAGAGTCTTTGCCAGAAATCTGCTGAGAGGAAGTCGCCGAAGAAATATTTTTCGTTTTGATGTCTGACCTGGGAATCGAACCCGGGCCTTTCGTCTAATAAGCCAACACACTACCTACTTAACTACGGCGACTTCTAATATGAGAATTTAGGAGCACAAAATCGTCAAAATGATGATAAATCGCCAATCTGGCAGTTATGATTGGTAACGACACGTTTCCGCTCGGGTGCTGGGTTAGTTCAGCGGCGTCCAGTGGTTACATAATCATTCCCTTGTAGATTCTAGGCTATTTATTTACAATTTGTAAAATATCTTAAAATAGTTTATTTATTACACTACGTTAGGACTAATAAGCCCTAGACTGGCCAAATACGGTTCGTCGAGCAACAGTGTCAGTCACGTCAACCAAAAGGGGATGTCAGAGCGACAATCAGACGGCATACGCTTTGGATGATTGTGGCTCTGAAACCTCTGGAAACCTACCAGTGCCTAAAGCGTCAAAGGGGGGTTAGAATCAGAACAAGAGTTACACGGTCTGTTGTTTCTACTGTCCCTTGTTTACCAACCCGGCACAGTCAGTCAAGTCAACCAAAGGGGACTTGGACTTGTGACTACGCACAAGATGATTGTTGCGCTGAAACCTCTGGTGTCCGTCCAGTATCAGTGCCTAAAGCGCCAGTGGGGTTAAAGTCAGAACAGCAGTCACACGGTCTGTAGTTTCTACTGTCACTTATTTAGCAACCCGGCACAGTCAGTCAAGTCAACTAAAGGGGAATGTCAGAGCAACAATCAAATGGCATACGCTCTGGATGATTGTTGCTCTGAAACCTCTGGTGTCCGTCCAGTATCAGTGCCGAAAGCGTCAAAGGGGGTTTAAGGGAGAACAAACGTCAAACGGCATATGCCCTAGATGACGGCAGCTTCTGCTGTTCCTTGTCAGTCGAGTCAACCAAAGGGGAATGTCAGAACAACAATCAAATGGCCTATACATACATAATTGGCCATTACAACCCTTCAGTCAGGATTACAACCTAGCTTCTCACATCACTTATGTTGTGTGCGTTAATTTTATACTGACTTCGAACGACAGATTTTTGAGAAATTTTTCTTGGCAATTTTTACTCTCAGAGTCTTTGCCAGAAATCTGCTGAGAGAAAGTCGCCGAAGAAATATTTTTCGTGTTAATACACCGTTACCAGGGCGGTCAAGTCAAACCAAAGGCGGAATGTCAGTGGGCAACATTCAAATGACCTCTGCACAAGATGATTGTGGCTCTGAAACTTTTGGTGTCCGTCCCGTCACAGTTGCCAACGTTTTACTGGCCGTAAATAATTCACAAGGGGGGGGAGAACCACACCACCTGTGACTTGCCTATGTTTATTAGCGCGAGTCAATGTCACAAGATCGACTTGCCTTACCAGTAACTCGTCAGCAACTCTCCTGACCGCTGAAGATATGCTTGTTTTTGTACACAAAAACAAGGTCCCCGACTTTTGTCGTCACAGATTGCAGCATGTAATGCTGCGTTTACTTACGTTGTATATGCCTTGTATGCCTTGTATTAATTAAAATAAAATGTTTTTTTTTTATTAATTATTTTTTTTAAGTTTTTAAACAAAAAAAATTTTTTGTTTTCACTTGATTTTACAAGAATATTTTGTGAACATTTTGTGTTAAAAATTTGAAAGTTTTTTTTTTGTTTTTGTTTTCTTTGTTGATTTTTATTATATTTAAATGTTGTTGTTGTAGTTCTTTATTATTTTTTTTTTATTACACTTAAGAACTAAATATAGTTTTAAAGAAATTATTTATGAACAGTTTTTTTGTTGTTTTTGCTGTATTAAAAGCCTGATAAGGATATACTTTCTGATGCTGCTTCCTTAATTTTTTTCTTTTTGTTTTTTGTTTCTTGTTCAAGATTTATTTAAATTTTCTTTTGTGAAAAGGTTTCGTTGTTGTTGTAGTTATTTTTTGTAAAAGATTTTGTGTAAAATTATTTGAAAAAAAAAGAAGAAGAATTTTTTGAAGAAAATGAAGAGCCAAACTATTTAAAGAATTCGTGCAACAAACTCAAAATGCTTAAGGAAGCAAAACAATCTCTAAATAAAAATTCTCAAAAATAAGAAGAAGAAGAAGAAGAAAAGGAGATAAAGTACTAAAAATGATGGGGGAA
This sequence comes from Sarcophaga peregrina, assembly GCA_014635995.1. Classification (NCBI taxonomy): domain Eukaryota; kingdom Metazoa; phylum Arthropoda; class Insecta; order Diptera; family Sarcophagidae; genus Sarcophaga; species Sarcophaga peregrina. Next base: position 92,993,602 of record CM025790.1, on the reverse strand, counting down.
CAAAAAAAAGTTAAGCTGAGTGGAAAAATTTTAACCCATAAAAAATTAACAGCGTTGCAAAAGAGAATACAAAAAAGTTTTCCTTTTTAGTTGAAAAGAAAATTACAACAACAAAAACAAGGAAAAGAATTTTTTCGGGAAGAAAATTATTTAATAGTTTTCCTTGATTTTTTTTTTTTATATTTTCCTTGATTTTTTTTTTTTTGTGAATAGGGGGGACCCTTTGTTTGGATTTTGGATGGTAAAGCAAAAGTGTTGCTGTTGATGGTTGTTGTTTAAGAAATTGTTGACTGACTGCCTGGCTGCCACACAGATGTTAAAATGCCATCACTTTTTTTTCTCCCCTCCCCCCCCCAATTTTTTGAAGCTTTAGAGAACGATGTTGCTTGCTCTGTTGCCACTGCTACAGCTACTGCTGCTGTTAAGGAATGGTGATGATGACGAGAATGATGATGTTGACGACAATTTTCCTTTTTATCACCTTTAAGTGATGTTTAGTTTATAATTCAGTTGTTCGTAACCCCCCCCCCCCTTGCCAAGCACATTTTCTTGTTTTTTTTTTGGGTGCCACTGCTGGCTGCTGTTGTTGAATATTTTAAGTTACTGAAGCGGTCAAAACTAATTGCGGCATAATGTCCATCGTTAGAAATATTTCGTATTCTTTTGCTTTTTCTCTCTGTGCCACTTTGATTTTTCTTTTTTTCTTCTCATTTTCCTTTAACTTCAGCCATGCCAAAGCAAGGTCCTTTGGGGTTGCCGTTCATAATGGTGATGCTTGTTGGCTGGTAGCCTTTATTATTTCATTTAAAACGAAGGAATTTTTGTATAAAATTCTAAAAGAAATTCTATGGAAATGTGATTTATGCAAATGACAGCGTGATTTGATGTCTATCTGCAAGGAAATGTCAAGTGGAAGGTCCGCTTTTTTTTTTTAATGGCATCATCGTCGTCATTGTCGTCATCGTCATCGTTATTCGTTATTTTTTTTGTTTAAAATTATTATGTAGGGGGGGGAGGGGACGGCGATCAACATTTTTGTTCAAATATTTCCTTATTCTCCTTTGTTGTCGCTGTTGTTGTAGTAATTTGTAGTTAAATTTCTGTTCTGATGACCACTTTCCTTTTGCATTTCTGTTGTAGTTTTTTTTTTGTTTGTTTGTTTTCTGTTATTATGTTGCTTTCTATTGATGTTGATGTTATTGTTGTTGTTAATAATGTTGTGAAAAAAAATGTTTTTTTTTTCTTTAGTTTCTGGCTCTTTGGAAATTTTTACCCTGTAGCGGTAAGGGTGGTACACCTTCATTGGCCAGCTGTAATGAAAAAAAAAACAGAATAAAATTTAAATTTTCTTTAAAACAAACAGTAACGTAATCATATACTTTAAAAGCAAATTATATTCCATAAAACAAATACATTAACGGCACTCTTATTTGCATGTAAAACCTGGCAATTCTAGGTTTGATGATATCACCCCGGAATTTTCAATGCAAAGCGCTGTAAAACCATGAAAATGGAATTACAGGCAAGTCTTTCATCCTATAAGGGAGCAAAAATATGTGTACCTAACAGTTATTTTTTCAAACTTGCACTGACCCCAGAAGAGTATTTGGCTTCCTTTCTGTTAAATTATGGGAAAGGGCTAATCTCAGTTGTGTAAATGTAAAGTTGAAATATAACCAAAATTAATTCAAATGCAATGTTATCAGATGGCTAGACTAATTAAATGTCAATCAAACGTTTGACGCAATAAATCGATTATGACATGAGATGTGTGCCAAGTTGCACCATCTTGTTGAAAACAAACATCGTTCATATCAATGCCATGTAATACGGGTACAAAAAAATTGGTTGTCATGGTGGGATAGGTGATGCTATTAACCGTAATGGTCGGGCCGTCCTCATTTGCAAGGAAATGTGCCCTCCGCTCCACAAGCTGCACTAAACACTCACTTGGAATAAATGCATTGGCTCCTGTAAGACCACTTGTGGGTTTTTTGAGTCCCAAATAAGGCAATTTTGCTTACTAACGTAATCACAAAAATGAAATGAGCTTCATTTGAAAAATAACTTTTTTTTTTTTTTTTTTTGACAAAAACGACATCATCGTGCAGTTTCTAGTTGGCCCAATAGATCCACATTCAGTGAAGATAATATACTGAAGTTTGTAACAGAATAGAATAACATAAGTATTGCCAGTTTCAAAATAATTGATGTTTCATATTGAAACCGATAGATGGTCCACCCGATATTTTATGCAGAAAAATGTGTAAAGAAGAATTTGTGAAGCGCAACATTTTTTGGAATTTGTAGAGCAGAACTTGCAAGTCGTCGTAGTCTAGTAGGTAGTGTGTTTGCTTATTAGACTGAGGGCCCGATTTCAAACCCCAGGTCAGACAACAAAACGAAAATATGAAAATATTTCTTCGGCGACTTCCCCTCAACGAAATTGCTAAAGCGTTTACATGGTGACTTTATCTTTGTAAATATTGATTACCGAACTTTCTTATCTCCGTTAATACGTAAGGAATTTTAAGATTATTATGTAAGGTAATAAATTAGTAAAGTGAAGTGGTGCATTTGCCATCATTCTTAATGTTTTCCATATCTGAATTATTTATAGTCACCCACAGTTGAATGGCATAGGTCCATACAAGTTTTAAAAAAAAATTTTGTAAATAAGAATTTTATTTTCTAAAATCACTCAATTTAGGTTTACAACCAAGAAGCCAATACACTTTTTTAGTTTATTATCAAGTTGGTTTCTTTTGCATGTTAAAAGCAAGTAAGTCTTCTGTCTAGGCCTATTCCTATGTAATTCACGAATTACTTTTTTTGAATAATTCACCCATTCAGGGTAATATTTTGACAATCTCCTTTTTTTAACGTAAATGTTACATGAGCAGATTATTGCACATTTACTTCAATATTCCAAGTCATCAACCAAGCTTGCTCTCATTTAATTGATGTTATACAGGGTCCGCCAAATAACTTTTTTATATTTTCTCAAATTTCTTTTCTTATTTATTATTGAAAGTACAATCCTTTCGCTTAATAATAGAAAATAATTTCATTCAAACGGCTGCCTCGACTGGCCATGCACGATCGGTCCAATTTTTAAGCACATTATCGATTGTGTGCAGCTGTATTTCACCAATGGCTTCACGAATATTGTCCTTTAAAGCGTCAATTGTCTCTGGCTTGTCGGCGTAACAGTTATCTTTGACGTCACCCCACAAATAATAGTCCAAAGGTGTCAAATCGCAGCTCCGAGGTGGCCAAACTGCATCAGCTCTGCGGCTGATAATGCGAAGATCAAAAACAGGGCGCAAAACATCGAGTGTATCTTCGGCTATGTGGGATGTAGCGCCGTCTGCTGAAACCAAATGTTGCCAATATCCTCCTCTTCAATTTTTGTGAAAAAAAATTCGTACAACATGGCCTGATAACGATCGCCATTGACTGTAATGGCCACTCCTTGCCCATTTTTGAAGAAAAATAGCCCAATTATGCCTCTAGACCAAAATCCGCACCAAACAGTGATTCGTTTTGGGTGCGTAAGCGTGCGGGTTTTCTGTGCCCCAAATGCGACAACTTTGCTTGTTTACATACCCGCCAAGATCAAAATGAGCTTCATCTGAAAAGATTTTTTTTTTTTTGCCAAAATCGGCATCTTCTGTAAAACGCGTATACACAACATATTCGTTCAGTGGAAGAATAAAACTAATTATCTGGCAAATCAGACATGAGCTAAGTGTTACCATTCACGAAATAAGCACTAGTTAGAAAAAAAAACGTTAGATGGCGGACGCGATATTAGGTGTGAAGCTTGAATTGGTGAGATTTTTGAAGAAATAAATGCGGTGTCATCTGCATAAGTAGCGACTATTGCTACTAATGGAGCAAGAGATGTCTAACATAAAGGCTTAAAGGCGTAGAAACTAATACGCCTACCAAATACTTTATAAAACGACAAGCTTGTGTTCAAAAATCAAATTAAATTAAAAGCTTATACTACTGCTGATAACTATTAAAGAAATTGTGTCTTCCATCAAACATCAGCATTAAACATTATCATGGTGTTGAACAGCCTGGTAACACTTGAATTATCTTTTTTTGTGCTTTATTTTGCCGTAACTTGTCAAAAGTTTTAAACACTTGACATATTTACACGCTGTCAACGCTAGAAAAATGTAAAATTCAAATAGAAAAAAAGCGTCTGTTTTTTATGATTCTCTTCCCTTTCTTTTGTGTCTTTTTTTTGGATAAAATGCTGATGCTTCCATTTTTTTTTTCTGACGACCATATTTGCCACAATTGAGGCCAAAAAAAAAAAAAGAAAAAGAAGACAAAAAATCAAGTGATGGCAACCTCAAGGCAAAATTTTTTAATCTTCATAATTTTATAATTTATTACAACAAAAACAACAACAACAACCGAAAATTATTATTTTGAAAAGAAACGAATACCTTTTCCTTTATAAACCTTAGCTGTCTGTCCTTACATTGTTAGCCTAAAGTCAGGAAGATATTTAACTGGTGCTGGTGCTGGTGTTGCTATTGCTGGTGCTGCTGTTGTTGCTGTTCTAGTTGTTGTTGTTTTCATTCTAATTAACACCAATTAAGTTTGTTAGGAAATGATGATGATGATAAAAATATAGAAAGAAACGGAAAAGAATTAAAAAAAAGAATAGAAGGAATATCATTAAATAAGAAACAAAATAACCCGCCCGCCATGGAACCAGTCAGAACCAATTTTGTCAGCGCAATGAAACAAGTTGTGTTGCAAAATGTAAAATCCAAAATCCCTCCATCCCCCCCCCCCCCCTAATTAAAGGGCCATGGACAAATAAAAACAACAACAAATTATACCTTAAAATACAATTTTTTTTATAAAGTCCTATGGAAAATTCAAATGAAATTAAAATATAAAAATACAGAACGAAATATACTCTCCTCTCACGCTCTAGAGAATTGAGGCTAACATGCCAACACACACACACACACACACAGGAACAAAAAATGTGTTACACAACAAAACAATTTCCGTTTCCGCTTAAAGGCGGAAAGGCATAAATTTGTTTGTATTTATTTACATTTGCGGGTTGTTGTTTTCCTTTTTCTTTTTCCCCCAATTTTTTTCAAGATTTTTTTTCTACGTATTTTTCTGTTTAATTGCCGTAAACCTGAATGAATTTTTGTTCATTGTGTCATGTACGTTTCAGTTTCTTTAATTTGTCCTTTTTTTTCTTCTAAGAAGATTTACAAAAACACCAAAAAAAATAATAAAAAATTTGGTTGAAAAATATGTTTTCAAACTCTAGTACATGCTGGCTTAGTTGCATGCCAATGGGCATGAGACCCTTGGTTGGTCTCCTTTACTTTAGCCTTCATGTCTATCTTCTTTGTATTTTAAATGATGATCCGTGTTGGTTGTTTATTTGCTGGTGTTTGTTTGTAACACCTTAAGGAATTGGATACGCATCAACCCAGCATTTTATGCAACCCCTCCCCTTTGCTGGGTTTAACGCTTGGCTTACAACACCTTCAAATTTAGGGTTTTTTTAAGTACAATGAACGATTAACAGATTATCACTTCTTGTGTCTTGGTTGTTATTCTGAAACTACTACTAGAAGAGCACTCATCAGCAACAACATTCGTCCCTCAGATGCCACATTGACATAAAATCCATTTTAGCTCAACTTGATGCCGAAATTGTAGTCGCCTTAGGCTAGTAGATAGTGTATTGGCATATTAGATGTGAGGCCTCGGTTCAAATCCCAAGTCAAACATCTCCACCAAAACGAAATAGGAAAAACTATTTCTTCGACGGCTTCCTCTCAGCAGATCTCTGGGAAAACCTCCCATAATAAATACAATTTTCATGAAAGGTAGGCCAGTAGATAGTGCATTGGCACATTAGACATGAGGGCTCGGTTCAAACCCCAGGTTAGACAATATTTCTTCGGCGGCTTCCTCTCAGCAGATCTCTGGCAAAATCTTTCACGGTAAATAAAATTTTCATGAAAATTTTTTTAAAAATTTGTCGTTCATGATGTCGAAGTCGCCTTAGGCTAGTAGATAGTGTATTGCCATATTAGACATGAGAACTCGGTTCAAACCCCACGTCAGACATCTCCACCAAAACGAAATATAAAAAAATATTTCTTCGGCGACTTCCCCTAAGCAGATCTCTAACAAAATCTCTCAAAGGAAATAAAATTTTCATGAAAAATGTCTCAAAAATTTGTCGTTCGGAGTTAAAATTAAACTGTAGATCCCACCGCCCATGTATAATCACTGACTAAACTTGATCGACACCATACATACATACTAGGGACGCCAAACGAAATTGATTTTTAATAATCCCGGAATTCGGGTAATATGGAATTTTTTTTCAGGATCTTTTGCTGCAGGGTAAAATACATATGAATTCACAATTCCGAAAAATTCCGGTATTAGGAATTTTCCGATTGGCATCCCTAATACATACTAATTGGCCATTACAACCCTTCAATCAGGATTAAGGAAGCCGTCTAATAAGTCAACACACTACCTACTAGACTACGGCGACTTCATACCATACATACATACATTATTGGTCACTGCAATCCTATTGTCATGATCACAATCTCGATTCTCCCACCACAAATGTTGTTTGTGTATGTGAGTTAACTCTATCCAGTTTCAGACCCTCTTCATGGCAATTCTTTTCGAATTTCCTCAACCTCAGCGGCAATTTTGCAAAGACAAATTTGACAAAGACATCCAGATAGTCTCTTGGCAGAAATTCAATCAGACTCCTTACTGGTGTAAATACTGATCACAATATAAAGAGACTTGATTCATGCAACAGACCATCAAAGAAAAACAAGTGGCACTGTAAGCTTGAAGGTAGGCACTGTATTTGTTCAGATTGGAGAACGTTTCTAAACTCAAGACTCAAGATAGATGTAAAAAAATTCAAAATGGTGGATCTAATATGGCGGTCGAGGTTTATAAAAATTAATCAGACTTACGACCGCCATATTGGATCTGCTATTTTGAATTTGAAGATTTGTAATCAGTGACCTCAAAAACCCCTGGGCAACAATTATCAAGTAAATCTGATTAATTTTTAAGGACCTCCGTAATGTGTTTCTTTTTCTCCTGCACCCCTTGATATAAACCCACTTTAAGGGTGCATGCAATCAATTTGGATTTCGGCTGGCACATTTTAAAAAGGAAAGACTACTTGTCACTTTCTGATAATAGCGAGCACTTCAGTGTTTAGCTCTACAATTTTTCAAAAATTGTCAGAAACGCTATTTTTAGGGATTTCATTTCGAAAACCTGATGTGATGGAAACCAGATTTGTGTTCAGCGCGTAAATGCCTTCGGAAACACCTGCATAAAAAAGTCAAAATTTTCAGGGCTGTGCCATATATTGTAACCAAACCTTATAATAACATTACATTAGCAATCAGGGTCAGTGCTGCCGTCAACCTAGACTTAATGTGTCACTTCGTTTTAACCTCTAATGGCCGTCGAATTGAAACAGGTTCCTTGCCTAGGCGTTGGGGTGAATCGTTAGTTTACCGACGTATTTAATGGCGAATTTATTAATTCCTAATTAAATTATAGGAATGTTGAGATCTCTATGGATATTGTCGTTACGAATATACCATGAGGCGCAAACAATTTAACGTAAAAGCTTGGACTGTCTTCTTCAAAATGTTAGACACGCAACCAAAACTCTAATAGTAAAATAATAAAAAGTGCCATGAAAAGTTTCTCAAAAATCTATCGTTTGAAGTCGATTTTAAACAGTAGAGGCAGCGACTCATGTAAACATATTATCACGTGTAACATAACAAGCTTACAACCTAGCTCTGACTAAATTAAGTACGCTGACTAACTTATGCCTAATCCATCATAGAATTTTAGTTTCTATTAGAGTTTGGTAGTTTAGTAGGTAGTGTATCGGCTTATTCGACGTAAGGCCCGGGTTCAAACCTCAGATCAGACATCTAAATGAAACCATAGGTCCCTCCACATATGTTTAAAATTAACACACACCATATAAGTGGTGTGAGAAGCTAAGTCGTATTCCTGACTGAAGGGTTATAATGACCAATTACATTCAAAGCTGAATGCCGTAGGTCCATATTGGCTTTCTATTGCATTTGTATAAAAGAACCTTAAATTCAAGGTCTAGTGTGGAATTACAACCAATAATCCAGTGCATTTGAACGGATTTTAGCTTAATTGCTGCTAATTTGACTTCAATGTGGCAGGACCACAATATACGTTGGTCTAATGGCCTAAGTGGTAGCCCCGTCGTTTGTGTTTCATATCCCATTTGAACTGAGTACATCATTCTTCCATATGGAAGATAAGCGTTAATATACCCATGGACTAGCTCCCTCTGTCAACAAAATCTCTATCTCCTGTATCAATATGTTGCTGTTGTCAATATGTTGCTGTTGCAATAAACGGTCAATGATGTCAGAAAATGAGAGGTCCGAAACCTTTGCCTCTTCTTGGCTTCTGCAGACGACATTAGTTGGAAAGCCGAGGCTTTCGAGGCATGGCCCTACCAAAAGATTAGTGACCCGTAATCCTATGTTCAGACAGACACTTTTATTGACTTAATATTCGTTTATTCATGTACAATATTTTATGTGTTCAGACACATAATATAGGCAATATTTATTTGACAGCTTGGTCTCAAAAATTGGTTCCAAAAAAAGTTTGTGAAAAAATGGAGAACGTGTTAATAGTTTGTAACAGGAACGCCGAGCTGTTGCGGTCAGTAAGTGCAACTTTTGATTCCAACGCTGCTTCTCTCAGAAGAATGACGAAGAAAGATTTGGTAATTCTGAAAAGTTTGCAGAAAAGAAAACCCGCCATTTTCTGTTTTATTCGTGAGTCGTTATTGACATTTGAGTTGTCAAATATCAATTGAAAGTGTTCGGAAAATTGTAATTTGATCACTAAACGTACTTATGACAGCGGTGTATTTAGAATTTTTTTCAATATTATAACAATTTGCGTATTTATATGAAATATTGATCTCAATAATAATGTTTATTGCGATGTACGCAATAAAAGTGCCTGTCTGAACATAGTATAAGAGTCGCTGATTATGTGATGGATGGCTATTTGATTTAATGATAGAAGTGAGTCGTTCCTTCTCTTATCCATACGTGTCTACCAAAGACTGGAAATATTGCACATACTCTACTGCTACTACTACTAAATTCACCGAAGCAAGGGGAATACATATGGTCTGTAATATGTCAGAGATTGCGAGCTTCGTACCGGTCCGGGCCAGCTTATTAGCAATGCAATTTCCAACGACTGTTTAAGACAATTCCATACCACACGTTAACATTACTGTGCCAATAGTGAATTATAAGTTTTTATTGTGGAGCACAAGGAAATAATTTAAAAATTTAATCGCGATTAAAGAAGAGAAGAAGCTGCAGCACAATGCCTTCACATGCTACCATGAAACATGAACCACCACTATCATCAGACATTTTTTTTTTGCTTTCAGAGATAATCATGTGCTGTATTCTCGCCTCACTGTGTACCAGAGTGTGCCATCAATTCTTTTCTTTGAATTTAATTTTGTTACAACATTTGTGCCTCGTGTGTGTACATCATGTTGCATGTCTACGTATCTACCAAACCCTTACGTTGCATATGCACTGGGTGTCACTATTGAAAAACTATCACTGCGTTTATCTTTTTGGTATTCCATCTTGTTAAGATGTTTGAAGGCCTTTAGCAAACTGTTAAGATAAAGGAAGGCAATAGAAAATCATGCTGACAGTCGCGAAAACTTTATCAATTTTTGCGTTTGAAGTTTTAAAACAATTTCAAGCGATTGTTTTTAAGTGTAATTTTCTTTTTTTTCTTGTTTCTTTATGGTGGCAACAATACAATGTCGATTGCTTTTTTAATACAAGAAATGAAAGTGAAAATTCAAGTGAAGACAACTATTACGCAAATATTAGGGGGTGATCAGGTCAATGAGGTTCTTAAGAGTGGCCTGGTGATTAAGTAATTGACAGCAGGGATGGAAGAGAATATTTGTGAAGCCGTTCTTGATGGAAAGAAATACGTGAAGCTATTCGCAATGATTACATGTAGAGGCCGATGAGCTGAACTCAAGGAAGCCATAACGAAAATATGAACGATAGAATTAACAAGTCGTTCAAAGGAATCAAAAATTTCCTTGATATCTCAGGCACATACTTTGTTTTTTTTTTTTTAATTTAAAAATAGGCAGCGTTTAATGGAAGGTCCTATAATTTACCTGTTTTGTAATTCTTCGATATGTCTAAGCTGGGGTTAGTAATTCAACATCCTACCTGTTAAACATGTTACCTGTTAAATTGGACAAGAAACACAAAGGACGGGGTTTATCAAAAACATCAGTCACTTAAGTCGCCATTCGAGGAGCAGATCGCTTATGAGATTAGCTCGAAAACAGTATCAGACAGTATCAGGACAGTAAAGCATCTACTTGACCTATTTGGCGTGAGAAATGTGGAGGTGATTGTAAACTGGTTAAAGAGTTGTGCGTTTGTGACCCCGTTAGGCTTTTATTTGTAGAATTTTCTTGAGTCGCTTAAAGCCAACATAACATAGGTCTTCTCTTCAGTAAAATTGAATTTAATTTATGCGCGAAAAACATGAAACATTACCGATGAGCTACACCCAAGGAAGCCATAGCGGATATATGACCGATAGAATTAACAAGTTTTTTAAACGAATAAAAAATTTCGTTGATACCTTAGAAACACATTTTGTTTTTTTTTTTCTTTAATTTAAAGATAGGCAGCGTTTAATGGAAGGTCTTATAATTTACCTATTTTATAATTGTTCGATATGACTAAGCCGGGGTTTGAACTACAGGCTTGCGCTTAACAATCCAACATCCTACGTACTAAAGTACGGTAACTAGACTGCTGTAACATTATCTAGGTTAGGTTAGAGGACGTGTACTTGTCAATTCTGACAAGTACAGTACTCGGTGGTCGAATTGACCCATTGTACTACGTCCTAGCTTCTCACACCACTTATGTTATGTGCGTTAATTTTATACATAAGTGGCGGGACCTACAGTTTAATTTAAAGTCGACTCCGAACGACACATTTTTTTTTTTGAGAAGCATTCCATGGCAATTTTTTACTCTCAAAGTTTTTGCCAGAAATCTGAAATCCGAAAAATTATTTTCAAATTTTCTTTTTGATGTCTGACCTGGGATTCGAACTCGGGTCTTTCGTCTAATAAGCCAACACACTACCTACTAGACCACGGCGACCTCAACAACATTGTCTATATGGGATCATCTTAATCCATGTAATTTTGTTTGCATTGAGCAAATATCGGATCCGCGATCTAACTTTTTTTTTTTCAACTAGTGCTTATTTCGTGAATGGTAACACTTAACTCATGTCGGATTTGCTAGATAATTAGTTTTATTCTTCCACTGAACGTATATGGTTCAGTATACGCGTTTTCGCTTCGCTAAGTGGACCTGCAATCAACTTACAGAAGACGACGATTTTTGCAAAAACATCCTCTTTTCAGATGAAGTTCATTTGACAAGCAAAATTGTTGCATTTGGGGCGCAGAAAAGCCGACACACCCAAAACCCGACACTGTTTAGTGCGGATTTTGCTCCAAAGGCATAATTGCGCCATTTTTCTTCGAAAATGAGCTTGGAGTGGCCATTACAGTCAATGGCGAGCGTTAGCGGACCATGCTGAACGAATTTTTGTTCACATAAATTGAAGAGGAGGATATTGGCAACATTTGGTTTCAACAGGACAGCGCTATGTGGCACACAGTCGAAGCTACACTCGATGTTTTGCGCCCTGTTTTTGAAGATCGCATTATTAGCCTCAGAGCTAATATCGTTTGGTCGTATTTTTGGGGGGGGGGTGCAGCCAAAGATAAGTGTTACGCCGTCAAGCCAGAAATAATTGACGCTTTAAAGGACAATATTCGTGAAGCCATTGATGGAATACAGCTGCACACAATAGATAATGTGCTTAAAAATTGCACCGATTGTGTAGGCTACTGCATGGCCAGCCGAGGCCGTCATTTGCATGAAATTATTTTCCACTGTTAATCGGAAAAATTTTAGTTTTTTTTTTAAGAATTTTTCATTCATTTTATTCATTTGATCGGAGGCCGAGCCTTTTGGAGACTGGTGACCTGATAGCAATCTCTGAGTGGGGCCGCGAGAGAACAGGGTCGATTTCAATGCACGCAAGACCCAATGTTGTTTTTTGACACACCAGCGTGATGCTGGCTCTGGTGTTCTGTCATCTGTATTTATGGGAAATGTAAATATTGAGAAGGCGGATGCTTTTGATGTTCTGGGCATGAGAATTAGTTGTGATGCTCGTTGGAACGATCACATTTTTCGAGTGTCGAAGGAAGCATTCAAGTGCCTTGGTTTTTTGAAACGGTGCAGGAAATACTTCCGACCGTCTTACTATTTACAGGACCTTTATCCGACCCCGGATGGAGTACAACTCTCATGTATGGGCCGGTGCTTCAAAGTCTATTTTGAAGCTTCTCGACCGCGTACAGGTGAGGGCGAACATGCTTATTAATGACAGTAGGATAGCCAACTCTATTGATTCGTTGGAGCATCGTCGCAATGTGGCGTGTGTTTCATTGTTCTATCGGTACTATAATGGGAGGTGTTCTCGATAGATAAGGGGCTTGGTTCCCGATAACCACATATTTTTACGTGGTACTCGAGCTTCTTACAGAGCACATCCTTTTGTGGTTGTGTGTTGTCCAGTGAACCGCACAATGCATTACAGGGAAAATTCATTTTTTGCCCGCCCTGCGCGCTTGTGGAATGATCTTCCTGCGAGAGTTTTTCCCGTCAATTACGATATTGGTGAGTTTAAATCGAATGTCCATAAACACTACTCTACCTCTTTCCTCCTTCCTATAACCTATTTTCCTAAACCTGCACAATGCACTGCACGAATAGGGGTTGGTTTGTGTTATATTTGGCGGACCCTTTATGACATCTGTTCTGATCGAGTAGGAGTACTATGGAGGAAATAGAAGGAACTTTGTTGTAGGCAGCAGAGTATTGAAACACAATAGAAACGCTTTCAGTCAGACACTGGAAAATGGAGAAGTAGATTTGGCTACTTTATGACTCGAATCCTTTTATTATTTGTTGTGTTCATATTTAATTAGTCATAATGGATGGCTTTTAAAGATTGTTTTAAAATATTTTTATATTCCAAAACCTACCCTACCCACACTCCGGTTAATACGCCATCAACATACGTTAATAATTTCATCTTAAAGCCATTTATGCCACGTGAACTTTAAGGGAAAAATTTCTTTGGAAGTTATTGGGGGAAAAAAGTGATTTCCAAAGAATTTTTTTTTTATTGAAAATGAATAACAAGAACAACAACAACAATATGAAATAAAATACAAAATTAAAATGTATTGAGAAATGTAGAAAATATCAAATATCGCTGTTATCGTTGCTTTGATGCGGAAATTGAAATTTTTTGCTCTCCTTTGAGAAAATTTTCCGCTTGATATCGTTGCTGCGAGTGTTGTATGTTGGGCGGGTGTATATTGCGTTATAAATGTTGCTGTTGGCGTTTATTTTTTTTAATGCAGAGGATTTTTAGTTTATTTAACAATTTTTTTTCTCTTATTTACGTTGCATTGATGACGACGACAGCATCATTGACAACGTCAATATCGTTGCATCTCAAAACTGCCGTTGAATAAATGTAACACAGAGTCTACCATCAACGCTTGTGTGTTGTGTTTCAGTGTTGTGCTGTGCAAAACACCTTCCAATACCAATGCTGTCGCAATATTCAGGTGCTGTGATTGAAATTCTATGGAGTATCTATTAAAAATACCAGAAGAAACAAAGTTTCATGAAGAAATATTCATTCATACTATCTCTATCTTCATCTCCATCTCTTTTATGTTTTGTTTCAGTTACATTTTTATCTCTTTTCGCTTTTGTATGTTGCATCTTGTTTTGCGATAAAAAAAAACGGAATGATTTCTTAGTTCACATTGCCATGTAAAGGGTGATTTTTTAAGAGCTATAGGAAAATTTTTCCAAAAAAAAAAAAACATAAAATTCAGAAAAATGTATGAAATCTTCATTTGAATCGATAGTACGGTCGATATAATTTAATGTTTGAAGATTATTTCATGCAAATGTTGACCGTGATTGCGCCTCAAATGGTCCATCCGCTTAGTCCAATTTTGGCATACTCTTTCCAACATTTCGGCCGATATCTCACGAATAAATGCTTTAATGTTGTCTTCCAATAAGTCAATTGAAGCGGGCTTGTCTGTATAGACAAAAGATATTCTAAAGGCGTTAAATCGCCCGATAAAAAGTTCACCAAACTCGCCTCTCAATAAGTCCATTGGCACTAAAAATTCTGCGTTGCGGTAGGTCATTCGGCTTTAATTCTTACACCCCTCTGTGTTTTGAAAGTCTTCACACCTAAATCCTTCCGTAAAATTTTCCATGTTGTAGAATAAAAGAGGCCCAATTGCTGCGAACGGCTACAGAATCGATAATTGATGGGCATCATTAACACTGGCCGCTATAGCTGCGATATTTTCTTCAGTTCGCACTCTACGTAAGCGTGTTGGTGGTTTAATGTCCAACAATGTAAATTTGTTGTGAAATTTAGTCACAATAGATCAAATAGCCGCTTCAGTGGATCGATTAAACTGACCACAAAAAAAAAATGGAAGAAGTGCGCGATGAACTTTCTTAACAGAGCAGCACCCATTTTGATAATAAAATTCATTGATTTTCAAGCATTGTTCGTTTGTAAAACGATTCATGGTTCAATTATAAACCAAACTGAAGATGTTTGATAGTGAAACAAAAAACGAAACGTGCGCGAGCTGTTTAAACCAGTGTTGCCAAAAAGATAATAGCTAAAAAATCACCCGTTACAATGGCTTCGGAAGTGATTTTCATGGAAAATTAAAAATTATATTGAAAAACCTTACATTTCTTTGTAAACTATTATAACACAAGACCGTACTACATTTGTAACCCTGACAGGGTTTAAGAATTTGTAAATTTAGCGTATTAAAGAATGAATATCCTAAACTTAATTTCTAAAAAATTAAGAAAAGTTAGGTCTGGATTACATTCCCTGAGATCCCCTTAAAAAACCAAACATTCATAGTTGGCCATTAAAACCCTTCAGTCAGAATTACGACCTAGCTTCTCACACCACCTATGTTATTTCGTTAATTTTACACATGAGTGCCAGGATCTACAGTTTAAAGTCGACTCCGAACGACAGATTTTAGAGAAGCTTTTCATGGCAGGTTTATTTACTCAGAGTTTTTGCTAGAAATCTGCTGAGAGGAAGTCGCCGATGAAATATTTTCATATTTTCGTTTTAATGTCTGATCTGGGATTTTAACTTGGGCCATAAGTCTAATAAGCCAATACATTACCTACTAGACAACGACTTATGCTTCTATAAAGCAGGAGCATATTATTGGCATTCGGATCTTCCAAATCAGGCTATAAGTAGTTGGGAATATCGGATGTACGTTGAACTTTTGTAGAAAAAAGTCAAAGCTCATGGCTAACTTTCCCCTCTCCTTAACTGTTCGCTAAACAAATTCAGGAGACTACATAATTTCACATACGCTGCGTAACGAAGTAGCCTAGATCAACTTTTCTTAAAGAGGCACCTTTTTATGTAGTGCAGAACAGTGTAAACATACATAGACATAGGAGGGGCAGTTTTTGAATACAAAGCGAAATATTTCGAGCCCGTAGGAACACTTTTATTAATCTTTAACACGTTGACTGACGACTACGAGATAACTCGTTGATTGCCTTCCCTTCTAGAGTGCAAAACTACGAGTTATCTCGTACTCACTAATGTGAAATAATCAAATAGTCCTTTTTTGGCCAGTTTTCTGAAAATTGCCGCGGTAGCCAATGTGTCAATATCACTCGAAAGATTTACCCAATTTAAATGGGATTTAAAATACAAAGGACGCAACTTAATCAAAAAAATCTGCCACTCAAGTCGTCATTCGACCAACAAATTCCTTATGAGATTAATACAAAAACAGTATGAGACTGTTCGAGGACACTGAACCAGCTACTTCGCCTACTTGGCAAAATATGGGTCCCTCTGGTGAGGCATTGAGCAAAGGGGTATGCTAACAAGAGAGCTGGTATGGCCGAAGGGAAAAGTAAGAGAGTGATTAGACTCTTCAGGAAAAATCTGAGGTTATATATCAGCCTTTTGACCGGGTTCTATGGACTCAATGTGTATTTGTTCAGAACAGAGGATCGTTTCAAACCCTATACGCAGATTAAGACGATTACAATGAATCATTAGAGCACATATTTAGATCATAGAAGGCATTAATACAATCCAGAAGGAAACAGCTGCTGGCCATATCAGATACTGACAAGGAAATTGTCCTGCATTGACAACGAGGTGCATACTGGAGTTTCGAAAAGCAAATGGTAGGTGTTAGTGTAAAAATTGCAACGAAAAATGTCTCAAAATCTTTCATTCGAAGTCGGTATTAAAGAGCGGGTTTCGCTACTTTTTAACACACTTCATCAGTGGTATGAGAAGCGAGGTTTTCTTCGGCGACTGCCTCTAAGAAATTTTCTGACAAAAACTCTGAGAGTAAATAAAATTGCCATGAAAAGCTTCTCAAAAATCTGTCGTTCGGAATCGACTTTAAACTGTAGGTTCCGCCAGTCTTGTAAAAATTAACGCACACAACTTATGTGGTGTGAGAAGCTAGCTCGAAATTCTAATTGCAGGGTTGTAATGTCCAAATAAGTATGATTGTATATTGTGGTTCAAAACCCAGCTCAGACATCTGTAATAAAACGACAGAAAAAAAAAATATTTCTTTCGATCGAGAAAGCATTTTTCTGGCAAATGTGTAAAATTTCAAGGAAGTAGCTCAAGTCCATGTTAAACTCTTGAGTCCACCAGATATATATCATATTAAACCACAGAATATGGTTAGTGTTAGAAGCAAGGTTGTAATCCTGACTAAAGTGTTGTAATGACAAATTAAGGTAGTCCGTCTTTTTTCAGAGAAAGGTTCATCGTGAGAATCTCTGTAATATCGAAATCTCTCATTATATTGTGGTTCAAAACCCAGTTCAGACTTCTGCATAAAAACGAACTTTAAAAAAAAATGTATTTCTTTCTACGGAGGAAGCATTTTTCTGGCAAATGTGTAAAATTTCCATGAATGTAGCTCAAAACTTTTGTTCGAAGTGAATTTTAAACTCTCGGAACCATCAAATATAGATCGAATTAAAGTACAAAATGTGGTTGGTGTTAGAAGCTAGGTTGTAATGCTAACTAAAGTGTAGTAATGAGAAATTAAGGTAGTCAGTCCTTTTTTTAGAGAGAGGTTCATCATGGAGGATCTTCAGGGTATTTCTGACCTCCCATTTCCGGACATCGTTGTAGATGATATCGATGGGTGGATGGTTGCTTTTACCTTTATAAAAACGTTTAACTCATATAGAGTTAAATAACAAATAGAAACTAGGTCAATAATCCAGACTGAAGGGTTCAATGATCAAATATGTGTTTAGTTTTAATTAAACTCTTTATTGTACGCACTGTTTTATGTGCCACTGTTCAAACTATTCGCTATTCTGCCTACAAAGGCGATCTTCAAATCACAACTGTTTTGTTCACACGCAACTTTACACAAGGCTGACTGAATTCTTACTATTACATGGATTAGGATGCCATATGGATAGTGTTACAGCAGCCTAGTCACCGTATTCTAGTAGGTAGCATGTTAGATTATTAGGCGCAAGATTGTGGTTCAAACCCCAGCTTAGACATCTCGAACAACTTCAAAACAGGTCAAATATAGAGTCATTCATTAAGTGTTTCTATTTTTATTGCACGCACTGTTTTATGTGCCACTGTTCAAACTATTCGCTATTCTGCCTATAAAGGCGATCTTCAAACCACGACTGTTTTGTACACACGAAACTTTACACAAGGCTGACTGAATTCTTACTGACTGGTTGCCTGCTTTGTCTGCCGTTTTATAGTCTAACACAAACAGTCAAACGAACATTCTTGAAATAGAAGGGTCGTGTTCTCCTCGCCTTCTCGAGAACTTTAGTCGCGACACATTGTTTGTTGTTGCATTTGTTGACTTGTTTATCTTCTTTTCTGATACTGATATTGTTGTACTTGGAACGTGTGCGATGTATTTGTGTGTAGTGTAACAGCATTCATCGATTATAAAATTCTTTCCTGCATTTTTTTTTCGTTGAAATTTAAAGGCACTGTGTCTCTCGGAATCGCTGAATGAAAATGTTATTGAAAATACTTTGATTTCAACTTTGACACGTTTTCCTTCAGTTATTATTATTTGAAAAATGTTAAGAAATATTATAAACTCCAGCTACAGACAGAAGGTAAAAAAAAAAAATTTTTCTTATTTTCTTCTCATTTTCTTTGCCTTTAAAGTCTGTGCATGATTTTATGTAAAGAATTTCAATCTGCATTTCGACCTTTTTCTCATATCGAATGGTAAATCTAGAAAAAATCTTTATTTCAATACAAACAATTAGAGTAAGACAACAACAAAAATAATAACAATAACAACAACAAAATGAAAGAAAAAATGTAAATAACTATGCTGTTGAATATGCAATTTATGTTGGAAAATTTTCTTCGAATAATAAAATCATATTTTCGTAAATAGAAGAAGAAAATATTATTGTAACAATTTTTTTATTGTTGTTGTTGTGATATTTTTATTAAGTTTTCCATTTTTTTTTAAATAGAAAATCAATTGCAGTATAAACGATAGATAAAAAAAATTATTTTATTTTGAAAATATTGGGGCTTCCAATAGGGTCTGTCGAAATTTGACAGTTGATAACGGTCGTTTGGAGTCGTCTTTAAACTGTGTGTGTCCCACCGCTCATGTAGAAAATTAACGCACACAATACGAGTAGTGTGAGAAGCTAAGACGTTTTACAACGGGTCAATTCGACCTCCGGCTACTGTACTTGTCGCATTGCACGTCCTCTAACCTAACCTAACGGTCATATTGTTGACGTTACATCTGTCAAATTAATATACATTTATTAAGTCTGTTTTGCCATATCACTGTGAACCGATATAATATTCCTTAATAAGTGCAAATGTTTCATCAGAATGTCTATTCTGTTCGAGTAAAGAACCACACGTTTTGAAGTCATCTTACTCTGAAATTATTCACAATGTGATGGATAAATTCGTACCAGAGAACAGCAATGAATCATTTTTCCGCTACTCATAAGCACTCATGCAATTTTACTCATAAATTAACATAATTAAAATTCAACTAGTGGGTAGTGTTGGCTTATTAGACAAAAGGCCAGGTCAGACATCAAAACGAAAAATATTTCTTCGGCGACTTCCTCTCAGCAGATTTCTGGCAAAGACTCTGAGAGTAAAAATTGCCATGAAAACCTTCTCAAAAACTGTCGTTCGGAGTAGACCTTAAACTGTAGGAACCGCCACTCATGTATAAAATTAACGCACACAACATAAGTGGTGTGAGAAGCTATGTCAATAATCCTGACTAAAGGGTTGTAATGGCCAATTATGTATGAAATTCAACTACTCTAATTCATTTGTACTCGCTGGAATATTGATTTATAAGTACAGGTTGCAATGAGTATGAGTACAACATTCGAATTATGTTTGATTCATACGCCTATTCATTCTGATTCATAAATTTAGAAAACTATTTATAATACTTATAAGTGATTCGAGTGATTCGAATCATTCATCAAAATTTCCAGTCTTTATTGTTGTTGCATATACAAACAAAGAATAAAGAAAATACAAAGACCACTACTCTGATTCATTCGTACTTAGTACAACGTTGATTTATAAGTATAGGTTGCAATGAGTATGAGTATAACGTTGACATCAAGTTCATAACATTCGAAATATGTTTGATTCATACCACGCCTAATCATTCTGATTCATAATTTTGGAAAAATACCTATAATACTCATTAATGATTCGAGTGATTCGAGTACTTCCAACTTTGAGTATGAGTAATAGTATGAGTATCATATTAAAATAAGTATGAATGCCTATAGGCGTCAGAATTTTTAAGTATGACTCCAATTTACTCATCGTTTTGAATACTCGTTGCTAATCTCTGATTCGTACCCACTGCTTCATTAAACAGTTGACCACCATGCGTATTTCAATGATACACAAGATTAACGGTAGCATCACCGCTGTCTGTCTGAGTGTACTGTATAATCTGTACGATTTCACAAGAATTTGGTCCTTCGCAGACCACACATGCTTATGTTCATACACGATTGGTCATTACAACACTTCAAAATTAAGACTTAGCTTCTCACATCACCTATGTTATGTGCATTAATTTTAGACAAGAGCGGCGGGACGTACCTATCAAACGCAGGATTACTCTTGCCAACACGTGCTACTATGGTCTCAATAGGCAATTGAGCAGCAGAGAGCTCTCTCTCTCGTGCGGCAAAACTAATACTCTACAAGACGCTCATCCTATCCGTGCTTCTTAATGGCGCAGAGGTATGTACGGTATTAAGAACTGATGCAACAGCCTTGAGAGTATTCGAGAGAAAATTCCTACGTAAGATCTTCGTTCCAGTGCGAGTTGGCGATGATTTCCGCAACCAATCTAATAGTGAGCTGTATGAGCTCCTTAACGACATAGACGTTGGGCAGCGTAGTACTGGAAAATTCGCTACAGACGGTTTCGCGTCGCTCAAAAGGAATTGGCCTTTGCTGACCATAACTTGATGAATTTAGCGTTTTGAATTTGTGTTTGAAACTGTTCCGACTCTGGGGCCTTCGGCAACAGATCCTAAATTTCCTTGAAAACTAATCTTTAGGGATGGGGCTCATTGAATGAACAAATGGGTACGTGAACAAACAAAATTATAGAGTGAGGGACGATACCAATCCACTTTATCCTTGCGTCAGCATCAAACTATATTACATTCAGAACGATGTTGACCAAACCTTAACTATCATCGCCGAGGGCGACCTGAACATCAACAAGGGCTGATTTCAGCAGGACTGCGCTATGTGCCACACAGCTTATGCCACTTTTAATATTCAGCACAAGCGATTCAGAGGGCATGGTCATGCCATGCGGATGTGATTTGAACAAGCCACCGAGATCGTGTGATCTGTTAGACTTTTTTAAGTCGCAAGTATAAGCGAATAAGCCACAAACATAGCGGATCTCAAAGCCAACACCACCCTTGTCATTCTTTAAATTCAGCCTGGATTTATACTCCAGAGTTAAATTTTACATTCCGAATGAAGTCTACTCAGGCAAACCGTGACAGTCTTTTAAACGATATTATATGCCACACATAATGGGCTCAATAATTCCTTTAAGCGAATATAAAATTTCGATGACATTTCACTTTCTGTTTCATTTAAATTTAAAAATTGAAAACGCTTGAAGAAAGACCCTTTAGAATAGAAAATAATTTTAATAACAATTACTTAAAAGGCTTTATTTTTAAAGCAAAACAAAGTTTATTTAGGAGATTTTAAAAAGTAAGCCTTTCAACAATTTTGTTACAACAAAGTGAGTTCAGGAGGAGAAAGTTTATTTCACCTTTGATCACAGCTTTTAACACAGAATAATATTCCTTGTCTCTATAAACATTCACACACA
This sequence comes from Sarcophaga peregrina, assembly GCA_014635995.1. Taxonomy (NCBI): domain Eukaryota; kingdom Metazoa; phylum Arthropoda; class Insecta; order Diptera; family Sarcophagidae; genus Sarcophaga; species Sarcophaga peregrina. The sequence continues at coordinate 92,971,839 of CM025790.1, read as the reverse complement.
GAGAAGTAAACAGATGAACTAATGCAACTGGTTGGAGGATCTGCCCTCATTCTATGTTAAGTATCCGAGTAATGGCATAGTACTTGATCCACACCCACGCATTTCCTTCTAAGATGCATTAATACTACATCACAGGTTCCAAAGCAAGTCTATATTGTCGTATCAAAAGGCCGAATATACATCTTGGGTTCGAGATCAGTCTCTTTCCTAAGAAGTGTCCTGTAACCCTTTGGAGGGGCATGTCAATAGATTTGTCTTTATCTATTCTTTTATCTGAGCACACCCTTCCACTCCTGTTAACCTACAGAAGAAATCATTAGCCACCTGAAAGCTCTATTTCTCGGAAGCTCGTACTTTTCTTGAAGGACAAGACCTCACTTTGGCAAACGTTTAGTTCTATTGCGAGATCAGTCTGGAGATCAAAAGTCCAGTAGCAGTTTAGCTATCTTTTATCCTGCTAACAAATTTGAGATTTCCCGCAAAATAAACTAAGGAAAGACAGTATCGTAGACACGGGCCTCTAAAAATTTCGATAGCATCGGCAGAAATTTGGCATAAGTCTATGTCCTTGGTATTTTAAATTGATATTTTCATGAGGCTATGAAGTAAGGGGAAATGACTCGATGTTTGTGCAATAAAGATCTCGGAACAAATTCGTTCTCAAATATAGGTCGACAAAGCTCCACACAAGAATTCAGATTCGCTCGCATTTGAGTGTAATACACAACGTTGGTGGAAAAACTTGAGGGGCCAAAACAAGATAAGAGACAGCTAGTGATGAATGTAGTGCCATCGCAGCTTTTATATGGGCCGGGGCTATGGATAAGAGGACCTATAGACCAGGAATAAAAGCGGCCTACATGAGATCAGCATTCAGGATGATTTCTGCCTTCCGCTCGGTGCCTAGTGATGCAGCATTGTTGATTGCGGGGATGATGCCACTGAAGTTCGAGAGGAGGGCAATAGATAGATGACAGCAAGACTGGTCCAATTCCACCAAGGAAAGATGGATCCACAGACTCATACCGAGAATAGGCGAATGGATCAAAAGAATAAAAATAATAGTCATGATGTAAATGAGGCATGCCCAGAATGCCGTAATCAAATGGAGACGGCGGAGCATGTTTTCTTTACTTGCCCGCCATATGTTCTTCAACGAAATTGCCTGGAGAGGACAACAGGATTCCAGGTAACGCCCGATAATATAATTAACCTGATTTTAACCTCATGTGAGAATTGGAACGCAGTATGTGTTTTCGCAAGGAGGGTATTGACGCAGCAAAGATTAGCTGAGAGATCAAGGTCAGCAGAATTGAAAGTAATACTTGATTGTGGTCCCAGGTGGGGGGGTGGCAAGTGCTGGAATGTCTAGCGAACTCAGTTGGGTTTAGTACGTATGCGTTGAGCAAGCCGAGAATAAGTCTTGCGGCGGATCGTGCACACTGGTAGGACGGGGGCCAAATGGTGGAAAGTGTAGCGAACTCAGTTGGGTTTAGTACGTATGCGTTTAGCAAGCCGAGAATAAGTCTTGCGGCGAATCGTGCACACTGGTAGGACGGGGGCCAAATGGTGGAAAGTGTGGCGAACTTTGTTGAGTTTAGTACGTATGCGTTAGGAAGCCGAGAATAAGTCTTGCGGCGAATCGTGCACACTGGTAGGACGGTGGCCAAAAAGTGGAAAGCGAAATGGTGAAGGCGAACTCAGTTGGGTTTAGTACGTGTGCGTTTAGCAAGCCGAGAATAAGTCTTGCGGCGAATCGTCCACACTGCTAGGACGGTGGCCAAATGTTGGAAAGTATGGCGAACTTTGTTGGGTTTAGTACGTATGCGTTTAGCAAGCCGAGAATAAGTCTTACGGCGAATCGTGCACACTGGTAGGACGGTGGCCAAATGGTGGAAAGCGAAATGGTGAAGGCTAACTCAGTTGGGTTTAGTACGTATGCGTTTAGCAAGCCGAGAATAAATCTTGTGGCGAATCGTGCACACTGGTAGGACGGTGGCCAAATGGTGGAAAGTGTGGCAAACTCAGTTGGGTTTAGTACGTATCCGTTTAGCAAGCCGAGAATAAGTCTTGAGGCGAATCGTGCACATTGGTAGGCCGGGATATCAATGTCTTTCGACGATTTCCAACTTTTAGCTCGTAAAGCTACACAACGTTGGTGATCGCATCTAGCTGAATGGTGACGACGGCATGAAAAAGTGACTAACAAAGATGGGTTTAGTAGGTAGGCTTTCCATAGTGTAGTCGTGCTTAAATGTTTACCCCCGGCGCTTACCAATTTCTTCTGTGAGTTTGATGGCGTTAAGTCAGTACAGGGACTGCGCTTTTCTGTGCCATCAGTACGGATTGCTGTGCGTGCTCAAGTGAGCTTTGGTAAAGCAAAACTGCTACTCCAAGCTACTTACGTAGGCTTACATAGCAAAGGAAGAGTACGTCTTGTAGCGAATCACCTGGACTAGAAAAGTCTTTTGAAGAGTCCCAGCCTTTAACTAGTGCGCGGCGGAAGAAGGCCAAATTTTTAAAAAAAATTTAATTCCAGACTTGTTAATTAAGGTTTCGTTTGAAACCTTGATTGAGCTGTTAAACAGACCACCAACTCAACCCTCAAGGCATGCTGCAAATGCTTTGAAAGTGTTACATTGGAAGTGTAATGTTTTAAGGGAATTAACAACATATCGACAGACAAGTGTGTATGTGCATGCCCTAGCAATCGTTTGAATGTACTTTACAAAGTCGAATACATTGGCAACAATATTTCTAACATATTGAATAGCAACAACTCATTAGTTATCAGCAACAATGGTTGTAACAACATGCCACATGCTGTTACTGTTACTTTTACTATTGCTGCAGCAATCATAGACAGAAAGAACGAAAGGCACAAAAGTCCTTAGCCCTGGCTGGCACTACCAATTGTTTGCAACTATTTCGCATGCAATTGATTTGCCAATACCAAGAGTATCTTAAAAGTTTAAGTCCGTTATTGATGACTTCATGCTGGGGGAAATTGTGTTTCTCTTCTTCCTTTTAATTTTCTCGGTATGGAAAACAGGAAAGTTTTTTTTAACAGGAAACGTTCATCTGTTGATGACTTCCTTTTGTGATTTTTTTGAACAATGAATTGCTTGCCAGCAAATGTCGGTTGCAGGCCTTCATGACAATATTGCAGACAATATTAATCGTTATTAAAATATAACTGTTGCTACAGTTGCTGCCCGACATTCATTATCTTCACCCCGTTACGGGTGTTTTAATAAAATTTCGAAAATTATTTGAAATTCTATTGTCTGTGTCAAGATTAGATTGCAGGGAATTGGTATTTCTAATGCCATTATTGCAGGTGATTGGCTGGCTTGGCTTTGTCAGTCTTTATCTTGTGCATTAAATTCCATTAATTATACCTAACCCCATCCCCCAGTCCCAGTTATGTAGTCCTACTCTCTCAGGGGCATTATATTAAGAACAACTGTGTGTTCAAACAAAAGGCTCCTCAACAGCAACATTGCCTGGCTGTCACAAAGCCACTAGCAATAACAGCATTAATGTTAATGTCAACTCCACAGCAACAAGAGGCAACATCAACGACATCAACGACATACGCTCGTGTAAGCAACAGCATTGACATCTTTATCAGCATCATTATGTCTTCAGAAGCTTAAGATGTCAGGGTTCTCTACTCTCTTTTCGTTTTTTGCACGTTTCATTCACTCTGTGCACTACTGAACTGAATTGCATCAGTTTTTTTTTTTTGTTTTTACAATTTTCTGGCCGAGAAATAACAAAAAATACACTTCTTGGTGATTGTTGTATTACAGGGTTTTCCAAAAAGTTGTATTAATTCATTTAAATATGGTCATCCAACTTGTCTTCCATTGGAATTAGAGTCGTTGCGATACCTAGTTAGGTAGGTAGGTAGGTAAAGGTGTCTGCCCATCCATGAAAACTTTGGATGGACTCACCTAGGCCGCGTTGGGCCCATTGTGCTTCCACAGTTATCCGCGATTCCCTAGTCTCGAAACCACTCGGAGTTCCTGATGAAGTGATTTAGGCAGTAAATGTCAATCCTTGACACTTCCTCCAGAAAATCAATGTAGTAGGTACCCAAGTACTACCTTCTTCATTGGCAAAGAGCCGGGAATGTACCCAGCACGTGAGAGACAGTCTCATCTTCTTCCTCATCTCTGTAGCTTCTGCAGAAGTCGTTAGAAAGGTGTCCAAGACCAATGCGGCTCGCTCGCAACGACAACTACACTGAGCGCGCCTCATCGTGCGCCCATCATCCAGCCTTGTACAGATTTTACGACCCGTTCTACTCGTGTTCGAGGCCTCCCACCTATCGAAGACGGAATCGACGATCGCATTATCAATTTTCGAGCTTGCATGTCCTCATAGAGATGCCCAGATTCAAAAATTCATCGGAGAGTTTGATAGCCGTGCATCGCCTGGCAGGTTCATCAGATTTGCAGTTACCCGGAATACCACTGTGTCCTGGTACCCATACAATATGGACAACCGTACACCCTCCAAGACCGTGTACGGCTGTCATCATTCTAGAACTTAGAACCTTGATAGCTGTCTGACTATCAGAAAGTATGATGACGTTCCGGTTGGAGATCCTTTCGCTCCCAATAATTCTCGCTGCAGCCTGTATTGCCACCACCTCCGGCTGAAAGAAACGGCAGTGGTCTGGCAGTTTTATAGGCTGGGCTATTCCAACCGATTCCGAAAAAAATCCACTGCCAACCGTCGGTGTAGATTTCTGTGGAGTCGCTTACCGGGTAGGTCACGCCACCCTTCCAGACTCCTTCGTCCGGAACTGATGTTTTGAATCTTCTCGTAAAGACGTCTGGCGGTGTCATGTAGGAGGCTAAGTTAAAAGGGAGGAGTTCCAACCACGGTATCTTACCTATCGTCATAAACCCAAGTAAACAAATCAGTTTCTGAATTAGTTTGTGAAAAGAGGTTCGATTTGAATGCGTGAAAAAGCCATTGCTGTTTGAGGAGGACAATAATATGACATCATATCTCCCATGGTAGTGTAAATATTTGAAAATCAAAAGTTCTTAATGTTCTGGGCATAAAAAGCCAATGCACAGTACGCTGGAACTATCATTATTTAATAGAAGAAAAATTCTCTCTATGGGATCTCCCTACTACTTTTAGGACTAATAGCCGTGCGAAAATGGAATAAAATTCTTATGTATGGTCGAAGTCTGAAGGGCTATTTTTTGGCTTCTCGACCGTGTACAGAAAAGAGCGAAGGTGCTTTCTTATTGCTTCATCCGAACACTGTAGTAATTTGGGTTGCACTACTTACAAAATTTGTACTTTAGCCACTAACCTTATGGGCAGTTCTCTTCCCGCCAGAGTCTTTTTAAATCTCAGAACCACAACCACTTACTCTCTCTTGCTTTCCATTTAAAAGTTATTTTCTTAATTTCAAATCAAAGGGACTGTCTCCTGATTGTAGTTTAAATAGTAGACTCTCCTAAATACACAAATTGTTCGACAAGCTGATTTTAATCGAGTTTTAAATAAAAAATGGCGGTTGAGACCAACTCTGATTCATGGAATTTACATGGCAATGGTCAGAACCATTTTGAGCTAAGCCTGGTAAGGTAGAAATCCCTTTGAAACGCAATGCCAAATACAAATTTACATCATTTGCATTGGAGATAGAACCGAATTGGCGTTTCTTTCCTTCTGCAGTAGGTTAGATTAGGATAGACGACGTGCACTTGTCAACTGTGATCTGTACGGTACCCGGAGGTCGAATTGACCCATTGTACAGCGTCTTACCTTCTCACACCATTAGTGTTGTGTGTGTTAATTTTATACATGAGCGGCGAGAACTGCACTTTAGAGTCGACTCCGAACGACAGAGTTCTTGAGCAACTTTTCGTGGCAATTTTATTTTTGCCAGAAATCTGCTGAGGAAAGTCGCCGAAGAAATATTTTCATATTTTGGTTTTGATGTCTGACCTGGGATTCGAACTCGGGCCTTTCGTCTAGTAAGCCTACCTACTAGACCACGGCGACATCTGTGATCTTAGTAGCTTTGGAACGCATTTCACATTGTTCACTAAAGGACCTTAACGGAATTGGAAATTTTTGGGAACAATGATTACATGATACAAAAACTCAGCTAACTCTGACAGACAGACAACAATTTGCCTTTTAGCCGGATATCCCATGTCAGTGTAACAGTAGCTATGAGTTATAACAATAGCAAAAAGTAAGGTGTCGCACACCGTGCTGAGTATCAGACTGGCTGAGGGTCGTCCACAAAAAAGAAACAGTCGATAACAAAGCCCCTTGAAAACCACCAAAGATAGGTAGAACTGGATGGACCAGCTTCATTCAGCTTAGCGGTATTGCACCACAGGGACGAAATCGATTCCACAGGGACTAAGATTCCACATTCCAGGCCAATTGTAGACTTTCTAATGGTGAAGGTATAGCACTAGCCATTTTATAGTCACCAACAGCAACTTGTTTCCTTACCGTTCACATCTTCCCTCTCTCTTTCCACAATGCACTGCATAAGTAGGGGTCATCCCCTGAGTGCTGGTTTTATAAAAAAAAAACCTGGAGCTATAGATGGCCCACTGCGCAAAGAACTTAGTGCAGCAGATTACAAATGGTACCTAAAGTCCCAGGAAAGAGCTTAGCCTTAAACAAAGCCATGGAAAAGATCGAAGAGGTTAAAGTCCAAGTAGGGAACAATTTCGCGCTTAACAAAAGGCAATCAAGAGAGAAGATAAGAGCAAAGAAATCTTATGGTTTCTCAGCTTGACATGTTCCTCACTTCTAATTAATTTCACAACCCAGCATGGATTTCGCAAATTAGATGACTCCAGGTGTTTCCGAAGGCACTTTGCGCGCTGAATGCGAATCTGAGGTCAAAAAGTGTCCATTACGTCAGGTTTTCGAGGAAACGGGGCTTGACACATCTAAAAGTAGCGTTTCTAGGCAATTTGGAAAAATTGTAGAGCTAAACACTGACGTGCTAGAACCATTGCTGTTGTCAGAAATAGATAATAGTGGAGACAATTGGAAGTCTCCTCAACCTTCATTACGCAGTCCGGACGCGGATGTGAGCATGAAGACGGCCAAAGGGCCAAAAGGACTCCACTCCGAAGTAATACCACCGTAGTTCCGGAGTGGGCACAACAGTCCACGGTACGAGGGGGGAATTAGTGGGTGAGGGCCCCACACACGGAGGACGTGACGACTTCTCATGGTGCGGTTAGGTACATTTGCCTCTCCTCGGCATAAAAAAAAAAAATTGTCAGAAATAGACAATTGATACTTGCTCTTTACAATAGGCCAGCCTAAAGCCAAATTGATTACATGAAACCTTAAAGTAGGGCGAGGGTTTATGTCAAGGGGTACAAGAAAAAAAAGAAACACATTACGGAGGTCCTTAAAAATTAATCCGATTTACTTGAAAATTGTTGCTTAAAAGTTGCTTAAAAGTTGATTACAGATCTTTATTCAGATTTTAAAAATTCAAAATGGTGGATCCAATAATGGCGGTAAAAATTTTCAAGTAAATACGATTAATTTTTAAAATATCTCGACCGCCGTATTGGATCCGCCTAGAGTCGTGTTTAGCGCGCAAAATGAAATGCCTTCGGAAACACCTGGAGCCATTTTATTTGCCCAAAAACCAGTCCAAATTTGCAGGGCTGTGTGGACCTCCTTATGCGTTACCCTGTGTTCACAAGCAAGCTAAACATGAGTTCATTTTGTTGCCTGGCATTGCATGTGCATTGAGCTTGTGATTGTTCTCCAACTAATAGGATTTTAAATAATGACATCCTTAAGTCACAAGCTTGCACTAAATATATACACTTTCACCTTTTGGGTTCCTTTAGTCTTTTGTCTCTACTTCATCTTGTTCGTCTTTGTCGAACAACAACAACAACAACAACAATCAGGACTTGATGCATGCATCTACAACTACTGGCACATCTCAATATAAGATTTCTTTAGTGTTGCTGGCTGCTGGCTGCTGCTTCTGTTGTTTTAAATGCAGTTTATGGTGAGGCAGGGCGATAAGTCTCTATTTCCATACGTAAAAACTTTATTATAACAATGTAACAACAACAATACTCTTCCAACTTTCAACATTTTGTGGCAATATAAGAATGTACAACTAGTTATAGAGCATAATGCTACTACCACCTATCCTATCACAGTCTCAGCATCAGTATTGCTGCCAGCCAACGTGTGTTTTTGAGTTGCTGAACAAAAGTTTGTTTTCGACTTGGAGTTGTTGCCTGTTTGGAGGAGAAGTTTTTTAGTTTTCTTCCTTTTTTACTTCCTCTTCTTTTAGTATTTGTTCGTGTATCATTTAATTTCATGCCATTGTTGTTGCCCATAGTGATGTGATGCCTTTAGTTGGTTGATGGTTGCTGCTGATGATGATGCTGCAGCATTTGTGCGTAATGGTTGTATTTCAATGCAATATTATCATGTCATGTTAAAGCGTTTATCATTATTTATGTTCGCCTTCTTCTTATCGTCACCTTATCAATGTTGTCAATGTTAAAAATTATTAAATCGGCGTTTATACTAGCAATTTAGCATCTGATTTTAAGAGAATATATGTTTTCCAAGCTACCGGCTAATCGACTTCTGCCAGGAATGCAGATCAGAGAATCGTTTTTCCGCTACTCATAAGTACTTATGCAATTTTGAGTATGAGTGAATCAACAGAAAATCAATTGCAGTATAAACGATAGATATTTTAAATAAAAAAAAATTATTTTATTTTGACAAGAAAAAATAAAATATTGGGCCTTCCAATAGGGTCTGTCGAAATTTGACAGTTGACAACGCTCGTTCGGAGTCGTCTTTAAACTGTAGGACTGTATAAATGAGCGGTGTCATTTATAAATTTAATGCACACAACACGAGTGGTGTGAGAAGCTAAGATGTTTTACAATGGGACAATTCGACCTTCGGCTACTGTACTTGTCACAGTTGACAAGTGTACGCCCACTAACCTAACCTAACGGTCATATTGTTGACGATACATCTGTCAAATTAATATGCATTTATTAAGTCTGTTTTGCCATATCACTGTGGACGGATATAATATTCATCAATAAGTGTAAATGTTTCATCAAAATGGCTGTTCTGTTCGGGTAAAAGACCACACGTTTCGTATTCATCCTACCACTGGAATTATTCACAATGTGATGGATAAATTCGTACCATAGATCAGCAATGAATCGTTTTTCCGCTACTCATAAGCACTCATGAAATTTTGAGTATGAGTGAATCAATAGAATTGAAATTCAACTACTCTGATTCATTTGTACTCGCTGGAATATTGATTTATAAGTACAGGTTGCAATGAGTATGAGTATTTATAAGTATAGGTTACAATGAGTATGAGTACAACTTTCGAAATATGTATGTTTGATTCATACGCCTACTCATTCTGATTCATAAATTTAGAAAACTATTTATAATACTTATAAGTGATTCGAATCATTCATCAAAATTTACAGTCTTTGTTGTTGTTGCATATGCAAACAAAGAATAAAGAAAAGACAAAGACCACTACTCTGATTCATTCGTACTTAGTACAACGTTGATTTATAAGTATAGGTTGCAATGAGTATGAGTATAACGTTGACATCAAACTCACAACATTCAAAATATGTTTGATTCATACGCCTACTTATTCTGATTCATAAATTTAAAAAACTACTTATAATACTTATAAGTGATTCGAGTGATTCGAATCATTCATCAAAATTTTTAGTCTTTGTCGTTGTTGCATATACAAACAAAGAAGAAAGAAAGGACAACAAGCAAAGCATATACACAACTTTCTTGTGAGTATTGCAGTATTCGTACGCGAATCATACTTATTTTATGCTTCGTATAAATGTTAAGTAGAGACGAGTCGAAATCAACAACATCATGCGCATTGTTAAGTATGAGTACGTTCAGTATTTCAAACTTTGAATATGAGTAGTATGAGTATCATATTATCGCCGTGGTCTAGTAGGTAGTGTGTTGGCCTATTAGACGTAAAAGCCAGAATTCGAGTCCCAGACCAGACATCAAAACAAAATACAATAAGGATTTTTTCGGCGATTTCCTTAGCAGATTTCTGGCAAAAACTCTGAGAGTAAATAAAATTGCCATGAAAAGTTTCTCAGAAAATCTGTCGTTCGTAGTCGACTTTAAACTGTAGGTCCCGCTACTCATGTATAAAATTAACGCACACAACATAAGTGGTGTGAGAAACTAGGTCAATAATCCTGACTGATGGGTTCTAATGAGCAATTATGTATGTATGTTTGTATCAGAAATTATAAGTATGACTCGAATCTTAACAACGTTTTGAATACTCCGCTGAGAAAAAAGAGAGACTGTTATCCACTTTCTTTATCAGTGCCCGTCTCTAGCTAGGTGTAGATATAGGTTATTTGGCTCCCCATTTCTTGTCAGGTTGCCGCAGCTGTCATCTATTGATATCAAGGATATACCTTTCTGGCTGGTTTCCCAGTGCGAGGTAGTCGTACTTTTGTTGTGCAGCTTTTGCGCTGACCAACTTCTTCCTTTTCCCTAATTTTGGAAGACCTTGGTTAGTGCAGGGACTGCGTTCACCCGCTGCATCATAGTGGGCAGCTATGCGTGCTCAAATGAGCTTTGTGTGTGAAATCATTTGAATTAACTGACTATCAGCACCAAAACTTTTTAAAAAAATTTTAATTAATTAATTTCCCATTATTCTAACTTAAGTGTCATTAACAATTCTTTTAATTTAATTACAGATGAAATTATATGAATTGATCAAGTTTACGAGTCAACATTTTGAAAAAGAATTTCAAAAAGGACTAGATTTAAGCACCTATGCGGTCGTTTACAGACATCTTTAAAATTCTGGTAAGACATCTTTAAAATTCTTTAAAATTGCTTCCAAAATCTAAAGAGGGCGTGGCATAAGGGGCTTGAATTTAGTATCCTACCAAAAAACCAGACCCCTAATCAAACCCATGCTATGCAACCAAAAACATTTGTAAGAAAACCACTTCCGACACAGTTCTGTTCGCCTGATATCGGAGGAAAAATTTCGGTAATAACATTTCAAAGTCAGATGTCATTTCTTATACCGCATAGATGTATTTTACGTACGTAAATAAATATGATCTCTTCTGGTAAGACATCAGTTCTTTAAAATTGCATTAAAAATCCAAAAAGGGCGTGGCATAAGGGGATGTGAATTAAGTATCACAAAAAAGCCAATGTTATAATGTCAAAAGAACTTGTCAAATGTTCCCTTATTTTATTTCAAGGGTAAACCCTACTCATGCAGTGCATTGTACAGGTTTTAGGAAAGGTGGAAAGGGGGAAGATGCGAACAGTAAGGGAACGAGTTGCTGCTGGTGACTATAATATACCTTCACCATTAGACAGTCTACAGCAATCGTCCCCAAGAAGCCCGCAGTTTCTCACACCATTTATGTTGTGTGTGTTAATTTTATACAGAAGTGGCGGGACCTACAGTTTAAAGTCGACTCCGAACGACAGATTTTTGAGAAACAAAAAGAGAAAGAGAAGAAATCGCCAAAAAAATACTTTTTTTTTTGTATTTTTTTATTTTTTTGATATCTGCCCTGGGGACTCGAAACCTGGCTTTACCTTTAATAAACCAGCACACTACCTACAAGACCACGGCGACCCCTATAAATCAAATGTATATTTGATTTTTAAAACAAAATTATTATACAGTGAAATAGCTTGTTACGGTTTACTACTAATGAAAATAATTTAAAAGAAAGAAAAACATTTTATTTGATTACTAGCTGACCCGGTGAACTTCGTCTTCCATCCCAAAAAATTGATTTTTTATTGCCCAAAACAGGCCACATTATATATTTATTGTTATACGCTGCATTAGGCGCTGATGAAGTTGTAGTTGTTGTAATCGCTCCAAAAACAAAAACTAACAGACATACATGTTATATGTGTACATATAACTGAAAGGGGGAGGTTGTCATGCCCACTTTTTTGTTGAGTTTGTCGATATCAACTCTACGAACTTACTCACCAAATTCTATTCGTCTACGATTACTATGTCCCTAAATATTCAATTTTTAAGGTTTGCCACGCCTACTTTTTTAAGTTTTCGAACAAAAAAAGATTGGTTAAAATCGGTTCAGTAGTTTAAGAGTTATAGGTATCACTTGAAGGGAGAGCCTTGTCATATCGGGACCATATTGGTGGGATTGTCGATATCGACTCTACGAATTTACCCACCAAATTTTATTCATCTACGAATACTATGTCCCTAAATATTCAATTTTTAAGGTTTGCACACGCCTACTTTTTGCTACATCGAATTTTTTTAGACTATCTAAACTTGATAAGCTTTCACACAAAAAAAGAATGGTTGAAATCGGTTCAGTAGTTTAAGAGTTATAGGTGCCACTTAAAGGGAGAGTCTTGTCATATTGTGGCCATATTGATGGGATTGTCGATATCAACTCTACGAACTTACCCACCAAATTTTATTCTTATACGATCAATATGTACCTAAATATTCAATTTTAGTGATTTGCCACGCCCTCTTAATATTTAGGAGTATGAAAAATAGATGTTGTCCGATACTCACACCTACCTAAAATTTCACGAAAATCGCTCGATTGATTTCAGAGGAGATTTGGTTTTACTGACGATTTTTTTAAGTTTTCAATGAACCACTTTGATGGTCATCTTCTGGCCTATCCACCAACTCACAATTTTCTCCTATGAAAATCAATTCAGTTTCCAAATTTTCATAAATTACCAGGCGACAAAAAATTTCAGGAGGCGGCCACTATTAAAATTAAAAATAAATTTGAAATATTGCAATCACCCTGTTCTATAATGTAAATCAACAATAAGAATAGAAACGAGCAAAGAAAAACAACAAAAGAAATCTAACCTCACTTTTTGCCAAATGGCCACACCCTTGCGCATATTGAAAGCTCAAAAAGGAAAGTGAGAGAATTTTTAAGCAATCTACGCCACAGAAGACGTACAGAATGGAAACGGAATTTTGACGTTTACATAATTTTGGTGAAAGGGACAGCAAATATTACCAAAAAGTATTTCTGTCCCTGTCTGATTATTTATGTTTTGTTTATTTATGTTAGTTAATTTTTAGGGTGGGTTTTTATTTTCTAATTTGGTAGAAATTTATGATATTTTTGTAAAATAATAGACTATTTGTGAAAGGAAATGAACTGTTGTATTGAGGAAACGTAATACGGAACTAATGTATTTGGTGACACATTTCAGCGATTGTCACAAACTTAGTATTTAACCAATTGAGAGGTATATTCACAAACTCCTGAATCAAAAAGTTATGAGCATATATTTAGTTATATTTTTATTTCTACTTATCTTTTACACACGGAACTTGTTTCATTGTTAAGAGAAGATGCTAAGAGTTCGATTAATAATAAAAAAATGACCGAATTTTAACTTTTTCATTCAAGAAATTAATAAATACTAGTAATATACACAAAGTTCAGCAAGAAAAAAATTTTATGAGTAATAGGACTTTATTGATCTTGATTTATTTAGTTTCTTACATACCGTTTGCGCAAGAAACTATATTCATTACGACCAAAAACTGCATACATTTCGATTAATAATTAAATATTTAAGAATCTTTAAACTTTTCATTGAAGAAATTAAAAAATATTCAAAATTTTCCCTTTTTTAACTCAAAATCAATGTTTGTTTACATTTAATTTTTCAACTTTATCCACCAGTTTTCACTCTGTATATCTGTTGCTTCTAACACATTTGCTTTGCAAAACGTATAATACATTTTTTGTCTCCCTCTAAAAAATTATGTAAAATTATGCTAAGTGAGGTTGTCAAACGTCAAAGTTTTCCCTTCTGTGCATGTTCTGTGATCTACGCATGGTATTGGGACACAAAAACATAATTACCAAGTGTTTATAAAAGGAAAAGAAAAAAGTGAAAATATTTTGGTTGAAAAAAGGACTCGATCCATTAAAAGTAAAAAGACCGAGAGGTGACCTTTGATTTGGTAAGTGGTTTGTTTAGAAAACTTTTAAAAATTTCGTAGAACCACAAAGTTTTCAGAAGATTAGAATGAAAGTAGGCGATGCACTATATATGACAGAGTCAGCTGAGGAAGAAACTCCTAGCTGGGGTTCGTGATGTAGACGATAAAGTGTTTGAACTCAAACGAAAATTAAACTCGATAAAGAAGATCCTCTCGGCGATACCTTTCAAACTGGTGGTGTCCCGGGCTCCGAAAATGGTGGTGGTTTTACGTAAATCTACAGTTACACTGATCCATGAATGTGTGGGACTCAATCAGTATAGCTTAGAATATCGCACAGTAAGCAATAGTCGGAGAGGAGCAGTATAGTGCAAGGTATTTAGAAGAAAATTTCATAAAGAATACAATTTTTAAGTTAAAAACCTTTTTTCTCTTTAATTTAACTGTAAAGCTTGTGTATCAAAATTACTACAAGAGTGTCTGCATCAGTCTCTAAGATGTCATCAACATCATCATCATGAATCTTAACAAAATCCACATTAAATGTAGGCGACAGCAGCAGATCAGAAACTAAATTCCCTTAAAACTATTGCGATGGTGACAGGAAAGAATGAGGATGTAGTTGATGGCTTTAGCAAAGCGGCCATACGATGTAAGTTATTATCTCTGATTTTTTTTATACTATTCACGCCTAAATTCCCAGGTTGCTAGTGTAGCTGGGAAACTTCCTAGTATAGCTGAGAAGCTTCCTATAGCTGGGCAGGTCCCTAGGAAACTTCCTAGCTGTCTAACATAGCTGTGAAGCTTTCTAGTATAGCTGAGAAGTTTCCTGTAGCTAGGCAGCTTCCTAGCTGTCTAGTATAGCTGGGAAGCTTCCTACCTGACTAGTATGGGCGTGACAAATATAATAATATTTAGCCCTAGAATGAAAGAGAGCGTTTCTACCTTCTATTTGATACCAAATTTATAAAAATTGGTCCAGTACATACAAAGTTATAAGAAGTTAAAGAAAATACTTTCACATCCAACCAACAACAACAAATTTTTGCTAAAATTTCATTTCAAAAATTTTGTATTCTACCAGGCGAACAGAATCGTTTAGCAAGGGGTAGTTTGGCAAAGTATTTTCTTTAACTTCTTATAACTTTTTAACGAAGGCACCAATTTTTATAAAATTGGTATCAAATGAAAGCTACAAACGTGAACTTTTACACCTTTAGATATTTAAGCAAATTAAATGTAAACTCTTATAACTTTGCTTGTTTAGCGTAAATTTTCATAAATATGGTAGCAAACGAAAGCTAAGAACCTAAACTTACATTTTGTTCTAACACCCAGTAGTTCCAAGCCCATTGAATCGTGTTTAGATAGATTAAATGTATTAGCATATAACTTTGTACGTTTCGAAGAAAAAGGAGAAGATAGCAAGGAGTGGGAGTGGCAAGTAATATAAGTAAATGAAAGTCTGGGGCCTTAGCTTTTATTTGCTACCAAATTTATTACAATTGATGCTGTATAAGCAAAGTTTTAAGCATTTAAATTTAATTTTCTTAAATATTTATAAGTGGGCGTGGCAAATATAATAATATTTAGCCCTAGAAAGAAAGAACACCTTTCTACCTTTTATTTGATACCAAACTTATAAAAATTGGTCCACTACATACAAAGTTATAAGAAGTTAAAGAAACTACTTTGCACATCCAACAACAACAAATTTTTGCTAAAATTTCATTTCAAAAATTTTGTATTCTACCAGGCGAACAGAATCGTTTAGCAAGGGGTAGTTTGGCAAAGTATTTTCTTTAACTTCTTATAACTTTTTAACGAAGGCACCAATTTTTATAAAATTGATATCAAATGGAAGCTACAAGCATGAACTTTTATTCTAACTATAAATATTATAAATTTTGCCACGCCCACCTTAAGATATTTAAGCAAATTAAATGTAAACTGATATAACATTGCCTGTTTAGCATTAATTTTCATAAATATAGTAGCAAATGAAATAACACCTTTCTACCTTTTCTTTGATACCAAATTTATAAAAATTGGTCCACTACATACAGAGTTCTAACAAGTTAAAGAGCATACTTTACACATACAACAACAAAAAATTTTTGCGAAAATTTCATTTGAAAAATTTTGTGTTCTACCAGGCCATCAGAATCGTGTAGCAAGGGGTTGTTTGGCAAAGTATTTTCTTTAACGTCTTATAACTTTTTAACGAAGGCAGCAATTTTTATAAAATTGGTATCAAATGAAAGCTACAGACATTAAATTTTATTCTAACTATAAATATTATAAATTTTGCCACGCCCACATTAAGATATTTAAGGAAATAGTATTAAAATAGTGTTTAATTTATTTGTTTTTTTTTTTTTCTTTTTTTAAAGGAACATCTTCGTCCTGCTGCTGTTTGTAAATTATAGAACCTGGCTGCTAAGGACACATCATTTTGACGTACGCGGTGCATATGAAAAAATCTAAAGTCTGCAGTTGGTCTAGTGGTCGCAGTGAAGATATGTGAAATTATTTGTGTGCAAACATAAGAACTTTATACTAACCAGCTAAGCAGCTATACCAGCCAGCTTACCAGCTAACCAGCTATATCAGCCAGCTTACCAGCTAACCAGCTATATCAGCCAGCTACCCAGCTTCTTAGCTATACTAACCAGCTACCCACCTTCTCAGCTATACCAGCCGGCTACCCATGTTCTCAGATATAGTAACCAACTACCCAGCTTCTCAGATATACCATCCAATTACCCAGCTTCTCAGCTATACTAATCAGCTACCCAGCTTCACAGCTATACTAATCAGCTACCCACTTTCTCAACTATGCTAACCAGCTACCCAGCATCTCAGCTATATTAACCAGCTACCCAGCTTCTTAGCTATACTAGCCAACTACCCAGCTTCTCAGCTATACTAACCAGCTACCCAGCTTCTCAGCTATACCAACCAACTACCCTTTCTCCGTATTTTGATTAATATTTTAAGGATATTGTATTGTATAAATAATTTAAATTTAAAAATTCTATTGCATTTAATTCTTCATTAAGTAATAATTAAATTAAAAGCTTTAAATCGTATTTACAAACAAAACAAAATAAAAATATTATTCACTATACAATAAACACAATAATTATTAAAAAAAACAAGATTTTGGAAATATTATTGGAAAAAAATAATGGCTACAGGTAGGTATCCCTGTCTGGTATCTGGTAACGAAGTTATGTATAATCTCTAAAACCCTAACAAAGGCTAAATAACTCACCAAGGCCATTAAAGAAACCATCCGGCCACCCTATTAACGATTGTCGTTGTCTAAATGGCTTAATTCTAGGCATAAATGATCCTTCATGTGAATTTTATTGATATTACCAGGTTAGAATATCCAAAATTACTTAAAACACGCCTTTTTGAGGCATAATAGTTCATATTATGGGAAAAGAAGACGATAAACTAACAAAAGAACGTTAAAATCAATGAATAAGGGCAGAAATCATGTTTATAATGCCATAATAAGACGAATAAATCAAAATAACAGGTTATTTAGGGTGTATTCAGTGCTTTTGGGTCCAATAATCGATATTAATTAGTTTACAGACCACACAGAGTGAAAAATAATCGTATTTTAGACATAAACCGACTGTTACCCAGGACAGTCACCGGGAGTAGTAACAACTAAAAAAATAATCAAAAACCACCCACCCACACCCACCACCAATGGGGAAAAACATGAATTATGAAGAGAACAAGAATGGGAAGATCGAGGACACATACACACACGTAAGTAATAGGGACAACAACACAACGAATCAACCACTTTTTCCAACGACGGGAGAGGAGAGGGGGGACGGACAACAAACACATAGCTACACAGGATTCCGAACACAACAAAGCTTTTCGGACGACGGAGGAGAGGTGGAGGAGGAAGGCAGCACACAGCGAACACACGAGAATAATGACGAGATCAAGGGGTGGGGGCGGGCGTGGTGGGGGTGGGCTTGTTTAAAGGCTTCTATTTTAACAACACTTTCTTATATATTTACACAAACACAACAACAAACGCGATGGAGGAGGCAGAAAGAACCGGTCACAAACAACGCAGGAGAAGCAATCAACAACCTAAGAGAAGAAACATAACGTCTAGCATCAGCTGACTATAACACCACAAATTTCTCGTTAGATTCTCCTTCTAAAAATTTCTACTTATACAAACTAAATTCGTAAAAAGCATGTGTGAATTATTATTCCATACATTTATTTTCTTTGATCGAACAAACGAAATATATGAAGGGTTGCCATAAATTAACGAATATACGAAATATATGGAGGGTTGCCATAAATGAAGGAACAAACGAAATATTTCAAGTGTTGCCACACATGAAAAAAAGAAAAATCGCTAAAATAGCAGAATATATGTGCAAATTTAAAATTCGTTTTTTTTTTAATTTTTAAATTAAATTATATTTTTATTAATTAGTTTACAATAATTAATTAAATAATTATTAATTTTACATTTTTTTTTTAATGAATTGATATAAAAAAATTTATTTTCGTGGCCTGAAGGCGATTCGCTGCTAGTGCCAGTAACAAATTGTATCGTTATTTTAGGTTAGGTTAGAGGACGTGTACTTGTCGGTTAAGACAAGTACAGTACCCGGAGGTCGAAATTGACCCATTGTACAATGTCCTTAGAGAAGGAAGGAAATAGAGGATATAGGATGAAAGAAGAGAATGTATCGTTATTTTAATCGGTTGGGAAAAGAGTATGTATACCAACCAATGAGGGTTAAAAAAAAAAATTTCAATCCTGTTGAAGGATTTTACTAATATTTAAGAGCATTTTAAGCTGAAGTTCTTTTCAATTGAAATTCTAATGCAATCGACGACGAGCTCAATTAAATTATCGATAACCTCCTTGTGTTGCATTGATCGAAAGTTAAAGGAAAATATTTTTTAATTTATTTTTTTTACATACTTAATTGGCCATTATTATTACAAAACCCTTCAAAGTCAGGATTACGGGGTCTAAGCTTCTTACATTACACACCTTACACCACACACTCGTGTTGTGTGCGCGTTAATTTTATATGTGAGTGACGTGGCGCAATCTATAGTTTATCGTCGACTCTGACAAAGACAGGTTTAGGTTTATTTTTACTCTCAGAGTTTTTGCCAGACATTCTGCTGAGAGAGGGTGAAGAAATAGACGAAGAAATATTTTTGTTTTCAAATTTCATTTTGATGCCTGACCTGGGATACGAACCCGGGGCCTTTCGTGTAATAAGCCACACACACACTACCTACTAGAATACGGCGACTTCAATTTATCTTTAGTATGCATTATTGCAGTTACTGTGATCTAGTAGGTAGTGTGTGTGGCTTATTACCCCAGAGTCCAGGGTTCAAATCCCGGCTCAGGCGACTTGTTATTTATTTTTTTAATTTATTTTTTTAATTTAATTTTTTTTTTAAAAATTTATTTAAAAAGTATTCTAAAGATTATTAAATACAATTAAATATTATCAGTTCTGGTTTTTCAAGTGTGTGGGGGCATTGTCGTGTGTCATGGGAAACAACAGCAATCAACTTCATCTCATCAATCTTAACCAAGTCCATCCACATTACATGTAGGCGTGACAACAGCAGATCAGAAAATAAATTCCCTCAAAGCATTGCGATGTTGACAAGAAAGAATGAGGATGTAGAGTAGATGATGGTTTTAGCAAAGCGGTTTTTATGATACTAAATTCACGCCAGCTTCCTAGCTAGGCTAGGTTGGCTAGTTTAGTATAGCTGGAGACGGATACCTAGGCAGAAATGTTTGAGTAATCCGAGAAATCTTGTGCTTAAAGTAAAGAAAATATTAGTTTTTGTCAAATAAAAAAGGTTTGCAGGGTTCTAGAAATATAAAAAAAAATATTTTTGACATCTCATTACCGGCTATGTCATTAGCCCGGTGGTGCATTTAATTTTTTTTTTATTTTGTCGCACCGTGTTATTATAAGAAATAATTAAAAATGGGAATAAAAATTAAATTTAAAAACTAAAAAAAAATTGTCATAAAATAAGTAATTAATTAAAATCATTTTGTCCACATTTTAAATAAATACACTCAGCCACAAAAGTATTCATACAATTAACAAAATTTCACAAATTTCTTAACCAATGCAAAAGATCGTCGTAAAATCAATTTTACTCTTCATATTGTTTTATACATATGAATATAATGTTACCTTGTGCATACACAGGCCCACAAAAGTATACATACGATTAATAATTTCACGAATTTCTGAAGCACTTTTGCATTAAAAAATTAAAAAAAAATTAAAAATCGAGGAAAGTTCTCAAACAATTATAAAGATTTTCAACGACAACGGATTGTTTAAAAAATTTCTGCAAATTTGTTAACCGTATGTATACTTTTGTGGCTGAGTGTATATTGTATTTGTATGTATTATTGTTTTATTTGTTAATATTTGTATTTTTATGAACATCTATAATCGAATTGTATCAAAAACTAAGCTTCATCGGCTATAACTCCGATTCCAAAGTCCACCCAACCTTGACCCAATAGCTATCCAGTCCACTAGATCAGAAAACCTTACCTTTTTAAATTTTATCAAATTTTTCCCAATTTTAATAGAACATTTAGTTTGCTTGTATAAAAAGTTTAGCTTCGTCGGCTATATCTTCGATCCCAAAGTTCTCCCGACAGTAACGATAGCTGTTTTGAAATCCTTGATCCAATAGCTATCCAGCTTTCTTGGTCAGAAAACCCTACCTTTTAAAATTTTTTCTTATCTTTCCCAATTTTAATAGAACATTTTGTTTGCTTGTATAAAAATGTTAGCTTCGTCAGCTATATTTCCGATCCCAAGGGTTATCTGATCGTAACGAAACCGGTTTTGAAATCCTTGATCCAATAGCTATCCAGCCTACTAGGTCAGAAAACCCTACCTTTTTAAATTTTATCGAATTTTTCCCAATTTTAATAGAACATTTTGTTTGCTCGTATAAAAAAGTTAGCTTCGTCAGCTATATCTTCGATCCCAAGGGTTACCTGATCGTAACGAAACCGGTTTTGAAATCCTTGATCCAATAGCTATTCAGTCCACTAGGTCAGAAAACCCCACCTTTTTAAATTTTATCGAATTTTTCCCATTTTTATTAGAACATTTTATTTGCTTGTATAAAAAACTTAGCTTCGTAAGCTATATCTCCGACCCCAAAGTTCGAAAACTCTTTTGACATCCTTGATCCAATAGCTATCCAGCCCACTAGGTCAGAAAACTGTACCTTTTTAAATTTTATCGAATTTTTCCCAATTTTAATAGAACATTTTGTTTGCTCGTATAAAAATGTTAGCTTCGTCAGCTATATCTCCGATCCCAAGAGTTACCTGATCGTACCGAAAACTGTTTGAAGTAATTGTAAGGCTTGGTCATCTCTCGTAGAGATTCTGGTGAACTTGCCACCGAGACCATGCGATTTGATCCCTTTAGACAGACTTGTTCTAGTGAGGTTTTTTAAGGTCGCAGGCCAGGGTTGTCTTTATAGACAACATAATCCATTTCATCTGGAAAACTCAACTTGATTTATATGCCAGAATAATGGAAAATATAACATTTCGAATAAGCATTAGCCAGAAAGGCCCTGGCGGACATTTGAATGGTCCTCTAAATGAAAAAATGTTTTCTTTAAATTGAAAGATAGGAAGTGATTAAGTAAAGACCCTCCCGATACAATTGCATTCGGTTACCAAAGCAATCAGATGAGTTGAGTGGATAAAAATGAAGGCCTTGTGTTCTCTAGATCTTGAATCTAGAAACGACAGATTTTTGGGAAACTTTTCATGGCAATTTTTATTTTCTCTGAGAGTTTTTGCCAGAAATCTACTGAGAAGGAAGTCGCCGAGGAAATATTTTCATTTTGATATCTGACCTGGGATTCGAACCCTGGCTTTACGTCTAATAAGCTAACAGACTATCTACTAGACTACGGCGACTTCTCTGCCGACAACTATACTTTTGATATACATAGTCTAGGAATTTATTTATCTTCGCTTCGACGTTACCACCACCAAAAATGTGTCAGTGTCTGGAAATCAGGAGCAGGATCACTCTTGCCAACTGGTTCTACTATAGTTTTAATAGGCAATTGTGTAGAAAAGATTTCTCTCGTTCAATGAAGGTTAGGTTAGGTTAGGTCGTAGTGGTAGCTCTGATATCACAAAGCTCACTTGAGCACGCACGGCGGCCCGTTGTGATGCCACGGGTGAAACGCAGTCCCTGTACTAACCAAGTTCCGCCAAATCAGGGAAAGGAAGAAGTTGATCAGCGCAAGGGCTGCACTCTCGTTCAATGAAACTAAACTAAACTCTACAAGACGGTCATCCTACTTGTGCTTCTTTATGGCGCAGAGGCATGGACCCTATTGAGCGCAGATTCAGCAGCCTTGATAGTGTTCGAGAGGAAAGTCCTACATAAGATCTTCAATGATTTCCAAATCCGATCCGCATGGACCCTATTGAGAGCTGATTCAGCAGCCTTGATAGTATTCGAGAGGAAAGTCCTACATAAGATCTTCAATGATTTCCGCATCCGATCCAACAGTAAGCTGTATGAGCTCCTCAACGACATAGACTTTGTGCAACATATTAATATCCAACGGCTGCGTTGGGTCGGGCATGTCGTTCGAATGGAGGAGAATGCTCCGGCGAGACGTGCATTTCATGCGAGGATCTGCGGAAGTCGGCAAAGAGTACGACCTTGTATGCGTTGGAAGGACCAAATCGAGGCAGCCCTAACATCGATTGGTGTGACCAACTGGCGTAAGCGCGCAAATAGTAGAAACGCCTGGAAGGATGTGTTCTGGACGACCGAAATCTGTTAGTTAGGTTGTTAATGTGGCCAATTAAGTAAAGTGCATAAGTAAGTTAATCGTTAAAAGATTGGGAATCACTTACTTCCACAAATTTCTTATTAATTTCCTGTTCCTGTTTTCTTAGCGTATTCGCTCTTCCCATAACATTTTTTGCTTAAAGTTTTGACAAAAAGGAAGAAAAAAAAATTGTGATAAAAGACGGATTTTTTTGTTAGAAAAATTAATGATTTCTTTAACTTTCTGTTATCAATTCTATTTTTGTTGTTGTTGTTATTGTTGATTCTTCTTTAGTGTCACGGTTTATAAGTGAGTGTGTCTCTGTGTAAGTTTCAATATCTGCGTACCGGCATTTGATTTCTTTTCTTTGCATTTCCATTTGAAACTTTTTCTAGAATGACATTTCATTGTATGAGAAAAAGGGAGGGGCACGGGGGCGGGCGGGTGTCACTGAATTGAAAGTACAAGAAAACAAATTTTTAATGATGTTGCTACGTTTAGTTGCAACAAAATTTTGCATTTTTTTCTTTCTCTTCTAGTTTCAACGTTTCTGAAAGGTGATTAAAATTTTAAAATACTTTTCTTCCCTTTTGCTTTACCGCCCGCCCTCATTCTCTAGAAGTGAAAGAAACTTTGTTCGTTGTTCGCGACAACAATACTCGAGTATTAAATTTAGAAATAATTTCTAAAAAATTAGTTTTCCATTAATGGTGGAATAGTGGAATTAAAATTAAGGGAAATTGATGTTAAAAAATTATTGATTATCTTAGTCACTAGGCCTTGGTTGTGTACCATGATATAGTAGGCGCACTTTACAATTGTCTTCGTCCGTTTTGGAGTCACTGCAGTCACTCCTCCCGATGTTCTCAATACGATGCTATATCTACTCCTAATCAGAACATGATGACATGTAGCCCTTTGTGCTCTGGAGTGTGGAGTATTAGTATCTATGGCCTTGACGCTTAATAACTTAATTTATTATTACAAAATCTTTAGTCAGGATCACAACCACCCATGTTGTGTGTATTAATTCCATACATGAGAGGGGTCTAGTGGGTAGTGTGTTGGCTTATTAGACAAAAGACCCGGGTTCGAATCCCAGGTCAGACATCAAAACGAAAAAATATTTCTTCGGCGACTTCCTCTCAGCAGATTTCTGGCAAAGACTCGGAGAGTAAAAATTGCCATGAAAAGTTTCTCAAAAATCTGTCGTTCGGAGTCGACTTTAAACTGTAGGTCCCGCCACTCATGTATAAAATTAACGCACACAACATCAGTGGTGTAAGAAGTTAGGTCGTAATCCTGACTGAAGGGTTGTAATGGCCAATTATGTATGTATGAGAGGGTGTGGGACCTACAGTTTAAATACCGACTCCGAAAGACATATTTTTGAGAATATTTTCACGGCAAATTTATTTGCTCACAGAGCTTTTACCAGAAGACTGCTGAGAGCTAGTGGCTGCTTTCGTCTTATGAGTCAATACACTACTCAGTAGACTCCAGCGACTTCCATTGCTTTACATGATCAAGGCAGAGCTAATGCAACCCATTAAGACTGTTGAGCTTTTTTAGCACAACTCAGTTAACTATACTTGCACCAGATTGTACCGCAGATGTCCAAGGATAATTGGCATCAAACAGGGGACTGTTGGGCCTAGTAGTACGGTGCCAACAAAAATCATCTTTCATGTGTTAGGTTAACCCCTTTATCGATCCCCATAATCATCCTACCGGGAAGACTGTTCGTAATGTGGTTCGAATACTCTGCTGAGAGAATCCGAGCCATAAGAACTCGGACTTTTGTATATCGGTCTGGTCAGGTCAGGTCAGGCCAGTGTGGTAGCTCTGATACCAAAAACTCACTTGAGCACGCATAGCGGCCCGTTGTGACGCCACAGGTAAACGTAGTCCCTGTACTGACCAAGTTCCTCCGAACTAGGGAGGGAGAAGTTGGTTAGCGCAAGGGCTGGCACACATGCATACCACCACACCACAACTTTGAGAATTTTGTTTAGTGACTTGGGTCTGCACCCGCAAAAGTCTAACTGATCTAGACAGACAATGAAAGTTAAACAACCAAAAACGACGAGATGTGTTCGCTGAATAGCCCCTGAAACAGCATCTATACGAGCGGATGAATGAAGTACCTTCATTCACAAGTGTTAGTCCCGACAGGGGAAGAACAGTTTAAGGGGAAGCTTAACATTTCACTTTGTCCTTACTAAGGCCCCATGGATAGAGAACGAACACTGTAAGCTGAACTTCTAGCTGATCCAGTTCCTAACTGGTAATGGATGCTTCAGAAAGTATCTACACAGATTTGCCCAAACTGTGTAAATGAGGAGGAAGGGGCTATCTCTTGTTTACATTTACAGAGATTTCGAGAACGCGAAGTCATTCTTCTTCAAGATTATTGCATCATCAAATTGTCTACACTGCGATATTAAAAGGCAAAACAAAACAGGCAACGAAGTCAGTAAAAATTCAGTCAGTCTTGTGTAAAGACGCGTCCGTTTATAGAGAATAATTGTGATTTGAAAATCTCTGAATCTAACGAACAATTGTTAGGGTTTTTGAGCAGAAGAGTGTAAAGAAGAATAACATACAAAGCAAATTGTTGTGTTGTTTACATCAAGTTGTGAACAGTGGCACGTGGAATTGTGAAAAATGAACATAATGATTGAAAATGAACATAAATTTATTCTTATTTGCAATCTAAATATTTCAAACATTTTAAAAATGTTAAAAACGTAACAATATCCTCCACAAGTCAATGAATCTGAGAATACTATCTAGTGTCAGTACAAATAACATCCAGGCCAAATGAAATGCATTACCACCAGACAGGCTGTACGCAAGTGTTCCGGCCATTCGATCTTCTCATCACTGGATCTACATTTTGGATGGGTTTCTATTTCAATGTCCGGTAAGAAAATCGTTTAACTTGTCTTGAATAGCCCGCAATAAAATTAAAACATTTTTCCCTTTCTCATTATCATCACTTTTACCGAGTGTGCCTTTCCTACCACTTTTTCCACTCCACAGTTAGCTTCCAATATCATCAGCAATTTTCGTCTTCAGTAATTTAAATCCTTATATGAGGACCTCCTTGTTGCTGATTCAGTTTGTCCAAACTTTATTTTTTGAATTCAATCCCTTAGCGGCTAAGTAACTTAAGTCTTTTTAATTTCTTCTACTTTTACTTTACTTGTTCTTTATCACGAACCACGAAATAGGCAATTCAGTCAGTCTTGTGTGAAGACGCGTTGTGTATGTAAGGTATTATCGGGATTTGAAAATCTCCATTGAAAAGATCTAACGAATAATTGTTAATGTTTTTGAGCAGAAGAGTGTAAAGAATGATAATAAACAAAGCAAATTGTCGTTGTTTACATCAAGTTGTGATTAGTGGCACATGGAATTGTGCAAATAATGAAGAATTTTAATTAAAAATAAATACAAATTTATTTTTATTTTATTTGCAATCTACGAACTCATATTTCAAACTTTTTAAAAGGTTAAAAACATAATAATTTCCACCCCAACTGGATAAAAATGCAGTCAGTCTTGTGTGAAGACGCGTTGTGTGTGTAAAGAATAATCGTAACTAGAAGATCTTGGTTGTAATTATTTAGTTCTAATGTTGTTGTTAGATTTAACGAATAATTATTTCAGCAGAAGACTGTAAAGAAGAATAACAAACAAAGCAAATTGTTGTTGTTTACATCAAGTTGTGATTAGTGGCACATGGAATTGTGGAAATAATGAAGAATTTTAATTAAAACTAAATAAAGATTTATTTTTATTTTATTTGCAATTTACGAGCACATATTTTAAACGTTTTTAAAAGGTTAAAAAACGTAACAATATGTTCAAGCTACATATGTACGTACATATATGGAAGACTGTTAATATGTTATCCTTTTGGAAGCTTAATAATAAACTACTGGGGTAAATTAAGATAACAAATCTTATTTAAAAGTTGCCTTTAATAAATCAAATTTTTTCCTGCTTTCTTTGCCATCATCGCATATTAATTCATTAACAAATTAATGCCATTAAAACATTTTAATTGTTTTCATTTGTTGAAAACCAAAATTTTTCATCATCTTTTATTGTTATTGAGGGGGAGAAAACTAAATTTTTCTTCTTTTCTTTACAAAATAATTTCAACACATCATTTGTAATATTCATGGGTCATGTTTTGTATGGAAACCTTAAAAAAAAGGGAAGACAACTAAAGAACACATGCCTTAATAAACACAAAAAACAACACAAAAACTATTAAGAATAACAACAACAACAATAAACTATAAAGGAATAACTGTATAAATAACTCTTTTTATTTCCGACTTAATTTCCTTTAAACTTGGCCACAACACAACACCAAAACAAAAAAAAAAAATTTTTTTCACTCCAAAAATATTTCTTTTTCAAATGCACACCACACACACAGAAGGCTTTAACAAATGTTGTGGAATTTGTTAAACAGGAATAGCAACAAAACCATACAAACAAACAAATGATAGAAAAAGGCCAACAACAACAATTAAAACAACAAACAATTAATCAGAAAACAATTTTTAGGAAAATTTAAATTTTCTCTCTCTCTCTCTCTTTCCCCTACGCTTAAATATTTACACTACAGCAGACAGACTTAGAGCGGCAAACCACTCACTGGTGGTGAACTGTTACCAGTTCACCTACTCACCATTAACACAACATATCTAAGAAGGAGTAGGGAGGAGGGAAGGGGGGCATTACTATGGAAATAAATACCTATTAATAGTTTGAAAAGCACAAAGCAAAGAAAAAGAAAAAGAAGAGAAAAGAGTCATGCATTCCTTGCCAGGACATGAAAACATAAATCAAACACTTGAAAAGAAAAATCAAGGAAAGGGAAACCAAACTAAATACAAGGAAAAGAGGGGGAGAAGGGTAACATAACTAAAGGATCACAGAGGAAAATAATGTTACACTAAAGCCTGGACTGAGAAGTTCGTAGGCCAGCATACGCTTCAAACCGTCAGTAATGCTATTTGATAGACGATCTTATCGAAATTCCACTTGTCAAGACAGAAGATATAAGAAATAGTACACAATACAGGCTATCTGTAAATGTTAGGTAGTCCTTAGGGTCCTCTTTTGAACCGTGGTAATGGGAGGATAGCTGGAATAATTTTGAGATTGAGATTTTGAATTTTGCAAAAATCGATTATTTGCCCAAAAATATATGAAAATTCTCTAGAAGATCAGTGGCCAGAAGAAATAGGACACCATACAGACTAGATGGAAATGGCAGGTTGTCCATAGGATCTTCTTTTAAACCGTGGAATAATTTTGAGATTGTGTTGAGCTTTTGAATTTTGCAAAAAATCGATTATTTGCCCAAAAATATATGAAAATTCTCTAGAAGAGCAGTGGCCTGAAGAAATAGTACACAATACAGACTAGATGCTAATGGCACAGGTAGTCCATAAGGTCCTCTTTTGAACCATGGCTATGGGAGGATAGTTAGAATAATTTTGAGATTGTGTTGAGCTTTTGAATTTTGCAAAAAATCGATTATTTGCCCAAAAATATATGAAAATTCTCTAGAAGATCAGTGGCCAGAAGAAATAGTACACCATACAGACAATATACAAATGGTAGCTAGTCCATAGGGTCCTCTTTTGAAACCGTGGTAATGGAGGGATAGTTGGAATAATTTTGGGATTGAGTTAATATTTTAAATGTTCCAAAAATCGATTATTTGCCCAAAAATATATGAAAATTCTCTAGAAGGCTAGTGTCCCTTTAAGAACATATAAGAAATAATACATCACACAGATTAGATGCAATTGTCAGGTAGTCTATAGGGTCCTTTTTTGAACCGTGGTAATGGGAGGATAGCTGGAATAATTTTGAGAGTTGAATTGAGATTTTGAATTTTGCAAAAAATCGATTATTTGCCCAAAAATATATGAAAAGTCTCTAGAAGATCACTGGCCATAAGAAATAGCTTACCATACAGCCTATCTGTCAATGGTAGTCCAGAGGTGTACTTTTTCGAACCGCAGTAGTGGGTATATCATCTCAACACGTTGGCGAACATAAAGGACGTATCCATACGTGCATTTCTTAACATAGAGGCTGTATTTGATAAAACTCCTCACAAGCCCATCAGTGCTATAGAATAGATAGACCAAGCGGGTCAACAGATGGAAGGGATTTAAAACCCAAAATATTTAATGGGAAGGCAGAGGTGCTATGCTCTCAACCTGTTTGACATACTCTGAAAATGTGATGATAAGGCGTGACTGCTGGCTGGTGTCCTTTTACCTTAACCCTTTGACAGATATTGACGTCTATAGACGTCATAACAAGGGTTTCACAAGTGTATGCGAATTAATGACAAGCCACAAGGGTCCTCCACAAAAGTTATCCTACAACTTATGCCTTCGTTTAAATTCTGACTGATGGTGAATGCTTCAGAGTTATGGAAATTTATACGCTTCGGATACGTTACGCGCAGAGAAGCTGTGACGGACACATAATGGCAACAGTAGATTCCTCAAATTTATTAAAAATTTCAAAGATATTTGACGCAAACTTCGTTTTACTTTAATTTGAAGATAGAAAGCGCTTAATAGTAGACCAGATGAAAAGATAATGGGACAGTGGCCATGTAATTGATATCTAAAACTGACAATAAGCCATCTTCCCTTTGCTATTTAGGCATCAAGACAGCCATAGAAATAAAACAATCCTATACAGAAGTGCAGGGCCACAGGGAATCTAGGATTGGGAGATACGAGTGTGTTCAGGTACTCTTTAACACGTTGACTGGCGACTACGAGATAACTCGTAATTTGGCTTCCTAAAAGGGAACGCAATCTACGAGTTATCTCGTTGTAGTACTCACTAATGTGAAGAAAGTTGAAGTAGTTGTCGGTTTTTGGCTAGTTTTCTGAAAATTGCCGCGGCAGCCAACGTGTTAATGTGTAATGCCATAGGGAATCTAGGTTTGGGATACGAGTGTGTCCAGGTACTCTTTTACACGTTGACTGGCGACTATGAGATAACTCGTAGTTTGCGTTCCCTTTTAGGAAGCCATCTTCCCTTTGCTATTTAGACATCAAAACAGCCATGGAAATAAAACAATCCTATACAGAAGTGCAGGGCCACAGGGAATCTAGGATTGGGATATGAGTGTGTCCAGGTACTCTTTAACACGTTGACTGGCGACAACGAGATAACTCGTAATTTGGCTTCCTAAAAGAGAACACGATCTGGGAGATAACTCGTAGTTTGGCTTCCTAAAAGGGAACGCAATCTACGAGTTAACTCGTTGTAGTACTCACTAATGTGAAGAAAGTTGAAAAAGTTGTCGATTTTTGGCTAGTTTTCTGCAAAATTGCCGTGGCAGTCAATGTGCTAATATGTAATGCCACAGGGAATCTAGGTTTGGAATACGAGTGTGTCCTGGTACTCTTTAACTCGCTGACTGCCGACTACGAGATATTTCGTAGATTGAGTTCCCTTCAAGGAACTCACTCATTAGTACTCACTAACGTAAAAAAAGTTGTCGGCTTTTGGCTAGTTTTCTGAAAATTTACGCGGCAGTCAACGTTTTAATGTGTAGTGCCACAGGGAATCTAAGTTTGGAATACGAGTGTATCCTGGTACTCTTTAACACGTTGACTGCCGACTATAAGATAACTCGTAGATTGGGTTCCCTTCAAGGAACTCACTCATTAGTACTCACTAACGTGAAGAAAGTTGAAAAAGTTGTCGTTTTTTGGCTAGTTTTCTGAAAATTTCCGCGACAGTCATGGAGTTAATTTCTGGTTAACAATACAATTTATTTTAACCATCCAGCTAAAGCATACAATAGTTCTTGTGTAATTCTTTAAAATATGACGTCACATCTCCTTATACCACTAACGGTAAAAAGCTTAATTCAGCTAAAGCATACAACAATTCTTGTGTAATTCTTTAAAATATGACGTCATATCCCCTTTATACGTGCACCTATAAGAAGCTTAATACAGTGTGTACTCAGACACACAGATTTGTTATATAAAATTGGAATATTTTGCCGGTTGTCAGATAGGTTATATCAGATGTTTGTAGTTTTATCAGGAGGCAAAGCTATTAAATATTCAAATACTAGAAACGTTGATACTTTATAAATCTCTCTATCTCTCTCTCTATCTATCTGTATATGCATGTAAGTGTGTATATCACTGTATTACTGTACTTACCTTACGTTCCTGTTCATCTTTCGCCAGTTGACCACCACTACCGTTAACATTGTTATTTTCACCATCGCCATCCAAAGGTGTTGGTGTTGTTGGTATATCGCATTCTTCTGTTGGTGGCACAACGCAACGTAATGAATGCCTATCGAAGACAAGCATGGCTGGACAACGTTGCAAACGTGGATAACCACCCTGACATTGCCAATAACGATTGCATGATTTACCCAAAGGAACATTACCATTAGCATCCTCATTGCAAAGTGCTGCAAATAGTAGTAGAGTAGTCGACAGCAACAATATACCATGACATGCCATGCCATACCAAGCCAAGTCCCATTTCAGAGACCGTTCACCATACCGAACACCATTGGAATTGAGCCGTGTTACATATTTTATTCAATAATTGTTGTTATTGTTGTAGTCGTGGTGGTTGTTGTTGGCATTTTCATTCACAGCCGAATGGAAAATAAACAAACAAACGAAATCATCATACCGCACACACCGAACCAGTCATCGGAGAAATGCCATAAGAGCCGTAGAGGAAAAAATAAAAGAAGAAAGAGAAGAGAAGAGGCGTTAAAAAAATTTTTTTTGTAAATATTTTAATTTGAATGTGAAAATATTCTTTTATTGTTGTTGTTGTTGTTTGTTCATATAAAAATTTCCATAAATCATGAAAATATTCTAAAGGTATTTACGGATTTGGGGAGAGAGTGAGAGAGCATAAAAGCCGCATAAAGTTACTCATTGTGTACCCCCAAAACAAATTGACGGCGGTCCAAGAAAAATTTTATTTTCATTTTTTTCGTCTGTTTTTTGCCTTCTGTTTTGTTGATCTTTTGGTAACAAAACGTCACGGCATGTGTTTAATATTTTAAAGCCTATCCCGGAGAGATAGAGAGAGAGTCACAGAGATTTACATCCAAGAGCGATGCTTCAAGTAGTGTTGGAAAAAATTGAAATTTTTAAATTCGAAATAAAATTCGAAAAAAAAAATTATTGTAACACACATTGAAGTCGCCGTGGTCTAGTAGGTAGTGTGTTGGCCCGGGTTCGAATCCCAGGTCAGACATCAAAACGAAAAATATTTCTTCGGCGACTTCCTCTCAGCAGATTTCTGGCAAGGACTCTGAGAGTAAAAATTGCCATGAAAAGCTTCTCAAAAATCTGTCGTTCGGAGTCGACTTTAAACTGTAGGTCCCGCCGCTAATGTATAAAATTAACGCACACAACATAAGTGGTGTGAGAAGCTAGGTCGTAATCCTGACTGAAGGGTTGTAATGGCCAATTATGTATGTAACACACATTGACATCAAGGAAATCGAATTGCCCTTAGTGGCCTACTCAACTGTGCCCTGAACCCAGATCCAGTAGGATCAGTGATTTAACCGCATTCGCTGTCAAGCCTAAATTATATGAAGTCAATCCCATTCATTCTTTTGAGTGTCATTGTTTACCAAAACCCTGTTATTATCATACATAATCATTTACAAGCAGAAAAGAAAAGACGAGTATACTCGTCGTTGGCAATAGGAAGGCAGAAGGACTCGATATCCTTTTTCGTATTTCGAAAATGGATAAAATAAAGAAAATGGAATAAAACGAGACACATTGCTTATTTACGAGACACTTAGAAATTCACTATTGTCGATTGGCAAAAAAAAATTTGCTAATTCAAAAGCTTGCGTGTTATAATACATTTAAAGTAGGACGAGTATACTCGTCTTTGACAGGGTATGTCACACTGACAAAACGAGTATACTTGTATTTGACAGGGAGTATAATCAACAAGACGAGTATAATCGTCTTTAACAGCGTACCCCACACTGACAAGACGAGTATACTCGTCCTACTTTAAATATATTGTAACGAGTATACTCGTCCTGCTTTAAATATATTATAACGAGTATATTTGTCTTGTGGGATACCCTGTCAAAGACGTGTATACACGTTCTATTTTAAATGTCAAAAACGTGTATACACGTCATTGGCAGCGAATTTGCTAAGCAAAGCTCTTCATACCCTTTGTACATGGGAAGTATTCTATGGTATAAATACGGACCAAAGACACAAGTACAGATATTCGGCAAAACCAGCACAGGTCTGTATACATAGCAATACTATGGTTTTATTAAAGATAAGAAAAGGGTGGAGTTGACTGCATACTCTGACGACATTGACATTATTAGGGCGTAAACAGTCAGATGACGTTCCAACTTTAATTCATAGACTTTAGCTACAGCAATAGCGGATGAGACTCCCCCTTCCATTCATTTTTCATTCGCCAAATACGTTCTTTTTGCTTTACTTAAAGGTTGTAATAACTACTGAATTGTAGGTTAGGTTAACCGAAGAAACTAGTTAAAGGATATGCAACTTAGGCCAGAGGGACGGGGTAAAGATTTTCTGTCCTGGAAAAAAAGCCAGTGTTGTACCGTTTACAATTGTCAATGACTACGTAATTGAATATAAAACCCATGAAATATTTTACCCGATTTCGGAATAGATCTTAATATTGCGGCAGACTTTATAGTGAGGAGTTTAGCGAAGGAAAACCCTTCACCTTTTTATGACAAGAACTGGAGACATGAGGTGAAATATTGTCTATTCCTTATTCTCAAACCCGCAACTCCTATAGGAAACATTCGAAGGCAAATCTATGCGTATATAGTTCAATCACAATTATAATTTGGATGCTCAAGGGATTCATAAAAAAAAAAGACAACACAATCGACCACACAAGTACAGTAGAGTCTAGCAATGTTACAAGTATCTTGCCAACAAGGGTGAAATTTCGCGTAAAACAAGCAGCAATCGAAAAACCTATTCCCTGTGGCATCACGAAGACTGTGAGCTCAAAATTTTTAAGGGTACCGGTGACTCGATATTTCTCTGAAGAATAAGCGAGATTCATAGACAAATGAGGACGCCGTAATAAAAATCTTTACGGACTTAATCGCAGTCTGGTTATCCGAGTAAATTAAAAGATTTTCAATTACAATTCCACCAGTCAACAATGACAGTACAGCCATGTCGAGCACCACCTATTCGAATTTCAACAATCCTACTCATTAGGTAGCTCAATAAGGCGAACAAGTTCACGAAGAAGTTCTCACTATCTCTGAAACAAAACCACAATGGATAATGCCGTTCCATAAAGTGTTGTACCACAATGGTAAATTTGTGACGACAGAAAACCGTTTGCTTCTGGTTTAATGCTGGTGCTACCTTGTTTGAGATTCTTTTAGCAATTTTCTGAATAGTGCAGAATAATATCGCGGCAGTTGATAAGGTTATCCTTCTTCGATAGCAGGATAGATACATAAAATAATTGGCCATTACAATTCCTTTAGTCAGGATTACGGCCTAGCTTTTCAAACCACTCATGTTGTGTGCGTTAATTTTATACTTGAGTGGCGGGGCCTACAGTTTTACCTCGACTCCGAACGACAGATTTTTGGGAAACTTTTCCTGGCAATTTTCTTTACTCTCAGAGTTTTTGCTAGAATCTGCTGAGAGGAAGTCGCCGTAGAAATATTTTCTTATTTTCATTTTTGATGTCTGACCGGGGGTTTGAACTCGGGCCTTAAGTCTAATAAGCCAAGATACTAGACTACGATGTCTTCGAAAGGTTCTAGTTTAGTTCGTGTGAGCAATGGGAAATTGGTTGCCTCGGATGTTTTCAGTCGATTTTGTTAACGTTACTGTACGAGTGAGTCTTGGTCGATTGTTTACTGTACCAGTGAATTCGAATTTATCCATCACATTTCGAATAGTACTCCAGATAGGATAATTATGTTGAAATGGTAAAATGGATGCGGTATGTTGCCGGAACGAAGCACCCATTTCGACTAAAATTTCACAGCTGTAGCTTCTAGAAAGTGTGTTCTTTTCTGGTGTTGTTACCGTTTTTTCTGCGTCCACTTTTTGGACGCAATGCAACACTGCCAGTATCATGGTAACGAGCAATGGCACGGGAAACAAAAGATTTTTTCCCATTTAAATTTAGAGGTCGCCGTGGTCTAGTAGGTAGTGTGTTGGCTTATTAGACGAAAGACCCGAGTTCGAATCCCAGGTTCAGACATCAAAAAACGAAAATTTGAAAATAATTTTTCGGTGACTTCCTCTCAGCAGATTTCTGGCAAAGACTCTGAGAGTAAAAATTGCCATGAAAAGCTTCCCAAAAATCTGTCGCTCGGAGTCCACTTTAAACTGTAGGTCCCGCCACTCATGTATAAAATTAACGCACACAACATAAGTGGTGTGAGAAGCTAGGACGTAGTACAATGGGTCAATTCGACCACCGAGTACTGTACTTATCAGAATTCTAACCTAACCTAAATGCTGGAAGGCTCTAACGATAGCCAACCTGTGGTTTTTCAGCCAAATATAAGGGAAATTACATCGCGAATAACTTTTTTTTGAATCCAATAGATCAAAATGCTTTTTTAAGCTTGTAAACAATAAAATGAACTGTCACTGGAATAAATCTGGCAGCTGTCAGACGAGCGGTTTACAAATGATAACAACCTGAAGTTGGTTGCAATACATATCAGCCACCCTGGACATACATAATTGGCCATTACAATCCTTCAGTCATGATTACGGTCTTGCATTTTCACATCACTCATGTTGTGTGCGTTAATTTTATACTCACGAACGACAGATTTATTTACTCACACGAGTTTTTGCCGGAAATCAGGATTACGGCCTTGCATTCTCACATCACTCATGTTGTGTGCGTTAATTTTATACTCACGAACGACAGATTCTTAGGAAACTTGTCATGGCAATTTTAGTTACTCTCTGAGAGTTTTTGCTAGAAATCTGGAAGGAAGGAAGTCGCCGTAGAGATATTTTCATATTTTCGTTTTAATGTCTGACCTAGGGTTAGAACTCGGGCCTTAAGTCTGACAAGTCAACACACTACCTACTAGACTAAGGCAACTTCAAAGTGTTCGATTGCAAATGCTAAAAGTCAAAAGTACCCTGTTGAAAGACCCTATAATAAATGTGTTTCTCTTGTGGTGTTTAATTCAATGTCTAATTAACCTTAAAATTTTATTCATAACACCATAAATCACTTAACCTCTTGGGGAATCAATTCAAAAATCTCATGATCATGAGTGTTTGCGATGCAAAAAAAAATGAGTAACTTTAGATGGCGAGTAACAACTGAAGCATAAGAAGTAAGAACAGAAAGATTTCAAACAAAAAACGTGCAATACTTACGATGTTTCTGACAGCCGTCGACATTTTCAGGCCAATCACAGCTGTGAGCGTTCTCGTTGTACAGCAAGCCACCAATGCATAGCTGTTCTGTTGCAGTGCCATTCCAACAAGTCCAGTAACGGGTACATGAGGTCTCATGACCAAATATGCCATACAACCAGTCGCAATGTTCTGTGGAAATTGGACCATCTGTTGATAAAGAGAAGAAAAAACAAAAACAAAAAATCAATAAAAAACTTCAAAGAAATAAAAACAAAAACAAAAACAAGAAAAAAATCTCATCACCATGTAACCACAGCTACACACATAATATCGCTCAGATTCATATAGACAGACGCCAGGCATTCACTTTCATAGTTACGTGCAGGCTTTGGAAGATGAAAAACAATTTTTCTATTTGTGGACCAAAGAGACGACAACGCTAATGTGTAACAAGAACGAACGAACGAACGAACGAACATCTTCTCTTTGCGCTTATGCTAGAGACCATACGTAGACAATTAATGCCTTGTATTATCGATAACATACACTTGCACCATAAGATGTCTGCTCTGTGTATGACCAGGTAAATTTAGACACTTTTTTAATGCCTCGTCCAAAATAACATTATTTGCAACAACATCAACAACAACAACAACAACAACAACAAAAACTATGAATTGAAAAAAAAACTGGCAATCACAATAACATCTTCCAAAGGAATTGCAATACAACAAGAACACCACGTCGTTAAGTATGAGATTCGTTTTACAATTACAGCCAGTGGTTCTTAAACCCATTCATAAATTAAACTCATAGAGTTCAGCTTCAGGAGAAAACATAACACAGCCCTTCATGGGTTTTGCAAAAGAAAATGGCTTCAAAGGTTGCTAATTACAGATCTTCTTTCAGAATTAAAAAAAAATTCAAAAAGGCGGATGCAATATGGCGAACGAAGTAAATCTGGTTAATTTAGATTTAATTTAGGCTAGGTTAGAGGACGTGGACCTGTCGGTCAAGGCAAACACAGTAACCGGTTGACGAAATTGACCCATTGTACATTGTCCTTAGGGGAGGAAGGAAATAGAGGATATAGGAATGTGGGGAAGGGGAGTTGCCCTAAGTAGAACTATTTCTTCAACGTGGGTCTGTCTAATCTAAAAAATCATAACATACCCCCCCCCCCCCACTCTATCATGTGAGCGCTGTTTTAAGACTGGAAACGTTTTCATTAAAAAAAATCACTTTTTGTGAATTGTGGGAAAGGCATTTGCGTCGGAAAGATCAAGTCGAGGAAACCCTGCTATCGATTGGTGTAACCAACTGGCGAAGACACGCAAGAAGTAAAGGCGCCTGGAAGGATGTGTTAAAAGAGACAAATCTTTACAAATAACGTCTTGTTTACCGAAGGAATAGTAAGATTTCTGGATGGTCTTTACAATCCTTTAGTCGGGAATACAACCTAGCTTTTTACACCATGTGTTGCAAGCTTTTCATGGCAATTTTATGTAGTCATAGGGTTTCTATCAACAGATTACTAAGAGATAGTCGTTGAAAGACTTTTGAAAATATTTTTTTTCCAGCCTTAAAGTACACTATGAAACCTCGAAGCTTTGTAAAGCCTGAAACTATGCAATAAACTATGCCTACAACTCTCACCAAATAGTAGGTTAGGTTAGGTTAGAGGACGTGCACCTGTCGGTCAAGACAAGCACAGTACCCGGAAGTCGAAATTGACCCATTGTACATTGTCCATTGGGGAGGAAGGAAATAGCTGATATAGGAATGTAGGTTAGGGGAGGGAGAATGGGAAACGGAGGAATTACATGTAAAGAAACAGACACAAAAAAAAGATATTGAGATGCGACTACACGTATGAAGCCTTAGCACCTCTCAACCAGCCCAAGCTTAGCAGCATGAATCTGTGAAAAGCCTTGATGTCGGCCCTCGACACAGAACTCAAGTTCTCAAAGAAGGCCCTGCCAAGGGTCCTCAACCTCAACCTACCAAGGGATGGGCAGTTGCAGAGGAGATGTTCGACAGTCTCCAACTCCGCAGCGACCTAATCTCACAGTGCCCCGTGATAAAACCGACAACCAACCTTAAGCTGGCCTTAACCTAGATTTAATTTAAGATTTCAAAAAAAAAAAAAAAATGAAAATGGCCGATCCAGGTAAATCTGATTAATTTTTTATAAATCTCGGCTACCGACTACAACACTGTGATTTCATTTCCCATACAGCTCAAACCAGCAGGCCATGCAAAGCGTTAGTAATTCTTTTAATGGTTAATGGAGATTTCCTTCTAAGGTTTTATGAAATATCTGGTTATGCAAGAATCCACATAAAAAGTAGAGGCTTTCGATGGCAGTAACTACATGATGCCACATTACGACTTCTCAATAAGATTCGGGACATACATTCCAGTAAAGGCATTTCAATCGGAATAGCTCAGTCTTTCAGGCGCATGTGTTGACGATAAAGGCTGCAGGGAAAATTATTGCGGAAGCAAGAGGGATTTTACCAGGCGGCTGAACACCCATGAGAGAGGGTACTGCTGTCGCAGATACCTCAATGGAGCAACAGAAAGATATGATATCCATATCACTGGCCATTTTATAGTCACCAGCAGCAAATTGTTTCCTTACCGTTTGCATCTTCCCTCTTTCCACCTTTTCCTCAACCTGGACAATACACTGCATGAGTAGGGGGGTCATCCCCTGAGTGGAGGTTTAATAAAAAAAACCCTCCGAAGACTTTTTGACTTCTGAAAACCTGAAGTTCTGAAATTGACAATCCAATTGCCTATCCCGTCAACAATATATAGATGGGCGTCTTCTGGCACAGGCAGAATGGTGCAGAAAATCTAGACAAAACTCCACGTAGGATGCACACTCAGCATGATTGTCGCATTCATTACGGGGCAATGTATTGTGTTTACGCATGTGATGCGCATAAATGTAGGGCACCTTTCTGATGAATTTGTGCTGCAGAAATGAGGAAAAGGTGGGTACATGCCCGCCCGGCATTATATTGCAGCTGGAGAAGAAGGCATCTGGGTGCCTACTATGTAAACAATCGAAAGGAACAGTCGAACTTTGATATTGGCAGTCTGAGTCCCCTTATCAGAAACTCCGAATGGTTCTATGAATTCTAAAGATTTCTGCAAAAGCAGCAGCGATGAAGAAGAGAAGAAGATTGCTTTCTTCAAACGTGTCTACGAGGATGGAGGCATTAGCCTAAAGAAAACGATTCTCGGAATGGTAAGCATATAGCATTCGAGGCATTCTGGGTTTGCTAAAATCTCAAAAGCTATGAGGAAGAGAAGATTGTCTTAAGTTACTGGATGAACTGTTCATTAATGCTAGAATAGAGGCATTGGGTGCTACTAGGATTCAAGTATTGATATCGGCATTCTGAGTTGCTTCATCAGAATTTTGCTAAAAATTCCTTCAAAAACTGCAGAGATGAGGAAGGGGAAAAGATTGTTCTTTAACTACTGTGAACATGTCTGGCATTATGTGGTAAGAATAGAAGGCATCTGGGTGCCTACTAAGAAAACGATCTGGAGGACAGACAGAAGAAGCTCCGAGTGGTTCTAGGAATAACAGACACGTTGCTGAGGATTCCTTCAAAGCTTCTCTTGCTGCAGAAATGAGGAGTAGGAGAAGATTGTTCTTTAACTACTGTGAACATGTCCGGCATTATGTGGTAAGAATAGGAGTCATCTGGGCGCCTATTAATAAAACCATCTAGAGGAACTGTCACTCATTACAATTGGCATTCTGAGTTGCTTCAGCAAAAGTTCCGGGTTCTGGGACTAGGAGATAATGGAAAAACTGTGTCATCACAATTGACGCTATGTGACATAAGAATGCCTATCTAATCGCCTTGTTTAAACAGCTTTCGCTGCCTACCTGCCAGCATCGTGAAATCTGGGATTTATGAGGATAAACAATTTCTGCAATTACAACCACATCTCTGTGGAAAAAAATTTCATTGATAGAGTAATAGCTTATCGTAAGGGTCGTGGCATTCAGGCGATGGATGGATAAGCTAAAAATGATAAAAATTCCTTTCTTACGTACGCAACGCGTCTTCACACAAGACTGACTGAATTTTTACTGATGCCGTTGCCTATTTTTTATATCACAGGGTAAACAGTCTAATGAATGTTCTTAAGGAGAATGACTTTGCCTTTGCGAAGCCTCTATAATGTAAACATGTTGTTTACGTTATTGTTGTTTGTGTATTTTGTTTACATTTTGTTTACAACAGTATTGTTGTTGCATGTTTGTTTACTTGTTTTTCCCATTTTTTCTTTATACTGATATTGTTGCTATATTTTTGAAGCTTTTGTTTGAGATTGCCTTGCTATTTAAGAAAAAAAAAATATTGAAAATATTTTATGGAATACAAAATTCCATTCGTTTAGTTCGTTCCATGGCCGAAACCGAAAAACCTGTGCACAATTGTTGGTTTAAAGCATTTATTCAGTTACACAAAACAATTGTTGTTGTTGTTGGTGGTTCGTTATGTTGGTATGTTGGTGCCCATAAATTGTCACGTTAATAGAGCCTCTTTTTTTCCACTCTACCCCTTCCATTCTTGGTCATTTTGGAAACATTTGGTATTTAGAACAGCAGTTGCAGCAGCAGTAGTAGCAGCTGTTGCTGTTACTGCTGCTGCTGATTGTGAAGCATCAGTGTAATGTAAAATACAACCAATTTTCTGTAAACATAGTTGTTCATCCATTCTCTGATCAAATCATGTTAAACAAAAAGCACTCCTGCTCCCGTTCCCGCTCTTCCAAAAGTAGAGGAAGCTTCAATCGAAAGCAATTGAAATTTTTGTTTCCAAGTAGTTTAGGTAACAAGGTATACCACAACACCATACCCTAGCCATGTATTGCATGTTGAATATGGAATGGAATACCGTTCAACTCATTTACATGCTCTGGCATTACCATATTTGTATGGCCAAATATATTGTCCATCTGTCCGTTTGTCCGTTAGTCCGTCTGTTTGAAGTGTTATTTTCTGGTTATTGGTTGTATTGCTGTTGAATTCAATTCAACCTGAATTGAATTTGACCATTTAATGACTGAATTTAAAGGTAAAAAAATCAATCTTTGTCTTCCTCTATTTACCACATACTTGCTTAGGATAAGGAAAACAAAATTTTCAATTGAAAATTTTCCTCTTTTTTTTGCCTTAAATTTTCAATTTTCTTTCATAAATCTTGTTTGTAAAAGGAAAAACAAGAAAAAGGACTTGTTTTCCTAATTGGTTTTTATTATAACGGGATTATGAATGAAAAAAAAAGACTCACAATTAGTCAAACATGACAGTATAATGGCCTTAGCAGCAATCAATTTAAAGAAAGAGAGTCCTTAAGAACAGGTATGGCACAAACAAGTATTTTTTAGTATCTTTCTTTATAGGTACTAAAGTCCTAACCTAACCTAACCTCAACCTAACCTAGCCTCAACCTAACTTAAGCTCAACCTAGCCTAACCTCAACCTAACCTAGCCTCAACCTAGTCTAACCTCAACCTAAATTAAGCTCAACCTAACCTAACCTCAACCTAACCTAGCCTCAACCTAACTTAAGCTCAACCTAACCTAACCTCAACCCAACCTAACTTCAACCTAGTCTAACCTCAACCTAACATAAGCTCAACCTAACCTAACCTCAACCTAACCTAGCCTCAACCTAACTTAAGCTCAACCTAACCTAATCTAACATCAACCTAACCTAACCTCAACCCCGAGCTCTAGGTAATTAGGACCAAGAGCTCGGTAAGATACCTAGGAATAAGGCTGGATTCCAGGCTGACATTTTCATACCAGATTCAGTACTCGGCTGACAAAGCACGGAAAATCGTTGGGCAGATCAGCAGATTAATTGCGAATCTTGGAGGCCCGATATAATGGATTTTGGAAACAGCATTATGCTCTATGGGAGCGAAATTTGTGCCGAAACGCTAGAGGTTGGAAAACGTTTGGGCATGAGTATTGAAAACGAGGTAATTAGGACCAACAAATGGGTAAAATACCTGGGAATAAAGCTGCATCCCAGCCTAACATATTCGTTTCAGATTCAGTACTCGACTAACAAAACCCAGAAGATCGTTGTTGGACATCTCATTAGGTTAATGATGAATATTGGAGGCCCACTACCGGTGAGACGGAGGCTGTCTGATGGAGGTTGAAAATAGCATCATGCTCTATGTGGACGAAATTTGGGCCGAAACGTTGGATATTAAAAAATGGGCAAACTCTCTTGTATCCGTACAGAGAACGGCTACATCGCGTATCGCGTCGGCATATCGTACAGTGTCCGCCCCAGCCGCACTTGTGATAGCAGGTACAATCCCTGTGGATTTGCTGGCAGTAGAGCGGATGAAGATTTATAAGGCGAAATCGGCTGGAAATCACATAACCGGTCACTTCATGGAAAACACCATTTAGATAGAAGAAGGTGGACAGCAAGACTTATTCCGGACATAAAGGCATGGATTGGTCGGAAATTTAGAGAGGTAAATTTCTACGTAACGCAGATGCTATCGGATCATGGATATTTTAGAAAATATCATCTGCTCAGAATGGGCAAGATCGACTCCCTTTACTGTCTTTACGAGGAAGGGGAAGTAATTGATGATGCGGAACACACTGTGTTCGAATGTGCACGCTGGCAGAGTTATCGCTTTGTAATGACGTCAACGATTGGAACGATCACCACTGCTAACATTGTGGGAGTTATGATGGCGAGTAGGGAGAATTGCGAGATTCTGCCGTACGGATTCGATTTTAAACTGTAGGTCCCATCATCACTCATGTATCAAAAATTAACGCTCACAGCATAAGTGGTATGAGAAACTAGGTTAATAATCCTAACTAAAGGGTTGTACTAACCAATTATGTATGCTTTATAGCAGAGGCAACGGTGTCAGTAAAAATTCAGTCAATCTTATGTGAAGACATATTTCGTGTGAAGAGAATAATCGTGCTTTGAGTGATCTCCGTTATAAAGCTTTATAGAACAATTGTTAATGTTTACGTAGAAGAGTGTAAAAAAGAATAACATACAAAGCAAATTGTTGTTGTTTACATTAAGTTGGGAATAGTGGCACATAGAATTGTGCGAACAATAAAGAAATTAATTAAAACTGAAAACAAATTTCTTTTTATTCCAACCTATGAGAGCTCGTATTTCATACGTTTTTAAAAGGTAAAAACATAACAATACATAGGTTACTGCACTAGATTACTAGAACAACATTTAATTCAATATCTAACGGTCGTGGTAGCCTACTAGGCTGTATGTTTATATCTTGAATAAAATGGAATAAAAAGAATATTTCTTCAGTGACTTCTTGGCAC
Source organism: Sarcophaga peregrina (assembly GCA_014635995.1). Classification (NCBI taxonomy): domain Eukaryota; kingdom Metazoa; phylum Arthropoda; class Insecta; order Diptera; family Sarcophagidae; genus Sarcophaga; species Sarcophaga peregrina. The sequence goes on along the minus strand of CM025790.1, from coordinate 92,928,056 downwards.
TAGTCTTCTGGCAAAAGCTCTGAGAGAAACTAAAATTGCCATAAAGTCGACTTTAAACTGTAGGTCCTGCCACTGATGTATAAAATTAACGCACACAGCATAAGTGGTGTGAGAAACTAAGTTAATAATCCTAACTGAAGGGTTGAAATAACCAATTATGTATGCTTTATAGCAGAAGCAACGGTGTCAGTAAAAATTCAGTCAATCTTATGTGAAGACACATTTCGTGTGAAGAGAATAATCGTGTTTTGAGAGAAATCCGTTATAAAGCTTTATAGAACAATTGTTAATGTTTACGTAGAAGAGTGTAAAAAATAATAACATACAAAGCAAATTGTTGTTGTTTACAACAAGTTGGGAATAGTAGCACACAGAATTGTGCAAACAATAAAGAAATTAATTAAAACTGAACACAAATTTTTTTTTATTTCAACCTATGAGAGCTCGTATTTCAAACGTTTTTAAAAGGTAAAAACATAACAATACATAGGTTACCGGAACTAGATTACTAGAACAACATTTAATTCAATATCTAACGGTCGTGGTAGCCTACTAGGCTGTATGTTTATATCTTGAATAAAATGGAATAAAAAGAATATTTCTTCAGTGACTTCTTGGCACTAGTCTTCTGGCAAAAGCTCTGAGAGAAACTAAAATTGCCATAAAGTCGACTTTAAACTGTAGGTCCTGCCACTGATGTATAAAAATTAACGCACACAGCATAAGTGGTGTGAGAAACTAAGTTAATAATCCTAACTGAAAGGGTTGAAATAACCAATTATGTATGCTTTATAGCAGAAGCAACGGTGTCAGTAAAAATTCAGTCAATCTTATGTGAAGACACATTTCGTGTGAAGAGAATAATCGTGTTTTGAGAGAAATCCGTTATAAAGCTTTATAGAACAATTGTTAATGTTTACGTAGAAGAGTGTAAAAAATAATAACATACAAGCAAATTGTGTTGTTTACAACAAGTTGGGAATAGTAGCACACAGAATTGTGCAAACAATAAAGAAATTAATTAAAACTGAACACAAATTTTTTTTTATTTTCAACCTATGAGAGCTCGTATTCAAACGTTTTTAAAAGGTAAAAACATAACAATACATAGGTTACCGGAAGCTAGATTACTAGAACAACATTTAATTCAATATCTAACCGGTCGTGGTAGCCTACTAGGCTGTATGTTTATATCTTGAATAAAATGGAATAAAAAGAATATTTCTTCAGTGACTTCTTGGCACTAGTCTTCTGGCAAAAGCTCTGAGAGAAACTAAAATTGCCATAAAGTCGACTTTAAACTGTAGGTCCTGCCACTGATGTATGAAATTAACGCACACAACATATCGGCGCCTCCATTCTCTAACGTTCAGAGTATACATAAAACGTTCGCATCAGAAGCTTTCTTCTTAAAAAATCTGTCATTCGGAGTTGACTTTAAACTGTAGGTCCTGGCACTTATAGATGAAGTTGACACACACAATATGGGTGGTGTCAAAGGCTAGGTTGTAAACCTGACTAAAAGCTAGGTTGTAATGGCTAATTAAGTAAACAAGTAGGAACGAAGGGGCTACGTTTTCTAGTCTTAAACTGGGTCAAAGAAAAAAGTTAAAAATTCAATTGACGAAATTATTGCAACGCCTTAAAATATTTGTACCTTTCCCCCTAGTTCAAAGCCATAAAAACGAACACTTTATCAAAAAAAAACTTTTAAAAACCCTATTCATGTTTAAATTTGTCTAAAATCCATTGCGGCAATAAAAACTTCTGTCGGAATTCGATTGTTTGACAGGAAAAAATAACAAAAACAACAAAGAAACAAAAAAAAATTGTACTCACTTGCTAATTGCTTATCCTCACAATAGTTGGCACGCCATGGATAATCACAGCCTTCCGTTACACCGCGGTGTTTGCCGGCAAAGACAAGACCATTGGGGCAATCATACAATTCCGGTTGGCCATTGACACACTCCCAGTAACGGTCACAATATGTTACATCACCAACGACACGACCTTTAACTTTGCATGGATCCTCTTGATTTGGTTTCAATTGTTGGCCCAGTGTTAAGGAAACTGTTGGTGAAAAAAAATTAAAAAAAAGGAAATTGTTAGAATAGAGGCACTCACACATACACACATATGTATAGATTTGCATAAAGGTATGTCCATAATAAAAACGAATACGTGTGTAGTTACAATTGTGTTTCTAGTTGAGTGGTTGGTATTGTTTTCGTTGGATGGTTATTTTAGGAAGACAGGAGAACAATGAAATTGAAGTAGGCTGGTGTAGATTTTTCTTTTTTTTATGTTTTTTTCTGTTTTATTATTTTAGTACATAAAACCTGAGTTTAATTGTTATGGGCAAAATCAAATTTCTATTGCATAGGAACCTATCTCGAAACACTGTGACAAACTGTTATTATGACACCCTCGACACAAACCACTACCTATGCACGCCTTAGGCAGAATACATAATTGGCCATTACAACCCTTCAGTCAGGATTACGATCTAGCTTCTCACACCACTTATGCTGTGCGCGTTAATTTTATACATGAGTGACGGGACCTACAGTTTAAAGCCGACTCCGAACGACAGATTATTGAGAAGCTTTTTATGGCAATTTTTACTCTCAGAGTCTTTGCCAAAAATCTGTTGAGAGGAAGTCGCCAAAGAAATATTTTTTCGTTTTGATGTCTGACCTGGGATCCGAACCCGGGCCTTTTGTCTAATAAGCCAACACACTACGCACTAGACCACGGCGACTTCTCCTTAGGCAGAATGGTTAATCGAATTATTTGTAAAGCTCATACAAAGGGGACCTCACACTATATCACCCGTATAGACTTCGTTATGCACACTTCTATTCCAATTAAGATGGCGGTTGACCAATTCCCATCTTAAATTTCAATGATCGCAGAATCATTGACACAATTTTCAATGCCGACAATTTAATCTTCAATATTGTATTGGTAGGCAGGTACGGCCAGTGTGCTCCATTGTGATACCGCAGTCTTTAATTATTGCTAAATCCCATCCAGATGTTCCTACTGAAGGCAATTTCATTTCCACAGTAAAACTAAAACCAAAAATGTAACCTAGCTTGAACAGGTGAATTGATTTCGGAATTTAAACCAAGGAACTAACATAATCCAAGGGGAACATCTCTTGAATGTGTGCCCAAGCCTGGAGAACATTTTAAACAGAACACTCCGACACTCTATTACTAGCAAAATTCGTTACGAAATTTAAAAATGTACGGTTTTCAAACCTAGTGTGCTAGATAGTTACTAGACCCAGGATTTTAAAACAGTTTTCCTTACGATCGGGAAACTTTTGAAAAAAAAATTTTTTCGATATGAGCAAAAAAAAAAAGGGAATCCATATAAAGCATTGAAAATTGTGTAAAAAATTAAATTATGTTGGAGACTAGTGGACTGGGTAGCCCTGATATTAAGGATTCCAAAACAGTTTTACTTACTATCGGGGGCATTACATAAGACCGCAGAGATCGGTTGTGAAGCTAATATTTTTATTATTAGGCAAAAAATAAAACTCAACGATCAATAAATGCAAGTTATCGTGCAAAAAATGCAAGTTATAGGTCAAAAAATGCAAGTTATCGTTCAAAAAAATACAAGTCATCGGTAAAAAAAGTGCAAATCATTTACCAAACATTTAAGTCATCAACCAAAAAATGCGAGTTCTTTACAAAAAAAAAAAAAAAAAATGCAAGTCATTGTCCAAAAAAAATACAATTCATCTACCACGAAAATGCAAGTCATCAACTAAAAAATTAAAGTCATCGTCCAAAGAAATGCAAGTCTTCAAAAAAATTAAAGCAATTGATTAACCGAAACATCTAAGTTATCGATCAAAAATGTGCAAGTCATCTACCAAAAATATGAAAGTCATCGACCAGAAAAAGCAATTAATCGACCAAAAAAGGCAGTTCATCTACCAAAGAAATGCAAGTCATCAACAAAAATAAATTAAAAAAAACCAAAAAAAAAATCCAATTCATCTACCAAAAAATGCGAGTCATCATTCAAAAAAACGAAAGTCATTGTCCAAAAAAATGCAAGTCATCAAAAAAATTAAAGCAATTGATTAACCGAAACATCCAAGTTATCGACCAAAAAAATGCAAGTCATCAACAAAATAAAAACAATTGATTAACCAAAACATGCAATTTATCGACCACAAACAATGCAAGTCATGCACAAAAAAAAAAAAAAATGCAAGTCATCGACCAAAAACAGCAATCAAACGACCAAAAAGGCAAAGACATCAACTAAAAATGCAAGTCATCGCATAAAAGAAAGCAACTCATCGACCAAATAAAAGCAATTGATTAACCAATGCATGCAAGTCATCGACAAAAGAAAGTCCAAGTCATCTACTAAAAAAAAATGCAAGTCATCGAGAAAAAAAAATCGCATGACACTGCAAATTTGTACACTTTATATATAGAAGCCATCGACAAAAGGTTCTAGTCATCGACAAAAAAAACATAAGACACCGATAATTTTGCCCGCCTTATAAAGAGAGCTTATTGGTGGTCATTTGAGGAAAATAATTAGGAAAATTGAGGAAAATAATATACACGTCGAATATCTCCGGTCTCAAGTAACAAACGACTGTAAGGAAGTCTGTTTTTGGAATCCCTGAGACTATGACGACCCCACATTCTAAGTCCATTTTCTCTAATAGGTCCTTTTTATATCCGATTTTGCTTAATTGAAAAAAAAAAAAACCAAATTTGCTTCGTCGCCTATATTTGTGGCCTCAAGGCTTAAACAGAGTACTTGGATTTTATGAGACTAACTTGTAAATAGTATGGAAGTCACTGTGGAAGTTGAATTAGCTACTAAGCCTCTACTGCGTTCCTAATAATGTAAGAATTCGCAGCAATGAGGAGGCAGATGAATTTGCAAGGAGGGTACGATCAGAATCTATGGCTATGGCGAAGAGATATATGGAAGGGCATACATAACGAAATCAATTATACAGGGAGGCAGGGCCGGTTTAAAATACCAAATGGATGTAAGGCAATGGAAACTTTTGTTAGAGCCTGAAGTAAGTGAATGGATTTAAGGCAATAATTTCCATTCTTTCTATAAACTTCATAAGACTTCCTTTAATTCCTAGAATTCTTACCATAAAAAATAAAAAAAAAGATAAAGACAACCTGGCTTTAACAAATTTTCTTAATCTGCATAAAAAGAAAATAAAAGAAATGAAGTGTAAACCCTAATCACGGAGACATTCATTTGGAAAATTGTCAGACAATAGCAACTCAAATCGAATTCAATAAAAATATAATAAAAAAATACACACACACACAGGCACACACGTTTCCAAAGACAAACACTTAAACATATTTAATACACGCACACAGACACTCTCACTCTCACACACACAAAAGTAATATCCGTAACATAATCAATGTAAAGAATTCGATAATGCCTGAGCGTGGCCAATCCAAACCATACACGCGCCTAAACAGGCACTACACACGCAAGCCTAAACAATACAAATAAGTGGAATTGTATGTTGCGTGTGTGTGCGTGCGAGTGTGTGTGTGGTAGAGTAGACGCTCTCTCTCTCTCTGTCTCTTTACACGTATTGTCGTGTCAATTTCCTGTCAATATTAAAAATTCAAGTGAAATATGCGTGTTTGAATCTATTTTTTCTGTCCTACGTTCTCAAAATCACTGTAAATTGTTTACACACGCAATAAACGGAGAAGAACCCAGTAAGCAGTTTGCGAAAAAATTCAAGATTTACCATCTCACTTATAAAGAAGTTCTAATTTTGCTGTAAAATAAAGTAAAAATCAGAAATGAAAACAAGAGAATTGTCAATACAACCCTCAGTCAGGATTACAACCTAGCTTCTCACAGAACCAATGTTTAATGTCGACTGCGTACAATTGATTTTAGAGAAACTTTTCTTAGCAATTTCATTTACTCTCACAGTTTTTGGCAGAAGATTGCTTAGAGAAAGTCACCGAAAATAGAAATCGGAAATGAAAAGAAGCGAATTGTCATTACAACCCTCAGCCAGGATTACTACTTAGCTTCTCACAGATCCCATGTTTAATATCGATTGCGTACGATAGATTTTTAAGAACATTTCCATGGCAATTTTATTTACTCTCAGAGTTTTTGGCAGAAATCTGATGAGAAGAAGTCCCCAAATGCAAAATTGTTTTCCCATTCCCTTTTGGTTTGAAGAAAATTTTACTAAAAAAGTCTACTGGGTGCTCTAGCACCCAATCAGCAAACCGTTGCCAATTTGACTAACAAAACTCAGTTCTAAGCTCTAGGTATAGAGGTTACAGGTTCGATTAGCGTTTATCTTAATACTCCCATTAAATAAACTACATTAACCCGCTGATAATATTTGAAGGGTGTGATCGGACCGACACGATGACAAAAAATTCTAGAGATCAGTAACTCTCAATGAATATTGATTCCCATCACATGAAAGTTAAGTTAGAGACAGGCACCGATTGGACAAAGGTTGCCCAATAAGTAAAGAAAAGTTCGTTAGTTTTAAGTTATCTTCACATTGAATCACGGAATGAATCATTCATGTCCATTTTGAATGCTTAAAAATCTTTTTCTTTATTCCGACTGCTAGGATCGTGATTAGGACCCTAAAGAATGTATTTTTAATGTCCGTCCTTATTCATGAATACTGAATTTTTTTTTAAGAAAATTGTCCATCATTTGAACGTAACTCTTGTATGTGTTTCGAGCCATAAGGCCAGAGCCAGCAAGGATTTCAGTCAATTTGAATATTATCTGCTCGTTTTACAGGGAAGCTCAATCTTATTAACAGCAGATGGGTACATAAAAAATTGTTAGATTGTGGTGGACTAGTATGGATAAGAAGAGGACCTACTCATACATCCATTCATAGTTGGTCATTATAACACACTATCTACTAGACTACGGCGACCTGCTCACTTCAATCGAATGGCTATTTAAGACACAAGTTAAGTGGCCGTAATCTAGTTGGTAAGCTAGTGCGTTGGCTTATTAAAGATGAGGCTTCATTTCAAACCCCAGGTCTGACAGCTTCAACAAAACTAAAAATGAAAAAATATTCCATAGGCGACATCCTCTCAGCAGATTTGTGGCAAAAACTCAACAGCGACTCTTACGAGCCAATGTAATATTGGTAGACGTGCCAAAAGCCACCTCATTGTGGCAAATGAATTCTATTGACACTGTGACTCTAAGGGAGGAGAAGGGACACGATATATCCGTGCATTGCTCTTATCATAAAGTGGAGATGGCGAATTTTTATCGCTTACTTTTTGACATCGGTAAATAAGCTCTCTAATATAATGATTCCCCAAAAGTTAGTTTAATTTTGGACTCACGATGACTATCATCGTGGGGGAATGCTTGACCCCTGAGTTGAATATTGATTTTGGTATCACAATGGTCGTAGATGCTGTGATCTCTTGCTTAGGTTAGGTAAGGCTGCGAAACTTATCTAACCTAACTGCTATATCATCTGTCGTTTACATTTCCCACTGCTTCTTAGCAATTGAAAGAAACAAAGATGAAGTCGCCATAGTCTAGTAGTTAGTGTGTTGGCTTGTTAGACTTAAGGCCCGAGTTCAAACCCCAGATCAGACATCGAAACGAAAATATGAAAATATCTCTACGGCGACTTCCTCTCAGCAGATTTCTGGCAAAATCTCTCAGAGAGTAAATACAGAAATTGCCATGAAAATCTGCTCAAAAATCTGTCATTCGGAGTCGACTTTAAACTATAGGTCCCACCACTCATACACAAAACATGCATAAGTGGAATGAAAAGTTAGGTCGTAGTCCTGTTGTATCTATCAGAGATCAGCAATGATTCATTTTTCCACTACTCATAAGCACTCATTTAATTTTGAGTATGAGTGAATCAACAAAATTGAAATTCTACTACTCTGATTCATTGGTAATCGCTACAACATTGATTTATAAGTATAGGTTACAATGAGCATGAGTGCAACGTTGACATTAAACTCACAACATTCGAAATATGTTTGATTCATACGCCTACTCATTCTGATTCATAAATTTAGAAAAAGACTTATAAAAGTTCTAAGTGATTCAAGTGGCTCGAATAATTCGTCAAAATTTACAGCCTTTGTTGTTGTCGCATGTACAAATAAAGAAGAAAGGAAAGACAAAGACAACAAGCAAAGAACACAACCTTCTTGTGAGTATTGTGGTGTTCGTAAGCAAATCATACTCAGATTCATTCGTACTCGCTACAACATTGATTTGTATATGTTTGATTCATACGCCTACTCATTCAGATTCATAAATTTAGAAAAATTCTCATAATACTTATAAGTGATCCGAGTGATTCGAATCATTTATTAAAATTTACAGCCTTTGTGGTTGTTGCATATACAAACAAAGAAGAAAGGAAAGACAAAGGCAACAAGCAAAGCATACACAATCTTCATATGAGTATTGTGGTGTTCGTACGCGAATCATACTTTTTTTTTTGTTATTTTTATAAAAGCAGCACTCAGGGGATGACCCCCACCCATGCAGTGCATTCTGCATGTTTTTTAGGAAAGGTGGAAAAAGAGAAGATGCGAACGGTAAGGGAACGAGTTGCTGCTATACCTTCACAGTCTACAGCAATCGTCCCTAAGAAACCCGCAGTTCTTACACCACTTACGTTGTGTGTTTTAATTTTATACAGAAGTGGCGGGACCTACAATTTAAAGTCGACTCCGAACGACAGATTTTTTGAGAAACATGAAGAGATTCGTGTAAATGTTAATTAGAGGTGAGTCGAAGTCAAAAACATCATGCAAATTGTTAAGTATGAATATGACGGCGAGTACTTTCAACTTTGAGTGTGAGTAGTATGAGTATCATACGGAAATGGGTATCATATTAAAATACTTATTTTGTGCTTCGTGTAAATATTAAGTAGAGACGAGTCAAAGTCAATAACATCATGCGTATTGTTAAGTATGAATGCAATGAGTACTTCCAACTTTGTGCATGAGTAGTTTGAGTATCACATTAAAATACTTATTTTGTGCTTCGTCTAAATGTTAAGTAGAGATGAGTTGAAGTCAATAATATCATGCGTATTGTTAATTATGAGTACGACGGCGAGTACTTCCAACTTTGAGTATGAGTAGTATGAGTATCATATTAAAATGAGTATCATATTAAAATGAGTATCATATTGAGATACTTATTTTGTGCCTCGTCTAAATGTTAAGTAGAGATGAGTTGAAGTCAATAATTTCATGCGTATTGTTAATTGTGAGTACGACGGCGAGTACTTACAACTTTGAGTATGAGTAGTATGAGTATGATATCAAAATAAGTATCAGAAATTATAAGTATGACCCGAATCTACTCATCGTTTTGAATATGTAAAACACAATGAATAGAAGCCTATCCCCTGTATTAACTTAAACTTGATTATCTTGTAAGTTAGTGATGTGAGACGATGTCATTTAGTCAATCAATAAATTCTTACAAATCCTTTGACGTTTTTTTTGTGCATTACGTTGCTTTTGATCTGCTCCAGAGATAAGGTTAAAGATTGTATGCATGACAGTCAGTTGAATTGATTGATGGATTTTTTTTTTTGCTGGTTAGCAACGATGCTTTAAATTAAAGGAATTATAAACGAAATGCCTTTGTGTGGCAAATGTAATGGAAAGGATACGAGAGTATTTTTTTCATTCTAATGTAAGCTATGTGGTACCCTGGCCTATTTCTATGGCAATAGCCAAATTTAATTAACCATCACAGTTAAATTTGTTTGTTTGTTAAGGCTTAAAGGCCTTTATTTGAAGGTAAATGAAATGAAAAAAAAACTTTTCTTTTTCCCCCATAAAATTAATATAAATTGCTGGACTTAATTGAATTACTTAAATCCTTAGCTAAACAAATAAAAAAAAATGTCTACAATTTAATTAGGATAGGCAAAACCAACCAAACAATGGACCAACTTGCTTAACTTTTAAGTTTGACGTTAGTTTTCCTGGCCAGTTTGTTTAGCTTTCTTTTTTTGGTTTCCAAATAATTCTTAGATTTCTAGTCAATTTAGAAATGAAATTTTCTCTAGATTACCTGTAATTTATACACATGTAATGTATTTAATCTTTTTAACTCGTTAGTAACCCATACCTCCCCCCTTGTCCGCATGTAAACTGCTGCCTGTCTATCAGTTACCAGGTTTTATTTCAAACCAAAAACATACACTTTCGCAGCATAAAACTTTTGTTGGCTTTAGTTTTGTTAACTTTTAATTTGTTTTCTTAGTTTTTCACAAACTTCAACAAAAAAAGAGAGAGAGAGAGAGAGAGAGAGAGAGAGCAAGCGAGAGGGCGATAGAACTTTCATGTCCTGCGGCTTGATTTGCAAGATGGAGAAGTTTCAACTAAATTGTATTGTGTGGTAAAATATGGTATTAACTTACAAAATAGTCCGTTTTTAACCACACTTTTATTTAATTTGCAAGAATATTGAATATTTAAGCAAGGTAGAGATGGCTAACAATGTTAGCTCCCTGTGATAATACACTTGCCCCTTGTTATGGTACTATTACACAGCTTCAGATAAAGCCTAAACATCTCAAACAAAATATTTCATTTGGCCAACTTCCTCTCAGCAGTCTGCTGATAAACGTATAGGCACCAGAGATCAGCAAAGAGTATTCAAAACGATGAGTAGATTCGAGTACTTACTTACTTTTTTATTTTAATAAGATACTCATACTCAAAGTTGAAAGTACTCGTCGCATTCATACTAAACAATTTGCATGATGTTATTGAATTCGACTCATTTCTACTTAACATTTACCGAAGCACAAAATAAGTATTTTAATATGATACTCATTTTAATATGATACTCATATTACTCATACTCAAAGTTGAAAGTACTCTTCGCATTCATATTTAACAATACACATAATGTTATTGAAATCGACTCGTCTCTACTTAACATTTACACGAATCACAAAATAAGTGGTTTAATATGATACTCATTTTAATATCATACTACTCATACTCAAAGTTGAAAGTACTCATCGCATTCATACTTAACAATACGCATGATGTTATTGAATTCGACTCGTCTTTACTTGACATTTACACGAAGCACAAAATAAGTATTTTAATATGATACTCATTTTAATATGATACTCATACTACTCATACTCAAAGTTGAAAGTACTCGTCGCATTCATACTTAACAATACGCATGATGTTATTGAATTCGACTCGTCTCTACTTAATATTTACACGAAGCACAAAATAAGTATTTTAATATGATACTCATACCACTCATACTCAAAGTTGAAAGTACTCGTCGCATTCATACTTAACAATACGCATGATGTTATTGAATTCGACTCGTCTCTACTTAACATTTATACGAAGCACAAAATAAGTATTTTAATATGATACATACATAATTGGCCATTACAACCCTTCAGTCAGGATTACGACCTAGCTTCTCACACCACTTATGTTGTGTGCGTTAATTTTATACATGAGTGGGGGGACCTACAGTTTAAAGTCGACTCCGAACGACAGATTTTTGAGAAGCTTTTCATGGCAATTTTTACTCTCAGAGTCTTTGCCAGAAATCTGCTGAGAGGAAGTCGCCGAAAAAATATTTTTCGTTTTGATGTCTGACCTGGGATACTCATTTTAATATGATACTCATACTACTCAAACGCTGGGCATGTAACCAACTGTTAAAGAAGAATTCTCTCCCTTTCCTTATCTCCACAGCAGCTCTTGCCATGCATCCATAACCAATACGTCTTGAATAAGAGCTCATAATCGAAGGCTCAATAATGATGCCAGCAACCACATAAAACATGCTCTTCTTGAGTGAAGGGAAGAAGACTTTCTTCCGTTCTTTGAAGTTGAACAATTCGTGAAAATTTGAATGGAGGTACGAATTTTTGAGTGCCACTCGTGTCACCTTAGAGAAGAGGTTACTGTATTCCGATCAACAACTATTTGGGAAAATATTGGATGGGAAAGTTTTAGCACAATAGCCGTTTTGTACAGGCTTTACCCATTTTCACTAACTTTTGTTTCAATCAATGGCGGAACGCTCTCACTGGAATAGGTTTGTGCTCAAACCCGGGTATAGATGATGTATAAGTATGACGATGCATGAGTGTAACGACGATGTATGAGTTTGATGATGTATAAGTATGATGATGTATGAGCATGATTATGTATGAGTTTGATGATGTATGAGTATGATGATGTGTGAGTATGATGACGTTTGAGTATGATGATGTATGGGTTTGATTATGTATGAGTTTGATTATGTATAAGTATGATGACGTTTGAGTATGACGTTGATGTAGGAGTATGATGGTGATAATGTATGAGTATGATAATGTATAAGTATGATAATGTATGAGTATGATGGTGTATGAGTTTGAGAATGTCTGAGTATAATAATGTTTGAGAATAATGATGATGCATATGTATGACGATAATGTATGACTATGATGATGTAGGAGTATGATAATGTATAAGTATGATGGTGTATGATTATGTTGCTGATACATGAGTATGATGATGATGAAGAAAAGCTCAGACATTCTCAAACTCATACACCATCATACTCATACATTATATACTTAAGAAGTGCTGGAGAGATCCATTGAACATTTCTCAAGGTGTACGATAATCATGCAACATCAAAAGCAACATGCAGAACATAGTTTCAACAGTTCAGAGATAACGATTTTTATACGAAAAATAAGAATAAGTTGAAGACTCTGTGTTGCAAACAATATTGTGAAACAAATGTTGCAGAAATGTTAAATGTTGCACAACAAAAAATTCCTTATAGTTTAAGTGCTTTGGAAAAGATCCAAATGTTTGGCAATATGTTGCCACTTGAATAGAATGCTAGACAGATGGAAAACTGAAGAACTACTTGTGAAATTGGAATTGTTGCATCGAATTGATATTGACGATAAAAATTGATTTATTTTCAGAATTCTACACTAAAAAAATTAAGTGGGAATCCAGGATAATCATCAACTTTGGCTGAAAAACCATGTCGATTTGACAGGAAGACAATGCTGTGTGTTTGGAAGGATGGGGGAGGGAGGCAGAATGTTGTGTGATGTACCACGAGCTCCTAAAACCTAATGGAACTGTGAATACAGATTGTTATCAGCAACAAGTGACACAGTCCTGCATGGGTTTTGCAAATAAGATGGCTCCAGGTGTTTTCGAAGGCATTTTGTGCCCTAAACATAGCGTCTTAGGCCATTTTTGAAAAAATTGTGGAGCTAAATACTGACGTGGTAGAATGCGTGTTCGCTTCGCTAAGTAGGCCTGCGATCGACTTACAGAAGATGCCGATTTTTGCATAAAAAATCATCTTTTCAGATGAAGTTCATTTTGATCTTGGCCGGTATGTAAACAAGCAAAATTGTCGCATTTGGGGTACAGAAAACCCGCACGCATACATTGAAAAGCCGACGCACTCAAAACGAGTGTTTGGTGCGGATTTTGGTCCAGAGGTATGAATGGGCCATTTTTCTTCGAAAATGAGCAAGGAATGGCCGATATAGTCAATGGCGATCGTTATCGGGTCATGTTGAATGAATTTTTGTTCACAAAAATTGAAGAGGAGGATATTGGCAACATTTGGTTTCAACAGGTCAGCGCTATGTGCTACACAGCCGAAGCTACACTCGATGTTTTGCGCCCTGTTTTTGAAAATCGCATTATCAGTCGCAGATCTGATGTCGCTTGGCCACATCGCAGCTGCAATCTGACACCGTTGGACTATTAAATGTAGGGTGCCATCAAAGATAGGTGTTTTAAAGGACAATATTCGTGAAGCCATTTGTGAATGCAGCTGCGTGTAGGCTACTGCATGGCCACCCGAAGCAGCCATTTGAATGAAATTATTTTCCATTATTAACCGGAAGGATTGTATTTTCAAATAAAAAAAAAGAAATTTGAGAAAATTTTCAGTTGGATTTTTTTTTAAGCACTTAAAAAAAATAAGTTATTAGGCGGACCCTTTAGAGACTTTATGTTAAAGAAGCAAAACCTAATAGAATTTCTCTTTAAGATGCTGTTGCTGTACTTCAAGTTATAGAAAATTCAAGTAATGACGTTCGCCTGGACTGGTACGCCTGGAATATTAAACTGCTTTAATCTTACAGGAGCCATGATTTTCTTTTTCAATTTGAATTTGTTAATAAGAATATAAGAACTGAAGCCATCATTAGTTTCAAAAGAAAGGCCAGATCAAGATGTCACATTGTGCTCCATCACCCATACAACACACTCACATAAATATCAATTCCAATTTAGCAAATTCGTTGCCTCAGTCAGTGTGTATTGAATTTAATTTCCAATTTCTTAGATTTGACAAATGAAGTTATCTCTCACTCACTCTCTCTGACATTTATTTAACAAATTAATTCATTGTGAAAATGAATCCATCAACAAGTTACATACTCTATACATATACATACAGGGTGGCTGATATGTCTTGCAACCAACTTCAGGTTGTTATCATTTGTAAACCGCTCGTCTGACAGTTGACAGATTTATGCCAGTGACAGTTCATTTTATTATTTACAAGCTTATTCAGAAAAAAAACTTATTCGTAATGGAATTCAAGCGTGATAGTGTGTGATTGCTTTATATTTGGCTGGAAAATCACAGGTGGCTATCGTTAGAGCCCTTTAGCCTTTAAACGAGAACAAATCTTTTGTTTCTTGTACCATTGCTCGTTACCGTGATACTGGCAGTGTTGCATTGCGTCCAAATAACGGTAAGAACACCAGAATTAATTCGAAAATTGAAGGCCAGTTTTGGTCGAAATTCACGCCGCAGTGGTAGAAAAATTGCTCGTGAGCTGAACATATCGCAAGAACGGATGCAACACATATTGAAAAATGAGCCTGGGCTAAAGCCATTGAAGTTCCAAAAAGTGCTAAAGCTTACCGATGGACAAGAAAAATAAAGTTAGACTGGAAAGAGCCAAGGAGTTACTGCGCTTGCACGAAAGTGGCCAGTAACCGAATTTGGTTTTCTCCGCATACACGCATATAGTCATTCCAAGTTGAGCAGTTTGTGAACAAACAAAATGATCGGGTTTACTTGCCAAAGAGGTCAGCTGAAAAGTTACACCTGCGATTGGCCACCAGAACTCAAGCGCAACCGATTGTAATGGTGTAGGCCGCCGTAACGGCTGACGGTCACTCAACGCTCTTATTCATCGACCGTGGGGGCCAAAATAAATACCAGATATTATCGGGAAAATGTAGAGGCCGCCGTGGTCTAGTAGGTAGTGTGTTGGCTTATTAGACGAAAGACCCGAGTTCGAATCCCAGGCCAGACATCAAAAACGAAAATTTGAAAAATAATTTTTCGGTGACTTCCTCTCAGCAGATTTCTGGCAAAAACTCTGAGAGTAAAAAAATTGCCAAGGAATGCTTCTCCAAAAATGTGTCGTTCGGAGTCGACTTTAAACTGTAAGTCACGCCACTCATGTATAAAATTAACGCACACAACATAAGTGATGTGAGAAGCTAGGACATAGTACAATGGGTCAATTGGACCACCGAGTACTGTACTTAGCACGCGTCAACCAAGAATGGCTTAAAAAAGGAGGTTCCTCGCTTCATTTCTACCTCGCACAATGGCCACCAAAATCTCCAGATCTCAATCCGTTGGACTTTTGAGCCTAGGGCATTTTAGGAGAGTAAGGTTCTTACTAAAAAATATCAAAATGGCGATCATCTCAAGCAGGCACCTCGCCGGGAATGGGCCAAAATACCGCAGAGCCACTTTCGTGCAGCCTGCGATGGTTTTGTCGGCCGTTTGAAGGCCATAATTCGTAGCAAAGGTGGACAATTCGAACAAATCTAAATTGATAAAGACAGTATTGAAGACCTGGGCAGACAAAAATTCCAACAGGACTCAACACCTGGGATTCGAACCCGGGGCTTTCGTTTAATAAGCCATCACACTACCCACTAGACCACGGCGACTTCTACCGCACAATGGCCACCAAAATCTCCAGCTATCAATCCGTTGGACTTTTACGCCTGGGGCATTTTGGAGAGTAAGGTTTTCACTAAAAAATATCAAAATGGCAATCATCTCAAGCAGGCACCTCGCCGGGAATGGTTCAAAATACCGCAGAGCCACTTTCGTGTAGCTTGTAATGGCTTTTTCGGCCGTTTGAAGGCCATAATTCGTACCAAAAGTGGCCAATTCGAACTAATCGAAATTGATAAAGACAGTATTGAAGACCTGGGCAGACAAAAATTCCAACAGGACTCAACACCTGGGATTCGAACCCGGGGCTTTCGTTTAATAAGCCATCACACTACCCACTAGACCACGGCGACTTCTACCGCACAATGGCCACCAAAATCTCCAGCTATCAATCCGTTGGACTTTTACGCCTGGGGCATTTTGGAGAGTAAGGTTTTCACTAAAAAATATCAAAATGGCAATCATCTCAAGCAGGCACCTCGCCGGGAATGGTTCAAAATACCGCAGAGCCACTTTCGTGTAGCTTGTAATGGCTTTTTCGGCCGTTTGAAGGCCATAATTCGTACCAAAAGTGGCCAATTTGAACTAATCTAAATTGATTCTAAAATTTTTGCTTTTGAACAATAAAATTAAAAAAATTTAGCGCTTTACTTTGTTGCATTATATATCAGCCACCCTGTTCTTTTATTATTCATTCAATTACTCAACACATGAACGCATAATTTTTATTGGGGGGGTGGAAAAAAACAGGAGAGAAGAAAAAAGAAATCACAATCACGGCAAATGAAAATCAACAAAATTCAACCTTTGAAATTAATGTGACATTTTTATAATGAAACAAGGAAGAGAAAATAAATTACCAGTTGCCTGGATGATTGAGTTGGAAACCATATCCATACGTACGTACGTTTAAATGGATTCCATTTAATTGCGTTCTACCTTACATGGGGCGGAAAACAAAAAATATTCGAAAATTTTTATGAAATTTGTTGAAAATTGTTTTTCTTTTAAACTAGATAATGAAATGAAAGAAAAATAATTCATAAAATGAGAGAGAGAGAGAGCAAAATAAGTACAATAGCCTAGATGGTCTAGTTGGTAGTGTGTGTTAAACTTTAAATGCAGGTTCGAAGCCTTCCAGAGGCCCTGTTTTATGATTTGATTGTTGACCGAAATAGAAAAAGAATATGGGAATTATTAGAGAGCAATTAATGAGCCCATTAACCATTGCGATTTCCACTCAGCAGATTTCTGGCAAAAACTCTGAGAGTAAATAAAATTGCCATGAAAAGTTTCTCAAAAAATCTGTATAGAAATTAACACACACTACATAAGTGGTGTGAGAAACTAGGTCAATACGGGAGAGGCGTTGGGGGAACGGATTGAGTTGTTCTGTTTCTAGGCGTCTATGGCCTGCTGTGGACAGCAAGAGGACAGAGTGGCTGTTGGGCTTGGTTAAGGCCAGCTTAAGGTTGGTTGTCGGTTTTATCACGGGGCACTGCGAGATTAAGTCGCTGACAGGGATCTGGAACAGATCCCAGCCGGACTATTGCAGGGTATGTTGCGATGAGGAGGAGTTGGAGACTGTCGAACATCTCTTCTGCAACTGCCCAGCCCTTGGTA
The DNA here is from genome assembly GCA_014635995.1 of Sarcophaga peregrina. NCBI lineage: Eukaryota > Metazoa > Arthropoda > Insecta > Diptera > Sarcophagidae > Sarcophaga > Sarcophaga peregrina. Next base: position 92,910,366 of record CM025790.1, on the reverse strand, counting down.
GGTTGAGGACCCTTGGCAGGCCAGCTTGAGCTGGTTGAGAGATGCTAGGGCTTCATAAAGGTAGTCGCACTTTCAACCTCTTTTGTGTGTTTCCTTACATGTAATTCCTCCGTTTCCCATTCTCCCTCCCTTTCCCTACATTCCTATATCCTCTATTTCCTTCCTCCCCTAAGGACAATGTACAACGGGTCAATTTCGACCTCCGGGTACTGTACTTGTCTTGACCGACAGGTGCACGTCCTCTAATCTAACCTAACCTAACTAGGTCAATAATCCCGACAAAAAAAGGGGTGTAATGACCAATTATGTATGTCCAGTTGCTTGTGTACGCTGACGACTTTGACATCATAGGGCGTTCCATTGAACGGGTCTAGCAGTAAATGAGGGCAAAAAAAGTATATGTTAACGGTAAATAGAGATGTGCGGCGTATTGGTTCTCAGATTACGGCCGATTACTATACTTTTGATACAGTCAAGGAATTTATTTATCTTGGCTGGGTACTATTTAAGTAGTCATACGTAATTAATACGTCCAACATAACAAAATGTCAAACCACACACTTCTTTGATGAGCCTGCAGCAACTGAGAAAGTTTGACTGGGCAGTTTTAATGCATCAATCAATCTTACTATTGCAGTAATTTAGGTTACTCGGCCACCGGATATTAGAAAGTGAGAACAAAAACAACCGTTTTTAATGGCCACCGCAATATCGACGCCTCCATACTATAACGTTCTAAGTATACTAATGTTCTTGCATTTTTAAATTCTACGTTCTCTAACTTAAATGCTGTCAAAATTTGTTTAAAATGCGACCATCCGTTCCGAAGTTATTGGGAAAAATCTACACACTTTTTCGTCTTAGAATGTTATAGAACGGAGGCGTCGATATGGGATACGATCCTCCCAATAATCTCACATCCCACATTTTCTGTATAATTAATTTGCAGGAATGATGTTGCCACGAAAAGTGATGTTACACCGTTTCCGTTTAACATTAAAATGTTAAAAAGAAGCTACAAAAACCATAAGCATGACAGAAATGAGGATAGACAAGTTAGCGAGTAAGAATGCAATCAAAATATACAAATGAACAAATGAAGGGGCAATGGAATTCTCGAGAAGGTGAAAATGCGAACATTTTACTTAAAGAACATTCATCAGCCGCTTTACGTGGGGTTATAAAAAGGCAAAACAAAGCAGGCAACAAATAATAGTAAGTATTCAGTCAGCCTTGTATGAAGAGCCGTTGCATGTGAAGAGAGCAGTCGTAATTTGAAGATCTCCGTTGTAAGCAAAGAACGGTGTAAAATCATTTAACATTAAAATGATATATAGAAGCCACAAAGAAACCATGAGCATGAAAGAAAATGAGATGGACAAGTAAGCCAAAACGCAACAATAAAGTATGCAAGCAAAATACACAACCAACAAATGAAGCGACGATAGAATTCTCTACTTCAAGAACATTCATCAGCCTGTTTACGTGGGCTTATAATAAAAAGGGTAAGACAAAGCAGTAGTAGTAGTAAAAATTCAGTCAGTTTTGTGTGAAGACGTGTTAAGTGTGAAGAGAACAGTAATGGTTTGAAGATCTGCGCTATATAGATCTAATGAATAAATGTTTTTGTTTCCGCAAAGGGCGTAAGCAAAGAAGAATAGTGAAAATATTGTTGTATACATTAAGTAATAAACATTACCACACAAAACTAAACACTAATTAATTTTTATTTTATTTGCAATTAACAAATTTATATTTTAAATGTTTTTAAGAAGACAAAAACATTACAATACATTTGAATATTTCTTTTTTTTTATATAAAACCAGCACTCAGGGGATGACCCCTACTAATGCAGTGCATTGTGCAGGTTTTTTAGGGAAGGTTGAAAGAGACAGGGAAGATACGAACTGTAAGGATACAAGTTGCTCCTGGTGACTATAAAATGGCCCGGGCTATAACTTCACGATTAAACAGTCTACAGCAATCGTTCCCAAGAAGCCCGCTAAAGCTCTTCAGTGATCAATACGTACCACAAAAAAAGTGTAAGTTTTTAAACAACATCATATCACATGAGATCGAAGAACGTCTAATGCATATCAAAGTTACAGTATTGGGTGGAGATTAGGCTGTTATCGTCTTCAGATAGGAGGATGATTACCAACTTCTTTTGATTTGAATTATTTGAACTGTCCACCAACGACATGTGATCTCAACAAGACCCGTTAAGTGTGAAGAAAACAGTCGTGGTCCGTTGTAAGCAAAGAGGAGTAGCGAATAAATACGTAAAGTTTTTTTTATAAGGCTTTGTGTAGGGTAGGTTAGGTTAGGTTGGAGTAGTAGCTCTGATATCACGAAGCTCACATAAGCACGCATAGCGGCCCGTTGTAATGCTACGTGTGAACACAGTCACTGTATTGACCAAGTTCCATAAAATTCAGGGATGAGGAAGAAGTTATTCCTTGTGTAAGTAAGATGAGACACATTATCTGAGTACGTACGAAGTGATTCGATATGAATTCTTAAAGAAATACAAACGAAGTAGTAGAAATTTTGGAAAAATTTATGAAAATTAATGGATTTTCTTATTTCCAACAGACAAATACAAACACACACCAACATATGTATTTTTGTTTATCTTACCACTACAATAACCATGTCCTTTGGAGCAGAAAATAATCCACAAAGATTAAGAAATTCGAAATTCCCCAAATGAAAAACAAAAAAACGATTAAAAATTAAATTGCAACAACAAAAGCAAAAACAAAATATAAATCCTTCCAAGAGAAGTATTAACAACCATGCATGCACACATCCATACATACCAGAGATTAGTAATGAATCGTTTTTCCGCTACTCATAAGTACTTATGCAATTTCGAGTATGAATGAATCAACAGAATTGAAATTCAACTACTTTGATTCATTTGCACTCACTACAACATTGATTTATAAGTATAAGTAGCAATGAGTTTGAGTACAATGTTGACATTAAAACTCACAACATTCGAAATATGTTGATTCACAAATAAATTTAGAAAAATACTACTTATAATACTTATAAATGATTTGAGTGATTCGAATCATTTATCAAAATTTACAACCTTTGTTGTTGTTGCATATACAAACAAAGAAGAGAGGAAGGAAAGACAAAAACAACAAGCAAAGCATACACACAATCTTTTTGTGAGTATTGCAGTGCTCGTACACGAATCATACTCAGATTCATTAGTACTCGGTACAACCTTGATTTATAAGTATAGGACGCAGTGAGTGTGAGTACAACGTTGACATCAAACTCACAACATTCGAAATATGTTTGATTCATACGCCTACTCATTTAGATTCATAAATTTAGAAAAATTCTCATAATACTTATAAGTGATTCGAGTGATTCGAATCATTCATCAAAATTTACAGCCTTTGTTGTTGTTGCATATATAAACAAAGAAGAAAGGAAAGAAAAAGACAAAGACAACAAGCAAAGTATACACACAATCTTTTTGTGAGTATTGTGGTGTTCGTAGGCGAATCATACTCAGATTCATTCGTACACGCTACAACATTGATTTGTATATATATGTTTGATTCATACGCCTACGCACTTAGATTCATAAATTTAGAAAAATTCTCATAATACTTATAAGTGAACCGAGTGATTCGAATCATTTATCAAAATTTACAGCCTTTGTTGTTGTATATACCAACAAAGAAGAAAGGAAAAACAAAGACAACAAGCAAAGTATACACACAATCTTCTTGTGAGTATTGTGGTGTTCGTACGTGAATCATAGTCAGATTCATTCGTACTCGGTACAACCTTGATTTGTATATATAAGTTTGATTCATACGCCTACTCATTCAGATTCATAAATTTAGAAAAATCCTCATAATACTTAAAAGTGATCCGAGTGATTCGAATCATTTATCAAAATTTACAGTCTTTGTTGTTGTTGCATATACAAACAAAGAAGAGAGGAAGGAAAGACAGAGACAACAAGCAAAGTATAAACACAATCTTCTTGTGAGTATTATGGTGTTCGTATGCGAATCATACTCAGATTCATTCGTATTCGGTATAACTATGATTTGTATATATAAGTTTGATTCATACGCCTACTCATTCTGATTCATAAATTTAGAAAAACACTTCTTATAATACTTATAAGTGATCCGAGTGATTCGAATCATTGTTCAAAATTTACAGCCTTTGTTGTTGTTGCATATACAAACAAAGAAGAGAGGAAGAAAAGACAAAGACAATAAGCAAAGCATACACACAATCTTTTTGTGAGTACTTATTTCGTGATTCGTGTGAATGTTAAGTCGAGACGAGTTCAGGTCAATAACATCATGCGTATTGTTAAGTATGAATACGAAGAGTACTTCCAACTTTGAGTATGAGTAGTATGAGTATTATATTAAAATAAGTATGAATGCGTATGAGTATCAAAAATTAGTAAAGTATGACTCGAATATACTCATCGTTTTGAATACTCGTTGCTGATCTCTGGTACGTACGTACATGAATACAGGCTATGTATAGTATAATAGTATTTCAAGGGGATTTGTTTATGAGTATGACGAGTACTTCCAACTTTAAGTATGAGTAGTAGGAGTCTCATATTAAAATAAGTATGAATGCGTATGAGTATCAGAAATTATAAGTATGACTCGAATCTACTCATGGTTTTGAATACTCGTTATTGATTTCTGGTACGTACGTGAGTACGTATGAGTATGAGTAGTATAAGCATCATATTAAAATAAGTATGAATGCGTATAAGTACCAGAAATTAGTGAAGTATGACTCGAATCTATTCATGGTTGCTGATCTCTGATGCATACTTAAATATGTTCATGTGTTGGGTGTATAAGACATCATTTATGCGGATAAATTAAGGCGAATATCTCCTAAAACATGTTACAAATGATTAATGAATCAACATTGATTTGACATGTTTTTTTTGGGAGGGGGAGGGCGGGTAAACAGTATATGTATAGTGTAGTGTTGTTGTTGTTGATATTCTTTGTATTTTTACAAAGTCATATAAATTAAGGAAAGAAACATTTTCTTCTTCTTGAAAGAAATTTCCATATCAACTGTAGACGAGACTTTCGTCTACAATTGCTGGCAACAAATGAATGAATTTCTCTTACACAGAAAGACAGATAGAGAGAGAGAGAGAGCGAGAGAACAGCTCATCACGATGATAAGGGTGTTTTGAATTTTTATAAGAATTTCATGAGTTTATTTTAAATACTCATGTTGTATCATATCTCTCACACACACACTCGCTCTCTCTCTTTCTCTATTCCACTTTCCCTATGCAATTATATGGAGTTTTAAAAATCCATATTTAAATACACTACTACACACGCATTCACTCTCAAATTTACATGCTTATGTTTAACCACACTAAGAGACATTGTTGCGAGACTTGAAAACACACACACATACATACACATAAACATAAACAACATTTGCATACACCACACCACACCACACAACAACAACAAATTCACTCATGAATGCAATGATGCTGAAAAAAATAACTTATACGCCACGATGCACATCTATTTACTCTTATGTTCGTTCGTTTTATTTGTTTCTTTGTTTGTTGTTGTTTTTATTTAAAAAATTATTTCCATTAAAAAAAGGGGAAAAAATGGGAGAGAAAAATGGGAAGAAAAAACTCTAGGGGAATAACATAGCAGCCATAAAGGGTTTCAGCATACAGTGGCGTTAAAACCAAATTTTCCTTTGAAGCAACATTTCATGGGATTTTAGGTGACTATTACTAGACTATTGAAGTCGCCGTTGTCTAGTGGGTAGTGTGTTGACTTATTAGACAAAAGGCTCGGGTTCGAATCTCAGGTCAGACATCAAAACGGAAAATATTTCTTCGGCGACTTCCTCTCAGCAGATTTCTGGCAAAGACTCTGAGAGTAAATAAAATTGCCATGAAAAGCTTCTCAAAAATCTGTCGTTCGGAGTCGACTTTAAACTGTAGGTCCCGCCACTTATGTATAAAATTAACGCACTCAACATAAGTGGTGTCAGAAGCTAGGTCGTAATCCTGACTGAAGGGTTATAATGGCCAATTATTGTATTACTAGACTATCTAGACTGAACGATATGATGACTGGGCTTGCAGATGATTGGGAATATCGAATTACCATCACTTTGAATGTTAAAAAGGTTTTTAACTCGACGAGCCTGGACGCAAGCTGCCCTTAATGGAAAGGTCTCAATGACTCTTTCGAATAAAAAGTACTTCTATAGGGTTAACCATTCTATCGGTACAGAGAACGGGTGCATTGCGTATCGCGTCGGTATATTGTACAATTTCCGCCCCCAGCCGTCCTTGTGATAGCAGCTACAATCCCTGTGGATCTGCTGGCAGCAGAGTGGATGGAGATTTATTATGTAAAATCGGCTGGAAATCACGTAACCGGTAACTTCAGGGAAAACACTATTTCGATAAGGTAACGACGATGGAACGCTGAAGATAGAGGAAGATGGATGGCGACTTATTCCGGGCATAAGGCCGTGGATTGGTCGGAAATTTGTAGAGATAAATTACTACGTTTCACAGATGCAAGACCGCCTCCCCTTATTATCTTTACGGGGAAGGGGAAGTAACTGATGATGCAGAGCACACTGTTTTCGAATGTGCACACCGGCAGAGCTATCACTCTGTTCTAACGTCAATGATTGGAATGATCAAAGCCGCTAACATTGTCGTGGTTATGATTGTGAGTAGAGAGAATGGAGCCTCAGTGGCTAATTACATGGAGCACATTCTAAGATTGAAAAAGGGTGATCTTGAGGCTGCAGAACATGTAAGCATGCCGACATAAATGATACTGGAACACGTGTCAAATGAAATTCCAGTCCGGAACCAATTAGGAGGAAATAGTGGAGACACTTAGATGTCTCCTCAAAATTCGATATGCAATCTGGACGCGGAATATATATTTTGTCGCAGGTGTTCCCGGTAATAAATGCAGCGATTTAAACTAACAGAGAGCAAAGCAGTAGAACACATAACTTACGGATGCAATAGTTTCGCAGGAAAACATCATGCATTAGAGAATGTTTTTGGCTGCAGATCAACGAATGGAAAATTAATTGCCCGAATGTAATAATCGAGTGGCAAGATGAGCTTTGAGGGGACTTTGCATAACCAAAATAGAATGCAGAGCACTGCAGCAAATGAAACTACAGCTTAACAGCTGTGCAGGAGAATGAGTCTGCAGAACGACTAATGTAAAGAGACAACTTAACAGTAACGAACATGATGTGTGAGCCTAGCGCTAATGAAGGCCTCTAAATAGAATACTTGAACGGACTGCCTGAAAGTATCTTCATAATGGTCTTTGCCGCTAGAACGTGACACTTGTGGTATGTGAAATTATTGTAAGATTGGTTATGAGAAGAAGACATTTACATGATAGTAGGGTAGAGTGTTTGCTTCTTAGATAAGAGCCAGTGGTTTAGAACTCGGCTTAGATAGGTCCTAAAGAATGATTTATTTCTTCTGGCAAAAACTCTGTGAGTAAATAAAATTGCTATGAAAAGTTTCTGAAAAATCTAAAGTTAGAAATCGTCGTTAAACTGTAGGTCTCGCCAGACAACATAAGTGAGAATCTATGTAGGTTGTAATCTTGACTAAATGGCTATGGAGCCATTATAGATAAAAGCCAGTGGTTTAAAACTTGGCTTAAAAAGGTTCTTCTGGCAAAAACTCTGTGAGTAAATAAAATCGCTATGAAAAGTTTCTGAAAAATCTAACGTTAGGGATCAACTTTAAAGAGTTGTTCTCGCCAACATAAGTAAGAAACTAGGTTGTAATCTTGAGTGAATGGCTATGGAACCATTATTGATAAGAGCCAATGGTTTAAAACTTGACTTAGATAGGTCCCATAGAATGATGTATAAAAAAGCATTTTTTCTGCCATAAAATCTTTGAGTAAATAAAATTGCTATGAAAAGTTTCTGAAAAATCTTACGTTAGAAATCGACTTTAAACTGTAGGTCCCGCCAGACAACATAAGTAAGAAACTGGGTTGTAATCTTCACTAAATGCCTATGGAACCATTATGGTTCCAGTGGTTTTAAAACATATCTTTTGATAAAAGTCTGTGAGTAAATAAAATTGCTATGAAAAGTTTCTGAAAAATCTAAAGTTAGGAATCAACTGTAGGTCCCGCCAGACAACATAAGAACGTGAGAATCTATGTAGGTTGTAATCTTGACTAAATGGCTATAGAACCCACCAAACAACATAAGTGAGAAACTAGGTTGTAATCTTTACTAAATGGCTTATTAGATAAGAGCCAGGGTTTAAATCTTGGCTTAGTAGGTCCCACAGAATGATGTATACAAAAAAACATTTCTTTTGGCAAAAACTCTGTGAGTAAATAAAATTGCTATGAAAAGTTTCTGAAAAATCTAACGTTAGGAATCGATTTTAAACTGAAGGTCCCATCAGACAACATAACTGAGAAACTAGGTTGTAATCTTGACTAAATGGCTATGGAGCCATTATAGATAAGAGCCACTGGTTTAAAACTTGGCTTAGATAGGTTCTTCTGGCAAAAACTTTGTGAGTAAATAAAATTGCTATGAAAAGTTTCTGAAAAATCTAACGTTAGGAATCGATTTTAAACTGTAGGTCTCCGCCAGACAACATAACTGAGAAACTAGGTTGACAAAATGGCTATGGAGCCATTATAGATAAAAGCCAATGGTTTAAAACTTGGCTTAGATAGGTTCTTCTGGCAAAAACTCTGTGAGTAAATAAAATTGCTAAGAAAGTTTCCTGAAAAATCTAATGTTAGGAAACGATTTTAAAACTGTAGGTCCCGCCAGACAACATAAGTGAGAAACTACGTAGGTTGTAATCTCGACTAAATGGCTATGGAGCCATTATAGATAAAAGCTTGTGGTTTAAAACTTGGCTTAGATAGGCTCTTCTGGCAAAACTTTGTGAGCAAATAAAATGCTATGTAAAGTTACTGAAAAATCTAACGTTAGGAATCGACTTTAAACTGTAGGTCCCGGCAGACAACATAAATAAGAAACTGTAGGTTGTAATCTTGACTAAAGGGTTGTAATGACCAATTAAGTGTAAGTAAGTAATGGGGATTACCATTACTACGCCGCCTCTGTTTTAGACATACTAGCATGCCATGATAAACCACGATAGTCATTAAAACTGTAGTTTTGCAAATTTGTACACGCTTTGGGAGTGAACTTTTTGCATTTTCATGGTGAAACACCACAGAAATATTTGCATGATGAAGGATTTTTTTTTTGTTTTTCAAAGCTTCAAAACTTCCTGGTATTATGAGATGAATTTTGTTGTTAATAGAAGTGACTTGACATAATCTGTAGATATTTTATTATCCTTTTTTTGCTTTATACTCTATGCAATTCTAAGCGTGTGTGTGTGTGTGTTTGTATGGGTGTAGAAAGGAATGTGGAAAGTGGTGTGTGAATTAAAAAAATCCCGTAGAGCTTGCTCTCTGAAGCCAATAATAAATTTCGAATAAAAGTTGAAATGTGTATGGGTGGGTGTGTGTGTTGGGGGATAATCCCCCTTTAAAAAAAAAATATTTTAAATGCTAAATTTGTATGTTGTTATTCAATTTAATTAGAAGTTCTTTATTTTCTCTACTTTTTTTTTGTGAAATATTTTTACCCCAAAATATCCTTTCTTTTTTTTGCATTCTTTTCATTTGATTCCCCTTACCATTCAATTTTCTCTACTGCAATTATGCAAATAAATGTGGGTTTTGTGAGAGAGAGAAAAACAAAATACTGTTTCGGTTTGTATAGCCCCAAAGTGTGTATATGTAGTATGTGCTTGGAATTTATTTTCTGTAATAAAAGAAACCCAAAGTATTTCGAATGAAACTGAAAAATTTGATTAAGGAACGAAGGGAAAAAAATAAAAAAAAATTCTATTTTCTCTTGCAGCTATTTTTTCATTGTACATGAACACTTTCTGTATTTAAAAATAAAATATAAAAAAAATAAAACTTTTATTAACACCCTAAAAATTAGGCTAAAAGTTAAAATAAATTTCTTTTTTTTATTTTAAATTTAATTTAAAATAAAATAAAAATTTGTTAAAAAATTTTATTTCTATCGTTATTTTGCTTTAGGCAATTTCAGCTCTAAATGGTGTAAAAAAAAAACTTTATTTTGAGCTCTAGAAAAATAAAATTTAAAAAATTTAAAAAAAAAATGTAAAAAAAACATTTTTTTAAAACAATTTAAAAAAATTAAAATTTTATTTTTTTTTATTTTTAATATTCTAAACCTGCAACCTCGTATAAAAAACTTAAAACTTCCTAGACAAAGTTTTAAATCATTTAAGAGAGAGTCCCACACATGGGGGATGTGACGACTTCCTATATGGTGTGGTTAGTTACATTTACCCCTCCTCAGGTTTATGCATTAGGTTCGACAAGTCGTCTTGAATCGTTTAGTACAACAACAATGATTTCAAAATGTAGAAATTTTTCTTCGCCAAGTTCATAGAGCACTTCGTTTATATTTACAATCAACGTAACCGGTACAGCAAACAAGCCTGCAACTATTGTTCGTTTCCAGCACTCATTTCCCCTATTCCCGATTCGAAATTATTACCAAGCAAAAGACATATGAGTACCGCAGAAAATATTCTGAACAACATAGACTATGTAGTTACTTGGGTGTATATACGCCAGAGATCAGCAATTAATCGTTTTTCCGCTACTCATAAGTACTCATGCGATTTTGAGTAGTACGAGTGAATGAACAGTATTGAAATTCAACTACTATGATTCATTCGTACTCGCTACAACATTGATTTATAAGTTCAGGTTGCAATGAGTATGAGTACAATGTTGGCATCAAACTCACAACATTCGAAATATGTTTGATTCATATGCCTACTCATTCGGATTCAAAAATTTAGAAAAATACTTATAATACTTATAAGTGATACGAGTGACTCGAATCATTCATCAAAATTTACAGTCTTACTTGTTGTTGCATATACAAACAAAAAAGAAAGAAAAGGCAAAGACGTCAAGCAAAGCATACACACAATCTTCTTGTGAGTACTTATTTTATGCTTCGTATAAAGGTGAAGTAGAGACGAGTCGAAATCAACAACATCATGCGTATTGTTAAGTATGAATACGATGAGTACTTGCAACCTTGAGTATGAGCAGTATGAGTATCATATTAAAATAAGTATGAATGAGTATAAGTATCAGAAATTATAAGTATGACTCGAATCTACTAATCGCACCGTGTTATGTATGTAAGAGAAATTTTATTTCAAAACACAAAAATTTCTCTGCAAAGCTCTTAGTGAACTTCCGTTTTTTTTATATGCTCAACTTAATCAGTCTAGTGAGCAAGCAGTTCGTGCAACTATGGATCGTTACAACGCTTATTTCTCCATTCTCAATTGAAAATCCTCAACAGGACAAAGGGATGTGCGTGCTGCAGAGACTATTCGTGCTGTAGCGAAAACTCGAATGGAAATTACCGCCAAAAAGGGTCATTCCTTATCGTTCTCAACTTGTTAGCCTGTATTTTAGTCCTTCGACTACGTGACTTATGTAACTGGATAATGCAGTTCGTAAAGCCTGACGAACAAGTCGCCATGGTCTAGTAGGCGGAGTGTTGACTTATTAGACGTAAGGCCACGGTTCAAACCCCAGGTCAGAGATCTCCAATGAAACCAAAATATGTTTTCCTCTTAACATATTTCTGGCAAAATGTAGGTGTCAACCGTAAACTGTGGATCCCGCCACTTGTGGATAAAATTAACACACACACAGCATAAGTGGTGTGATAAGCTAGGTCCATAATCCTGACTGAAGGGTTGTAATAACCAATTACGTATGTATGTATGTATGTTTATAATGGAGAATTAAAGCCTGACGAAAATCTAAGTCGCCGTAGTCTAATAGGTAGTGTCTCGGCTTATTAGACGTAAGGCCCGAAATCCCAGGTAAGACATCAAAATAAATAAATAATAGAGTAAATAAGATTGCCATGAAAAGCTTCTCAAAAATCTGGCGTTCGAAGTCGGCTTTAAAACTATAGGTCTCGACACTCTTGTATAAAAATTAACGCACACAACATAAGTCGTGTGAGAAGATAGGTCCATAATCCTAACTGAGGGGTTGTAATGGCCAAATATGTATGTAACTTTAGAGTAGGACGTTGATAAGAGGACCGTATGGAGTATTTTAAACGGTACGTATGGCTCTGGGGAATGATATTTATATTTTTTTTGTGACACCCTGTATATATTTATTTCTAACATTATTACAATATGTACATACCAATTATGTAAAGGTGAAAATAATACTCGTGATTATATATTGAGACTTACCTGAAAGAAAAAAAAGAAAAAGAAAGAAAATTTGATTAGAATTTTGTATTTAAAAATGTTAAAATTTTCTTAAAATAGCCTTCATTATATTAATTAGCTAAGGGTCAATATTACAACTGCCCGTTAATGTTGGGTTTAGTTAAACCTTCTCGTTGTTACAACCTTCAGATAAAATAAAGTTAACTTTTTCTAAAAAAATATGGCAGTATCGGAGCAATATCGATAACATTACCTAAAGTTTTTTTTTATTTAAACGCAGTGGCAACGACAGTGGTTTCGTTTTTTGTTCTATATGCTAATTTTGTTTATATTTAAAGTTGCCATATTGAAAACTATATGTAATATGGCAAGTTCAAATATAAACTTAACTTTAAAAGTGAGTCAGCAATACGGAACATATGAATTTTAAGTGTGACCAGAAATTAAGTTACCAAGTTTATTTTTCGTTTGTGAAATTTAAAGGATATCCTTTCTTGGCTGTATTTATTTTGTAATTTGTATTCCCTTTATACACTTTAGCCTCTTTGTTCACATAAATTTAATATTTAATAGAATGGAGTACTACTTCGTTTCAAATTTGAAATCAGCAGTACGAAGCTAGACGTATTACTTATTGAAGGCGTATTACGAATTTGTGTTTGAATTGCAATCATAATTACACACATTTTACATTTTTAATTTTGGAAGCTAAGCAATTGTGCTTTGTAGGTTAGGTTGGTATGCATCAGAGATTAGCAGTGAGTAGATTCGAGTCATACTTATAATTTCAGATACTTATACGTATTCATACTGATTTTAATATGATACTCATACTCAAAGTTTTAAGCACTCGTCGTACTTATACTGAACAATACGCATGATGTTATAGACTTCGACTCGTCTCGACTTAAGATTTATACGAAACACAAAATAAGTATGATTCGCATACGAAAACAACAATACTCACAAGAAGATTGTGTGTAAGCTTTGCTTGTTGTCTTTGTCTTTCCTTTCTTCTTTGTTTGTATATGCAACAACAACAAAGGCTGTAAATTTTGATGAATGATTCGAACCACTCGAATCACTTATAAGTTTTAGAAGTATTTTTCTAAATTTATGAATCAGAATCAGTGGGCGTATGAATCAAACACATTTTGAATGTTGTGAGTTTAATGTCAACTCATACTCATACTCATTGCTTCTTAAACTTATAAATCAATGTTTTAGCGAGTACGAATGAATCTGAGTAGTTAAATTTCAATTCTGTTGATTCACTCATACTCAAAATTGCAAGAGTGCTTATAAGTAGCGGAAAAACGATTCATTGCTGATCTCTGGTATGCATCACAGTTACCTATTGTGGTACCACGTTTTGTTCAGATAGAATATAATTGTTATACACTATTAAGTCCTATTTATCCGACCAAGTCTTTCAAATCTACTTTTTGTCATGGAACTATTGCCAGAGATGTGAAAAATGAATGTTCCTCAACTTGAGTGCACCTTTGAGTGAGTACTTACGAGTAACATATTAAATGAAAGACTATTGCGTTTTTTTCGTTCAATTTCAGTACAAAATATGCTGTGACCCTTAAGAATAGATACTACGAAGTAAGTGAGCAGTCTACATTTAGCTAAACACAGCGGTTGAGATAGACCTTCTTTCTATCCAGAAATCATTAGCAGTGGAGTGAAGCTTTTATTTAATTTTCATTATCATCATAACCCTCGTGGGCCTCTTGCGGGAATCGTATAGGTTCAATACTCACTCGTTCTGGCCAATTCGTTCTGGCGAATCAAAGCCTGTTCCTACCAAACTAAATAATGGATGCCTTAGATTAATTCCTAATTTCTGACAAGGTGGTCAAGCATGAAACTGTATTTGAAGTTGGAAATGGATTTACTACAGACTGACTGTCCATCAGGAAACGAAATAATGGAGGTTGAAATTATCCTTCATTTCGCATTTAAATAGAATTTTTTTGCTTGTAAAGCAAGTCCTTAATGTAATTTTAGTTTTTGCAATTTATTTGAATTTCCGTATCTCATCAACTGATTGAATAACAAGTAAAGTCCATTTGCAAACTGCTAATCTTGGAAAATGGAAAAGTGGAAAAGGAAAAACTACAAACGCATACGGACAAGACACGCATGTACGGACGCATATGGAATCTCTAATAAATTATTCAAAAAGACTTGGAAACTGATTGAAATGGAAGAAGAAAAAGAAAATCTGTCACATTAAAGACAAGGAACAATTTTCCGTTTATATGGGGAAAATAGGAAAAATTGTATTCCCTTTCACATGCTAGCAGAACTTCATATGAAAGGAGGACCTTTAAAAAAAGGAAAAACTTTTCTTTCTATTAAAATAAAGAAAAGAAGGAGAGGAATGAAGAAAGAAAAACTATATAAAAACTATGGCCCTATCTGAAGGAAGACAAATAGAATATAGCCTATCTTTAGGGATTTTAAAAAGCCAATAACAATAGTTCTGCATTCAAGAAACCTATCAAAATTAAACTCCCTTTAAAATTATTGTTGCACAAACATCAAATGAATACAGAAAAAGGAAATGTAATAAAATAATCACTTTAAATACATACAACATACTCGTATAACAGCAAAACCATACCCCCCTAAAAGTATGCAAATAAATACTTTTAATGTGATAAGCCTTAAAGTAGGCAATAAGCATTTTAATGGATATTAATTTTAAAATCTTGCTAATTATTGTAAGCAAAAGTACTTAAAATGCATTATCATATCAAAATTAATTATAAAATACGATTCCAATTGAATTAACAATTAAAACTCACGCACCACACCACACCACCAATACTCAAGCTATTACCCATGGACACATACACACGCCCGGTGTACACTCATACCAGTTATATTGAGTTTTTAAGTAGAAATTATAGCAGAAAAATACGCGGAATTCGTTTCGTAAAAGAAAGAGGAATTTAAATGAAAATATTTTCGATACGAAACAAATGAAGTATAAAATTATAAAAAGAACAGCAACAACAACAAAGAAAGAAAAAAATCGTATGCCTCTAAAAGTACTTGCAAGTACATGAGAAAGTCTAAGCGAGTTTGAGTTAAATTGATAGCAAATGAATGCATATTTTAAGGAGATTGAGACTGAACTGTAAGGTGTAGTAAAAAGAAATGATTTAATTTAAATTATTTATCGTCTGATTAGCTTAACAACGAGTTATGAGAAAGCTCTTCAAGAATACACTTTTGAAAAAGGATGAGACGCCATATATATTTGCTTTTATTTTTGCTCTCAGAAATTGAAGGTTAAGCCATGACTTTCATTTAGCGCCTCCTAGAAATAAAACAAAGTGTGTGTGAACTACCAGTAAATTTTTCTATTCATTTGATAGACCGATAGGAGCCAAAGCTAATGATGCCATTTCGATCAACTATGCGCATCTGAAATATCCAACTTTCCAAATACCCGACAATACTATGGCTTATATTGTGGCTTTGATGGCCGCCGTAGTTTCGGGCTTATTCGTAAACATCTGATAATTAAGAAGACCACTATGCTTATTAGACGAAAGACCCGAATTCAAATCCCAGGTCAAACATCAAAACAAAAATATGAAAAAATATTCCTTCGGCGACTTTCTCTCAGCAGAAAGTAAAAATTGCCATGAAAAGCTTCTCAGGAAAAAAAATCTGTCGTTCGGAGTCGATTTTAAACTGTAGGTCCTGCCACTCATGTAGACAAATTAACGCACATAACACGAGTGGTGTGAGAAGCTAGGACGTTGTACAATGGGTCAATTCGACCTCCGGGTACTGTACTTGTCACAGTTAACAAGTACACGTCCTCCAACCTAACCTAACCTAAGAAGACCATACAGGAAAAAGTCTAACGCCGTCATATTACACGATCTCGATCACAGTTCACAGAACTTCCTTATGAAATAATCACGCATGCAGAATATCCTATGTGGCATAAGCCACATGCAATTGGTGCCTAGATTATCCAATTCAAGACAAAAGAAATTGATATACACGGTTAACAATTGTCAAAGAACTATGAACCGATGACACTGCCAGCCCATTATTTTTATACTATGTTCAGATATGCACCTTTATTGCGTAAATCGTAATAGACGCCATTATTGAGCTCAATATTTCATATAAACGTTTTAATCAATTATTGCGCAATAAATACACAAATTGTTATAATATTGAGTAAAATTTTAAATACAGCACTGTCATAAGTACGTGCAGTGAGCATATTACAATTTTCCAAACACTTCCTGGTGATATTTGACAGCTCAAATGTCAACAAATACAAACAAAAAAACCAAAACAAAAAAAAAAAAAGCAATGTTGTTGAAACATCCAGTTGACAAATAAATATTGAATAAACAGTTGAATTGCGTATATTATTATGTCTGAACACTTAAAACTCACCCACACCACACCACACCACCAATACTCAAGCTGACAATAAACACTTACTCATACACACGCCCGGTGTACACTCATACTAGTTATATTGAGTTTTTAAGTAGAAATTATAGCAGAAAAATACGCGGAATTCGTTTCGTAAAAGAAAGAGGAATTTAAATGAAAATATTTTCAATACGTAACAAATGAAGTATAAAATTATAAAAAGAACAGCAACAACAACAAAGAAAGAAAAAAATCGTATGCCTCTAAAAGTACTTGCAAGTACATGAGGAAGTCTAAGGGAGTTTGAGTTCAATTGATACCAAATGCATGTATATTTTAAGGAGATTGAGACTGAACTGTTAGGTGTAGTAAAAAGAAATGATTTAATTTAAATTATTTATTGTCTGATTAGCTTAACAACGAATTATGAGAAAACTCTTCAAGAATACACTTTTGAAAAAGGATAAGACGCCATATATTGCTCAAAAATTGAAGCTTAAGTCATGACTTTCATTTAGCGCCTGCCAAAAATAGAACCCAAAGTGGTGTGTGTGAACTAGCAGTAAATTTTTCTACTCATTTGATAGATCGATTGGAGCTAAAGCTTTTGATACCAGTCTGAGCAACTTCTGGCAAAAATTCTGAGAGTAAAAATGCAATGAAAAGCTTCTCACAAAAAAATTTATCGTTCGGAGTCGACTATAAACTGCAGGTACCCGCCACTCATGTTTTAAAATTATTGCACACAACACGAGTGGTGTGAGAAGCTAGGACGTAATCCTGACTGAAAGATTTGTCGATTACATACTTGAAGGCAATAGGGTATTAATTGATTTCGAAAGGAAAACCGTGAAGGATTATGGCGGAGCATCCTGAGCATAGTCAGTATGAAAGACTGGAGGGAATGTCTTATAGCGAATAGTGTGAATAGAAAAGGCCATCAAATTACAGTATTTTACTACCACCGCACAACAATACAATACTTTTTATTATTACTTATATATTGAGCTCCTCTCCTAGGCTAATGAGGAAGCTTGCCAGGCGTATTTAGCCCACAATGGATAGATGGATGGCGCGTCAACCAACTAGTTAAACTTGATTGCAATGTCATCTCGATCACAGATCATGGCGGAAATACGGCAGTTCCCATCAAACGACTTCTTCCGAAGGTGTGAGCCCACCGAGGAAGAGGAGATTGCCAGCCACTTGCCACTCTTGCTTGGTGCAGATTTGGATTATTTGACTCTCCATTCCTTGTTAGCTTAAAGCAGTAATTATTCATTCCCATCAAGCATCATTTATTAAACTTTCAGGCTAGTTTACAGCATAGGTTAGTCGTGCTTTAATGTACAGCCCCTAGGCTGAACGATTTTTCTATTAGTTTAATGGGACTCGTTTAGTATAGGGACTAGAGTTATTTGTGACACATTACAACGGGCCGCTATGTATGTATGTGGTTGAAGTGAGCTTTTTAACCTGCCTACCAAAGGACGTACAGTGCACTTGGGAAAACGTCAACTAATTAAAAAAGCGGATGTTGACGTTTAACAAATTGTTGACGTTTATGAATGAAATGAAATTTTAATAAAAAACATATTGAAAAAAGAAAATTAAAAGAACACATTTTAAATGAGGTGATATCTTTAATTTCAAATACTTAAGAATTATAAAAAACGCTGATATTTTATTCTGTTGTTATTTCCTTTCTAATATGTACACTAATACCCCGGTTTGCATCGCTAATAGGGCCTGAAGAAACGCGACGCAAAACGAAGCACGATTTTCCATATATTTGTATTGATTTTCACTTAATTGGTTACGAGATTCATAATTTTAGCTGAAAAATAGATTTTTCAATCAAAAATATTTAATTTACTAAAGACCTATAACTTGCAGTCGCCTCGAAATTGCGCCGTTTTAAAATGTCTGTGATTTCCACCCATCATGTATGTATGCATGTATTTACATTAGACTTAAATGGGAAATTCCCTTTTTCTGTTTTAGCTTTGTACAAACATTTTCATATTAACGACGCAAATTGAAACAAAAACGATGCAACTACGAAGAGACAGAAATTTTAAAAAGACACAACTTCGAATTTGCACAAGATTTAAATGGGAAATCCCCTTTTTTTGTTTTAGCTTTGTACAAACATTTTCGTATTAACGACGCAAATCGAAGCACTAACGACGCAACTTCTACGAAACTTGCGACGCAAACTGAAACAAAAACGACGCAACTTCGAAATCACAGACATTTTAAAAAGACGCAACTTCGAGGCGACGCAAACCGGGGTATTAGTGTATTTGGAAGAGAGCTTTCTCTAGTAAACGTCTTAATACATTTAAATCATTTTGCTCAACATTCTCGTATTGAGGCCAATCCAAAGCCCGGTTAAATATTTCGATAGTTTCGTTTGTCCAGTTTCGTATTGTCCAGTGGGCACTCCCGAGAATATTGTTGCTGTGGCAGAAAGAGTGCGTGAAGCGGCGCTACGTACCACACAGTCGAAGCTACACTCGATGTTTTGCTTTTATTGTCTTTATTGTCATTATTATCGATCACTTCTAAATAACTCCTCAATTTCACACGAAATGGAAACATTGCCCAGTAGAACTCAACAGATTTCTTTTCTATTCTACGTTATTATATGGGGAATCCCGAATTTCTGGACTAATTACATAAAATAAATGTGTGTGTACAAATCTGTATATTTCAACAATTTTAGAGGGGGTTCGGTTGACGTTTTATAGTAGAAAATATAAAAAATGAAGGGTTTAAGGGATTAAGGGTTTGGGATGTTGTCGTAAACGAGTGCTGGCTGTTTGAAGAGACTTGTTATTCGTCTAAAAAAAAAACGTTTAGTTTTTTATAATTCTGCAAAAATAAATTCTTATTTTGCTGCAGCAGCTGTTGTGAAATCTAATTTTTTTTTTAACACAAAATTATTTACATTCCAAAAAGTGAGGCAATATTTGAAAAGCCGTAAATTTATCGACACATTTTTGCTATTTTTTTTTCAAAAATATTTCATACAAAAAAACATAAAAAAACATAATCAGAGTATTAAAAATATTTACTGCCAGGCTTTTAGAAACACACGCTTATTGACAAATTTCCACATGTAAACGAACAGCAGAGACTGCTTGTAATATACAGAAAAACATTGTTTGCACACATCATTTTTTGTTTTTGTAATTTTTCAACAGCAACATTGTTGCTAGTGTTGTTGGTGTTAGTGTTAGTACTGTTTTTGTCAGTTCGAGTCGCATATAAAATATTTTAAAATGTTATTAAAATATTTGCTTGTGTGCATAATAAAATACTAAAACAGCCCAACATCACCGAACGACGACGACAACGACAACACCGACAACGAACCATCAACCGAAACTATACCCGAAATCTCAGTCAACCAACCAAGTGTTATGACGACATTTGATAATAGGCTAGCTACTACATACAACTACTACACATGTACATACCCCCCCCCCCCCCCCCCATAGAAAAAGGTATTTGAGTTATTTTGATAACAACAACAACAACAGCAACAGTAACAGCAACAAAATTTATCGTTGATCCTTTAAATAATAAACACATGTTTAAACACTTGTTGTTGTACTCTGTATAGTAGCATAAGTACACACTTACAAAACACCCAGCCATACACAAACACATACACAAGCTTCAAAAGTGTTTAAAGCATTGCAAAGTGTGTGTGTGTGTAAGAGAGAGTAAAAAGAGTGTTTGAACCTGTGTTTAATCGTGTCAATAACGACACATTCTATAAATTTTCATGAATTTTATGGTTTAATAAACGCCGTGTTTCTTTTACAACACTCGCTACTCTTTTTGATGTATCGGGTAAGCCATCTAACGTTTTTTTTTTTCAACTAATGCTTATTTTGTGAATGGTAACACTTAGCTTATGTCTGTTTTGACAGGCAGATAATTAGTTTTATCCTTCCACTAACCGAATATGGTTTTGTATACGCCTGAACAACGCTTTGAAAATCATGGTAATGCTGCGTGCAGCTGTACTGCACCAATGGCTTCACGAATATTGTCCTTTAAAGCGTCAATTGTCTCTGGCTTGTCACCGTAACTCTTATCTTTGACGGCACCCCATAAATAATAGTCCAACGGTGTCAAATCGGAGCTCCAAGGTGGCCAAACAATATCAGCTCTGCGGCTGATTGGTGTATTTCACAAATGGCTTCAGGAATATTATCCTTTAAAGCGTCAATTGTCTCTGGCTTGTCACCGTAACTCTTATCTTTGACGGCACCCCATAAATAATAGTCCAACGGTGTCAAATCGCAGCTCCGAGGTGGACAAACGACATTAGCTTTGCGGCTAATAATGCGATCTTCAAAAACAGGGCTCAAAACATCGACTGTAGCTTCGGCTGTGTGGCACGTAGCGCCGTCCTGTTGAAACCGAATGTTGCCAATATTCTCCTCCTCAATTTTTGTAGGAAACGAAATAATGGAGACTGCAATAATGGAAAACAGGATGAATTCTAAACCAAGCATGTATGAGCATGTATATGAGGTTCCAAATGCGCTTTACAGCAGACAGTCTGCTAGAGTAAATCAGTCCATTATTACAAAACACAGTTTACTATCTAAAAGTCAGTTTAAGTGTGTGATTGGTTTGATATTTACAGATAGAGAGGATTTAGAAGAGGGTCTGATTCTACATTCCAGTCGTATTCTCTTGGTAAAGCGGCAAGACGGTATAAGTCACTAAGTGTTGCCAATATCCTCCTTTTCAATTTTTGTGAACAAAAATTCTTTCAACATGGCCCAATAACGATCGCCATTGACTGTTACGGCCATTTCTTGCTCTTTCTCGAAGAAAAATGGCCCAATTATGGCTCTGGACCGAAATCCTTACCAAACAGTGACTCGTTTTGGTTGCGTCCGCTTTTCAAAGTATGCGTGCGGGTTTTCTCTGCCTCAAATGCGACAATTTTTCCTTGTTTACATACCCACCAAGATCAAAATGAGCTTCAACTGAAAAGACGTTTTTTTTTTTTCAAAATCAGCATCTTCTGTAGGTCGATCGCAGACCCACTTAGCGAAGCGAAAACGTATTGGATGATCAATATTCGTTCAGTGGAACGATAAAACAAGTTATCAGTCAAATCAGACACGAGCTAAGTGTTACCATTCACGATATAAACACTAGTTGAAAAATAATACGTTAGATGGCGGACCCGATACATAGCTTCGTTGCAAACTAATGAACAGATAAAGACAGTTAAATTAACAACAACAACATGAACTCTTTACAGAATGATAGCTTTTGAACATGACCTCATTGACTCTAAGGGCCACTCCTTGCTCATTTTCGAAGAAAAATGGTCCAATTATGCCTCTGAAATGACTCGTTTTGGGTGCTTGCGGCTTTTCAATGTATGCGTGCGGGTTTTTTGTGCCCCAAATGCGACAATTTTTCCTTGTTTACATACCCGCCAAGATCAAAATGAGCTTCAGCTGAAAAGATGATTTTTTTTTTTGCCAAAATCGCCATCTTCTGTAAGTCGATCGCAGGCCCACTTAGCGAAGCGAAAACGAATTGGATGGTCAATTGCCTTCAACTCCTAAACCAATTGGATTTTGTATGGTCTTTATGCAAAATTCGTCTCAATAATGTCTCCGAAATGTTGAATTGAATTGAGAACGACGGTGAATTGATGTAGATGGCGCTTCACGCACTCTTTCTGCCACAGCAACACTATTTTCGTTTATATACGCTGTTTTTGGCTTTTCATGCTTTGGGTTTAACGATGAGGATGCCAGTTTCTTTGACTTTTTTCACAAGATAACGAATCGATATTGAGCTTAGAAATTGAACCGATCGTGTAGGCTACTACATGGCCAGCCGAGGCAGCCATTTTAAATGAAATTATTTTCCATTATTAACCGAAAGGATTGTACTTTCAAATAAAAAAAAGAAATGTAAGAAATTATTTAGAAGTTTTTTGGCGGACCCTTTAGTTATTGTTGTAGTTGTTCGTTTTGGCAACACAATTTCACGTTATAAATAAAATTCCTGGCAACCAATTTCACAATTTCTGTGTGAGTTTTTGAATGTCATAGACGAGCTATTATGCTTCCTTACACACTTTCGCCAAAAAATTATGTTTAAATTATAGTGCATACATATGCGTAAGTATATACCATACGTATATATGTATGTATATATGTTACAGTACAATTTCGTTTGTATGCCTTTTATGTAAATATACGTGAAATTTTCCACTTCCTTTTCCGCTTAAATAACGACATTTTAGTAGGAAAACAAAAAACAAACAAAATATGAAAAAACCAACAACAACAACACCGGAAAAAAAGCAAAGGAAGTGTGTATAAGAAAGGAATCGTCAACCCACACATACAGACATACATACATACACACATACATACGTATATATTCCTTAAAATTTAAAGAAGAAGAAGGAAAAAAAGAATGCCAGCCATGCTACAGGAAAACAGGAAAATAAATATAAAAAATACATATCCCTGGTATTTACATATACAAACAAACCAAGAAACACACGCACACATACACACCCGCACATACATTGTAAACATTTAGTTTAGAATGCCAGGCATAGTAAAAAATCTAAAGCATACTTATATGGGCATGCTAGATGCTATTTGTGTGCGTGTAAGTCAAATAATAAAAAGATTTGCGACATGTCACGGCAGTTATGCTGACAAATTTGTTGTAAACAACTAAACTAAAGCTAGACTAAAGGACTGCAAGGTTGTTGGTGGCAGGATGGCAGGGTGGCTAGGTGGTAGTACAGAGCCGAGCATGGTTGACTGGCTGACTATCCTTGGAATCTTTAGCAGAGAGATGGAAGAGATTCATGATTTCAGTTTGCAAAAAAATTCTGTTACAAAATATTTGTTATATTCCACTACGAATGATGAAATAAAAACGAAATGTATGGCATATATTGCAACGAAAGAATTTAAACGCACACAACAGCAGTGATTATAAAAATAGCATCATAAAGAGGTATTGCACCGATTCTGCAGTAATTCAGTTGAAACAAACCGTCATGTCAGCTAAACTGTATAACGAACCATTCTCTTGTCGAACTCAAGTATATTTCTGGTTCTGTCCCAATCCACTGCTGAACACATACATAGATACGTAATAGGCCATTACAACCCTTTGAACAGTATTACAACCTAGCTTCTCACACCACTTGTGTGTGTTAATTGTATTCAATCCTCTGCTGAACACATACATACGTAATTGGCCTTTACCACCCTTTGAACAGGATTACAACCTAGCTTCTCACACCACATGTGTGTGTTAATTGTATACAAGAGTAGCGGGGGACCTACAGTTTAAAGTTGACTTCGAGCGATAGATTTTTGAGAAGCTTTTCATGGCAATTGTTATTCACTCTCACAATTTTTGCCAGAAATCTGCTAAGAGGAAGGTTAGGTTAGAGGACGTGTACTTGTCAATTCTGACAAGTACAGTACTCGGTAGTCGAATTGACCCATTGTACTACGTCCTAGCTTCTCACACCACATATGTTGTGTGCGTTAATTTTATACATGAGTGGCGGGACCTACAGTTTAAAGTCGACTCCGAACGACACATTTTTTTGAGAAGCATTCCATGGCAATTTTTTACTCTCAGAGTTTTTGGCAGAAACCTAGCTTCTCACACCACTTATGTTGGGTGTCTTGATTTTAAACATATATGGTGGGACCTAAAGTTTACAGTAGACTCCGAACGACAGATTTTTGTGAAGCTTTTCATGGCAATTTTTATTTACTCTCACAGTTTTTGCCAGAAATCTGTTAAGAGGAAGTCGCCGTAGAAATATTTTCATATTTTCGTTTTGATGTCTGACCTGGGGTTTGAACTCGAGTCTTCAGTCCAATAAGACAACGCACTGCCTACTCATGTATAAAATTAACGGACACAACACTAGTGTTGTGAGAAGCTAGGACGTTGTACAATGGGGCAATTCGACCTCCGGGTACTGTACTTGCCACAGTTGATAAGTACACGTCCTCTAACCTAATCTAACCTAACCTACTAGACTAAGGCGACGACACAGCAATTTTTAAATATTTCAACCAAGCTTGTTTTATCATCTACGGTTTGTTCGATTCCATGGCTGCTTTTTGCAATTTGAAAAGTATTTTCTGTAGAGACGCATATATCCCCTCTATTGTCTCCTCTTCAGATATTCCCTTTCGATCTCTTTAGTGCCTGGTTGCTTGCCTTTTCGTTTCCTTTTATATTATAGTGGCCCGGAACCCCTAGTAAAGGCAAGTGTTGTGCCAACATACTACTAGTAGAGGTGTAAAAAGTTCATGCAACTCCTGACACATTTTGATTTGACGAGGTGGGATTCCAGTGTTTTAATTGCTGCTGCTTGACTATTCACACATCTGATCAAGAAGTTCGAAAGAGTTACGTCCCCGCTTTGAACAATCCGTGCCACTTGTTCTATAGCAAACAATCTCTATCTAAAATAGGCACGCTGTCGTGGTGAGGTAATCTGCATGATCCGTTCAGTACCAGCTCTTTACATCCCCATGACCGATGACAGGTTTGCTTAACCATTCTTACCGTGTGGGATTGTGAGTTTTGTATGTTCATTCGAAGACATTCACTGCCACCATGTAGTCACATGTAAAACCTGAACGTTAGGTTAGGTGGGATTGTTAGCTCTGATATCACAAAGCTCACTTGTGCACGTGTAGCGGCCCAGTGTAATGCCAACTGAACGTACATGACCTAAACATATCTGCTCAAGCATGCCGATCTCTGTATCCGATTCAGCGTAGCGAAATAGCTTCTCACCATACTAAGAGTGTATAGGGCGTATAACCGCTGTAAGCATTGATCTCATGATAGGAGACTGTAGGGCCCATCTACTTCTCAATGTAGTATTACAGACGTACAAGGCATTCATTATATTCTTCAACCTTTTTTCCATGTTCCTCATACTGAACTATCGATAGTCAGGTCGGCTTTTAGTTCCTCGGCTCTTAGGAGTTCAGGTGCGGGAAATAAGGTTACCATGTGGTATACATACATATGGACATACATAGGATTATTGACCTAGTTTCTCACACCATTTATGTTGTGTGCGTTCATTTTATACATGAGTGGCGGGACCTACAATTTAAAGTCGACTCCGAACGACAGATTTTTTTTGTTTTGGGGAAACTTTTCATGGCAATTTTATTTACTCTCAGAGTATTTGCCAGAGGAAATCGCCGCTGAGAGGAAATCGCTGAAAAAAATACTTTTTGTATTTCGTTTTGATGTCTGATCTGGGCCTCGAACCCTGGTTTTACGTCTAATAAGCCAACACACTACTAGACTACGGCGTCTTCATGCCATCTAGTATGTCTAGGAGGAGAGCTTTTACGCCACTCTTAGGCACATTACCTTGGGGTATACTTAGGGTATAACTTGCACTGATATTTCCTGAAACATATTGAGATGCTTTAAGATTTAATCAAAACTATGTTACTGCAAGGAAAATGAACCATGAAGTCGGCTTAGTCTAGTCTATTAAATGAGATCACGGAAAAAATATATCTTTCGGCGACTACCTCTCCGCAAACCACTGGCAAAAACTCTCGAGGGAATATAAAATTGCAATGAAAAATTTCCCAAATCTAATGTTCGGTGTTAACTCATATGTCCCCGCCATTCATGGATAACATATCACGATAGATCGTATTTTCTTCGTGCAAATCCGCGTAATTAGAATTACCATTGCCTAGCAAGTGTAGTGTGCATTTACATATTACAGGGTGGCTGATATGTGTATTGCAACCAACTTCAGGTTGTTATCATTTGTAAACCGCTCATCTGACAGTTGACAGATTTATTCCAGTGACAGTTCATTTTATTATTTAAAAGCTTACAAAAGCATTTTGATCTATTGATTGCATTCAGAAAAAAAGTTATTCGTGATGGAATTCAAGCGTGATAGTGTGATTGCTTTATATTTGGCTGGAAAACCAACAGGTTGGCTATCGTTAGAGGCCTCTAGCCTTTAAATGTGAATAAATCTTTTGCCTCTTGTACCTTTGCTCGTTACCGTGATACTGGCAGTGTTGCATTGCGTCCAAAAAGTGGACGAAAAAAAAAAAACGGTAACAACACCAGAAATGATCCGAAAAGTGAAGGCCAGATTTGATCGAAATCCATGCCGCAGTGATAGAAAAATTGCTCGTTAGCTGAACATATCGCGTGAAAGGATGCAACACATATTGAAAAATGAGCTTGGAGATTAAAGCCATTGAAGTTCCAAAAAGTGCAAGAGCTTACCGATGGACAAGAAAAAATAAAGTTAGACTGGAAAGAATCAAGGAGTTACTTCACTTGCACGAAAGTGGCCAGTTACCGAATTTGATTTTCTCCGATGAGAAGCCATTCTAAATTGAGCAGTTTGTGAACAAACAAAATGATTGGGTTTACCTGCCAAAGAGGTTAGTTGAAAATTTACACCTGCGATTGGCCACCAGAATTCAAGCGCCGCCGATGGTAATGGTGTGGGCTGCCGTAACGGCCGATGGTCGCTCCCCGCTCGTATTCATCGACAGTGGAGTCAAAATGAATATTATCGGGAAAATGTCTTAAACACAGTATTGAAGCCCTGAGCAGACAAACATTCCAACAGTATTCAGCACCACCCCACTCAGCACGCGTCAACCGAGAATGACTTAAAAAGGAGGTTCCACGCTTCATTTCTACCGCGCACAATGGCCACCAAAATTTCCGGATCTTAATCCGTTGGACTTTTGGGCCTGCGATATAGGAGTGTAAGGTTCTCACTAAAAAATACCGGGAATGGGCCAAAGTATCGCAGAGCCACTTTCGTGCAGCCTGTGATAGCTTTGTCGGCCGTTTGAAGGCCATAATTCGTATCGAAGGTGGACAATTCGAAAAAATTGGTTCTAAAATTTGATGTTATTGCCAACATTTTTTGCTTTTGAACAATAAAATTATAAAAAGTAAAATTAAAAAAAATATAGCGCTTTACTTTGTTGTATAATATATCAGCCACCCTGTATATGTGAGCCCGTGTTTCTAACTCCGGCTGAGACATGAGGAATTTATATTTTAGGGGGGGAAAAAAACCCTTGGAGAGTAACATCTGCTGTTCGCAGTCGACCTTAACCTATAGATCCCGCCGCATAACAGGCTCAAACAGGACATGTTTTTAAACGTATTGCCAAGCATATTCAAAAATTATGACTGCCTGAACGGACTATTATTCCAACCTCTTGTGTTATGAGGAAACGTCATAAAAACTATTTGCTCGGGAATGATGATTGTCAGCAGCAATTCAATAATCTAGTCAAACAGTAACTTATGAATGGCAACAATGCCAGAAAAAAAATGCTTCTTCTTTTACTCTTGATTGAGAATGGCAGGCAGCAGCATATCTGTCATCAATCAGGTATGAAAAATTGCCAGATGCTTGACGCACACACACACACAGTATTCTCCTTGAAATTCTTAACGTTTTTCATTTTGCATTTGTTAAACTGCAAAATTATGTGACAAAATATTCATGGAAAGAACTTTTTTTTTCTGTTATTGTTGAGGAGGGGAATGAATTTATTCGATAAAGATTTTATGAATTGCCTGTGACATCTGATTCCCATATACATACGTAAGTACGTACGTACGTTAATAAACGTTATTGCCAGTACAACATTACGTTGTGCTTTAACATCTAATATTGCACAAGAAAATTTGTTTCCTTCCCACTGGCATTTATAAAATTGTTTCCTAATATAAATCATAATCCTTTAGGCCTCCTACCACCCCACATCCTTGAATATCCTTTAACATTTTTTTCTTAGATTTTTTTTTGTTTTTTTGCATTTGATTTGATTTTTATCAGGATTTCCATAAAATAGACAAGATTTACTGCATGTACACACATGTAGAACATGGCACACGAGGAATATTTGTACTTAAACGCCTAAAAGGATCAAAAGGACATCGAATCATCGAATTGAATATGGCGCTGAAAAGCCATAAAGTTGTTGGAACGAGTTATACACACAATAAGATCAATTTAATACTTCTTATAAAGATTTAAAGTCACTGTAGTCTAGTCAATACAGATTTAGCGTATTGGACACAAACCACTGGTTTAAAACCTAGATGAACCAACTCTTTCGGCGAGTACTATCAAGCCAACTTCATTGATTTTTATTGATTGCGAAACCTAATCAGCCAGATATCAATAATATTTGCATGATGCCATGTAACGCCTCTAATCGCCAGTCTAATCTAAAGTAAATACAGTGGAACATCTATAATTTGTACTTCTATTACATGAATTTTCTATAATTTGAAGCTTAGCAACAGGATCTTAGAGAGAGATTCTATCAGGTGTTGCTTCTTTAACTTGAAGTCTCTATAAGTTGAAGCTTTTTTTTTTCTGGGTAATGGCGATTCAATTTATAGAAGTTCGACTGTATTGTGTTGCCATATTAGAAGCGAACCAGTGGTTCAAACCTTAGCTCAAATATATCAAACAAAGCAACTGCCTCTCAGCAATCTTCTGACAAAACTTTAAAAGTAAAATAAAATTCTCCCACCACTCATGGAAAGAATTAACACATACAACCGCCTATTGATTGCTTAGCTCTTAGGAGGTTAGGTTTAAGAAATAAGGTTACCATCTGATATGTCTTAGTTTAGGTTAGAGGACGTGTACTTATCAATTCTGACAAGTACAGTACTCCGTGGTCGAATTGACCCATTGTACTACGTCCTAGCTTCTCACACCACTTATGTTGTGTGCGTTAATTTTTTACATGAGTGGCGGGACCTACAGTTTAAAGTCGACTCCGAACGACACATTTTTTTTGAGAAGCATTCCATGGCAATTTTTTTACTCTCAGAATATTTGCCAGAAATTTGCTGAGAGGAAGTCACCGAAAAATTACTTTTCAAATTTTCATTTTGATGTCTGACCTGGGATTCGAACTCGGGTCTTTCGTCTAATAAGCCAACACACTACCTACTAGACCACGGCGACTTCATATGTCTTAGATAATGTGACTATGCCTTGAGCGGTCATTTGAGTTTGCTAGGAGGGGAGCTTCTACGCCACTGTTAGGCACATTACCTTGGAGTATACTTAGGATATTACTTGCACTGTTATTTCCCGAGAAGTTAGGTTATGTAATCCATACTAATGGGTTCTAATGATCAATTATGTAAGTAAGTATGTATGTAGGTAAGGAATTTCATTTCATACACGAACTCAATATTGTCCGTTAGTTGTTTAAGATCGTTTAAGAATATCGACATATCGGACAGTGAAAGACCTCAAAACTCAAACGAATATGATTTCGAATACCATTTTAAATGAATCCTTATTCCAAAACTAGGAAGATAGGTTAATTTATAGGCCATTGGACTTATCATATTTTTGTTCTGGACACACTGTCACAGTCAATTAAACTTTAACTCTTGAGATGACCCCTATACCTCTAGGCTAATCATTGTTTTCTCTCTCTATCTCTCTCTATCTCTCTCTCTCTCTCTCTCTCTCTATCTCTCTCTCTATCTCTCTCTCTCTCTCTCTCTATCTCACTCTCTCACTTTCCTTCCCTCTTCTGCACTGAAATTCCGGTATTTCACAGCAAGGCAAGCGGTTTACCAAAAATTGCATTCACATGGTTGGACCAGTTAAGGCTGTTGTTTGAAACAAATTGTCGGACAGTAATTCGTGATCAAGTGAGTATGTATAGGGTTTTTAAAAACATTGATTATGCGAACAGATTACTCTTTTACAGTGTACAGTTTACAATATATTTTTGAAATTTTTTTTACGAAAATGAAAACCTCTAGATAAGGAAAACACCAGTCCTTTCACATCGTTTAACATTAAAATTATAAACAAAAGCTACAAAAACAAAACAATAAACTTGTTTACAAATTATTGCACCAGCATAAAAAATGGTAAACAAGTGTAAACATAAATATACCAACAAGTACTGTAAAAATATATGTTAACAAAATACACAAACAACAATAATGAAACAACGATGTCAACATTTATAGAGATTTCGTAAAGGTGAAGCCAAGAACGTTCGCCTTCAAGATCATTCATGAGACTGTTTTGTCTGCCATATAAAAGGCAAGACAAAGCAGGCGAGATAATCAGTTAAAGTTCAGTCAGTCTTGCGTTAAGACTGCTGACCCTTGTGATATAAAAGGTAAGACAAATCAGGCAACGGTGATTTATAATAAGAATTTAGTCAGCCATGTATGAAAACGACACGTGGTATTCAGAGAGAATTCAGTTAGTTTTGTGTGAAGACACGTTGCGTGTAAAGAGAATAATTGTGATTTGAAGATCTCCATTACAAAGATCAATCGAACAATTGTCTAATGATTCTTATTATTTATGAAAAGGATGTAAACAGATGAATAACAAACAAAGCAAATTGTTGTTGTTTACATCAAGTTGTAAACAGTGGCACACAGAATTGTGTGTGAATAATAAAGAATTTTATTACAAACTAAGTTGCTGTAGTCTAGTAAGTAGTGTGTTGGCTTATTAGACGTAAAGCTAGGGTTCGAGCCCCAGGCCAGACATCTAAACGAAAAATATTTCTTCGGCGACTTCCTCTCAGCAGATTTCTGGCAAAAGACTCTGAGAGTAAATAAAATTGCCATGAAAAGTGTCTTTAAACAATCTGTCGTTCGGAGTCGACTTTAAACTGTAGGTCCCCCGTCACTTATGTAAGGATGATGAGGAAAACCCCACTTCCATTGATAAAAAGTTATTTGATGCCATCGAAAAATGCAAAAGCTCTATAAAACGAACTCATTTAGATACTCAACTGTCCAAAGAAATAGATTTATTTAGGTGGTGGTAGAGGTGAATATTTACAAGCTCTATACAGCTATCTTAGAACCATTTTACCAACAAATGTTGATTGCGAGAAGTGTTTTTCAACGGCAGCGTACGTTGATAAAAAAATTCGTTCAAGCCTTTCAGAATTTTGTTACCGAAATATAGAGAAAATCGCGATTTTTCCCGTGATTTTTCGGAATTTTTGGATCCCAAATTATCCCGGGATTTCGGGATCGAGATTTAGAAAATCCCGAATCTCGGGATTTTTAAAAATCAATCCTGTTTGGTATCCCTAGTGACTATTCTATCTGTAATACATGCATACATAATTGGCCATTACAACCCTTCAGTCAGGATTACGGCCTAGCTTCTCACACCACTTAGGTTGTGTGTGTTAATTTTATACATGAGTGGCAGGATCTACAGTTTAAAGTCTACTCCGAACGACAGATTTTTGAGAAGCTTTTCATGGCAATTTTTACTCTTAGAGTCTTTGCCAGAAATCTGCTGAGAGGAAGTCGCCGAAGAAATATTTTTCGTTTTGATGTCTGACCTGGGATATTTTCTTAACAACTTCAGGCAAGCAATTGCATTCGAAGACTGTTCAATCAATGCTCCTCTATCTGCAATAATCTCACCAAAAATTTTGTGTTTTCAAAGTATTTAAATAAGAAACTTGAATTAAGGAAAATCATGTCAAAAAAATTTGTCAATTTAAATAAATTTAAAAGGAATCGCGCATTTCTAACAATATTTTTTTGTTTTTTTTTCGTTTTCTTATGTTCGATTGTAATAATACCAGTTTGCACCTTTAATTCATCTTATTATTGTTCCGTTTGCTGTCAATAAATGCGATATTTCTTCCATGCATCTAACACTCTCTCTCGCTCTCTTTCTCTCTCTCCCTGCCTCTCATTCAATAGGAAAAATACTAAATTTCCTTGTTTGAATGCTTATGTTAACGTGTCTGTTGTTGTTGTTGTTATTGCAATTTCTTGTTATTTATTCGTAAAAGGAATTTTGCCTTCGTGCAATAGTGTAACTGTAACTGTGATTGTGATTGTAAATGTAACTGCAATCAAGCAAGCATTACCAGTATGTTTTGTGCTTTATTGTTGTTATTGTTATTATGCTAGAGTTCCTATTTTCTTAAAAAGCAAAGGAAACATAATAAACATGTGCATGCAGCACCCATACACATAAGCACAGGCTTCCACTCTTATACAACCATATATCAATAATATAATTTCCCGTTCCATTATTATTATTATTATTGTATACACCCATACATAGGTGTTGCTACACATCAATTTAAAACAGCGATTACCATTTCATAGCACAATTGTGCCAAAGAGAATTCACACACATTGCTTATGCTTTTTTGTTTAGTTGTCGATCAGACTTCGACAAGCACACATGTCAGCGGATGCTATAGTATTTTTTTTTTTTTTTTTAGGTTTACACTCAAAAAACTGTTAAAACAAATAAAATGTGTTTTAAGATTTTGAATTGAAAAAAAAAAAAAGTTTTTTTAAGGTTTACACTCAAAAAATATTTTATGTTAAAAAAAACTTTTTCTTTTTAAATTTAAAATCTTAAAACACATTTTATTTTATTTATTATTTCGTACAATACTTAAAGGAAATCGCTAAAACAGATAATTTTCAGAGGCAACAATAACTGCTGCATTGTCTGCCGAAACGGTAGATGTTAAAAAGCGGGCAAACTCACTTGTATCGGTACAGAGAACGGCTGCTTTGCATATCGCATCGGCATATCGCGTACAGTGTCCGCCCCAGCCGTACAGGTACAATCCCTGTAGATCTGTTGGCACCAGAGCGGATGGAGATTTATAAGGCGAAATCGGCTGGAAATCCCAAAACCGGTCAGGAAAAACACCATTTCAGAATGGCAACGACAATGGAATAATGAAGATAGAGGACGGTGGACGGCGTGACTTATTCTGGACATAAAGCCATGGATTTGTCGGAAATTTGTAGAGGTAAATTACTACGCTACTTAGATGCTAGCGGGTCAAGGATATTTTTGAAAATATCTGCACAGAATGGGCAAGACTGCTTCCCCTTACTGGGTTTACAAGGAAAGCGAAGTAATTGATGATGCAGAACACACTGTTTTCGAATGTGTACGCCGGCAAAGCTATCGCTCTGTACTGACGTCAATGATTGGAACGATCAAGGCCGCTAACATTGTCGAGGTTATAATGGCGAGTAGAGAAAATTGGGCGTTAGTTACGAATTATATGGAGCGCATTCTAAGACTGAAGAAGAAAGATCTTAAGGCTGCAGAAGATGTAGGGACGTCGGCATGGATGATACTGGCACGCAACCCGGACACGAATATGAGAAGGCAGGGGCCAAAAGAAATCCACTACGAAGTAATACCACCGTAGTTCCGAAGTGGGCACAACGAATCCACGAGACGAGAGGGAATTTAGTAGGTGAAGGCCCCACAGACTTCCTCTTTTTCACGACGGGTGGACTGATCATACTGTGTCAACGTTCGCGATAACACAAATGAACTATACTTCGCCATGAATGTTTTTACAATTCTGTGAACTAATAAGTAACTGCCATATTTACACAAATTTTACACGCTGTGATGCAGGCTAAATTTCACCAACAATGTGTGGGTAATATTAGCTTGCAGAACGATAATTCCGCCAGTTTAAAATCCGTATCATTTGACGGGAAGCATTTGAATCTCTTGTCAATTGGTATTGTTCGAATGCCGATAATTTGTTTTTGTTCATGTAACCGTTCATCCAGAAATAGTTGGAATAGCTGAAGATAATTTTTCGATGCCAGGTACAGTAGAACTTCTATAATTTGAATTTCTATTTGCTGAACTGTCCATAAGTAGAAGCACAGTAACAGCACATTGGAGAGAAATTTGATCAGGTTTTCCTTTTTTAACTTGAAGTTTGTATAAGTTGAAGCTTTTTTCTGGATAATGGTGATTTAATTTATAGAAGTTTGACTGTGTGTCAACTGCTTCAGAACTTATTCAGCGAGTACATGTAGTTATTTACAATTCATTCAATTCAATTATTCATGACAATTTGGTAAATTTGGTAATTTTGGTAGTCGCCGTGGTCTAGTGGGTAGTGTGTTGGCTTATTAGACAAAAGGCCCGGGTTCGAATCCCAGGTCAGACATCAAAACGAAAAATATTTCTTCGGCGACTTCCTCTCAGCAGATTTCTGGCAAAGACTCTGAGAGTAAAAATTGCCATGAAAAGCTTCTCAAAAATCTGTCGTTCGGAGTCGACTTTAAACTGCAGGTCCCGCCACTCATGTATAAAATTAACGCACACAACATAAGTAGTGTGAGAAGCTAGGTCGTAATCCTGACTGAAGGGTTGTAATGACCAATTATGTATGTAATATGAATAAATGACAAGTACACTCAGCCACAAAAGTATATGTTCATACGGTTAACAAATTACAGAAAGTTTATAATCAATTCGTTTTTGTTGAAAATTTTTATAATTGTCAGACAACTTTCCTCGATTATAAGACAAAAGACCGTCTTGGTTCAGAAATTTATGAAATTTATTAATCGTATGTATACTTTTGTGGACCTGTATAATTTGGCAGATCTGGCTTAGAGACTACTACGCAGTACAACTTCACGAGGAGATTCAAGATATCAACTCCGGGCTACGGGGCCTGGGAGGGTGGTGTGACCCATCTTTTAAGGGACTCCGTACAAATCTATGCCGAAGCTGAACGGAGCTGTGCAATTTTTTCGGAATCGGAATCCATAAGACTTCCAAATCACTACAGTGTCTTTCTTAAGCATAGGTGGTAGCAATAAAGGCTGCGGCGAGAATTATTGGAAATGAAAGGGTCTCCAAGTGGAACGTCACGATACTATCTGATAGCCAGGCGGCTACCAAGGCTCTAAGTTCTAACATAATGAACTCCAAAATGGTGTACAACTGTCGCAGCAGATATCTCGACGATATAGCGAAACGATATGACGTCCATATTGAATGTGTACCGAGGCACAGTGGTATTCCGAGTAACTGCAGAGCTAATGAACTTGTCAGGCTGGACACGACCATCGAACTCTCCAATGAGTTCTCGAATCTGGGCATCCCTTTAAGGACCCACCTTTCCTCGATTATAGACAAAAGACCGTCTGGTTCAGAAATTTATGAAATTTATTAATCGTATGTATACTTTTGTGGACCTGTATAATTGGCAGATCTGGCTTTACCGAGAAGACTTTTATGGAAAACCCAATATTTCAGAGAGCTTAGCGAGAGTAGATAAATATCCGCAAGTATCAGTTGGCATGATAGACAGATTTCGGAACAGATTGCTTCACTGATATCATCCATCTCGATGGCTTTTAGCTAAAGTGCCAGGTTACACACCTAGTTGACTCCAATATTTGTGTGCTTGTGTGAAATGTACAGTAAGACCCCGCTTAACGCGGTGGTTACGTTCCAATAAGTTCTAGCGCTAAATTAAATAGCGTTAAACGAGGCACTTTGGCACAACGAGGGAAATCACAGTTGGAATCATTATTTTGGACAGACTAACAAAAGATCGTTGAAAAAGATATGTAGTATACACCGTCGCTATATAGAGCACTGCTTGGCCGTTTCATTTGCACACATCTACGACAACTATCAATACAATATGCGATTTAGGGGAATCCCAATACTACCGTCTAATACTGAGACAGAGTTAAGCGGGGTAGCGTTAAGTGGGATAGCGTTAAGCGGGATAGCATTAAGCGGGATAGCATTAAGCGGGATAGCGTTAAGCGGGGTAATGTTAAGCGGGGTAGCGTTAAGCGAGATAGCATTAAGCGGGATAGCGACCTGGGATAGCGATTAAGCGGGATAGCGTTAAGCGGGATAGCGTTAAGCGGGATAGCGTTAAGCGGGATAGCGTTAAGCGGGATAGCGTTAAGCGGGATAGCGTTAAGCGGGATAGCGTTAAGCGGGATAGCGTTAAGCGGGTAGCATTAAGCGGGATAGCGTTAAGCGGGATAGCGTTAAGCGGGGTAGCATTAAGCGGGGTAGCATTAAGCGGGATAGCGTTAAGCGGGATAGCGTTAAGTGGGGCAGCATTAAGCAGAGTAGCATTAAGCGGGGTAGCATTAACAGGAATAGCGGAATAGCATTAAGCGGGGTAGCATTAAGCGGGTTCTTACTGTATAACAGATATTTTTTTTTTTTGAAGATTACTTTATACTGCCCGAATTACTGAGTTTTTGAGGAAATCTTTCTCGTTTAATTCTATAGCTCTTAAAGCAAATGGAATACACAATATGTCTGGTAACATGCCTCAAACTGAGTGTTGCAAGGAAGTCATTGGCATTTCGAATGGATTTGTTGATATTTCCTACTTGGTTTGTACTTATTTAATGCTTCCTTTTATTTTCTTTTTTTTTATTACTTTTTTAATTCACTTTTCCTTAACACACCCTACCCTCGCATTCAGCAGCTTTCTTCAAATCATACGTTATTACTTTGCCAGTTGATGTGATGTATTATTGTCATAAAAATTATTTTTCCTGGATTTTTTTTTTTTGCAGTTCCTTCCCCTTCCTTTTCTTCTTCTTTTCGTTTCTTTCTTATTTATTTTCCATTTTATTATGATTATTTTTATTGTTGTATTATTATGCAAGCAGCGTGTGGCATGTTGCATGTTGCATGCATGATGCATACAATTTAAAATGTGTGAATTTCTTTTATAGGGGGGTTTTTTGCTTCCACCCTTCATTTCTTTTATCTAAAATTGACGATTTCGTTTCCTTTAGTGTTGCGGGAAGTACACGTACAAAGCAAACCAAAGAAAACGAAGACGCAGAGGAGAAGGAGGAAGAACGATGAAAGGGGGAAAAAAACTGTTTCATATTGTCAATATTGAACTGAATGATGGCTTTATTGTCATTTTTCTTGATTGACTTGTCAAATGTTCAATTTCATGTTGTATTGTGTCCCCGTTTTGCAAGTGAATGAAGCCGCTCTTTCACTCTCTCTCTCTCTCTCTCTCTCTCTTTTTCTCTTTTGATTTATTTTTTTCTTTTTTTATTGTAAAATAAAGTTTTTCCATCTATTTTGCTCTCTCATGCAAGCAAACTCTAAATATAAATGCTGTTAACAAAGTCACACCATACAAGTTTTAGGCACAAGGGGGGCATGTTAAGAGGCATCCAATATGGTGGTAAAGAAAACAACTTGGTATGGTTGTTGGTCAGTCAAATTGGTGCAGAGAGTGTTAAAAAATAAAAAAAGTAATGAAAATAGTGATGGCAGTGATAGAATCATGTTCAATGACTCATTGAGTGAGTAGCAGCAATAGCAAGTGAAGTGATAAGCAATTTACTAACGTTGCAATTGACAGGATGATAATAAAAACAAAAAAAAAAAGGAAAATGAAAAGAAATGAAAAATATTTATGGAAATCCATAGAAGAGCCTATTTTTTTCTTTTAATTTTCTTTTTAATTTTCTTCTCCAAAATTTTTTAACAAGAATTTGGTTGGCACATGCACAAGTCAAGAATAACCTAAGAAAAAATGGTTACTCTTCAATGGAAAATGGGGAAAAAACAATTAAAAATTGAATATTCTTTCGAATTGATTGAAGAAAATTATTTGAAATTCCATTAAACATTATAGCCTTAAGTGTAATACATTCAGAAATTGATGGGGATGAGGTACCGGTCACCCATTTTTTTGTTTTTTTTGTTCAACTAGTGCTTATTTCGTGAATGGTAACACTTAGCTCATGTCTGATTTGACAGATAGTTAGTTTTATCTTTCCGCTAAACGAATATGGTTGTGTATACAAGTTTTCGCTTAGCTAAGTGGGCCTGCAATCGACTTACAGAAGACGGAGATTATGGCAAAAAAAAAAAAATCATTTCTTTGGATGAAGCTCATTTTGGTCTTGGC
Organism: Sarcophaga peregrina; assembly: GCA_014635995.1. NCBI lineage: Eukaryota > Metazoa > Arthropoda > Insecta > Diptera > Sarcophagidae > Sarcophaga > Sarcophaga peregrina. The sequence goes on along the minus strand of CM025790.1, from coordinate 92,871,713 downwards.
GGGTATGTAAACAAGCAAAATTGTCGCATTTGGGGCACAGAAAACTCGCAAGCATAGATTGAAAAGCCGACGCACCCAAAACGAGTCACTGTTTGGTGCGGATTTAGGTCCAGAGACATAATTGGGCCATCTTCCTTCGAAAGTGAGCAAGGAGTGACCGTTACAGTCAATGACGATGGTTATCGGGCCATGTTGAACGAATTTTTGTTCACAAAAATTGAAGAGGAGGATATTGGCAACATTTGGTTTCAACAGAACGGTGCTACGTGCCACACAGCCGAAGCTACACTCGGTGTTTTGAGCCCTGTTTTTGAAGATCCCATTATCAGCCGCAGAGCTAATGTGGTTTGTTCACTTTGGAGCTGCGATTTAACACCGTTGGACTATTATTTGTGAGGTGCCGTTAAAGATAAGTGTTACGCCAACAAGCCAGAGACAATTGACGCTTTAAAGGACAATATTCGTGAAGCCATTGTTGAAATACAGCTGCACACAATCGATAATGTGTTTAAAAATTGGACCGATCGTGTAAACTACTGCATGACCAGCCGAGGCAGCCATTTCAATGAAATTATTTTCCATTATTAACCGGAAGGATTGTACTTTCAAATAAAAAAAAGAAATTTGAGAAAATCTTCAGTAGTTTTTTTTAAAGCATTTTATTTGGCGGACCCTTTATAATACCAAAGGTCAAAAGCTTTTAGCTCCTCACAATACCATCACATTCATATCATCATACTGATGATTGAAGTCGGCTTAAGCTAGCATCTAGAACCACAGTTTAAACTTATCACCCGCAAGCGAAATAAAAAATATTTCTATAGGCTACTTCCCTTCAACAGCTACTTCCTAACAACACTGCAAGCAGATTTCGCGAAGACAAAGTTGACCCTTGTGATATAAAAAGCTAGACAGAGCAGGCAACAGCAATTCAGTAAGAATTCAGCGAGTCGTGTGTGAAGATACGTGAGATTCAGTAAGAATTAAGTAAGTCGTGTGTGAAGACATGTTTCGTATGAAGAGAATAATTCTGATTTGCGGATCTCAGTATTAAAGATCTAACCAACAATTGTTATGTGTACGAGGAAGAAGTGTAAAGAAAATTAATTTAATTGATCAAGTGCATTCATTAGACTGCTGACCCTTGTGATATAAAAGGCAAGAAAGAGCAGGTAACGTGAGATTAAGTAAGCATTCAGTCATTCATGTGTAAAGACACGTGAGATTTAGTAAGCATTCAGTCAGTCGTGTGTAAAGACACGTGAGATTTAGTAACACTTCGGTCAGTCGTGTGTAAAGACACGTGAGATTCAGTAAGAATTCAGTCAGTCGTGTGTAAAGACACGTGAGATTCAGTAAGAATTCAGTCAATCGTGTGTGAAGACACGTGAGATTCAGTAAGAATTCAGTCAGTCTTGTGTGAAGACATGTTTCATATGAAAAGAATAATTGTGGTTTGAAGATCTCCGTATTAAAGATCTAACAAACAATTGTTATTGTGTATGAGGAAAAAGTGTAAAGGATAATAATTTAATTGTACAAGCTTACCGATGAACAAAAAAAAAAAGTTAGACTGGAAAGAGCCAAGAAATTATTACGCTTGCACGAAAGTGGCCAGTTACTGAATTAGATTTCTCCGATGAGAACAAACAAAATGATCGGGTTTGCTTGCCAAAGAGATCAGATGAAAATTGGCCACCAGAACTCAAGAGCCGCCGATGGTAATGGTGTGGGCCGCCGTAACGGGTGATGGTGGCTCCCCACTAGTATTCTTCGACCGTGGGGTCAAAATATATGCCGAATATTATTGCTAAAATGTCGTAAAAACAGTATTGAAGCCCTGAGCAGACAAACATTCCAACAGGACTCAGCACCACCCCACTCAGCACGCGTCAACCGAGAATGACTTAAAAAGGAGGTTCCTCGCTTCATTTCTACCGCACATTGGCCACCAAAATCTCCAGATCTCATTCCGTTGGACTTTTGGGCCTGGGATATAGGAGAGTAAGGTTCTCACTAAAAAATACCGGGATTGGGCCAAAATATTGCAGAGCCACTTTCGTGCAGCCTGTAAAGGCTTTTTGGCCGTTTGAAGGCCATAATCCGTACCAAAGGTGGACAATTCGAAGAAATCTAAATTGATTCTAAAATTTGATGTTATTTCGGATATTTTTTTGCTTTTATATCAGCCACCCTGTATATGTGAGCCCGTGTTTCTAACTCCGGCTGAGACATGAGGAATTTATATTTTAGGGGGGGAAAAACCCCTGGAGAGTAACATCTGCTGTTCGAAGTCGACCTTAACCTATAGATCCCGCCGCATAACAGGCTTAAACAGGACATGTTTTTAAACGTATTGCCAAGCATATTCAAAAATTATGACTGACTGAACGGACTATTATTCCAACCTCTTGTGTTATGAGGAAACGTCATAAAACTATTTGCTCGGGAATGATGATTGTCAGCAGCAATTCAATAAGATTAGTGACTAGATAGTCAAAGAGATGGATGAGAATGGCAACAATGCCAGAAAATGTTTCTTCCTTTACTCTTGATTAAAAAATTGCAAGATGTTTTACACACACACATCTCAAGACGGCGGTTCGCCGGGAATGAGCTAAAATACCGCAGAGCCACTTTCGTGCAGCCTGTGATGGCTTTGTCGGTCGTTTGAAGGCCATAATTCGTATTAAAGCTAGCCAATTCCAATAAATCTAAATTGGTTCTAAAATTTCATGTTATTTTTGACATTTTTTGGTTTTGAACAAAAAAATTATATCAGCAACAGGACAGGAAAAAGAGTAGTAATGACCACAAATTATGTTTGTATGTGTACATTCCTTACTTAATGAAATCAAGGGGCCTTTTTTAAATGAGAATAGAAAACTTCAAGTGTGTGTAACACACACTTCAAACGAATGAAACGAAAAAAACGATGTTGAATGTACGACATAATCACATGCTTAAACACTTTTATTTGAAACGAAATTATTGGGTCGTGGTGATGGTGGTGGTAGTGGTGGTGTTGGTGGTGAAAATGTCAATCAATTTGCCAGTTAAGCCGTTTACGTACATATATTGTATTGGTATTCCTGTAAGTTATTCTATTTGATTGAAAACATTAACTTTTAAATGGAAATCGAAAATTTTAACACATTGTCTGTCGTATAACAACACTAGGCAGACGACATAACAAATTCAATGTGACAAATAGAATTAAGCAGAGCAATATTTGCAATATTTTCAAGTGATTTTATGACATTAAACCGCTTTTGTTTTTGGTTTTTTCTTTTCGTGTGTGTGTGTGTGTTCACAACACTTTTTTAAAACGAACATGCGGCTGTTTGTAGATAGAGTGTGTTGAATTTCTATATTTTGTATGCACATATGTGTATGTAAGTACTGTTATAAGAGTGTTTATTTATTTTATTATTTTTTCATTGTTGTTGTTGTTCTTGTTATTGTTTTTGTTGTCAATATTTTAAGTACTTAACATTGTTACAAAAAATTGTGTTGTGAGAGTATCATAATAAAAGGGAATACATTCCGTCTACTACACCCAGAGAGCGCATATAATAATTCGTTTCATTTGTTACAACAACCATTTGGAGACAACAATACGTTTCTATTTGGTGGTGTTTCAACACACACACACACACATGCTTTTATAAAGAAAAAATCTAAAGAAGGAAAAATTACTATAACTTGCCACATTTATTATCACAAAAAAAAAAAGAGAGGAAAGAGAAGAATGTTGCATGCTTTTGTGTCTTGTTAAAAGAAATTTAAGCGAAACATTTTTATGTTATTATTCTGACAAACATTGCTGCTAATAATTAAAGGTACAACAAATTATTGAAATTTTCTGAAATTATCATATATATTATTTCTAAAGTACTTTTTTTTTGTCGGTTGCAAATATCTCCCATACCACCCCATCAAATTTAATGAATGATATCTCATTTTAAAGCTTATATCTAACACTAATGGCAAAAAATAATTAGAAATTGAAAAATTAATATTTTCATTGATAAAAATTATATTTTATATAGAACTGCATAATAATACTGTTGTCATTATGATTATATGTTTTTGTTCAAGTGTGGTAATACAGGGTCGCTTAATAGTAATGCAGTTCTACATAATATAGTATGTATTAAAATCCATTCTGGCAATACCGTTATTTACTATAATACCTTTTAGTTTAAAGTCAGTTATATATAACACGCATATTAAGTTGTAAAAAGCTGTTTTGGCAATACTTTGCAGTAGTTGTTAGATCAAGTGCGATAAACAGGGTCGCTTAATTGTAATGCTATTCCACATAATAATATATAAAGTCGTAAAACCCATTTTGGTAATGTCGTTATTGTCATGGCATTGTTTGTTTTATGAAGTGTAGTAATACGGGTTAATAACTGGTACCAGGCTAATCGTAACAAACTTGGGAGAGCACATCATATCAGCGAAAATTATTCATGCCGATAAAACTGTGCTCATACCCCGAATCAAACGTACACCTTCTGATCCAACTTTGCCAATCCGAATGACACGAAAACAATTCCCTGTGAAAGTTGCTTTTGCTATGGTAGGATTGTATTTACCAGAAAGGGTCTTTTCACAGGGGCAGTTATACGTGGCTTTTTCTCGAGTGCGTACGTTTAAAGATATTTTTGTTTGTATTAAGGATTCGTACGGGCAAAAAGTTAACGATGATCATGTCATTACCTCTAATATTGTATTCAAAGAAGTATTTTAAAAGCGGTGCGAAATATTCGCACGGGTCATCTAGTTTTATAAATTTGGGAAAAAAAAGGTTCTTTTTTCAGAGATATTTCCATGGGCCTTAAATGATAGCAACTGTCTGTCTAGCTTCCTGTATTTCTAGCCATAAACCATTTGTCCAATTTTACTTGCATAGTAAGGATTATTGAAGTCACCGTAGTTTAGTAGGTAGTAGGGATGCCAATCGGGAAATCCCGAATCCCGGGATTTTCGGGATTTTTAAAAACTTGTCCCGGGATTTTTAAAAACTTGTCCCCGGATTTTTCGGGATTTTCGGGTTTGTGAATTCATATGTATTTTGACCCTACAAAAGGTCATGAAAAAAAAAAATTCTATATCACTTGACTTCGATAATAGCATCCCCACCCTAAGAAGGGTGAGGCTAAAACTACTGAAAACTACCGCCCAATAGCTGTTTGTTTTGCTCTTTCAAAGGTGATTGAGAGCATGATTATCACCACCTTGTGAGGTATTTGGAGTCCAACGGTTTGCTAAGTGATCGTCAGTACGGTTTCCGTAAAGGACGCTCTACTGGTGACCTTTTGGCTTTACTCTCTGAAAGGTGGAATGGTTCCATTCACCGCTTTGGTGAGGCCAAGGTTGTTGCTCTGGATATTTCAAAGGCGTTTGATAGGATCTGGCATGAGGCTCTGGTATCGAAGTTAATTGCTTTTGGTGTCGGTAGTCACTTCTCTCGATTTATATCGAGCTTTCTCAAAGATCGCACTAATAGAGTTGTTATAGATGGCGTCTTTTCCGACGAGTTCAGTATAAATTCAGGGGTACCGCAGGTTTCCGTTCTTTCTCCTACTCTTTTTCTTATTTTTCTCAATGACCTTCTGTCTATTACTTCGAATCCTATTTACTCTTTTGCGGATGACAGCAACATTTGTCATTCATATTCATTTGACCGAGCCTTTTGGAGATTGGGGTAAGGAGGTCGAACATGAATGACACACTCACAGGTGACCTGATAGCAATCTCTGAGTGGGGCCGCGCAAACAGGGCCGATTTCAATGCGCGCAAGACCCAATGTTGTTTTTTGACGCACGGGCATGATGCTGGCTCTGGTGTTCTGTCATCTGTATTTATGGCTAATGTAAATATTAGGTAGGCGGATGCTCTTGATGTTCTGGGCATGAGAATACAACCATTAAACTTCTTAACCACACAAGCCTAGAAGTCGATAGTGATAATTTTCAGGCATCTAAAAAGGATAAACCGATAAGATCGTGGCTTAATTATTTACTGTACCTATAACTATTCTTCTGACTGTATTGTGAAGCCTCATTTCTTTATTTTTTATTTTTTGTAAAAGTATTTACATGAAAGCCACCATTTTTTTGTCTTTTCCCACCATATTCTACATTGAATATATACAACGACTATCCAGAGATGGGAATTACAGTTGCGAAATAAACTTTGTTTGTTAAAATATTTTTTTTTATTTTATTTTAATTTTATTTTTCTTTTTATAGATTTTTACAATACCTCTGGTTAATGTAGATTTTATTGTTTTATGTGACGTGCGAATAATAATAAAAAAAACAGAAGAAATTGTTAACATCATTGGAACATGAAAGAAATAAAAATTTGTAAGCAAGTTTCCATATTCATTATAAATTTACTGGGTCTTGTAAGAGAGCGGTCTTCGAACTATGATAATTGATAATGGGCAACTTGTTGTTGAGCTACATCTATCAAATTAGTTGCCAATTAGTCAGTCTGTACTGCCAAATCATAATTATTGACGAGACCATGAAAAAACGACAGCTCACTGTACACTGTAGATCATCGAAAAATCATCTTGTGCATTAAAGTCCGATTTCCGAATTAATGGGTACGTGAACAAACCCAAAGAAATATGCATACGGAAGAGATGTAACGACTTTACTGTATCGTGAAATCTTAAGAATGCCGGAGTTTAGACTCCTTGTTCGATTTTCTGAATCCACTACGTGGAGAATTTTAGCAATATGTCCAGACATGCATTTTTATTAAGTCAATATTCGGTTTATTAAGCACAATATTTTAAGTGTTCAGACATAAAAATCTACGCAGTTCAGCTGCTTATTCAATATTAATTTGACAGCTGGTAAACAAAACAGCCGGTTGTTTCAACAACCTTCTTTTTTTGTAGCTGTTGACATTTGAGCTATTAAATATCACCAGGAAGTGTTCGGAAAATTGTAATTGCTCACTGAACGTACTTATGACAGAGCTGCATTTTAAGCTTTACTCAATATTATAACAATTTGAGTATTTATTGCTTAATAATTAATTGATACTTTAGATGAAATATTGAGCTCAATAATGGCATTTATTTGAGATTTACGCAATAAAAGTGCATGTCTGAACATAGTATAAAAATAATGGGCTGGCAGTGTCATCGGTTCAATATTACTCAATATTATAACAATTTGCGTATTTATTGCGCAATAATTAATTGAAACTTTATATGAAATATTGAGCTCAATAATGGCGTTTATTTGCGATTTACGCATGTCTGAACATGGTATAGGCGTACTTATTTAATTAAGCGGTCATTACAACCCTTTAGTCAGGACTTCAACCTAGTATAAATTGCGGGAACTACAGGCTATTAATATTAATTCCGAACGACAGATTTGATAAGTAAATTTTATTTTATTTCCAGAGTTTTTACCCGAAATACTATTGAAAGGAAGTCATCAGATGGAAAAACAATTTTTCTTCCTATGGGGTTTGAAACACAAGCTGACATTTAATCAGCCAACTTACTACCTACTAGACTAAGATGACTTCTTTTGTGTTCCACGTTTTTTTAGGCGACATTGCTGAAGATGATTTTTCAACACCTTTAGAGCTTAAACTAGACTGCGGTGCTTTTTACTGATCTATGGATCGTAGCCTTAGTATAAATAAAATACAGATCGTGAAAGCTGTAAAAGGGAAGCTGATCAAAGATGAGAATTTTTATCTACGAATTATGTTTAGGTTGGAAGATTATTTCTGGTTAAATAAATTAAGCGCACCTAAACATGAACAGCACTTGGTTAAAACAAGACAGTGCAGCTTTCCCTACATAGACAGAACACAGAAGGAACTGGTAAAGAAGGAATGCCCAGGGAGCAAACGATAGAGGGTATCCTCTAGGAGCACCTATAGGAATACTTTTTCGAAATTGGAAAAAGCAGCATGGACTTCAACAAACCGTGAGTGATCCAACATATCTGGCTGCTGAATTTAAAAACTGCTGGAGCAGTGGACAGCATGAGAGCCAGGGAACTAATTGAGTTAGACAGTAGAACGGTAAGCATTCTAACAAGAATTCTAAAGGGGCACTGTACTATTGACAGTTTTGCTTTTAAGCTTGGTCTGAGCCACCAGGATTATTGCAGAAGCTGTGAAGATATAGAACTGCATTAAACTTCAAGGCAGACGTAATCGGTTTTTGAGCGACAGAACGTTTGAAGATCTGGATTTGATAGCGAACATGCCACTAACGGAACTGCCGAGTTTTATCTAGAGCTCAAGGTGGTTGAAACCTATCACCAACGTATTATGGCAAGGGAGCTTACCACACACTGGATAGCATAATAAGCCATATAGGTCACCAAATGAATTTGCCTGTGAAGAAGGCAAGGTACCCGCCAATCTAACCAAAGCGAAGCATTTTAATAACTTCGAAAATTAATTAAAAGTTTAAAAATTCTTATAATATTTCTGTTTGGTGGCAACTTTAAAATATGCAACAACAACAAAACAACAACAAACAAACAAAAAATCTTATTTTGTGGCAAGAGTTTTAGCGGATGTACAATTTTAAGCATGAAATATTTTCTCTCCACCATTTTTACTGTCATTTCGATTTGCATTTTATTGTATCTCTAATGGCTGAATGTTGTTTTTGATATTGTCACACCGTTAAATAAAGAGGAAAAAAAAACTAAAAATTTTTAAAAAATACACTCGAAAAATGTAGTTGGTGATCAATATTGCAATGGAATTTACGGCCATATTAGCTTGGACTAAAACAATAATGCCAGGCGTTACGCAGGTAATTCAACAGTTTAACGAATCAAGTTTAGAGCCGAATCAAGTATAGACTCCCAAAAGGGAGCTTCAGAGAACAACTTCGTTGTGAGCTCCTTCTTTCGAACAATATTGGTTCAGACAAGTTATTGGTGTATTAAGTCCACACAGTATCAAAGGTGAGGTGATAGTATACAGGGTGGCGGTAGAGTCTGAAACCCAAATTTTCAGTTGTGTATTACATTGCAAGCTCGTTCTCATGACAGAAAGAATGCTAGTGAACGTCATTTATTAGCTCAAGCTTACAAAGCTTTCCTGAGACCATCCTTCGCACTATCAGATTATTGTATCGGATCCGCCATCTAACGTTCAACTAGTGCTTATTTCGTGAATGCTAACACTTAGCTCATGTCTGATTTGACAGACAGACTTTAGTTGTATCCATCCGCTGAAAGAATATTGACCATTCAATGCGATTTCGCTTCGCTAAGTGGGCCTCCGATCGACTTACAGAAGATGCCGATTTTGGCAAAAAAAATCATCTTTCCAGATGAAGCTCATTTTGATCTTGGCGGGTATGTAAACAAGCAAAATTGTCGCGCATACGCATACATTGAAAGTCGACGCACCCAAAACGAGTTACTGTTTAGTGCGGATTTTGGTCCAGAGGGCATAATTGGGCCATTTTTCTTTCCGAAAATGAGCAAGGAGTGGCCGTTACAGTTAATAACGATCATAATCGGGCCATGTTGAACGAATTTTTGTTCACAAAACTTGAAGAGGAGGATATTGGCAACATTTGGTTTCAACAGGACGGTGCTACGTGCCACACAGCCGAAACTATACTCGATGTTTTGCGCCCTGTTTTTGAAGATCGCATTATCAGCCGCAGAACTGAACTCGTTTTGGTCACCTCGGAGCTGCGATTTGACGTCGTTGGACTATTATTTGTGAGGATAAATGTTACGCCGACAAGTCAGAGACAATTGACAATGAGACAATTCAAAAGACAATATTCGTGAAGCCAATGGTGAAATACAGCTGCACACAATCGATAATGTGCTTAAAAATTGGAAAGATCGTGTAGGCTACTGCATGGCCAGCCGAGGCAGCCATTTTAAATGAAATTATTTTCCATTATTAACCGGAAGGATTGCTCTTTCAAATAAAAAAACCGGAATTTGGAAAAATTTTCGGTAGTTTTTTCCAAGTATTTTAAAAAAAAGAGAAGTTATTTGACGGATTATAGGCTGAAATTCAAATTTCCGTCTTAAGCGGCCATTAGTTTTCTACAGAATGTGTACTTTACATCAAAGATTGTTCAAGAATTCCAGATTTATCGGCAGAATATAGCTCAACATTCGGTAGGTACGCCTCATTTGATCAGCTGGACAAGGGGATATCGAAGGTGTAACAACTAGGCCGACACTAGGCTGGCATTACGGAATATACGATTGAATTTCTACATGAAATTGGGGTTCTTTTGAAGGGAGGCAAACAAATGGTCTCATTCAAGGGAACTACTAGAAAGACGACAGACAGATCTGACCCGATAATGATGATATGCAGAACAGAATTTGCATGGAACCTAACAAGATACCATGTAACCAACCTCATTGCAGTTATAACAGGACATCGGCTTCTAGACCTTGCTCCAGAGGACTGGGTATACCTCAAAACAACTTCTGCAGAAGCTATAACGACGAAGATGAAGAGGAGGAGACCACAAAACATATTCTTAGGAACTGAAGAAGAGGAATTCCCAGAATTTAGTTACAAATCATGTGTAGCCAGAGGCGATTTGGCAAAAACTGCCTAACTTCATAAGACTCTCGGTATGGTTGAGAGATGTCAAGCAGGAGCTATTATTATTAAGATTAAAGACTACAATGAGAATTTATGGTCATATTAGCTTTGACTAAAACAACAATGCCAGGTCTTACACAGTTCAACAAATCAAGTTTAGAGCCGCCTATATAGGCTTCCAAGGAAGTTTCAGAGAATACCTTGTGCAAACACCAGCCCCTTGTTTAATCTAATTTTAACATAACCTTGAATATTAAGGTTCATAGCACTGAAGACGAGATATGTATTATATGACACCGTAATACTATGTTCAGATATGCACTTTTATTGCGCAAATTGCAAATAAACGCCATTATTGAGCTCAATATATCGCGAGAACGGATGTAGCACTTATTAAAAAATGAGCTTGGATAAAAGCCATTGAAGTTCCAAAAAGCGCAAGAACTCAGCGATGGACAAAAAAAACTTAGACTGGAAAGAGCCAAGGAGTTACTTCGCTTGCACGAAAGTGGGTGAATTTGAATTCTCCGATGGAAGCAATTCCAATTGCAGTTGTGACAACAAAATGACGGTTATTGCCAAAAGTCTGAAAATCACCTGCGTTGCACAAAACTCAAGCCCACAGTAAGGTGTAGGCCGCCGTACGGTGATCGTCGTTCCCGCTCTGTATGCCTGGATAAATAATGCAGATATTATCGGGAAATAAGACAGTATTGAGCTCGGCAGAACATTCAACAGACCGTATCACATCAACAGAAGCTTAAGTAAGGGTTCCTCGCTTATTCAACGCACAATTGCACCAATCTCGGATCTTATCCGTTGACTTTTGCGCTGGGATTTGTAAGATTCTAAAACATCGATCAAAGTGTGATCATTTCAATGCTTGCCGGAAATGGTAAAACCGCGGCCACTTCGTGTAGCTGTGAACAGAGTTAGATAATTTACAATGAGTAGAACCCAAATCTGAAGCATTCAAAGAGACATTCTAATTTAGAGAATTTAGGCAAGTATTGCTTTGACAGCTCGTAATCAATAAGCATTTTAAACTAAATTTCCTCACTTTAGTCGCAGAATTCTCACAATCATATTTAAATGTTAGTTCAGGCACACGTAAGTGTAGGAGAGATGTAGCAAGGTCAATCGCATTTCTGACAAGTACACGTCCTCCACCTAACCTAACTAGCCTAGAAGAGAGATTAGATAGCCTTGGAAATCATATACAGGAGATCAGAAAAAGTAACAAAGAAATTGGAACTCATTTGCACTGCAATTTGTTTCAAAAATATGGATCCAGATGAGTTCAGATGTCTTTGTTAACACAACGATTTTTTCGAGTGTATAAAATATGCATAAAACTATGCATATACATACATATGTATGTGTGTGGAGATATGCTGGTTGCCGTTGTACTCGTATGTCATTGCTGGCTGGACCCACATATGCGATATCCCACAGATGTTAAATTTTTTATGTTCAAAAAAAAAATAGGAAACTTTTTTTTCCTGATTGCAAGCGATGAAGCATAGCTTTTCGGAAAACTTGTTGAATTTGATTGAAAAAATATTTTCAAAAATATTTAACGGATCTTGAACTTGGATGGCCATTCCTCCTACAGCACTTGAATTGTTTTCTTGTTAAGATTAATTCTCATTGTGATTAGGGGGTTACCTTCCCCCTTTTTAAGGCTGATTTCTAATATTCAGTCAGTAATCATACGGTTTTCCAACATGTCGTCTGTCACTTGATTGTGAAAGTCGCTGTTGATGAAGATGATGGCGACGACGACGACGATGATGGCGCTGATGCCGTGTGTGTGTTTAGGTGATGATAACGCCAGCGACAAACAATGCAGGCCATTGTCACATGGGAGGTGCATATTGAAAAATGAACGAGACTATGATGGAAAATATAAAACAGAGAGGGGAGGAGGATAGAAAAAGGAAACAAAATGAAACATTTTCAACATGCATTTGATTTGATTGTAAAGTGCTTGTGAAATTCCCACGTTTTATTAGAATCGAACACACAGAACATTTTCAAATTTTTTGTGCTCTCCCTCTCTCTCTCTCTCTCTCTCTCTCGATATTTCTCAGCTCATGTAAGATAGAAAAGAAAAAAATACACAAAATGGCGAAAAAACGAAATACAACCAGAGAGACAAGAAATTGTTAAGAATTGCAAATAATTGAAAATGTAATCAAGAGAACAACGTTACTTGAATCACAACAATAAAACAAATGAAAAATTACTGCTTAAATAAAACAAAGACAAAAAACCAAATACAAATTGTATTGCATACATTAAGGATACAAAATAAAGGAAATTGTATTGCATACTTTAAGGCAAAATATACTAATTAATGAGAGCAAGTTTCTAAAAATACAAGCGATATTATTTTACTGCAGTTTAAGTTTATTTTTCTTAAATTTTTATTAAATATAGGGTCTTTTATTATGGGCTGCTTTTTTAAAAACGAAGGGTGTAGAAGTTATTAGCAACACTTTTGTTCTTCCTTTTGGAAGTCCTATTCAGGTCATTATGTATGGCATATAACATCGTTTAAATGTCTGACATTGCTTCTCTGAGTAAAGAACTTTCCAAATTTCAAATATTCCAAGGCACTAAAGCATTAATCAGGCTCCATTTTGATCGATGGCACATACACAATATTAACATTAAGGACTGTTGTGGTTTGTGGCTTATTATCATACACCGGCGACTTAAGGACAATTTTAACAAATCGTAGGATTCCATTGGCCAATTCACATTACCTTGACATGAGATGATCAATATTAGGTCAATAATTCTGACCGAGCGGTTGTAATGACCAATTATGTATGTGTGTATGAGATGATCATTACCTGTGCAGGATATAGAATGCCGCTTGAGTTGGGTGGCGTGTAGGGCCTACCTTCCTGTTGAAACCACTTATTGATGGTAGCTAGCTCATTGAATTCAGGTCAAAGAATGTGAATAATCAGGAACCTATAAGCCCTTATCGTTGACAGAGATGGCCTGGTCAATGTACGTTCACAAGGAAATATGAACCGATGACGTTATCAACCTAAAACCCACACCAAACGCTGAATTTTTTTTTTTAATGCTTAGGACATTTTTGGATCTCGTGTTTATTGAAGTCGCCGTGGTCTAGTGGGTAGTGTGTTGGCTTATTAGACAAAAGGTCCGGGTACGAATCCCAGGTCAGACATCAAAACGAAAAATATTTCTACGGCAACTTCCTCTCAGCAGATTTCTGGCAAAGACTCTGAGAGTAAAAAATTGTCATGAAAAGCTTCTCAAAAATCTGTCGTTCGGAGTCGACTTTAAATTGTAGGTTCCGCCACTCATGTATAAAATTAACGTACACAACATAAGTGGTGTGAGAAGCTAGGTCGTAGTGGCCAATTATGTATGCATGTATGTTTATTGGTAGGGCATAAAATTCTACAATTTTGAGTGCATACGTACATATTCATCTAGGATCGGGTCTCAACTTTGAGGATGATTTTTTCAATGAAAATTAGGATCAGCTTCCAACTGCTTCAAGGCCCATTCAGCGAACACACCGCATTGTCTGTGGTCGTTCAAAATGATTTGGTAAAATAGACTAAGTAAATGAAAACTAATTAGACAGATGATGGCTGCCGTAGTCGAGGTAAGTACTGTGTTGACTTGCTGACTTACTAGGCTCCCGAGGTTCAAACACCTGCTTAGGCCTAACTAGGCATGGAACAAATATCATTTGCGGCAACTTTTTTTCAGAAGTCTTCTGACAATAACTCAGAGAATAAATAAAAAATTACGATGAAAATTTTCTCTAACTTTCAACGTAAAACTGTAATTCCCGCTACTTGTAGACAAAACTAACACGCACAACATGGTTGATGTCCTGACTAAAGGGTTGTAATGGCCAATTAAGTAAGTTATGCGGTTAGACAGATGCTGCTCCCATAAAACTGAATAACTGCTCCTTTATCAGATTTCACTTGGGTCATTGTCTATTTAACTTAATTTCCTACTTCTCGGTGCTGCGCAATAAATATGATTTAGAGAGAAGCCGAATAGGTGAATAGCTTCACTGCCCGATTATGGTGCTCTTCAGCCAGAAATAATGGTTATAACGAATGACGTTTTGTGAATTAAATATCAGAGTATGTCATGTGGTGATTATTTACAGACAGGGAAGAGCACGTTCAATCCCTAGAGAGTGTTTACTTAACACCAAAATGTATTGAAAAACTCCAAGTGTCTAGAGTGATAGTGAGGCATTTGAAGGTTATCCTCATATAAGACCATTTGGTTATGGGGGCATTGGAGCTATCATTAAAGGGTGGAACAACAGAAAATTTATATGTGATTGATAGGTCGAATAATGCGGCCACATGAAGAGAGAGACTTAACGGCTACCAGTCATAGCAGTTATAAAGGCATCCTAGCCTCTGTGGGCTCATGATAGTCGGCTGAAAATAACTGCACAACCACTGCTGTATGTGTCACAATGGCGAGAAAGTGAATCAGGATCAGTGAAATTGTTTTTTGTCATTGTATGGTACTTCGGCACCGAGAAAGAAGACTTTTTTCACCCAGAATTTTTTCAACGAACGTGTCCAACCAAAGATGATTTGGAGAGAATCCACAACTTTATATAACTAACGAGATGGCTGCGAGATGCCAAGAGTGGACATAACCTTACAACGTAATAATTTTGTTACGAAAACGGAGATGGAAATGGTGTTATTAAAGTAAAAGCTCCAAAAGCAACACAATGGACTTGTTCACGTGATTAACGAACAAGTAAAAAAAAATTATAGCAACAAAAATAATGGGCTTGTTTACAAGATGGATGAATAAACAAAAATGTAGCAAACATAAGGGATAAAAGATGTAAACAACCAACAACAAAATGCAGCGAACAAAGAAATAAACAAGCAAAAACAAAGTGCAGCGTAAAAAAAATAAAATAGCGGATAGACAAATACACAAGCAACAACTATTCTGCCTAGACGAATGTAAAAAAGATACACAAACAGAAATGTTAACAATTTGTTTACATTCTTTGGATATTTCCCAAAGGCTGTCATACTCCTTCGAGAGCATTCATTACACTATTGATCCAATGATATAAAAGTCAAGACGCAAGACAAAGCAAGCAATAGTTGAGTTAGAATTCAGTCAGTCGTGTGTGAAGATGTCAGACAAGTTAAGTGAGAAGAGAAAAGGTTGTAACTAGTGAAGAATAAAGAACAGTTGTAATTGCGTATGCAGAATAATGCAAAAGAAGAATAGCAATTAAAGTAAATTGTTGTTGGTTAAGTGAAATCATTAAAGGTGGCACACGGAGTTGTGCGAACAATAAAGAATTGATTTAAAATTAAACATACATACATACATACATAATTGGCCATTACAACCCTTCAGTCAGGATTACGACCTAGCTTCTCACACCACTTATGTTGTGTGGGTTAATTTTATCCATGAGTGGCGGGACCTACAGTTTAAAGTCGACTCCGAACGACAGATTTTTGAGAAGCTTTTCATGGCAATTTTTACTCTCAGAGTCTTTGCCAGAAATCTGCTGAGAAGAAGTCGCCGAAGAAATATTTTTCGTTTTGATGTCTTACCTGGAATTCGAACCCGGGCCTTCCGTCTAATAAGCCAACACACTACCCACTAGATCACGGCGACGAAATATATTTTTATTTTATTTTCAATCTACGATCTTATATTTTTAAGGTTTTTAAAATGGTTAAAATGTAATAATAGCATTGGGGAACCAAGTAAGTTATATTATTCGAGGTGACTACCAAATTAAACTGGCTCGCTGGTCTTACTAAGTCTTTTGCTATTCAATTGGTGATGGTTATGTTTATGACATGGAGTACTTTGATGTCATAGAAAATAATTAATGCGAGTTAAAGTTTGAATAACAAAATACAAACAAAATAAAATTCCTTTCATAAATTCCATTTCTATAATTATTTTCCAAAAATAAAAATTAAATTATAATTGCAAAGCTTTGTTTAATAAGCCTCTCTCCTCTACGCATCTCCCCTTCTACACAACATACCTTCAATGGGATAATTTTTATTTCAAGTTTCAATTTTAAGTTCCTTTTACTTTGTTGCTGCTGCTGCTGATGGTGTCCCTTTTGTTGGGAATATCATTTGCAACAATTTTCTTACATTTGGTAACTGGGAGAAAGACAGAAGAAGACGAAAAAACAAAAGTTAAGTTGTGCTAATTAGTTGCCCGAGAACAACAACTCAATTCATGAAAAACATGATTTTTTTTTGTTTTGTTTTTCCTTTAGAGCGACGACTCTATTGAAAATTTGTTTTCAAAAGAATTTTAGAAAACTTAATTAAAATAAATGATACTGTTTTGCTCTTTGCCAGCCAACAGGACACTCACAGGACCATCACCAGGACACCACCACCATTCCAAAGGATAGAATTCTCCACGTGGAAAATAAAAAGGAAAAAATGTTTCATTGAAAGGTTTCTAAATAAAGAATTTATTTTCATTTTCTTTTTTTTTTTTCTTATTTTTGATATTCGACATGGGGAGGTAAATAATTTATTTGGATTAATTTTCTCTCTAATGACACTTCAATTGTCGAACACAGAGAGAGAGAGAGAGCCCCTGTTGTTATGCTACTATTGTAGCACAAAATAGCATACAGCAGTCCAGCTGAACGTAAGAGCTTCTTATATTCTACAGAGATTGTTTATTTTTAATTCTTTCAAATTACTATTAAAAAAAAATTGTAAATTATTAATAAAAGTCCTGAAATATGTTCAGATTTCCTTTGAAACAATTGAAGAAATACTTGGAAACGTATTGCTAAACTAAACGTAACATATAAAGAAATAGCACGACCAGCTAATCTAACGGGTGATTTTTTTTAGCTATTATCTGTTTGGCAACACTGGTTTAAACAGCTCACGCACGTTTCGTGTTTTGTTTCACCGTCAAACATCTTCAGTTTGGTCTATAGTTTAACCATGACTCGTCTTACAAACGAACAACGCATGCAAATCACATGTATACATACATAATTGGCCATTACAACCCTTCAGTCAGGATTACGACCTAGCTTCGCACACCACTTGTGTGTGCTAATTGTATACAAGAGTAGCGAGGGACCTATAGTTTAAAGTTGACTCCGAGCGATAGATTTTTGAGAAGCTTTTCATGGCAATTGTTATTCACTCTCACAGTTTTTGCCAGAAATCTGTGATGTCGCCGTAGAAATATTTTCATATTTTCGTTTTGATATCTGACCAGGGTGTTAAAATCGGGCCTACCCTGAGTAGCTCAGGTTCGAGTCCAGTCTAATCCCAATATATTTAATCGATCTCTTAGTAGGCATACATAATTGATCATTACAACCCTTCAGTCTGGATTATTGACCTAGTTTCTCACACCATTTATGTTGTGCGCGTTAATTTTATACATGAGTGACGTGGGACTTACAGTTTAAAGTCGACTCCGAACGACAGATTTTTGAGAAGCTTTTCATGGCAATTTTTACTCTCAGAGTCTTTGCCAGAAATCTGCTGAGAGGAAGTCGCCGAAGAAATATTTTTTTGTTTTGATGTCTCACCTGTGATACGAACCCGGGCCTTTTGTCTAATAAGTCAACACACTACCCACTAGACCAAGGCGACTTCTTCCCTTGCAAATCATTGAATTTTATTATCAAAATATGTGCTGTGTTAAGAAAGTTCATCGCGAAATTATTCCATCTTTTTTTATGGTCAGTTTGATCGACCCACTGTATCCGCTATTTGGGCTATTGTGACTAAATTTCACACCAAATTTACATTGTTGGACGTTAAACTACCAACAAGCTTAGGTAAAGTAGGAACTGAAGAAAATATCGTTGCTGTACCGGCCAGTGTTAATGATGGCCATCAATTATCGACTCGTCACCGTTCGAAGCAATTGGGCCTCTGTTACTCAACAACGTGGACAATTTTGCGGAAGGATTTAGGTGTGAAACATGTCAAAATACAGCTGGTGCAAGAATTGAAGCCGAACGACCTACCGCAACATAGAAGTTATGGTGAATGGGCGCTTGCAAAGTTGGCCGAAAATTCACTTCTATATCGAAAAATTGTGTTCAGCGATGAAGCTCATTTTTGGCTCAATGGATACGTAAATAAGGGGAATTGTCGATTTTGCTGTGAAGATCAGCCAGAAGCATTCCAAAAGCTACCAATGCATTTAGAAAAAGTCACAGTTTGGTGGCATCATTGGACCGTACTTCTTCAAAGATACTGCGATTCGTAACGTAACTGTGAATGGTGGGCGCTACCGTGAGATGATATTCAACTTTTTTTTGCCCAAAATGCAAGAGCTTGACTTGCATGGCATGTAGTTTCAACAACACGGTGCCACATGCCACACAGCACGCGTAACAATGGTCTTATTGAGAGGCGAGTTCGGTGAACATTTATTCACGTTCGGGACCGCCTAGATTGTGGGATTTAACACCTTTGGACTATTTTTTGTAGGACTATGTTAAAGCTCATGTCTATACAGACAAGGCCGCTTCAATTGACGCATTGGAAGACAATATTGAAGCATTTATTCGTGAGATACCGGTCGAAATTTTGGAAAGATTTTGTCAAAATTAAAATAAGCGGATGGCCCATTTGAGGCGCAGTCGCAATCAACATTTGCATGAAATAATCTTCAAACATTAAATTATGTGGACCGTGCTATCGATTCAAATAAAGATTTTATGAATTTTTCTGAATTTTATGAGTTTTTTTCGGAAAAATTTTCCTAAAGCTCTTAAAAAATCACCCATTATAAGAATAAACAGATTTCATGAGTTTTTATTTCTAGGAAGAAATATAACCACATTTTAAAGGCACATCAAAAAAAAATTGTATGAAGACGATATAACTCGTCAAGGTCAATTGTTTGCAGCAACTTCATCGTTAAACTAAGGCGACAAGCTTCTGCGGATGAATGACTTTAATACTCAAGCAAAATCAGAAATTATTTTACATTCTTTATCGGCAATTACAGTCCTTTAGTTAATATTACAACCTAACATCTCACACCACCCCCGCTGCTATGTGTATCAATTTTATCCATAAGTGGCCGCACTTACAGTTTAAGATCAACTTCGAATTTGAAATTTTTATGTAACTTCCTATGGCAATTTTATGTATTCTCTGAAATCTACTGAGAGGAAGCCCCCTCTACAAAGTCAACTCACTACCTACCTACCTAGACTACGACGATTGCATTACAAACTGATTAAGCTCAACGTAGGGAATTGCCAAGATTATGAAGAAATTTTTTCACATTTCGTTTTATTTTAGTTGCCTGAGATGGTGTTTTGAACCCCATACTCTCGTCTTATAGGCCAACATACCGTTCTGAACATAAAAATTGACTGCAGTCTGCTCAAAATGTAAAAAGACGAATTCAAGTGCCTCTGTTTTTATGGCGGCAAATTTTTCACTTGGGGAGTACAAATATCAAGTAAGGGTAGCGACTACTCGACCACTAGCGGGATAGGGTGAAGATATATATGAGGGTAGGTCAAAAGGACTCCAAAATCACATTCACGATCGATTGGCTGCTAGATGATCGCATTAGTTTTAAAACTTAAACGAAATGTGCCTGACCGATGATTCGTATTAAGAAGTGATGCATTAGACTTAAGAGTATTCGAGAGAAAAGATCTACGTAAGATCTTCGGTCCTGTACTCGTTGGCGATGATTTCCGCATCCGATCCAACCGAGAGCTGTATGAGCTCCTCAATGACATAGCCGTTGTGCAGTGTATTAATATCCAGCGGCTGCGCTGGCTCGGCCATGTCGTTCGAATGGAGGAGGATGCTCCGGCAAGATGGGTATTTGGATCTGCGAAAGTCGGCGAAGAGGACGACCTTGCATTCGTTGGTTGGACCAAATCGATTGGTGTGACCAACTAGCGTAGGCGCGTAAGTAGTTGTAGGATTGTTAATGGCCAACAATACCTGAAGGAAACAATAGGACTCCAAAATCACATATTTTCACGTAATACATGTCAGTCACCAGTCAGTCAGAGCACATTCATGATCGATTGGCTGTTAGATCGCACTTTAGAAAAAAAATTCACTATTTAGTGAAGTTTCAGCGAAGTTTCTTTCGAATTAGGGCCTACACATTGCAGTTGTAGGTGACAGGTACTTAGGCTTGAGAGATGGCAAGAAATAGTTTCATTTCCCGGTTCGGGGACAATTCATCGGATATTATTACTTCAGTCCGAAATACTAAGAAGAGTATGCCTAACTTGCAGTTTACGAATGGAACATTACAGACATAATGGGGAGACAATTACATGCAAAAATTTTTAAAAATTTGCTCCCTAGGCTAGTAGGTACTGTGTTGGCATATTAGACACGAGGCCCCGGTTCAAACCCCAGGTCAAATATCTCGAATAAAACAAAATATGAAAAATATTTCTTTACGACTTCCTCTCAACAGTATTCTAGCAAGAAATCGGAGGGTGAATTGAAAATTTTCTTAAAAATTTGTCGCTTGGAGTCAACTTTAAATCGCTGGGTCCCGCCATTAAATTAAATTTGAAAAATTAAATTAAAAAACGCAACAAAAGTGGGATTAGAAGGCAGGCAGTCATCTGGGAAAGACTCCCAGAATGAGCAAAAAATTGCCTTGTCCGCCTGTTATGGATGAATTTAACACACGCAACATGGGTGGTGTGAGAAGATTGGTTGTTATCCTGACTAAAACTATTTGAAGTTGGTAATTTTCATAAAGGATCAAGTTATCTATGTATTAAAGATTGCTTAAGTTTCAAACAGCTAAGGATCAATTCTTTCAATTTCTAGCACTTTAACGATCTTCAACGCTCAATAAGATGACAGGCTTTGTAAAACGAATAATGACAATGGAAGTAGGTTAGGTTAGGTCGGAGTGATAGCTTTGATATCACAACGCTCACTTGAGCACGCATAGCGACCCGTTGTTATACAACAACGCAGTCGCTGTACTGACCAAGTTCCATAAAAATCAGGGGGAACGAAGAAGCTGGTTAGCGCAAACGCTGCACGGTTATGGAAGTGAATGTTCAATAAAATATTAGCCGGACAACGGAAGCGATTTAATGAACAATTCTAAAGAAAACTGCTTTTAAAACAAGTACTTACATTTGTACCTTTAGGAACTGGATACGTTTGATCAATTGAACTTAGATTACAAGCAAGCTTTTTGTGAACATCGTTGGCGTAAAGTTTATGGCTAGTTTTCCTGTAGCTTTTCTGCTTGAAACGGTGGACTGTCATTGGAAAAAAATTTGTTTAATGAAATCCTTAAGAAAATGAAGTCACTGTGGACTCTAGGAAGTAGTATGTTGACCTATTAGATGGTGGTTCAAACCTTAGCTAAGACATCTTCAACAAAGGCTATTAGACGAGAGCTGATGGTTCTAACCTTAGCTAAGACATGTGGAATAAAGCGAAATATGAAGAAAATATTTATTTCTCCTAGTAGAAATCAGAAAGTAAATAAAATTCCTATGGAAAGTTTCTCAAATCTATTGTTCGGATGAAATTAACACACTCAATATAAGTAATGTAAGCAGATTGGTTGTAATCCTGGCTAAAGGGTTGCAATAATCAATTACGTAAGTAAGTAAGTGCTAATGGTTTTCTTTTCACAACACTTACGTAATCTTATACGTTAAAAAAAACATTTTATTTCTCAAAAGAGATCTACTATCTAATCCTTTCTAGTCCTCACTCCCTCCCTACATGATTATTATGACGTTACTGCTCTCCACATGTGGTAAAAATGTTTATAACGCCCTTAACATATGCTTCAATATTTGCTTGACACTTCAGCCTAATTAATCAAACAGTAGGAAAAACAAATATTATTTACCCTACCCACACCCTTTAGCAACAATATTTAATCCTTTCAATTAGGACTTGAACAACAGTGCTCCTGTTGCTGTTTTCCACAAAGGCAAGGCTGTATGGGAAGAAAAACTTGTAAATTTCCTTTCATAAATGTTTATGAAAATTGTTTTAAATTAATTAATTATATAGGGAGGGTATGTGTGTGTATGTATATGAAGAAAAGAAGAAGAAGAACTCATATTTAACAAGTGGTAAAACACTTTATAGTGGTTTTGATATATTAAAACAATAACTTTCTATGAGCGCTTCCCAAGACATGACAATCAACAGAACTCACATAGAACAGAACAGAGTACCTGCTGTGTTAAAACGTTTAAATAAAACGTATGCACTTCTTCTATTCTACTCTCGTAGACACGTTTTTACCTCCTTGACACTTAGAAGGTATAACACGCAAACCCCTCCCCTCTCCTGCCCGCCCTCCCTAGATTTTATGTGACAAAGGAAGAGGAGACTGTTTTTTTCCCCTGCTTCTCTAAATGAAATTATTTTTGAAAAGACTACACAATAGACTTGAACTAATGAAATAAAATATAACGTTAAAAAAATTACTACATACGAGGGGTGTTACATAATACCTCATTCGAGCGGGCCTGTGAATGGGGGGGTTTCGTATCTCGGCAATGGCATCACAAATATTGGCCTTTAAATGTTCAATTGTCTCTCTGGTTTTTTTTTTTTTGTAATTAAACCAGCACTCAGGGGATGACCCCTACCCATGCAGTGCTTTGTGTAGGTTTAGGAAAGGTGGAAAGAGAGAAGATGCGAGCTGTAAGGAAACGAGTTGGTACTAGTGACTATAAAATGGTTAGTGCTATACCCTCACCATTAGACAGTCTAGAGCAATCGTCCCCAAGAAGACCGCAATTTCTCACACCACTTATGTGGGGTGTGTTAATTTTATACAGAAGTGGCGGGACCTACAGTTTAAAGTCGACTCCGAACGACAGATTTTTGAGAAACTTTTCAACAAGAGAAAGAGAAGAAATCGCCGAAAAAATACTTCTATATTTTGGATTCTGGCCTGGGACTCGAACCCTGGCTTTACGTCTAATAAGCCAGCACACTACCTACTAGACCACGGCGACCCTCATTCGATAGGACCAATTTTTCGTGCTTATTTCGAGTATGTGTGGTCGTATCCCGGCAATGGCCTTACAAATATTGGCCTTCAAATGTTCAATTGTCTCTCTAGTTTGTCGACATAACAATTTGCTTTCACCAAGCCCTACAGAAAATAGTACAACGATGTCAAATTGCAACACCATCAGCATTTCGTCTAATTAAATTGATTGTGGCTTGAGATGTGTGGCAAGTTGCACCATCCTGTTGAAATCAAACATCGTTCACATCAATAGCATGAAACATACATACATAATTGGCCATTACAACCCTTCAGTCAGGATTACGACCTAGCTTCTCACACCACTTATGAGTGGCGGGACCTACAGTTTAAAGTCGACTCCGAACGACAGATTTTTGAGAAGCTTTTCATAGCAATTTTATTTACTCTCAGAGTCTTTGCCAGAAATCTGCTGAGAGGCAGTCGCCGGAGAAATATTTTTCGTTTTGATGTCTGATCTGGGATTCGAACCCGGGTCTTTCGTCTAATAAGCCAACACACTACCCATTAGACTACGGCGACTTCAATCCAATAGCATGAAAAGTGGGTACAAAAAATATGTTGGCGTGATACGTAATAGGTATTGTCGGAAGCATAGACTATATGACACTGCGATTTGATAGGACATCCATTCCGGTAAGGGAGGACTGGAGAAAGGGTGTGGCTCACCTCAAGGGGAATGCCGCACAAATCTGTACCGATGAATTAGATGGCACGGCCATCGAGCTCGAATGCCGCAGATATCTCAATGAGATGACGAACCGATATGGTATTATCATCACATGGATACCGGGACATAGAGACATTCCCGCCAATTGCAGAGCGGATGATTTGGATTTGGCCAGAAGGGGCACGACCATCGAACTCTCTGATGTATGGTCTACATTGGAGATCGCTTTAAGTATCTGTGGTCTTATAATTGACAACGCAATCGTGGACCTTGTTCACAGTAGGTGTGCAGCTGGATAGGAGAACCACGGCGACTCTGCTTAAACTCCAAAGAAGCAGGCACTCAGAGCTTTTATCCGGGTTATTACGGGGTATTGTATTATAAGAACACATGCGAGGCGTATTGGTCTTGGGCACATTGCAATCGTGGACCTACAGGCAACTTTGGATAAAGCCAGAACGGCACAAAAAATCTGGCCATGGCTGCATAGGAAGCGCACGGAGCCTCTGCTTAAACTTCAAAGAAACCGGCTTAGCGATATTTTCGGAGTTATTAAGGGGAATGGGAGGCGTATTGGTCTTGGACACCCCGCGAATGATTTCTGCAGAAGGTGGGGAGATGAGGAAGATAATGAAACTATTTTTCACCTACTCTACACATCTCCGCCACTTGGTCAGAAGGGAAAGAGACACATGGGTGCTGCCTACTACATGGAAGACCGAGATAAACTGTCATGCATGGATACTGGCAGTCTGAATCGATTCATCGGAAGCTCCGAGTGGTTCCTGGAATAGGAAAGAAGGTGACAGTGTGGTATCACAATGGGTCCCATGTAAGGCCTAAGTGTGTCCGCTCATGACTCCATGGAGGGGGCAGCCATTTCTACCTACCTACCTAATACGATAGGTGATTGAGCCATCCTCAATTCCAAGGAAATATGGTCCAATGATACCTTTGCTCCACAAGCCACCCCAAACAGTCACTCGTAATTAGTGCATTGGTTTCTTTAAGACCACGTGTGAGGTTCCTGAGCCTCTAATATGGAAGTTTTGCATATTAATGTAGCCATCAAGATGAAAATGAGCTTCATGCGTAAAGATGATTTTTTTCTTTGGCAAAATCCTCATGATCCTGGAGTTTCTCGTTGGTCGAATAAATCCGAACGATGTTCAAGAGTAAATCGTTTCATTACGTTCAGTGGAGATAATATCCTGAATTTTGTAACAGAATATGATGACATAGGTATTCCCAGATTCGAAATAACCGATAGTTCAAATTTAAACCGATAGATGACCCAAACGCCACAAGTTGGACTATCGCCTGGCTCGCTCCCCTAATTGATAGGAGTTTAAAGTGCTTTTTGATTTTCTACTAGAAAGTCAGACACATTCTGTTCGGTTCAATAAATTGTTGGACAGTGCTCCCTTTTTCTTTGCTCTTCAGATCTCAGTAAAGAAGGAGCTAGGGCTAGTTGGCGATGTTTTTGAGTTAAAACAGGAATAAATGAAGTTATTTTCCGCTTAAGACTATAATTCAGTAACTGCCTGTAGTATATTGTAAAGAACCGCTTTTATAAGCCAGCAAAATACAGTGGAACTTCTATAATTTGAACTTTATTACTTGAATTTTCTATAAGTTGAATTCTAGCAGGTTTTACTGCTTTAACTTGAAGTTTCTATAAGTTGAAGTTTTTTTTCTGGATAATGGTGATTCAATTTATAGAGGTTCGACTGTACAATGTCATCCAATTGATGAACAAACCTCGTAGAATATTGCATAATACGTACACCTTCAACTCTTTTATCGTATAACTTATGAAAATCTCTTACAGTGGATACCGAATATAAAAATTTTTACTACGTAGAGATGTTCGTTCAGACACATTAGTTAAACGATTTGATTCCAAATCTTTTGGATACTAGGTTCTAATAGGTCCACATTTCGCTGTCGTTCTCCAGGAATACGAGGCTAAAGTTGAATACCTAACTAAAGGGTTGTAATGGCCAATTATGTATGTAAGTATGTACTTGACATTTGATAAATTTAAATCATCTATTTCTATTTCATAGGTTCCACTGTGTTCATTCTGTGTTCCTTGGAGTACACAATACCATCTGCGTACGTACGTATTTATGTATCTTGAAGGTTTTTTTTTCACTGAATTTCTTAAGACATGAAAAGAAAAAGATTTTCTGGAGGAATCCAAGTAGATTGAGTACATTGTACCTGTAAATAGTATGCCTGTTCACTTGTGGAGAATTTTAATTTCTTGAGTATATGGGCGCGTGTGTGTACTTTGAGGGGGAAGGGGGGGAAACATCTTTACATGCGAAAGTTTTTGTTTTTCCCATAATAAAGTTATATTGTACTCGTATGGCTTGGCGGCATAACCATTATGAAAATTCATACAATGTTTCCAATTGGAAACAAATTAAAAAGTTGCTTCAGAAATTATAAGAAGAAAAGTTCACTTGAAGAGACGAATGGCAAAGTGTAGGTTCCGACACTCGTGGGTGCATGGATAAGCTAGGTTGCAATCCCAACTAAATAGTTGTAATGACCAATTATCTATGTAGGTTTCACAATGGGTAAAAATGAAGACCTACATAGGACCACTTCCTTTAAAGGGATTCGTCGCCTTACCTACCCCAACATAAGCTTTCCTAAGTGTCTAGGAATAAGCCACAAGTCACAGAAAATGTAAATGTAATCTATGTCCTCGATCAAATTCATTCTGATTGATAAGCCAGAATAATGGAAAATTTAATATTTCAGATGCTCTTAACTTATAAAAGCCGAAACGGTGAGCCAAACGAGAATAAGTATGGTTTGAGATACTTTAAACCGTTCTACAACATCTACAATAAGGGGGATGGTACCCACCCCTAGTGTATTAGTACTCACGACTTGAGCGATTTTAGAACCTAGATTATAATCCGGTCTAAAAGGTTCTAATGACCAATTTCTTACTTTAGTAACTAAGAAACGGTGACCCCAATGAGAGAGAGAATGCTTTGAGCTACTTTAAAAGTTCGCTTCTCCGACCCCCAAAATTAAATACAATAAGAGGAATGGTCCTGCCACTCGTGTATAAAATTAACAAACATGCCGTGACTACTGTGAGAAGCTGGGTTGTAATCCTAAGGATTAAATAAGTCAGTAGGAAGAGGGATGTCCATACAATCCCTACGATTCCATTTAAGTAGTACGCTTCCTATTCAATTTAGGCCTTGCAAAAGAAATGGAATCGGTAATACAACTTTTATGACAGTGACATGCACTGCACTTCAGAACAGACGTCATCGTTTAAAGATTTCGGCAAAGTGGCGAACGTGCCACTATGGGAACTGGCGGGTTTCAATTGAAACTCGGGGTGATTCAAAACCACCAATAACGGATCATGACAAGGCAACTGACTAACCACACACTGAGCAACACAATGAGATAAATGGGTTACGTTGTGAACTTGGTTGTAAACGTCAAGATATCCGCTCCCCTAAGCTATTCTAGGCCTGGCAATGAAGGAAGATTCTTCCTCAGAATAGGATTTGTCAGAGTCTATAACATAATGGGAATGGTATTCTTAAAAATGATAATCAAAAGCTATAAAAAGAAAAATAATGGACTTGTTTACATGATCAGCGAGTAAACAAAAATATAGCAACAACATATAATAATAATATAAGGGATAAAGATGTAAACAAGCAACAACAAAGTGCAGCGGACAAAGAATTAAACAAGCAACAGCAAACTTCAATAAAAAAAAGGATAAACAGTAAACAAGCAACAACAATAACAACACTGCAAGTAACTTGTTTACATTTATAGAGATTTCAAGAAGACATTCGCATACAAGTGCATTCAGTAGACTGCTGACCCTTGTGATATAAAAGGCAAGACAAAGCAGGGAATGGGAATTCAGTTCGGTCGTGTGTGAAGGCGACATGAGGGGTTCACTAAGAACTCAGTTGGTCGTGTGTGAAGACACGTGAGACTCAGTGAGAATTCATTTAGTCGTGTGTGGAGACATGTCAGATTCAGTGAGAATCCAGTCAGCCGTGTGTGAAGACACGTGAGATTCTGTAAAAATTCGGTTATTCTTGCGTGAAGACATGTGAGATTCAGAAAGAATTCGGTCAGTCTTGTGTGAATACACATTGCATTGCGTGTGAAGAGAATCGTGGCTTGAAGTTCTAACGAACGAGTGTAAATGAAAGAATAACAATTAAATCAAATTGTTGTTGTGTAAATCAAGTTCCAAAAGGTGGCACACGGAATTGTGCATACAATAAAGAATTGATTTAAAATTAATCACAAATTCAGTTTTATTTTATTTGCAGTCTATGAACTCATATTTTGTAACGATTTTAAAAGGGTAAAAACCTGAAAATTTATTTGTTTAATGGATAGCCTTAGCGGCGTACTGAAGATAGATATGTTCAGGGATAAACCTGGATTCTTTCATTGACAGAAAACATCCTCTAAAGGTTGCACACACAAAAAATATTTGATTGCTGTTTGGCTATTAGAGAGGACAGATGTATTAAGGGTTGTACCCAAAAGAAGATTTGATTGTCGCTAGGTCGCCAGGGAGAATAGTTATACTAAAGGTTGCAACCAAAAAACTTGGACGTCAGAGAGGATAGTTGTACTAAAGGTTACATACAAAAGAGATTTGATTTATCCTAAGTAACCACAGAGGATAGTTATACTAAAGGCTGCACCCAAAAAACTTGGACGTCAGAGAGGATAGTTGTACTAAAGGTTGCAACAGAAAAATAATTAATTGCTGCTAGGCCGTCAGAGGGGATAGTTATACTAAAGGCTGCACCCAAAAAACTTGGCCGTCAGAGAGGATAGTTGTACTAAAGGTTAAACCCACAAAAACATTTGATTGCCGTTTGACTATTAGAAAGGACTGTTGTACTAAAGGTTGAAACCAAAAACTTGGACGTCAGAGTGGATAGCTGTAGGTACCACACAGAGAAAATTTGATAGCTGCTAAGTTATCGGAGAGGATAGTTATACTAAAGGCTGCACCCAAACACTTGGCCGTCAGAGAGAATAGTTGTACTAAAGGTTGTAACCGAAAAATAATGAATTACTGTTAGGCCATCAGAGGGGAGAGTTATACTAAAGGTTGTGCCCAAAAAACTTGGATGTCAGAGAGGGTAGTTGTACTAGTTGACAGTTGTACTAAAGGTTGAAACCGAAAACTTGGACGTCAGAGTGGATAGCTGTACTAAAGGTAGCACACAGAGAAAAATTGATAGCTGCTAAGTTATTGGAGAGGATAATTATACTAAAGGCTGCACCCAAAAAACTTGGACGTCAGAGAGGATAGATGTACTAAAGTTTGCAACCGAGAAATAATTAATTGGTGTTAGGCAGTCAGAGAGGATAGTTATACTAAAGGCTGCAGCCAAAAAACTTGGCCATCAGAGAGAATAGTTGTACAAAAGGTTACACATAAAGCAAGATATGATTCCAGCTAGGCTTTCTTCGATATACTAAGAGTTGTAGTGCATGTAATGAAAATGTATAAAGGGAAACAGTGTAATTTACCATTCAACCAGTATCACTTATAAAATGTTAAAAACAAGAGTACAAGAGTATATAAATGACTTCATAAGAGTCTCTCCTGTTACATGTTACGTTTCTGGTTTCATTCGCTTTCATTTTTTTTGGTTTGGTCTTTTGCTTGCACGTCTCTGTTGTGAGTTCCACAATCAATACGTAGAACACCCAGACTATAAAGTAGATGCTCCTCCTCATCATAAGGGATATAATGGCAACTTGTTGTCATTTAAAATGTTTTTCTTTCAATTTGTTGTTGTTGTTTTGGTTGTTGTTTTTTTTTTAATAAGAATTGAAGTTAAATTTAACATACCTCGGATGCATGCATGTAGCATGGAAATGTTGTCTTAAGAATAAATAAATGAAGAGGAACAAGTACTCACCTGTAAAGAGATAAAGAAAGAAAGAAAGAAAAAAGGAAAACGTTAAGAAAAATACAACATAACAGAGGAGTGAAAAGAAAAAAAAAAACATTACTTTTGGATTAATTAAAGGCGACAACAACAACAAAAAAATTTCACAAAACTTATGGATTTCTTAAGGACAACAATAAAAAAAAACATGGAAGCAAACAGAAAAACATTTTTAACAAATGAATACGAAGAATACGAATGCGAATACGAATGTGAATATAAAAAAAAAATTCATGATAAATTATGACAATGAAACAAACAAAAAACTGATATGAGACCAGGAAACATATGATGATGTATTCGGTGTTCTGATGTACATAATTAAACATGAGCCATAAGAGACAATATGTTGTATCAGGTGGGCCATCTATTGATTTAAATTTGAACCATCATTTATTTCGCATCTGGCAATACCTATATCATTCTATTCTGTTACAATATTCAGTATATCATCTCCACTAAACGTAATGAAACGATTTACGCTAGAACAACGTTCGAATTTCTTGGACCAACGAGAAACCGCATGATCCGGCCGATTTTGCAAAAAGAAACATTTTATCTTTACGGATGGAGCTCATTTTCGCCTAGATGGGCACGTTAATAAGTAAAATCGTCATATTTAGGGTTTAGATGAGGCCTATTCCCGGATATATGGCAACGTGAACAAACAAAATTATTTTATTTGTAACAACACGAAATGAAATCGCATAAGTCTAGTAGGTAGTGTGTTGGCTTATAAGACAGAAGACCCGAGTTCAAACCCTAGGTCAGACATCAAAACTAAAATATTTCTTCGGCGACTTCCATTCACCAGACTGGCCTTTCTCTAAAACCTATCTCATGATGGCATTTGATTTTGAGACAACTGACTGCCCGCTTCTTTCAACCAAGTTATTACTATTATTCGGCCAACATTGCATTAAAATTTTTTTCAATTGCATTTAACATGCCTTTAGGCAAATAATGATAGTTAGGGAACGGCTTTTTGATAATTGAAATTGATGGTACTGAGCTTAGCCTTGGTGATTCTAAACAACAATGTTTAATAGACATTCGGAAATCATTTTTTCGATTTTCTCTTCAGCACACAAGCTAGTCTGGATGGAAGGCGTACCAACCGATTACTAGGTCTCGCTCGTGATGTCATCTCGACTGTAGCGGCCGTGCATCACGTAGATACGCTGAGAGAATGAGACTCCCTTCTAACGCCGACTGCCGTGGATGAAGGTCCACTGAGGAAGAGGAAAGTGTTATTCACTTTCTTTGCCAGTGCCCGTCTCTTGCTAGATATAGGTCATTTGGTTCCCCATTCCTTGTTAGCTTAATAGAGCTATCATCTACTGATATCAAGGATATAGCTGCGTTCATCAAATTTTCTGGCTGGTTTTCCAGTGCAGGGTAGTCGTGCTGGCTGACCTCATACATACATAATTGGCCATTACAACCCTTCAGCCAGGATTACGACCTAGCTTCTCACACCACTTATGTTGTGTGCGTTAATTTTATACATGAGTGTTGGGACCTACAGTTTAAAGTCGACTCCGAATGACAGATTTTTGAGAAGCTTTTCATGGCAATTTTAACTCTCAGAGTCTTTGCCAGAAATCTGCTGAGAGGAAGTCGCCGAAGAAATATTTTTCGTTTTGATGTCTGACCTGGAATTCGAACCCGGGCCTTTTTTGTAAACCAACACACTACCCACTAGACCACGGCGCTGACCACTTGTAGGAACTGTTATAATCGCGTTCGTGGCTACAACGGACCGACTTGGCTCAATCGAGCTGTGAGAGTACATCACCACACAACTTCACGTATCGACTTAAATGTAGATCCGCACACGTTAAAAAGCACACAAATAAATGTGTGAGAAGCTAGGTCATAATCCTAACTGAAGGGTTGTAATGACCAATTATGTTAGGTACGTAATAATACGAAATCACATGAGATCCTAGAGTGCACAATGCATTCATAAAAAGTCATCGGAAGAAGTGAACTTTGGTCTGATATCGTCAACAGACCAGATTTCTTTGAGAATGACGTTGATAATTACCAAATTCTTTTGGTCTAAATTCGACTATCTGGATATCAACGACTTGTGATATAAACCGGGGGGATACGGTCGAACGAAGAGATCCCTCTTAGGCCAGCGTTTAGTGGCATGGTGATATCACAATACATTCTACACGGAAGTCTACCATTCCCTAAAGATAACCATCCCGAGTCCAAAAAATCGCAATTTTTCGATTAGAAGGTTAAAAAATTAGAAGCCAGAAATCTCCGTCTCTTCATGACAAGAGCAGGATCCAGACGCATGAGGTGAAAGACAGTCTTTCCCTTCTACTCAGTATGTACCACAGCAGTGGCGAGATTGATGCTTAAGACGGAGAGGTCTGGGAATTATCAATGGTGATACAAAATAGAATTACAGAAACATTATAAGGTAAACCTTTATATAGGGTAAGCCATCTATCGATTTAAATTTGAACCATTTGGGGTTTAGAAAACTTACACGTGGTCTTATCGTAGCCAATATAGCCATTAGAAGTGACTGTTTGGTGCAGCTTTTGGAGCGGAGGCATTATTGGCTTATATTTGTTTGGAAATGAAGAGGGCGCAACCATTACGGACAATGGAGACACCTATCGCATCACGATAGCCTATTTTCTAATACCCAGTCTCCATGGTATTGATGTGCTCGATGTTTGGTTTCAACTGGATGGTGCAACCATATTTCGTCAAACATTTGATGGCCCTTTAATTAGCCGAAATGGTGATGTCAATTAGCTGCCACGAAAGCTATGATTTGACACCGTTTGACTATTTTCTGTGGGGCTTGGTTAAAGAAAAGTGTTAGGCCGACAAACCAGAGACAATTGAGTATTTGAAGGCCAACATTCGTAACGCCATTGCCGAGATCTCACACACTCGAAATGTGCAAGAAAATTGGTCCAATCGAATGAGTTACTGTAAGGCCACCTACGGCAGCCATGTTTTTTTTTTATAAAATCAGCACTCAGGGGATGACCCCTACTCAAGCAGTGCATTGTGCAGGTTTTTAGGAAAGGAGGAAAGATGCGAACGGTAAGGAAACGAGTTGCTGCTGGTGACTACAAAATGGCCAGTGGCCTTCACCTTTAGACAATCTACAGCAATCGTACCCAAGAAGCCCGCAGTTTCTCACACCACTTATGTGTGTGGAATAATGAATTCCATTTCTAAACGAAACAATTGTACTTCACAGATGTTTTTTTTTTATTACATAATTGGACATTACAACCCTTTAGTCAGGATTACAAACTAGCTTCTCACACCACTTATGTTGTGTGTATTAATTTTATACATTTGAGTGGGGCGCCCTACAGTTTAAAGTCGACTCCGAATGACAGGTTTTTGAGAAACTTTTCATGGCAGGTTTTATTTACTCTCACAGAGTTTTTGCCAGAAATCTGCGGAGGGGAAATCGCCGATGAAATAATTTCAAATTTGTTTTGATTTCTAACCCCTGAACTTAGGTCTTACGTCTAATAAGCCAACACACTATCCACTAGACTACGGTGACTTCCAACAGTTTTTTATTGCATTTTTCAAATTAAAACTTTTAAATTGGCCACCCTTTGCTAAAACTGCATGACATTATGGTACATTTGATGGCATTTAAGTAATAAACAACAGAATTGGTTTAAAAATATCACTAAAAGCCATGGGTACTGAACATTTCTTAAACTGGCAACGTTCCTTCCTCATTTAACCACAATTCCTGTTACCTGCTGTTGCTGTAAAATTATTAAATGCGTGTGAAGTGAAATGAAGTGCCGTGGCTTGATCTGAGCTGAACTGATAATAAATGGTCGTCGTTTGATGGCAAATGGCTTACCATCAAACCACCACCATCTACCATTACTTGTGTGATTAAAAGTTTTGTTACTTGGCTTGTGTTATTAAATTACGAATTTAGTTGTCGTTTGTCCTGTTCCTTTGTCAAAGTTATCGCTTATATAGCGTGTTCGAGCAGCTAGTAGCCTGGGGGTAAAATTTTATAAAAAAAAAATGTTCGTTTATTTAATTTGAAATTTAATAAGGTTGTCAGTGTGAAAGAAAATACGATGAACAAGCTTACCAAAGTGCCATT
This sequence comes from Sarcophaga peregrina, assembly GCA_014635995.1. NCBI lineage: Eukaryota > Metazoa > Arthropoda > Insecta > Diptera > Sarcophagidae > Sarcophaga > Sarcophaga peregrina. The sequence continues at coordinate 92,837,248 of CM025790.1, read as the reverse complement.
CATTATACAGGGCGAAAACATATTCTTCTAATGGCTAGGAAAGCTGGTAGTCGGTATATGTGGTGCCCTAAGCCACATACATATGCGGGAGTGATGGGTTTCTTGTTCAACAAGATTATGTAGATAAATATCGGGTCTTTTATTAAAAGGTTCAGAAGTCCATGTTAAGAGACCTTATAGAAGTCTACGTCCCGGCAGAGGGACGTCTTAGTGAACATCAGTACTACTCCAGTAAATCTTACACCCCTTCTACATGTGACGATAGCTTTAGAAATCTTACATATCCTCACAAAAAAAAAATTTATAAATTTGGTTTCTTTAGGAAGACAAGGATTTCAAATGAATATTCGAACTTAAAACTCACAATGAGGGACGACCTCGTGAATAATCTAAGACGGGTATTCCCTACTCAAAAAGACATAGGATTTGGTAAAAATCTATAGCCTGAAGCTATGATTCCAACTGTAGTTCACACATTTTCAGTAAAATGAAATATGAAAAAATACTTCTTCGGTGACAATACCCTCCACCATCGGCAAGTGCGAATTATTTAGAATAAAACATACCACCATTCTACAGGGCGAAACATTTTTAAGAAACAAACGCAAAATTGCATTTTGCCTTAATAAAATGCATATTTTTTTTTTTTTTTTAGAAAAGAAAACACCATTACCCTCAGCAGAATTCTGACAAAAACTGAGGAAGTAAATATAATTTCCAAGAAAAGTTTCTCAAAAATCTATCGTTCAGTGGGTTCCGCAATTCATATATAAAAATTAAAGCACACAACATATTCTATAGTAGTCTGTGAAATGCTATACTATGTTATGCTATCCTATACTTTTCTATAGTATTACTATTCTTTACTATACTATAATATTTTATGCTATTCTATGCCATTCTATGCTATTCTATGCTATTTTATATTATTCTATACTATTCTATTCTATGCTATTCTATAGAATTCTATACTATTGTATGCTATTCTGTAGTATTCTATACTATTCTGTAGTATTCTATACTATTCTATACTATTCTATGCTATTCTATATTATTTTATACTATTCTATACTATTCTATGCTATTCTATGCCATTCTATGCTATTCTATAGTATTCTATACTATTCTATGCTATTTTATATTATTCTATACTATTCTATTCTATGCTATTCTATAGAATTCTATACTATTGTATGCTATTCTGTAGTATTCTATACTATTCTGTAGTATTCTATACTATTCTATACTATTCTATGCTATTCTATGCTATTCTATGCTATTCTATGCCATTCTATGCTATTCTATAGTATTCTATAGAATTCTATACTATTCTATACCATTCTATACTATTCTATGCTATTTTATATTATTCTATACTATTCTATTCTATGCTATTCTATAGAATTCTATACTATTGTATGCTATTCTGTAGTATTCTATACTATTCTGTAGTATTCTATACTATTCTGTAGTATTCTATACTATTCTGTAGTATTCTATAGTATTTTATACTATTCTATGCTATTCTATGATATTCTATGCCATTCTATGCTATTCTATAGTATTCTATACTATTCTATGCTATTTTATATTATTCTATACTATTCTATTCTATGCTATTCTATAGAATTCTATACTATTGTATGCTATTCTGTAGTATTCTATACTATTCTGTAGTATTCTATACTATTCTATGCTATTCTATGATATTCTATGCCATTCTATGCTATTCTATAGTATTCTATACTATTCTATGCTATTTTATATTATTCTATACTATTCTATTCTATGCTATTCTATAGAATTCTATACTATTGTATGCTATTCTGTAGTATTCTATACTATTCTGTAGTATTCTATACTATTCTATGCTATTCTATGATATTCTATGCCATTCTATGCTATTCTATAGTATTCTATACTATTCTATGCTATTTTATATTATTCTATACTATTTTATTCTATGCTATTCTATAGAATTCTATACTATTGTATGCTATTCTGTAGTATTCTATACTATTCTGTAGTATTCTAAACTATTCTATAGTATTGTATACTATTCTATGCTATTCTATGCTATTTTATATTATTTTATACTATTCTATGCTATTCTGTATACTATTCTGCGCTATTGTATACTATTCTTCGTTATTCTATAATATTCTATGCTATTCTGTAGCATTCTACGCCATACTATAGTATGTATACTATAGTATTGTATACTATTCCATAGTATTCTATACTATTCTATGCTATTCTAAAGTATTCTATACTATTGTACAGTATTCTATAGTTAAACGGTGGATATCTAACTTAAGGGTTATTATAATCAATTATGTATGTACGTATTAAGGTTTCGGATTAGTAAAGAGGGCCCTATTGCAATGGTATTGTATTGTAGCATTATCACCTAGTCGTATGGGATGCATTATAAAATTTCTTCACTTGTTTTTTAATTGTATTATAACGACTTAATAAAAGTAAGACAACAGCATAGCATCACAATGAGCAAAAAGTTAAAGAACAAACATATACAAACACCTGCTCATACTCACACGTACATACATACAACAACTATAAGCATATTGTTTTTAAAAGCTACAACTACAAGCAACAAACATATACAGACACACACACACGCAGAGATTGCCAGTGTATAAGCATGTAATATGAGGAATACCTTTAGTTTTTACTTTGTAACAACACAAGTTTTATCAGCAATAAGTGTATGAATGTGAGTTCGTGTGTGTGTGTGTGTGTATGTATAAGTTTATAACTGTTTATATTGTATAGTTTTAGATTGTTATCCTTTCTTTATAGCATACGTACTTAAACATGTGCTTGTGTATGCATGATATTGTAAGAAATTTTAAAGTGTCTACACTCAGGCGTATACGGTGTGTATGTGTGTGTATGTTTATGTATCATCAATGCCGGGATATCATACAGGTTGTGTCTTTACTTTTCTACTCAATTTATTTTTTTTTTATTGATGCTGTTATTGTTGTTGTTGTTAAAGAGTTAAATTGTAAAAATAATAGGAGATGTAATGATGCTGTTAAAATTGAATAAAAATTTCATGTTCAAAACGGATTTCCTTCCGTTTCCTTTCCCAAATCTGTTGAATTTTGAAATAAAAATCAATTGCAACTTCTAATTAAAGACACAAGGGAGTAATGGAAAGTAACAAAGAGAGAGAGAGAGAGAGAGAGAGAGAGAGGGAGAGAGGGAGACTTGTTACAAATTTTTTATTGTCAACTAAAAAAGGAATCAGAAAAATATCTTCATAAACCTTCTGATGTTTTATACAACGTCATAACGATTTTTGTAAAAATAGGAGCAAATAGCCACAAATTAGGTTAGCGGTTAGCTTTCCTTTAACGTTCAAGTGGTACTCGGTGTAAGATAATACCCCTTGTCATTATCCATTAGGGGGTGGGGATTAAAACCACTTCGAGTTCCGATTGAAACCAACCAATTCCCTCAGATCTTCATACGTTCAGTCTGTCAGTCACCCAAAAACCCATGACAGCTGTTTTGAAGAGCATGGTTCTAACATACAAGACAATGTACTGATTCCGTTTCTTTAACATCCTGGCAGCTTCAGTAGTAATCCTGTGAGGGCAGTTCAAGTTTGTAAGCGCAACTGCCAATAGCTCAATATCTTGTAAGAATTTCTGTTAGAGTTTAAAACGTTTTCTAGGCTAGCCCATGTAGTCCCCTGATTTTAATGTGCAGGACACAGTAGTTTTCCAAATGCCGCAATTAGGTTCAGCTCTGGTTTGTAGCATTCTATGGTAATTTTTCCCATTTGGAAAAGTATTCTTGTCCCTTCCTCAGACATCTCCGATCTCTGCCAAGCCAGTTCGTTCATCTCTTCGTTACCCTCTAAACCTCAATAGCCCGAAACTCTGAAGAGACGAATGTTGTGTTAACGTTTACATTGTAGAGAGTCTATGCCAGTCATGATGCTCTTTGATTTAACGAATTGGGATCAAAGCGATTTGATTGCTGCTTAACTCTCCACATATAGGAACAACTTCCAAAGAGGCAAGTTCCTGGCTTCAATCATACGTGCAGCAGCTTGTTCCATAGCAAAAATCTCTGCCTGGAATAATAAGCTAAAATAGTTTTATAGAAATAGATTACAGATCCAGTTCCACATTCCATTTTTGGGTTAACAGTAAATATCGTTATATCACCGTCACCGATGACAGCTTCAACAATCCATTCTTCACGTGTGGGAATGTGAATTGTTTGTCTGAAAGCAGTCTTTGATACCATATGTAGTAGCATCTAATACCGGGGTAAATAGGTCCTACTGCATGTAGTATTGAAGCTTACCCTTCCGTACATGGGGTAGACATAGCTGAGAACTTAAACCTCAGTGCAGTTTTAGCAGTTCTAGCACTAATGTTTTGAAGGAAGATGTTCAATGGTTATAAAGACAAGATGACCACGAGGCCAGCCTCCGCCCCGTTGACTTCATAGAACTCATGATGACCAACCACAATAACCTCTGTATTTTGTACATGCAGGGGTTATAAAAACGGAAGAACTTCGCCCCCTCCTCCACGAGGTCGAAAAAATAGACATTGAGGCACCGGCCTTTACCTGAGAATTGTATTGCATTCTCTTTCGTATATAACTGGTGTAAATAGTAAAAAGATCAGAAGTGAAATGAAGTATTTCCTTCATCGTCTTAAGAAACTAAAGCACTGAAAAATTTGTCGGTTTTAGGGAACATCACAGCGAATTTTCATGCCCATTACGTCAAGGGCTTCTGACTCCTTAAGAATTTTATGCCACTCATAGTTTAAATGATGCAATATTATTACTGCGGTTATATGTCAATAAACAACACTGGAATGAATGTTACGAAAGTGGAAATGGTGTTGTTAAAATAATAAACAAAAGCTCCAAAAACAACACAATACTGGATCATGCATAAAATGATAAACAAAAGCTCCAAAAACAAAACAGCGCACTGTTCACGTGATCAATGAATGAGTAAAAAAAAAAAAAAATACCAACAAAAATAAAGCGCTTTTTTACAAGATCGATGAATAAACAAGAATAAAGGATAAAAAGACGTAAATAACCAACAACAACATGAAGGGAACAAAGAAGTAAACAAGAAACAACAATGTGCAGTATAAAATAGCGAACAGAGAAACAACGCAATAACAACTAATCTACCTGCTCAAATGTAAACAAGAAACAACAAAAATGAACATAAGTTGTTTACATTTTTAGATTATTCCCGAAGGACGTCATCGTACTTCAAGGGCATTCATCACACTGATGATCCAGTAATATAAAAGGCAAGATAAAGCGAGCAGGGCGGAGTTTGAATTGAATCGTGTAAGACGACGTCACGTTGGTTGAGAATTAAAATCTATCGTAGATGATTCAGAGTTCAGAGTTTGAGTTGAATCAGTTGTGTGTGCAGACGGCACGTTGTATTCGGAGTGTGAATTAAGCTAGTCGTGTATAACAACATTACGTTGGTTGAAGTGATAAATCTTTCGGTTGTGTGCAGACAAGTTGCGTCTGAAGGAAGCATTTGTTAGTGTTGTTGCTTACAAAAAGGTTGTGAGCGGAGAATAACCAACAAGTGTTGTTGCTTACAAAAAGGTTGTAAACAGAGGATTATCACGAACAAACACATATTGCGAAAATTATTCATTGTATACGTAGAATAAGCTGGAACAGTGGCACAAAAGTTGTGCAGATAATAAAGATTTTATTAAAACCAAACACAAATTTATTTTTACTTTATTTGCAATCTACGAACTCATATTTTTAACGTTTTTAAAAAGGTAAAAACGTAACAATATTGTTTAAACCTTAAACAATATTTTTTCCTAGATTTTTGGAAAAAAATTATCTTTTAATTTCTAGTCTTTGACGTCTAGTATTTAACGACAAGATCCTTTATTTATCTAACAGCAATGCATGTAACGTAACGTATGAGTGATATTAAATTCTATTAATACCGTATAGAACAAAATTAATTGCATACTTTTCAGGGTAATTACTCTAATACAATACATATTGCATGGGTGCGTATGAATAATATATTTTAAATAGAATTCAATATTAAGTATACGTACTATCAATATGATGTTAGTCAATACTAGGGGGATGCCAAACGGGATCGATTTTTAAAAATCCCATTAGTTTTAAGAAAATTATTTGGATTCCAACAAAAATATTACAGCGTCTAACATATGATGTGAAAGGCTAGAACAAATTTTGTTGTCAACATAGAATGCCGTTGAAAAACACTTCTCGCAATCAATCAATTTGTTGGTAAAATAGTTCCAAGATAGCTGTATGCAGCTTGTAAATATTCGCCTCTACCACCTCCTGATGTAAATAAATTTATTTCTTTGGACAGTTGAGTATCTAAATCAGTTACCCTATTAATTCGTTTTATAGGGTCTTTTGCATTTTTCGATGCCATCAAATAATTTTTCAGCAATGGAAGTAGGGTTTTCCTCATCTGAGATGCCATTATCGAAGTCGAGTGCTATAGAATTTTTTTCACTATCTTTTGAAGGGTCAAAATACATATGAAATCACAGGGACAAGTTTTTATAAATCCCGGGATTTCGGGTATTTATTTTAGGGCTTTCCGTTAAAGAAGGTCTAATTTAATTTTGAGTACAAATAACTTTAAAGTTTTTTGCTAGGAATGGGATTCAGAAGTAGACGATTTCAACACACATAACAGAGGCAGCACAAATTTTTCGAAAAAAAAGTCAAAGAAATCAGTTTACAAACATTTCCCAATAAAGTTGAATGAATTAACGAACTACGAGTAGTGAAAGAGTTCGAGTTGTCGAAAAATATCCCATCATATACATTTAACCCTATGCTATCAAGGGCTATTGACTCCCTTGTAAGGGCTTCCTTATCAGAAATCACGATATCATATCATATATGTAAGTACCAGCGGACAGTAACATTCAAGGTAACTATAAGCGGATGAACAGGTAGGTGTGGCACAACCAATCCGATCAACTATCCGATAAATTATCGACTTTTGGAATCACTCTGAGAAAATCTAGCCAAAAATGGATAGAGGCACACATTTAGTATGGTCGACATAAGCCATAACAGATCATTACATTATAGGCACGAATACGCGATGCATTAGTCTTTGGCGCCTTGAAATTGCCGGAAGGCGATTGTTCATTAATTAGGTATATTCCCTGTCAGAGGAGAAATGGTCAACTTTGATGCCTACTATACTACTATATAGATGATATGGATAACATATATAACACGGGCAATCGAATAGCTTCATCAGACGCTCGGAATGGTTCCACGACTATACACATAATTGGCCATTACAACCCTTCAGTCAAGATTACGACCTAGCTTCTCACACCACTTATGTTGTGTGCGTTAATTTTATACATGAGTGGCGGGACCTGCAGTTTAAAGTCGACTCCGAACGACAGATTTTGGAAAAGCTTTTCATGGCAATTTTTACTCTCAGAGTCTGTGCAAGAAATCTGCTGAGAGCAAGTCGCCGAAGAAATATTTTTCGTTTTGATGTCTGACCTGGGATTCGAACCCGGGCCTTTCGTCTAATAAGTCAACACGCTACCCACTAGACCACGGCGACTTCATACCATGCCATTATATCATGGGTATGTGTGTATGCCATAAACTGATCAAAGTGTACGACAAATTTGATTTATTTTGATAATAAAAAAATCGCAATAATTTACAAGGGTTGCTAGCTAGTATGCAAATAAGTAAGGATAATGGAATATCAATCCACATATCAAATGTAGCGTTACGAGTGTTACAATCACGGTAGCCTAGTGGATAGTGTGTTGGCTTGTTAAACGAAACAAAATATAAGAAAAAAATATTTCTGTAGGCGACTTCCTCTGGACAACCTTCTAACTGAAACTCTAAAAATGATAAACAAAAGTTCCAAAAACAAAAAATAATGGACTTGTTTACATAATCAGCGAATGAACATTAATATAGCAACATAAACTAATCTAAGCCTGGGCAATGAAGGAAGATTCATCCTCAGAATAGGATTTGTTACGAAAATGGGAATGGTTTTCTTAAAAATGATCAAAAAAAAAGGTTCAAAAACAAAAAAATAATCGACTTGTTTACATGATCAGCGAATAAACAAAAAATATAGCAACAACATCAATATAAATAAAAGGGACCAAGAAGTAAACAAGCAGCAACAAAGTGCAGCAGACAAAGTAGTAAACAAGCAACAACAAAGTGCAATATTTAAAAATAAAGCAGATAAACAGTAAACAGGCAACAACAACACTACAAGCAACTTGTTTACATTTAAAGAGATTTCCCGAAGGTAAAGTCATTCTCATACAAGTGCATTCATTAGACTATTGAGAAATGTGATATAAAAGGCAAGACAGAGCAGTCTTGGGTGAAGTCACATACAGTTCAGTAAGAATTCAGTCAGTCGTGTCTGAAGACGACACGTGGAATTCAGTAAGAATTCTGTCAGTCATGTTTGAAGACGAAACGTGGGATTCAGTAAGAACTCAGTCCATTTTGTGTGAAGGCGACAAGTGGAATACGGAAAGAATTCAGTCAGTCTTGTGTGAAGACACGTTGCGTGTGAAGAAAATAATTGTGGTTTGAAAATCGCCGTATTAAATATCTAACAAACAATTATTATTGTGTATGCGGAAGAAGTGTAAAGGATAAAAATTTAATTGTTCAAGTGCATTCATTGTACAAGTGCTCTGATTAGACTGCTGAACTTTGTGATATAAAAGGCAAGACAGAGCAGGCAACGTGAAAATCAGTGAAAATTCAATCAGTCGTATGCGAAGGCACGTGAGATTCAGTAAAAATTCAGTCAGTCGTGTCTGAATGCAACACGTGGGATGCAGAAAGAATTCAGTTAGGCATGTGTGAAGCCAACACGTGAGATGCAAAAAGAATACAGTTAGGCGTGTGTGAAGGCGACAAGTGGATTTCAGAAAGAATTCACTCAGTCTTGTGTGAAGACACGTTGAACGTGGTTTAAAGATCGCCGTATAAAGATCTATGGAACAATTGTTATTGTATATGCGGAAGAAGGATACTAATTTTATTGTTCAAGTGCATTCATTGTACAAGTGCTCTGATTAGACTGCTTACCCTTGTGATGTGAAAGCCAAGAAATAACAGGCAACGTGAGATTCAGTGAGAATTCAATCAGTCGTGTATGAAGACACGTAAGATTCAGTAAGAATTCAGTCAGTCGAAAGTGAAGACACATAGGGTCCAGTAAGAATTCAGTCAGTCAAAGGTGAAGACACGTGAGTAAAGGAAAAATTCAGTCAGTCTTGTGTGAATACACATTGCGTTGCGTGTGAAGAGAACCGTGTTTTAAAGTTCTAACGAACGAATGTAAAAGAAAGAATAACAATTAAGGAAATTGTTGTTTAAATTAAATCCGTAAAGGTGGTTCACGGAATTGTGAGAACAATATAGAATTGATTTGAAATTAAACATAAAATTAATTTTTTATTTTATTTGCAATCTACAAACGTATATTTTTTACGTTTTTAAAGGGTAAAAATCGTAACGATATTACAGTTATTACATGACACACGTAAAGAAAATGTTAAAATTCATTATGGGAATGCACTAAAGCCGAGGGCCTTTACGTTTTATGGCATGTTGGCAAGTTTATTGAAATTTATGATTTAATGACTTTAACGGTAATTAACGTAAAGTAATGTAAAGGCAAAGGCAAAAATAAAAAATAATTCCCCATTTAAATATTTTATTTATTAAAAAAAAAATTTTCGCTTGTTTAGAGAAAGAAAAAGTTTTACGATGTAACTTTGTGAGAGACCATAAAAATGGTAACAAATTTTATCATCTCGTTTATATGAAAAAGGAATCATAAAATAAATATATTCACAGAATATAAATACGTGTGTATGTGTGCATGTGTGTATGTGTGTGTGTGTGTATGTATGTATGTATGTATGAGTTTATTATGCTCATATCGCAATACAATCACGCACCAAAAGCGTAAAATAAATATCAACACAGTTAAGGTAGTAGTAACGGTAGTTTAGATATGTTCTTTATTACCCATACAGTTAGGGTATGCGGCTTAAGGAAAAAGGGATTCGGGTTTATTACTAAAAAACAAAAAATTAAACAAATTTTGTTTCCCAAAAATTTTTTCGAAATTAAAATTTTAGCCTTCAACAGAAAAACCTTCTAATTTTTCCAAAAAACAAGAAAAAAATTTCCATTAATTTCATGTAACAAGAAAACCCTAGAGTGAATGCATGCATTAGTACAGCAAAACTTTAATGCCGCCACCATCCACCAACGGCTTCTTCAAACTCCATCTTCAATCTTTTGCCATATTTTTCGACTCTATAGAGTCATAAAAATTCTTGGCTTCGTGGTTATTTTTGGTTTTTCCCCTCCTTTCTTATTGCCTGGGGGCGCTTAACAAGAAACAAAAAAAAAACAAACCAACGAACGTGTGGAAAATTCATTCAGGGTGTGAATCACGAAAATCTTTATGAAATTAATCGCAACAAAATTAGCGCTTCTAAACACATTCGCATGCCAATACCTTTTTCCCCATAAAAGTTCAATTCACACGCACCCATACATACTGTATATGTACACACACACTCACACACACATACACAAAATTACTCTTTAAATGGTAAAGTTTGCCATAAAGACCGACCCATTGGAGAAGTCAGGATATGCTTTTGTATGTCATAATATTTATTAGCGTGTACATTGGATATGAGTTAGTATAGATATAGGTACACTGAAAGAAAAATTTTTAGTGTTGCCAGGTTTATCGGAAGTATGCTGAAGTCTAGATTAAGCCCCAACCTCAATAAAGCCGAACAAATCGAAAAATAATTACCTTTCAGCACTAAGGAAACTTTAAACTATAGTTCTTATCATTCATTGATAAAATTGAAACCATAACATACACTCAGCCACAAAAGTATACATACGGTTAACAAATTTCAGACATTTTTTTTGTTGAAAATCTTTATAATTGTTTCTGACAACTTTCCTCGATTTTAAGAACGGTCTTTTGCATTGGTTCAGAAATTTTGTGAGATTTGTTAATCGTATGTAGACTTTTGTAGGCTTGTCTAAGTGTTATGGTAAACTAGGTTCTAATCCTGGCAGTTGAGCAAATTCTTAGCCATTAACCCGGTAATTGAAGGTAAACTATCATAGACAATGACGCTTATGCACTCACTGGGCTCTGAAGCAATTGGAAATTGTTACTAAAGGCCGATCCATTTAGTGATTTCAAAAGTATGGGACTGCAATTCGACATCTGTCAAACTAAGTTGTGATGCCATAGTCTAGAATGTAATGTGTTGTGTTATTAGACGAAAGGCCCGAAAATATGAAAATATTTCTTCGGCGACTTCCTCTCACCAGATTTCTGGCAAAAAATCTGAGAGCAAATAAAATTGCCATCAAAAGTTTCTCAAAAATTTGACATTCGGAGAATCGATAGTGCGGTCTGCATAATTCAATATTTGAGGATTATTTCATGCGAATGTTGATTGTGACTGCGACTCAAATGGTCCATCCGCTTAGTCCAATTTTTCCATACTCTTTCCAACATTTCGGCCGGAATCTAACGAATAAATGCTTCAATGTTGTCTTCCAATGCGTCAATTGAAGCGGGCTTGTCTGTATAGAAATGAGCTTTAACATAGCCCCACAAAAAATAGTCTATAGACGTTAAATCGCGTGACCTAGACGGCCAATTGTCCGCTCTCGGATGGAAATAAAATGTTCACCGAACTGGCCTCTCAATAAGTCCATTGTTACGCGTGCTGTATGGCATGTGACGCCGTCTTGTTGAAGCCACATGCCATGCAAGTCAAGCTCTTGCATTTTGGGCAAAAAAGTTGAATATCATCTCACGGTTGCGCTGATCATTCACAGTTACATAACGATTCGCAGCATCTTTGAAGAAGTAGGGTCCAATGATGCCAACAGCCCATAAATCGCACCAAACTGTGACTTTTTCTGGATGCATTGATAGCTTTTGCAATGCATCTGGCTAATCTTCACTTCAATATCGACAATTCTGTTTATTTACGTATTCATTGAGCCAAAAATGAGCTTCGTCACTGAACACAATTTTTCGATAAAGAAATGGATCTTCCGCCAACTTTCCAAGAGCCCATTTACCAAAAATTCTCCATTGCGGTAGGTCGTTCGGCTTTAATTCTTGCACCAGCTAGCTGTATTTGGATAGGCTTCACACCTAAATCCTTCCGCAAAATTGTCCACGTTGTTGAGTAACAGAGGCCCAATTGCTGCGAACGGCGACGGATCGATAATTGATGGTCATCATTAACACTGGCCGATAATAGCAGCGATATTTTTTTCAGTTCGCACTCTACGTAAGCAATTGGAAAAATTGTGAAGAAATTCGAAGAGACTCGAGTGGTTACAAATATTGAAAGGCCTGTGCATCATCGTTTCGCTAGTTCCGCTGAAAAAAGCGCTATTGTAAGTTACCGAATGCGTTGATTCCTCGTCGTTCTCTACACCTACATCCCTATAAAGTCTAGCTCACACAACATCTGAAGCCAGCTGACCATTCATAATGTCGTAGATACGTGGAATGGGTGCGCTTGTATAACAAGCGGTGGATGGCAATTTTTCGAACAAAATTTACTTCAGCAATGAAGCCCATTTCACACTCGGTAAGGGGTATGTTAATAAAAAAAATTGTCGTATTTGCGTTCTGAGGGTCCTCAAGTAATTGAAGAGAGGCCATTACATCCAAAAAAAAAATGTCACTGTTTGGTGAGCTCCAAAGATGTTATTAGAGGACCTTACTTCTTCGAAAACGACAATGGAAAGACTGTCACCGTCAATTCGAAGCGACTTTTTTTTTGCCTGCTATTGATATATATTATTAGAATACGACTTGGAGAATATGTAGTTGCAACAAGACGTTAGACATAGGCCACACAACTCGAGCGAATATGACTTTATTGCAAGAGATATTTCCTAGCCGCGTAATTTCTCGTCGTGCGATATTAACTGGCCAACAAGATCATGCGATTTGACATCATTAGACTATTTTTTTTGTGGCGCTATGCGAAAGACCGTGTTTATACATAAGTGGCGGGACCTACAAGTTAAAGTCGTCTCCGAAAGACAGTTTTTGAGTACCTTTTCATGAGCAATTTTATTTACTCTCTCGAGTTTTTGCCAGTAATATGCCGAGAGCAAGTCCCCAAAGCAATATTTTCATTATTTTCGTTTTAATATCTGGCATGGAGGTTGAATCCTGGCATCGCGTCTAATAAGCCAACACACTACTTACTAGACTACGGTGACTGGTTTTTGTATTAGTTTATCCACTAATAGAAATGTTTACTAAGTTCTTTTTCTGAGTGTAAGCACATATGTATGCGTATGTGTGTATGTTATGTCTTTTGCCTGGTTTTGATAATATTTTAACAAATATTTTATGGTTTTAATATGATTTCATTACATTTGACTCCATAATATTATACAAATGGCTGTCCGTCTGACTGTGTTGCCTTTATGAAAAAAGAACAACAACAACAACAAGACTAAAAATACCCTTAAGGTTATTTTATGGTTGATTTTTACTCTTACTGAAAATATAAGATTTCTTATCTAAATGAGGTGCTTAATGTAGTCACAATGAAAATATTTTGCCATTTAAGACTGAAATTAACAGAAAGAAAGCAATGGTTGGGGTGAGGAGAGAGGAAAGAGAGGAAAGAGAGGAGACGAATAAATGTGAAACCAAAAAAGTCAATGAATATGAGAACAAATGTGTTAAATTTATGGATATTTGATAATAAAAAGCATAATTTGTAAAGTAGTTTCTCCCCCCCTGATGAAATGGCATTCGACTTGGAGCTGCTGATTTTCAATAAAGGATTTTTAATTGGCTTTGTTGTTATGTGTTCTTTTTGTTTTTGTTTTTTTATTTTCTCAACACTAAAACACAAGCAAACCTTAAGGACATTTTGGCATTCTGTTCTGTTCTGATTGTCATTAATGAACAAATTGTTTAATAAAGTTAAGTTCCATGTTATGGCTGGCGTTGGCGTTAACGCTTAAGTAACAGTATTGGCCATAAGTAAATGGAAAGGGAAGGCATAGCCTAAAACCATATATTTCTACGGAAACAAAATATTATTAATACGCAGCAATTTTCATTAATTACAGTTTATTTATGCCATCTTTTCATTTGTGGGCTGGCCTCCAAAGCTCAGTCACACTGATTACGCGTTTCTTAATTTTTTTTTCAGCCTAGCCAAAATGAAAAATGATGTTTTAATGTGAATTCATAAAAAAAACTTCATTAATTTTCACAAAAAAAAAAATTTTTTTTATCTTTTCTTTCTGGGGTACGTAGTAAGGGCCTTTAAAAGGTTTGAAAAAATTTTTTCCCCAAAAATAATTAAATTTCAAATTGGTTTCATAACTTTATTACAGCCATCGCATAAGAAAATAGAAAGAAAAAGAAGAAGATACAGGAAAATAAGGGTCTCTTTAAAACTTTTGGGTTAAAAATTATCACAAAAAAAATTTTTTATTGGATTAGTTTTCAGGCATTTGTTAAAATAAATTGGAGTTTTTCAAAGGAAAAGGGTTCCACAGAAAAAGAAACAGAAAGGATAACAGATAACTCAACTATCCTAAAACTATATTTATTTATATTGGTTACTTTAGCCAGGATTACAACCCAACTTCTCACACCATTCGTGGGTGAGCGTGAGTGACAAGTTAAACGACTTCGAATGACAGATTTTTGACAAACTTTTCATGGCAATTTTATTTTGCCAAAAAGAATACTTTTTTCATTTCATATTTTGTTGCTTTTAAGAAGTCTAGTTAGGATTACAACCCAGCTTCTCACACAATTCACGTGTGAGTGTGAGTGATAAATTAAAACTTACTGATTAGTGACGACTTCGTATGACAGATTTTTGACAAACTTTTCATGGCAATTTAAAAGAAAACGATTCCCCAGAAAAAGAAACGGAAACGATAACAGATAACAGATAACTCAACTATTCTAAAACTATGGACATTTATTTATATTGGTCACTTTAGTCAGGATTACAACCCAGCTTCTCACACCATTCATGTGTGAGTCTGAGTGATAAATTAAACGACTTCGAACGACAGATTTTTGAAAAACTTTTCATGGCAATTTTATTTTGCCAAAAAGAATACTTTTTTCATTTCATATTTTGTTGCTTTTAAGAAGTCTAGTTAGGATTACAACCCACCTTCTCACACCATTCACGTGTGAGTGTGAGTGATAAATTAAAACTTACTGTTTAGTGACGACATCGAATGACAGATTTTTGACAAACTTTTCATGGCAATTTTATTTTGCCAAAGAGAATACCTTTTTTCATTTAAGAAGTCTGAGTCACGGATTGAATCAAAGCCTCTCGTGTAATACGCCACTACACTACCTATTAGACTAGGACAATTTAATTTTAACAGCCATGCGTACATAATTTGTTCATTACAAACCTTCAATCAGGATTGCGACCTAGCTTCTGACATCACTTATGTTGCGTGCTTTAATTTTATACGTGAGTGGTGGGACCTACAGTTTTAAGTTCGCTCCCAAAAAGATTTTTTAAAAACTTTTTCAAGGCATATTTATTTTACTCTCAGAGTTTTTGCCAGAAATCTGGTGCGAGGAAGTCGTCGAAGAGATATTTTAGAAATTTCATTCTATTGGAGATGTCTGATCAGGTGTGTGAACGGTAACCTCACGTCTAATAAGACAACACTAAAGCAAAATCTGTTAGAGTATCGATTGAGTTGTAAAACACAATCCACTTCAAGATGAAGAGCTAGGTAGATGGGTAGGTTGAAGTGATAGCTTTAATTACTAAAGCTCACTTGAGCACACATAGCGGCCCGTTGTAATGCCACAGGCAAGTGCAGTCCCTGTACTAACCGAATTTTTCAAACTAATTTTCAAACACGAAAGCTTGAAGACAACACGAGTAGCGTGCGAACCAAGGCTGCAATCCTACAATTAAGTAAGCAAAGAAGCAAATAAGTTATCGAAAATCTCTTATATAGTACCAGTATCCAGAATTTACTATTCGAACAACTTGGAGTGCGTTCTTGTTAGATGCACTATCCATATGAAGAACGGTCTTCCTACAGTTCACACCAATCGAGGACAGGTCTTTCTCAATTTTGTCGTTCAATGCCGCCTTCCACTAATACATACATAATTGGCCAATACAATCCTTCAATCAGGATTACGGTCTAGCTTCCCAACATCACTTATACATGTGGTGTGCGTTAATTTTGTATGTGAGTGGTGGAACCTACAGTTTAACGTCGATACCGAACGACAAATTTTTTTTGAGAAACTTTTTTTCATGTCAGGTTTTATGCTGCCGCTGAGAGGAAATCGCCGTAAAAATATTTTTTTTTTTTATATATCGTTCTGATGCATGAACCCTGATACGAACCCGGGCTTTACGTACGTCTAATAAGCCAATATACTACCTACCAGACTACGGCGCCTTTCTCTAATTCCCGCATCAAATACTCATCTCACCGTGATATTTTCTTCCATTCGAACGCCATGACCGAGCCATTGTACCTGCTGGATTTTAAGGCCCTACATGACGTTCATATTTTTACTGGATTCGATGAGGAAATCATCTCCAACTTGCACTCAAATTTTTCTCTTGAATTTTCTCAAGGCTGCCGAATCTATACTTAAAAGTGTCCATGATTCCGCTGCATAGAGAAGTCTTAGCATGGGTAACTTGTAAAGTATTAGTTTCGTCGTGCGAGAAAGGTTTTTGCTACTCAATTCACCTTGATTTCCAAGTGGTCATTATTTATGCTGATAACAGCGGAGCCCAGCTACAGAAATTCACTGCCAACAGTGAAATTTTAGTTATCGACTATAATCTAGGATCCGATATGCCCAATGTTTCTGTTAGGCTACAACAAATATTTCGTTTTGCTAAAGGCAGCAGTAACTACATACTTCCCTGCATATTAGTTAGGCCCGCGCACTATATCTCTACTATTAGCATCAGGAATCGATTTATTAAGCGGTACTGTCTTATGACAATCCTTTAACTGAAGATTGTTGAAGTCCCCGTAGTCTAGAAAGTAGTGCGTTGGCTTATTATATGTAAAGCGCGGGTTTGTATCCACATACATAATTGGCCATTACAACCATTCAGTCAGGATTACGACTTGGCTTCTTACACGCGGGTTTGTATCCAGGAAAATAATATTTCATCGGCGATTTCCTCTCAGAAGATTTCTGGCAGAAACTAGCGAAACAGCGAATCTTTCGAGTCAATATAATATTGGCAGACGTGCCAAAAGGCAACTCATTATGGCAAATGACTTCTGTTGGACCTGTGGGTCTAAGGGGGAACAAGAGACTATAAATCAATGTACTGCTACTATCATAAAGAGGAGATGGAGATTTTTTATCGCTTACTTTCTGAGACATCTTTAAATAAGTTTTCTAATATAATGATTGCTCCAAAAACAAGATTTATTTTGGAATCATAATAGCTACCATCGTGGGGAATGTTTGACCCCTGAGTTGGCCTACGTGGGCCTCTTATACCATCTATACCATCTGACGTTTACATTTCTCACTGGTTTTTAGGAATTGTAAGATACAACGATGACGTCGGCGTAGTCTAGTAGGTAGTGTGTTGGCTTGTTAAGGCCCTAGTTCAAACAACCCCAGGTCAGACATTAAAACGAAAATATGATAATATTTTAGCGGCGACTTCCTCTCAGCAGATTTCTAGCAAAAACTCTAAGAATAAATTAAAGTGTAATGAAGAGCTTCTCAAAAATCTGTTGTTCGGAGTCCACGTTAAACTGTAGGTCCCGCCACTTATGTATAAAATTAATACACACAACATGGGTGGATGAATAAGCTAGGTTGTAATCCTAACTAAGTAGTTGTAAATGTTTGCATGTAAATTGGAGATTTATTTTGTTTTTGCACTCCTTTACTTACAAAAAATTTTTAATTTCGTAGAATTTCATCGATTGAACTCCTTCAACATGCGACGAACTTTTTCAAACAGCCACTTGAGACAATCCTTTTTCCCCATAATACGAATGACAGATACTTGACAGATATAAGAGTGATTTAAAGAGAGAGAGAGAGAGAGAGAAGAAAAAAAAACAAATATTCACAGGTTATGATAGAACATCTCAAGGGTTTATTAACCACTTAAGAATTTGTAACATCATGTATTACCACCTCCTTCTGCCCGCCCCCCAGGTGTTGCTACACTGTCAATGAGTTGCATTAAAATATTTGCCAATTTCGTGCATTCATTCAGCCCATAATGTTGTATGTCGCCGTCGCTATTGTTAATGTGTATGCAAGTGTAACACTGCTTGGAAATGAATGGAAAATAATGATGACGTTGAGTTGAATGTATGATTATGAATATGAATTTGATGTGTTCATTGGTTTTATGATGACATAAACTTAAATTGAATATGTTTTGCCTCACCACTCAGCACTCACCCCTCCCCTACGCCCTTTTTTCATTTCTTACTGCAGCTCACTTCATGCACCTCCATTACATTGCTTAACATAACTGAGAATGTTGAGATTCTCAAAGATTTTATTGGAATTGTCTGCTAACACACACACACACCCATACACCCACACACACACACACTTACGGAATATTTCAATTACGAAATTTCGAAATTTACAATTCCCACTCAAGTGTGTGCGCGTGTATATTGTGTCACATGGTAGAGGTTCTTGCATTCGCTTAGCAAAAGTTCATTGAATTGAATTTCTTAAGCTTCAATTAACCAATTGAATCGTTACCTCCTGCGGAGCGTTGGCATAATGCAATACTTAACGGCACTTGACAATTGTTTTAATTGCAAAATAATTATTTTCTTCGTTGTGTGGCTTGCGTTTTTTTTTTCACCCTTCCTACAAAAGAGCTCTTTTCACTTCACTTTACGTTCGTAAAAATTTTTCCTTGAGGATAAATGTGAACCCCAGCCAGCCCAGAGCATTAAGAATGTTGACATCCATAAAGCCTTAGCAAAAAAAAAACGCATTTTAATGATTTCACAATTGCTCATATTAAATAACGAGGTAGAGGGGGTGGGGGGTAGTAAAAAGAAACTCTTGTATTTTTTGTAAAAATTTCGCAAGCATTTGTTTTCAAGTTGTTGATCTCTTTGGTTACATATATTGGGTAAGTGCAGAAATAATTTCTTAGCAGATTTTTGGTAAAAACTCTGAGAGTCAAAAATAAAATTGCCATGAAAAGTTTGCCAAAAATCTGTCATTCGGAATCGACTTTAAAACTTTAAGTCCCGCCACTCATGTGTAAAATTAACACGCACAACATAAATGGTGTGACAAACAAGTTTGGAATCTTGACTAAAGTGTTGTATGTATTAGCATGGATGTGTATGATGGTACCATTTAATAAATTCACTGCCAATGACGAGTATATTCGTCTTTGACAGTGGTATTCCGAACTACATACATACGTAGCATAATTGGCCATTACAACCTTTCAGTCAGGATTACGACCTAGCTTCTCACACCACTTATATTGTGTGCGTTAATTTTATACATGAGTGGCGGGACCTACAGTTTAAAGTCGACTCCGAACGACTCATTTTTGAGAAGCATTCCATGGCAATTTTTTTTACTCTCAGAGTTTTTGTCAGAAATCTGCTGAGAGGAAGTCACCGAAAAATTATTTTCAAATTTTCGTTTTGATGTCTGACCTGGAATTCGTACTCGGGTCTTTCGTCTAATAAGCCAACACACTACCTACTAGACCTCGGTTCCTTAGCAACTGAACGAAATATTTGTCTGATAGCTTCCTGAACGCATTAACTGCAGAAAAACTTTAAACTCCTTGTAGCAAAACCGTACACAACATAAGAGGTGTGAGAAGCTAGGACGTAGTACAATGGGTCAATTCGACCATCGAGTACTGTACTTGTCAGAATTGACACGTACACGTCCTCTAACCTAACCTAACCTAAGGAACCCGAACGACATGTTAAGAACAGATGCAGACAAATCTGATCCTACTACATGAAAGTAATGCGAACAAAATTAGCAATTCATCAAAGTTACTTAATCCTTTACAAGCCTTTAGTCAGGATTACATCCTAGCTTCTCAACTCCCAATGCCGTACAGCTTAACGTGCTATCAAATGTTTTGCCAGAAAACGGCTGAGAGAAAATCGTCGTTTTGTTATGAGTGTCTGGGATCTGAATCACTTACTCCCATCTACTAAGCACGGCGACATCTCAATATAAAATTCGTTGCACTAGAATACATTCTCGCCTATGCAGTTATAATTGGAAATAGGACCTGAAACTCAAGAGGTATTAACAAGAAAAAAGTGAAGGAGATCACTAAGAATTTTTTCTGCTTATTCCTTATGATCATTACAACGTTATCGTGACGGTACTTTTTTTGGATTCAACGGAGCCATTATTTTAGCAACTTTCCCTAACAATTCAGAGTCAATTCATCTTCCATATTACGAAATAACTTTTTCCCTTACCCCATTCCATTATTTTTGTTTTTGTTTTGCAAGGTTTGCCATTTGTTGCTGTTGTCGTTTACGCTTTAAAGAGGTCATACAAGCTTAAGTTATGCACATATTTACCCTGAGACTGAGCATTTAAACACGAATGAATATCTTGAAGGTTTAAATGCTTTTTCACAGAAGTGTGCGTAAGAGCATATGCAAATACATGCGAGTGCATTTGTTATCATGATGACGGATGGATGGATGGAGGAGGGAGCGGTGCATTGTGTATGGAGAATATGTGTGTGCAGAGATTAAATAACAATTGAAGTAATAACCTGCCCATTAAATTGCAAATTACAGTCATAGGCAAAAGTATTTTGTTTTTGTTTAATTGCTCCTTTTTTTTCTTTTGTTTTAATTCTTATATTTCCTACCCCCCGCCCACCAATTGGAAGTCATGAAGAGCCTCATGAAGTTGCAGAGGTGGATGATTGATGTGTGCTTTTAAAATAAATGCATCAGGTTTAGTGTATAAGCCAGTTAATAATTACTTATTTGGCTAATTGTTATTACCACTACGGGGGTTATTGGTTGGTGGTAGTATTGCCAATGAAGTCCTGGAGCTAATCAGTTACAGGGGCAAGGTAAAGCGTTTTAGTAGTAAATGAACGTCATACTTTAAAGACCGATAAGACTGCCAGAGAGATTATAATTACGCAGATAATACCTGCAAATGGAACGTAAGCATAACGTAAGCGAAACGTAACATAAACGAAACGTAACGTAAACATAATGTAAACGAAACGTAAAGTAAATGAAACGTAACGTAAACATAATATAAGCGTAACGTAAAAATAAAGGTTACGTAAACGTAACATAAAAGAAACGTAATGTAAACGAAACGTAACAAAAACGAAGCGTAACGTAAACATAATGTAAGCGTAACGTAAACATAATGTAAAGGTAACGTAAAAGTAACGTAACATAAAAGTAAACGTAACGTAAAAGTAAACGTTACGCAAACGTAACATAAACGAAACGTAACGTAAACATAATGTAAACTTAAATGTAACGTAACCGTATTGAAAAATTACATAAACGTAACGAGCCTTAACGTAAACGTAACAAGCCGTAACGTAAACGTAACAAGCCGTAACGTAAACGTAACACCCGTAACGTAAACGTAACATACACGGAACAAGCCGTAACGTAAATGTAACGAACCGTGACGTAAACGTAACAAGCCGTAACGTGAACGTAAAAGTAACGTAAACATAACGTAAAGGTAACATAGAGTAATGTAAACGTAATGCAAACGTAATGTAATCGTAATGTAAACGTAACGTAAACGTATTGTAATCGTACTGTAAACGTAACAAACGAAACGTAATTTAAACGTAACATAAACTAAACGTATCATTGAGGTCGCCGTGGTATAGTAGGTAGTGTGCTGGCTTATTAGACTGAAAGCCAGGGTTCGAGTCCCCGACCAGACAACAAAATAAAAATAAAAAAAGTATTTTTTCGGCGATTTCTTCTCAGCAGATTACTGGCAAAAACTCTGAGAGTAAAAATAAAATTGCCATGAAAAGTTTCTCAAAAATCTGTCGTTCGGAGTCGACTTTAAACTGTAGGTCCCGCCATTTATGTATAAAATTGACACACACAACGCAAGTAGTGTGAGAAACTAGGTTAATAATCCTGACTGAAGGGTTGTAATGACCAATTATGTAACGTTAATATCACAGATACGGTTGGTTTGAAGATTGAATTCGTAAGTATGTTAAGTCTTTGAATTTATAAGGCGTATCAAGAATAATTTGTTGACGTGATATACAATACAGAGGATTTCATTGTAAGAGTACTACACCGACAAATGGGAGGAAATTAATGACCCTGTAGACGAGAATCTGCCCTATTCAAGTCTGTACATATGGCCGTGAAGACCAAAAGCTTTAGAGTCTATAATTGTGTTGTTTAAAACCTGATTTCTTTACGAACTCTTTTAAAACTTCTCTTAAATAATCGAATTACAATACATACCACACCACCATAAATCATGATCCATAACATCTTAAGTAATAAATAAATTCCATTTTAATTGAAATTTAATATCGGATACGCAACTGAGGCTATTTGTTGCACTTCAATGAACGCAATCGTATTTGAGCTTAAATGAAGCAGCCTTTAAATTTCACACTCATGCCATAGATTTTATGCTCTGGCAGTCATGTATGCAACGAACGGAATTAAAATAAAATCTTAATTAAACAACAGAAATTTTAATTCCATTCAAGTTTTACTTTGTGTTTGTACTTGACCGTGATCATCAATCAGTAGCGGATAGAGGAATGAAGAATAAAAATGAAAAATAAAAAGGAAAGAGAAACTCAAACACAAACTCACAAATCAAACAATTGAAGTTAGAAAATCCGATTTTTCTTAAGGCAAAACTCGTTGTAATGGTGTAATGGCGTGCCACTTCACGCAATTATGAGTCACTGCAACAACAACAGCAACTGACTTATATTTTACTCTACGACTTTAAATTGTAGGCCCCGCCATTCATGTATGTAATCAACCCACACACAACATAAGTTGTGTGAGAAGCTAGGCTTTAATAGATGTAAAGACATATTCTCAGCAGTCTTCTGACAAAAACTCTAAGAGTAAATTAAAAATGACCCGAAAACTTCCTCAAATCTATCGATGCTAAACTGTAGTCAATCATTAATATCTATCGTCGTCATCAATCATCAACATTATCAATCATAGTCATCAATCAGTGATAGGATAAACATTCAACATATATGGCGTGAGACGCAAGGTTGTAATCCTGACTAAATAGTTGTGTATGTACACACATATGACCCATTATCTGTGTGTGTTCCACAATGGATAAAAATGAAAACCTAAATGGGACCCCTTCCTTTAACGGGAACCGTCGCCTTACCTACCCTATCATAACCTTTCCTAAGTGTACTGGAAGAAGCTACAAATCACAGAGAAAGTAAATGTAATCTATGTTCTCGCTCAAATTCAGTCGGATTTATAAGCCAAAATTACGGAAAATTTAATATTTCAGATGCTCGTCACCTAGAAAAGCCGAGACGGTGAGCCTAATGGGAGAAGTATGCTTTGAGCTTCTTTAAACAGTTCTACAACATTTAAAATAAGGGGGATGGTATCCGCCCCGCGTGTATAAAATTAGCACTTACAACATGAGCTGCGTTAGAAACTAGGTTGTAATCCGGACTAAAAGGTTTCTAATGACCAATTTCCTGCTTTAGTAACTAAGAAAAGGTGACCCCAATGAGAGAGAGAATGCTTTGAGCTACTTTAAAAGTTTACTTCTCCGACCCCCAAAATTAAATACAATAAGAGGAGTGGTCCCGCTACTCATGTATAAAACTAACATACACCACGTGACTGCAGTGAGCAGCTAAGTTGTAAGCTAAGAATTAAGTAAGTAACTAGGAAGAGGGATGTCCCTACGATCCAATTTAAGCCTTGCAAAAGAAATGGAATCGGTAAGACAACTTTTATGACAGTGCCATGCACTGCACTTCAGAACAGCCATCATCGTTTAAAGATCCAGGCAAAGTGGCGAACGTGCCACAATGGGATTTGGCCGATTTCATGCGAAACTCGGGGTGATTCAAAAGCATCGAATCAACTTGCATATGAACAGCAAGCTATGCGCTACTCTAAACTAATCAAGTCCTGGTAATGAAGGAAGATTTTTCCTCAGAATAGGATTTGTCAGAGACCATAAGATATTGTTACGAAAATGGGAATAGTTTTCTTAAAAATGGAAAACAAAAGCTTCAAAAACAAAAATAATGGACTTGTTTACATGATCAGCGAATAAATAAAAATATAGCAACAACATCAGTATAAAAAATATAAATAATGGATAAAAATGTAAACAAGCAACAACAAAGTGCAGCTGACAAAGAATTAAACATGCAACAACAAACTGCAATAAAAAAACGGATAAACAGTAAACAGGCAACAACAATAACAACACTGCAAGCAACTTGTTTACATTTATAGAGATTTTGCAAATGCAAAGTCATTCTCATACAAGTGCATTCATTAGACTGCTGACCATTGTGATATAAAAGGCAAGACAAAGCAGGCAATGGGAATTCAGTAAGATTTCAGTCAGTCGTGTGTGAAGACGACAAGAGGGATTCACTAAGAACTCAGTCGGTCGTGTGTGAAGACACGTGAGACTCAGTGAGATTTCAGTCAGTCGTGTGTGAAGACGACAAGAGGGATTCACTAAGAACTCAGTCGGTCGTGTGTGAAGACACGTGAGACTCTGTGAGAATTCAGTCAGTCGTGTGTGGAAACACGTGAGATTCAGTGAGATTCAGTGAGAATTCGGTCAGCCGTGTGTGAAGACACTTGAGATTCAGTGAGAATTCGGTCAGCCGTGTGTGAAGACGCGTGAGTAGAGAAAACACATCGCATTGAGTGTGAAGAGAATCGTGGCTTGAAGTTCTAACGAACGAATGTAAATGAATAACAATTAAAGTAAACTGTGTAAATCAAGTTCCAAAAGGTGGCACACGAAATTGTGCGAACAATAAAGAATTGATTTAAAATTAAACACAAATTCGTTTTTATTTTACTTGCAATCTATGAACTCATATTTTGTAACAACTTTAAAAGGGTAAAAACTTGAAAATTTATTTGTTTAATGGATAGCCTTAGCGGCGTACTGACGATAGATATGTCCAGGGATTAAAATGGAATCTTTCATTCCTAGAAAACAACCTCCAAAAGTTGCACACACAAAAAATATTTGATTGCCGTTTGGCTATTAGAGAGGACAGTTGTACTAAAGGTTGAAACCGAAAAACTTGGACGTCAGAGAGTTGTAGTTGTACTAAAGGTTGCATACAAAAAATATTTGATTGCTATTAAGTTATCAGAAAGGATAGTTATACTAAAGACTGCACCCAAAAAACTTGGCCGTCAGAGAGGATATTTGTACTAAAGGTTGTAACCGAAAAATATTTGATTGCTGTTAGGCCGTCAGAGGGGATAGTTATACTAAAGGCTGCAGCCAAAAAACTTGGAAGTCGGAGAGGGTAGTTGTACTAAAGGTTGCAACCGAAAAGCTTGGACGTCAGAGAGGATAGTTGTACTAAAGGTAGTACACAGAGAAAATTTGATAGCCGCTAGGTTATTGGAGATGATAGTTATACTAAAGGTTGCACCCAAAAAACTTGGACGTCAGAGAGGATAGTTGTACTAAAGGTTGCAACCGAAAAATATTTGATTGCTCCTAGGTCGTTAGAGAGGATAGTTATACTAAAGGCTGCAACCAAAAAACTTGGCTTTTAGAGAGGATAGTTGTACTAAAGGTTGCACGCAAAGCAAGACTTGATTCCAGCTAGGCTTTCTTTGATATACTAAGAGTTGTAGCGCAAAATGGAAATGTGTAAACGGAAACAGTGTAATTTACCATTCAACCAGTATGTTAAAAAACAAGAGTACAAGAGTTTATAAATGTCTTCATATGAGTATCTCCTGTTACATGTTACGTTTCTGATTTCATTCGCTTTCCTTTTTTTTTGGTCTTTTGCTTGCACGTCTGTTTTGTGAGGTTCACAATCAATACGTATCGAGTCCGCCATTTAACGTTTTTTTCAACTTGTGCTTATTTCGTATATGATTTGACAGATAATTAGTTGTATCCTTCTGTTGAACGAATATGGTTGTGTATACATGTTATTGCTTCGCTAAGTGGGCCTGCGATCGACTTAGAAGAAGATCCCCATTTTGGCAAAAAAAAATTTCATCTTTTCAGGTGAAGCTCATTTTGATCTTGGCAGGTATGTAAACAAGCAAAATTGTCGCTTTTGGGGCACAGAAAATCCGCACGCATACATTGAAAAGCCGACGCACCCAAAACGAGTCACTGTTTGGTGCGGATTTTGGTCCAGAGGCATATTTGGGCCATTTTTCTTCGAAAATGAGCAAGGAGTAGCCGTTACAGTCAATGACGATCGTTATCGAGCTATGTTGAATGAATTTTTCTTCACAAAAATTGAAGAGGAGGATATTGGCAACACTTAGAGACTTATACCGTCTTGCCGCTTTACCAAGAGAATACGTCTGGAATGTAGAATCAGATCCTCTTCCAAATCCTCCAATCACACACTTAAACTGACTTTTAGATAGTAAACTGTATTTTATAATAATGGACTGATTTACTCTAGCAGACAGTCTACTCTAAAGCGCATTTGGAACCTCATATACATGCTCAAGCTTGGTTTAGAATTCATCCTATTTCAATTGCAGTCTCCATTATTTCGTTTCCTACAAAAATTAAAGAGGAGAATATTGACAACATTTGGTTTCAACAGGCTAGCGCTACGTGCCACACTGCTGAAGCTACACTGGATGTTTTGCGAACTATTTTTGAAGATTGCCTTATCAGACGCAGATGATGTCGTTTGGCCACCTCGGAGCTGCATTTTGACACCGTTGGACTATTATTTGTAAGGTGCCGTCAAAGATAAGTGTTACGCCGACAAGCCAGAGACAATTAACGCTTTAAAGTACAATATTCTAAAAACCACTGGTCAAATACAGCTGCAACGCAATCGATGTGCTTAAAAATGGAAGCGATCGTGTAGGCTACTGCATGGCCAGCTGAGGCAGCCATTTGAATGAAATTATTTTCCTTTATTAAAGGAAGGAAGGATTGTACTTTCAAACAAAAAAAAAAAACAGGAATTTGAATATCTAGGAATTTTTTTTAAAGTCGCCGTGGTCTAGTGGGTAGTGTGTTGGCTTATTAGACAAAAGGTCCGGGTTCGAATCCCAGATCAGACATCAAAACGAAAAATATTTCTTCGGAGACTTCCTCTCAGCAGATTTCTGGCAAAGACTCTGAGAGTAAATAAAGTCGCTATGAAAAGCTTCTCAAAAATCTGTCGTTCGGAGTTGACTTTAAACTGTAGGTCCCCCCGCCACTTATGTATAAAATTAACGCACACAACATAAGTGGTGTGAGAAGCTAGGTCGTAATCCTCACTGAAGGAGTAGGAGTTTTTTTTAAAACATTTTCCAAAAAAAAAAATTACTTGGCGGACCCTTTATGCTCCTCTTCATCATAAGGATATAATGGCAACTTGTTGTCATTTAAAATGTTTCTTTCAATTTGTTGTTATTGGACTTAAACTTAACATACCTGGTACCTGGTATGCCTGCATGTAGCATGGAAATGTTGCTTCAAGAATAAATAAATGAAGAGGCCCATGTATACTCACCTGTAAAGAGATAAGAAAGATAAAAAAATTAATAAATTGGAAACAAAGAACTACTACCCTATCCTAGCTCAATAATTGTGAAATAAATTTTTAATATTTGAATTTCAATAATTTGATTACACAATTAATTGCATGCTTATGACTGACATTTTGCATTCATTTTTCTCTACTTTTTTCCAGGAGTTTTCAAGTGATATGGACTTCAACTGGTTTTTATAAAAATTAATTGAAAATATCAACAAATTAACAATAAATAATGCGATAAAGAAAAGGTAATTACATATTTTTATTTTATTTTAATTTTTTTTTCATTTATTGAATGGTAAGTGTTCAAACAGAATAAATTTTTTTTTGCTCTCTCTCTGTAAATGATTTTAATATGGCCAAAAGCTAAATGCGTAACCAATTAAAAAAAATTAAAAATTTGAATTTAATTAATTTGTATATCAAAAACATATACAAACACATCGACATACACATACACATTTACAGAGATGAATTAATTGATTGGTTGGTTAAAGTAATTAGAGAGGATAATTGTTGCAATAATTAACAATTTTCGCATTCATTGCCACACATGCCAAATAAAATAATTTTTTTTCTTTTTTTCATAAATAAATAATGAATGAATAAAAACAGAAATTATTACAAGAGAATAAGCCATAGCTATGGGTAGACAAGGGCTATCATTATTGTATTCAATATACTAAATTGCGTATAAATAAAGCCCTACTACCCATAAGAGTATGCTAGCAAATCTGAGGCCAATTTCACCTACAACTTGGCAAATATCACGTCGTAATTTCATTATGAATGAGCAAGTGGCTCAATGGGTACGGGATAAATAGTAGATAGTAGATAGTAGATAGACTATACAATGCAGCCCAAAAATATCACTGTTTGATGTAGAATTTAAAATGGCGGCGGACTCATCGGCCATTACACACATAATTGGCCATTACAACCCTTCAGTAGTTTCTTACACCACTTTTGTTGTGTTAATTTTATACATAAGTGGCGGCGGCGACTCCGAACGACAGATTTTCATTGCAATTTTATTTACTCTCAAAGTTATTGCCAGAAATCCGGTGAGAGGAAATCGGCTAAGAAATAATTTTTGTATTTTGAGTCTGGCCTGGGGCTCAAACCCTGGCTTTACGTCTAATAAGCCAACTCACTACCTACTAGACTACGGCGACGGCCATTACTAGGCAATAAGTATCATTGATCAATAATTTCATTTGGCCTGAATTCTATGATGACTTTTACCCTACATTAGCTAAAATCGGACGCCACTACGTTTAACAACAGGACGGTACTACGTCCACTACAACTAATGCCAACTTGGATTTGAAGGCGTGGTTATTAAAGTGATGTGAACTTGCCTTAATTAGACTGAGGTCAAACCCCAGGTCAGACATCAAAACGAAAAAATTAAAATTTTTCTTAGACGACTTCCTCTCAGGAGATTACTGGTAAAAAGTTTGAAAGTGACATAAGCTTTCCTTGCTTTTCGAGAAAATCTATCGTTCGGAGTCCAATTTAAACTGTAAATCCCGGCACTAACTGTAAATCCCGACACAACATAAGTCGTGTAAGAAGCTAGGTCGTAATCCTGACTGAAGGATTGTATGTGTGTATTATGTATGTATGTATTCAGTAAGAATTCAGTCAGTCGTGTGTGGAGACACGATAGATTCAGTAAAAATTCGGTCAGTCGAGTGTGAAGACACGTGAGATTCAGTAAGAATTCAGTCAGTCTTGTGTGAAGACGGTTATGGCATCTGATATCTCACTTTTACCCACATTTTTTTTTTTTTTTTTTTAAGTATATAATTGAAATCTAAACGAAAGGCAACAATAACCTTCTTCTTTAGAAGCTGACACGCAATTTTACTCTCTTTTTAACGAACATTGTTGCTGGTCGTGTCATATGTGTGTAAAAAGCCAAAGATGTTCTTCCCCTGGGGGACGACTTTGTTTAGGCAAGATGATCATACATTTACGCAGTCATTCTGGTTGCCAAGCTCTCATGCCCATACATAATTTAGAGGGCTAAGAAAGCGACAATAGCGACTGAAGGCAAGGACTAGGAGCTTAAGCCAAACATCATTATTGCGAGGAAATAAAATTGCTATGATAAATTTCTCAAAGAAATCTATCGTTCGAAATCGACTTTAAACGATCGTTGTTTCCGCCAACGATAGGTAGGCGGCCTCGGATATGCATAGAACGGCTTATAAAGTCTGGTCAAGGCTGGTTGAGTGGCGAGCTATAAGTCTACTTAAACTCCAAAGGGTCGCGCTCAGTGCAGTTCTCGATGTCATTATGGGGCATTGCGAGGCGCCTTGGTCTTAGACACCTTGCCACGACTTCTGCAGAAGCTACAGAGATAAGGAAGAAGAGGAGACTGTCCCTCACCTGCTATGGTATATGCCCGGCTCTTTGGCAAAGGATAAGAAAGAACTTTTTTTTTACAAAACCAGCACTCAGGGGATGACCCCTACTCATGCAGTGTATTGTGCAGGTTTTTTAGGAAAAGTGGAAAGAGAGAGAGAAGATTCGAATGCTAAGGAAACGAGTTGCTGCTGGTGACTATAAAATAGCCAGAGCTATACCTTCACCATTAGACAATCTACAGCAATCGTCCCCAAGAAGCCCACAGTTTCACACACCACTTGTGTTGTATGTGTGTTCATTTTATGCAGAAATGGGTATTTACTACAAGGATGATCTGAAGGAACTGTCAAGGATTTGCTTCATCAGGAGCTCTGAGTAGTGGTGTCGAGAATAGGGGATAGCGGATAACTATGGTAACACAATGGACTTAATGCGGTCTAAGTAAATCCATTTAAATTTTTCTTGAATCAGCAGTTCTTTTATTTTTAATGCGCTATTAAAAAAGTAAATTTAATTCCATTTAAACTATTTTCACAAAACGTTCAACGTATTTATCAAAACCAAGGCTTATGGGTGAATTATAGCCCTGGTAGCTATGTGTTCTAGTAGCATAGCTATGTACATACGCCATTATTTTTCATTTCAAAAGAAATATGAACTGAAGAACTGAACTAAAACTGTGGACAAAGTGGATTAGAAATAACTTCATAAGGATTCCAATGTTTGTGGTTGATAAATGGAAATGAATGGAGGGGGGGAAGGGAACTCCCCAAATATATGTAGTACTACCGGCTAACCTTACAACAAAATATTTTCCGTGTTAATAACAAAGAATTACAGGAAACAAGTGAAAGAATGAATGAATGAATGAATGGAAGTGAACAAACGAATGTGAATGAATGAATTGATGGTGATTTTCATTAAGATTAACATCTGTACTGAGCTGTTTGTACCACCAGCATCTTAATAAAAATGGGACACAATTTCCTTAGGGCCGTAATAAAGTATCCTTTAGGGGATGAAATACTTTAAAATCCAATAAATTTTTATAAAAATTTACACTTTCAATGTTTACACAAATGCTTCTGTGTATGTTAGATTAGAAAAACTACACCAATGGCATGGTATATACAGTGGGGAGCAGAAGTGAGTACCTGTTTATGTTTGTGTACATGAAAACTTCAAAAGTTTTTTTTGTCATTTACAGTTATTTAATCCCGTTGAACGAATAGTTTTTGCAATTTATCGAACGAAAATCGATTTCTACCAAAAAAAAAAAATAGGTTAGGTTAGCCGTGTTGGCTTATTAGACGAAAGGCCCGGTTTCGAATCCCAGGTCAGACTTTCGACGACTTTCTCTCAGCAGATTTCTGGCAAAGACTCTGAGAGTAAAAATTGCCATGAAAAGCTTCTCAAAAATCTGTCGTTCGGAGTCGACTTTAAACTGTAGGTCCCGCCACTCATGTATAAAATTAACGCACACAGCATAAGTGGTGTGAGAAGCTAGGTCGTAATACTGACTGAAGGGTTGTAATGGCCAATTATGTATGTATGTATTTGGGGTTGCCATATTGCTGGAAAATTACTTCTTGTTTAGGATAGGCGCCCTTGTCGACAAAGTTGGAAGGATGGGTCTGCAAAATTCTCAAATAATTTTTTTTTTCAGTTGCCCGAGGCAACATGATGGCAAAGCAACTCCATAACATGACCTATACTCCATCGTGTTTCAGTATTTCCTTAACATGGTGTCTTTGACGTTGCCAGTAATATTGCTTACCAGCAGACTGAAAGCGGTCAAATTCTGATTCGTCTGACCAGATCGCATGTTTTCAGTTATCCACTCTCCAATTTCTGTATTCTGCCTTTAAATTCTTTCCCCATGACGTTGCCAGCAATATTGCTTACCATCAGACTGAAAACGGTCAAATTCTGATTCGTCTGACCAGATCGCATGTTTTCAGTTATCCACTCCAGTTTCTGTATCCGTGTGGTAGGGGGAAGAGAATACTACCATAGTGATCACCATACTTGTAAGAGGCGACTAAGGGTGCTGTTACCAGTTAGGAACTATTTGGGGTTCTGTTCTGGCAGCATTCTGGTCTTGCTTGGCTGTGAAGCCCGGCCAGAGATTTTAATCTGGTACTACGGGGCCCGGGAGTTCCAGGCCCGGTTCCTGCCTAGCAATGGTGTGGAGAAACGTGGTGGTTGTGGTTTAGACCCAAATCGCGGGGAGTGCTCAGTACGGTGTGGCGTTGCGCTCTTTTTAACACATTGAAGGAGTTTAGATGGTCTTCGAGCCCTAAATAAAAGGGAGGGGAGTCATGCCCAAATAGTATGACTTCGAATTGGTACCTACTTACAAGGCGGCAGCCATTGTTTTCAGCATATAAGTGGGGGCGTTGGCCTACGCATTATATTCGAGCCCTAAATAAAAGGGAGGGGAGTCATGCCCAAATAGCATGACTTCGAGTTGGTACCTACTTACAAGACTGCAGCCATTGTTTACAGCATATAAGTGGGGGCATTGGCCTAAGCATTATATTCACTATGTGTCTTCTGACACACGTGAGCTATGCCTGACGACGGTGCCCCTGTTAATCAGAATACTACTTGTCCAGTTTGTGTATTCTCTGGCAAACTTTAACCCTGACTTTACATTTTTAGACGAAAGTGCTCTACTTGCCGTCCATCGGGTAACGGTTTTCCTGGTTGCCAAAAAGACTCATCGCCTTTCGGTGTTAAAAATCACAAAACTCACTTGAGCACGCATGGCGGCCCGTTCTGATGCCACGGGTGAACGCAGTCCCTGTACTAAACAAGTTCCGGTAAATCCGGGAAAAGGAAGAAGTTGGTCAGCGTAAGGGCTGCACTAAATAGAAACTACTCAATAAAAAAACGAAAACAATTTTTTTAAATTGCTCTATTACTTTTATTTTTATGCAATTAAAAATTCTTAGAGTACAAACATGTACTCATTTGTGCCCGCCACTGTAAATACACTATTGTATGGATTTTTTCCGGTTTCTGTCTTATGCCTCCTTACACGTTCACGTTCACGTACGTAGTCTCTCTTGTCTCAAAATAAATATCCATTAAGGTGTAAACAAATACAACAAATAAATACAAATACACATTCACACCCACACTCTAACGCACCCGTACTAATGTAATTATTAAACCAATACATGTAATTGTTTGTATACGTATGTGTGTGTGTGTGTGTTTACCGTATTTGAGTTAATATTGTATAATAAACATCCATCCATCCACTCCCGTACTTAAACTTAACACGTACGTAGTACCCACCCACGTGTGTTTGTTAGTCACTCACTCACTATCATTTTTCCCCGGGTGTATTATTTGTCAATAATTCAGTACGCGGTTGTATATTTGTTTACACACATGCATCGTATTTATATCACTTTAAGAAAATACATCCCATAAATCAATTGTCAAACGATAATTATACGATATTACGTGGTATTTACCTTTAATTTAACACGCACACCACATACTACTCTCTACCCTCACATTTCACATACATTTTCACATAGTGGCCGTACACGTTCACACTCAGTGCTCAATGCTTTTGTAATATGTACGTGGTGTTAGGTACCCTATAACAGATTATGGTGTACATTTGAAACCATTTCAGGAAATATTTGAAATTATTTTGTTTCCAAAATCAATTTTTAATAATGTTACGAAAATGGAAATGGTGTTCTTAAAAATGATAAACAAAAGCTCCAAAAACCAAAAAATATAATGGACTTGTTTACATGATTCAACGAACAAACAAAAATATAGAAGTCGCCATAGTCTTGTAGGGGTAGTGTGTCGGCTTGTTAGACTTAAAGCCAGAATTCGAGCCCCAAAAAGTATTTCTTTGGCTATTTCCTCTCTGCAAATTTCTGGCAAAAATTGTGAGAGTAAATAAACCTGCTATGAAAAGTTTCTCAAATAAATCTATCGTTCGGAGTCGACTTTAAACTGTAGGTCCTGCCACTTATGTATAAAATTAACATACACAACATAAATCCTGATTGAAGGGTTGTAATGACCAATTATGTATGTATTCATAGCAATAACATCAGTTTAAAAAAATAAGGGATAAAAATGTAAACAAGTAACAACAAAGTGCAGCGGACAAAGAAGTAAACAAGCGACAACAACACTGCAAAAAACTTGCCTACATTTATAGAAAAGTGCATTCATCAGACTGTTGATCCTTGCGATATAAAAGGTAAGACAGAGCAGGCAACGGCGATTCAGTAAAAATTCAGTTAGTCGTGTGCGAAGACACGTGAGATTCAGTAAGAATTCGGTCAGTCGTGTGTAAAGACACGTGGGATTCGGTAAGACTTCAGTCAGCCGTATGTAAAGACACGTGAGATTCAGTAAAAATTCAGTCAGTCGTGTGTGAAGACACGTGAGATTCAGTAAGTATTCAGTCAGTCGTGTGTGAAGACACGTGAGATTCAGTAAGAATTCGGCCAGTCGTGTGTAAAGACACGTGAGATTCAGTAAGAATTCGCTCAGTCTTGTGTGAAGGCACGTGAGTAGTTAAGTTAGTCTTATATGAAGACACGTTGCGCTGCGTGTAAAGAGAATCGTGGTTTGAAGTCCTAACGAATAAATGTAAAAGAGAGAATAACAATTAAAGTAAATTGTTATTGTGTAAATCAAGTTTCAAAGGTGGCACACGGAATTGTGCGTACAATAAAAAATTGATTTTAAAAAAATAAAAACCAATTTTTTTATTTTATTTGCAATTACGAACTCATATTTTTTTAACGTTTTTAAAAGGATAAAAACGTGACAATAAGACTCATTGCTGCCTCCTTTGATAAGGCTTATATGGGAGGGACTATTACCCTTACTATGGAATATCGTTATGGGAAGCCTGTTAAAAAAGCAGAGTTGCAGTGATTTTTTTTTAAAGGCCATGATTATGTTAATAATCTGGCCGTTATGGCATCTGTTATCTCGCTTTAATCCCCATACGTTCATTTTGAGACGCAATCAGAGGGTAAAAGTGAAAAATGTGTACATCCTCGCAAAACAGAATGGATGCTTTTAACAAGGGTATATACCACTACATAACTTGGGTTTTTTTTTTTGGGTGTATAATTAAACCTGAAAAAAGCGTCATTACGGGGCATTGCGAGGCGAATTTGTCTGGGACAACCTGCCACGATTTCTGCAGAAGCTACAGAGATAAGGAAGAAGAGGAGACTGTCCCTCACCTGCAGGGTACATGCCTCGCTCTTTGCCAAAGGAGAAAAAAGTACTTGGGTACTTACTACATGGATGATCTAAAGGAACTGTAGGTCCCACCAGTCATGTACAAAGTTAACGCACACAACATAAGTGTTGCGAGAAGGACTTGTTGTCCTGACTGGGTATTTGTAATGACCAATTACAGGTGAACTTCTATATATTGAATCACGATTATCCAGA
The DNA here is from genome assembly GCA_014635995.1 of Sarcophaga peregrina. NCBI lineage: Eukaryota > Metazoa > Arthropoda > Insecta > Diptera > Sarcophagidae > Sarcophaga > Sarcophaga peregrina. The sequence goes on along the minus strand of CM025790.1, from coordinate 92,801,498 downwards.
AAAAAAAAACCTCAACTAATAGAAACTTTAAGTTACAAAAGCAAAACCTTGTCTTTTTTATAGGAGTTAGACTCACAAAACTGTGTCTATATAAGGAATCTACTAACGATGGACTATGTATTTTCATACCACCATGCATCAAGTTATTGCTGAATCAATTCCCCGAAAAAAAAAGAAAACGATCGTGAACTATGTACGTGTGCAACCCTTGCGCTGATCAACTTCTTCCGTTCCCTGATTTGGCGGAACTTGGTTAGTACAGGGACTGCGTTTCACCCGTGGCATCACAACGGGCCGCCATGCGTGCTCAAGTGAGCTTTGTGATATCAGAGCTACCACTACGACCTAAGACCTAAGAACTATGTACGTCTAAAGGATCGATATGTCCTTTCATTTAAATGACATTGTATTTCGAGCATAACGTTAAGTTCCTAGCATTATAATTTAACAAAAATTTCATCATCTATTGCTGTTGCTTTGCATTATCTTCAGTAGTAACTAAGTCTTGATGCCTTAACCTATCTGCAGGGCTCTGCTAAGGCGTTAACTGTCTTATAAGAAAATTTCTTCTTATAATTTAATATTACATTAAAGATCATTTATTGTTAATATAGTACAAAGTAAATAAAATCACTCATACATACATATGTACATACATACATACATACATACTTCTATACGCACATACAAATAAAAGAAAACAAGCACGCTCTCATTTGCAATAAAAATGTCTTCAAAAAAAAAAAAAAATTCGTATAGTTTTTATACATACTCGAATAAAATATTAACATTGTGTGCATATGGATGTATGTATGTACAGTAAGACCCCGCTTAACGCTAGGGATACGTTGCAAAAAGTTCCAGCACTAAACGAAACAGCGTTACACGAGGCAACTTAACACGTACATATAAAATATATTGGGAATCTTTATTCTGAACAGACTAACGAAAGTGCATTGAGCGGAGCAGCATTAAGCGGGGTCCTACTGTATTCTCAATCTCTCTATTTCCCTCTCTACTATGTTCTATCGCATTTTTATTTTCTTTTTCTTTGCAATTTGATTTAATTGACTTTAAAATTGCATTTCATTATACAATACAATACAATGCATGATTGTACCTCTATACACACATACATACATACATGCATACATACATACATAGTTGCTGCTGTTATTAACTCTTTTATTGCTTACTCTCCCAAACTCTCTCTCTCTCTTTGTATCTCTCTCTTACACCCATTATAGCTACTTTGGCATTCATTGTTGTTATTACCATTTTTATATTATATTTCTGGGGGCATGTGCATGTGTGTGTATTCCTTATTCTCCCTCTCACTACCTCTCTCTTTCTCTCTCCTTTCTCTTCCTATATCCTGTATTTCTTTGTATTTGTTTTTATAATTTTATTTTGCACGCTCTCAAACAGGGCTGCACATAGGGCCTATCATTAAGAGCAGAAGTCGCCATAAAAAGAACATAATAAAAATGCGAGAGTATTTGTAAGAGGCATATGTTAACCTCGAGGAAAATTGTTAGTAATATTTTCAAGTGTAACCAAATCATATCTACAAACTAGCTGAGTCGACGAACTACGTTCCGCCCAAAATTGATTATTTTTATTCTCCATAACAGATAACATTATATCGGGTCCGCCATCTAACGTTTTTTTTTTCAACTAGTGCTTATTTCGTGAATGGTAACACTTAGCTCATGTCTGATTTGACAGATAATTAGTTTCATCCTTCCCCTATACGCTTTTTCGCTTCGCTAAGTGCGCCAGGTCTAGTGGGTAGTGTGTTGGCTTATTAGACAAAAGGCATGGGTTCGAATCCCAGGTCAGACATCAAAAAACGAAAAATATTTCTTCGGCGACTTCCTCTCAGCAGATTTCTGGCAAAGACTCTGAGAGTAAATAAAATTGCCGTGAAAAGCTTCTCAAAAATCTGTCGTTCGGAGTCGACTTTAAACTGTAGGTCCCGCCTCTCATATATAAAATTAACGCACACAACATGAGTTGTGTGAGAAGCTAGGTCGTAATCCTGACTGAAGGGTTGTAATGGCCAATTATGTTATGTATGTAAGTGCGCCAGCGATCGACTTACAGAAGATGCCGATTTTGGCAAAAAAAAAAAAAAATCATCTTTTCAGATGAAGCTCATTTTGATCTTTTCGGGTATGTTAACAAGCAAAATTGTCACATTTGGGGCACAGAAAACCCACACGGATACATTGAAAAGCCGACTCACCCAAAACGAGTCACTGTTTCGGCGGATTTTGGTCTAGAGGCATAGTTGGACTATTTTTCTTTAAAAATGAGCAAGGAATGGCCGTTATAGTCAATGGCGATCGTTATCAGGCCATGTTGAACGAATTTTTGTTCACAAAAATTGAAGAGGAGCATATTGGCAACATTTGGTTTCAACAGGGCGACGCTACGTTCCACATAGTCGAAGCTACACTCGATGTTTTGCTCCCTGCCAGTCGCAGAGGTAATGTCGTTTGGCCACCTCGAAGCTGCAGTTTGACATCGTTGGACTATTATTTGTGAGGTGCCGTCAGAGATAAATGCAACGCCGACAAGCCAAAGACAATTGACTCTTTAAAGGATAATATTCGTTTAGCCATTGGTAAAATACAGTTGCACACAATCGATAATGTCCTAAAAAAAATTGGATCGACCGTGTAAGCTACTGCATGGCCAAACGAGGCAGACATTTAAATGAAATTATTTTCCATTATTAACCGGAGGGATTGTACTTTCAAATAAAGAAAAGAAATTTGAGAAAATTTTCAGTTGGTTTTTTTAAAGCATTTTTAAAACAAAAAAAAATATTTGGCGGACCCTTTATATTTGTTGCAATACGCTGCATAAACCACTGATGAAGTTGTAGTTATTGTGACTACGAATTTAGCCGGCAAATTGCATTCGTCTACCATCACTATGTCCCAAAATATTCAATATTAAAGCTTTGCCACGCCTACTTTTTGCTATTTTAAACCATCTAAACCTGATAAACTTTCGAACAAAAAAAGAATGCTTAAAATCGGTTCAGTAGTTTAAGAGCTATAGGCATCACTTGTCAGGTAGTATGTGCATACATATGTTGTTATAAACCATCGAATTTTCCGACTTATTAGTATCTCACCAAATTTCATTGGTCTCCTATCTCCATGTTCCTAAATATTCAATCTTAAAGCTTTGCCGCGCCTACTTTTTACTATTTTAAACCAAAAAACCAAAAAAATTTGTTAGTAAAGGGTCTGAGTTCACCCGTGGCGTCACATCTGCTCGCTATGCGACATCAGAGCTACCACTCCGACCTAATCTAACGGTCAATATGTACCTAATTAATCAATTTTAACGGTTTGCCACGCCCTCTTGACATTAAGCGGTATGGAAAATAGATGATGTCCGATTCTCAGACCTATTCGATATGCACACAAAATTGCATAAAAATTGGTCGATCCATTTCGATCCCTAAAGGCTGCGCATTTAACTTGACAAATATTCTTCTGAAAATGGAGGTTGCTATTATTGAATCTCATTGAATATTAATGAATCCTACTGTAATATTTTTTGTGTGTATAATTGAAACCAGCAAAAAAAAAGCTACAAAAACCTTCTTCTTTTTAAGCTATTTTTAATAATATTCGTGCCCTATGTGTGTAAAAAGCCAAAAATGTTCTTCCCCTGGGGGAAATTGGAGCTTCTCAATCTTTAAATTTAAATACCATCGTACATATTTTTTTTATTCCTTTTGAAAGACCTATTAATGCCCAATATGAAGGGAATTTAAAATCGTTTAAGCCTTCGTCACCTCTCCTCTGTCTGAAACACATCGTAAACATTTAATTTTCCATTACTTTGGAGCATAAATCAGACCGAAGGACCACTGTGACCTGGTTATGTGCATACATCTACGACATTGAAGATCGCCTTTGTCTAGTAGGTAGTATGTTGGCTTATTAGACATTAGGCCACGTTTGAAAACCCAAGTCAGAGATCTCAAACAATACGAAATAAAAAAAAAAATATATCTGTAGGGGACATCCTCTCAACAATCGTCCGACAAAAACTCTGAGAATAAAATACAATTGCCGTGAAATTACTCAAAAAAAATCTCTCCTTCAAAGTCGACTTTGAACTATAGGTCCTACACCACTTAGGGCTAAAATTAACACACACAACATAAATTGTATGCGAAGCTAGTTCGTAATCCTGACTGAAGGGTGATATTCCAGAAGACTATGTCATAGAGGAGAACAAAAAGGCAGACGAACTGAATGAATATGTCTGAAGAAGATGCGATGAGGATAATATATGCGGCCCTTCAAGAATACATTTTGAACTAGCAACAAACTGTGGGTAGTCCCTACATATCTGATTGCCGAATTCCAAAACTAATGTGTCAAGCAGCGGACAGCAGGAAAACCGAGGAACTACTTGAGTTTGAATAGAGAACGATTCGCATGCTAACAGGAACCCTAATGAGACACATAAGTGTAGGGAGTTTTGCTGACAGGCAATCCACTACCAAAATTACTACAGAACCTGCCATGATGTGGGGATATCGGGATAATATCGGGACAATGCTATTGCGGTACAACATCTTGTATGTGACAGACAACACAGACTTCATCGGGTTTTTGGGTGCCAGAACGTTTGAAAATGTGGGCATAGTTGCGAAAATGCCACCGAAGCTTGAGGAGGTTCAAACCCACCACTAGGCTGGGTATTCACCACCAAAATTACTGCAGAAACTGCTATGATGCAGAAGAAACGATATCGGGACAACACTATTGCGGTATTGAAGTCGCCGTGGTCTAGTGGGTAGTGTGTTGGCTTATTAGACAAAAGGCCCGGGTTCGAATCCCAGGTCATACATCAAAACGACAAAATATTTCTTCGGCGACTTCCTCTCAGCAGATTTCTGGCAAAGACTCTGAGAGTAAAAATTGCCATGAAAAGCCTCTCAAAAATCTGTCGTTCGGAATCGACTTTAAACTGTAGGTCCCGCTACTCATGTATAAAATTAACGTACACAACATAAGTGGTGTGAGAAGCTAGGTCGTAATCCTGACTGAAGGGTTGTAATGACCAATTATGTATGTATGTACTATTGCGGTACAACATCTTGTATGTGACAGACAACACAGACTTTATCGGGTTTTTGGCTGCCAGAACGTTTGAAAATCTGGGCATGGTAACGAAAATGCCACCGAAGTTTGAGGTGGTTCAAACCCACCCATCAACGAATCATGTCAAGGGAGTTTACCTTACACTGGATAATACAATGGGCCATTGAGTCAACTTGCCTCACCATATCTAACCCATATTTAAAGCATTACTTTTGACTAAAATTACTTAAAAAAAATAAATTCTTCCAGCAAGAAAAGACTCCTGAAATATTTTTGTTTAATGTCCCCCCCACAAAAAAAAAAGTCCATAAATTTTCATTTCACATTAAAACATGCTAGAGAAAGTTTTTTTTTGTTTGCTTTTAAAACAAACCAACAAAAAAAAATAAAAATTATGATCCTTGACCCACATATACACGTAAATAGTTGGACACATGGCAGAATGTTTTATCGCTACGTTGTCATTGTAGTTTTCTAATATTTTTAATCAAAACATTAGAAAAACAAAATAAACGAAAAGGAAATATTTCAATGTCATTTAGATTAAGAGATGAAAAAAAAAGAACGGAAAGAAATTCACTCAGTTATGGTCGACTATATGAGATGCCCTTCACTCTACCTATTCAGTATAGTGAACATTGTCAGTCGAATTTTATAAAAATTAATCAGATTTACTTGCAAATTGTTATTCAGGGGGTTTTTGAGATCGCTGATTACAGATCTGCATTCAGATTTAAAAGATTCAAAATGGCCGATCCAATATGGCGGTCGAAGTTAATAAAAATTAATTGAATCTACTTAAAAATTGCTACTCAGGGGTTTTTGGGGACGCTGATTACAGATCTTCAATCAGGTTTTAAAAATTCAAAATGGCGGATCCATTGTTGTTACTCGGGCGGTTTTCGAGGTCGCTGATTACAAATCTTCAATCAGATTTTAAAAAATTTAAAATGGCGGTCGAAGTTTATAAAAATTAATCAGATTTACTTGAAAATTGTTACCCCGGGGGTTTTTGGGGTCGCTGATTACAGATCTTCATTCAGATTTTAAAAATTCAAAATGGCGGATTCAATATGGCGGTCGAGGTTTATAAAAATTAATCAGATTTACTTGAAAATTGTTACCCCGGGGGTTTTTGGGGTCGCTGATTACAGATCTTCATTCAGATTTTAAAAATTCAAAATGGCGGATCCAATATGGCGGTCGAGGTTTATAAAAATTAATCAGATTTACTTGAAAATTGTTACCCCGGGGGTTTTTGGGGTAGCTGATTACAGATCTTCATTCAGATTTTAAAAATTCAAAATGGCGGATTCTATATGGCGGTCGAGGTTTATAAAAATTAATCAGATTTACTTGAAAATTGTTGCTCAAAGGTTTTTGAGGTCGCTGATTACAGATCTTCATTCAGATTTAAAAAATTCAAAATGGCGGATCCAATATGGCGGTTGAGGTTTATAAAAATTAATCGGATTTACTTGAAAATTCTTACTTGAAATTGTTCGGAAACATTCGGAGCCATCCTTTTTCCAAAACCCATGCAGGGCTGTGATATTAAATGTGGTATTACAAAACATCAATACGTTCTGCCCTAAGTAGGACGTCTTCCCCGGCTTTAACATTAATTGTACTATCACAATGCCTGACTGATGTGCCCTATCTTAATGAAGAAATATTTCTCTTGAAAAAAAACCACCATTTTAAATATTTTAAAGATTAATTTTTTTTGTAATTAAATTGTTAAATTGTTACAAACATCTTCAGCATGCAAGGTATGCCTTTGTACATGTATAGGGTTCAACAACAGATACTAGGAGCAAGTAAAAGTTTTTGAAAACAATAATAAAAACATCATAAACTAGAATAAGAGAATAATAAACTAGAAAATATTAAATAAATTAAAATACACAAACAAAAACACACGCTTAAACTGTATACCGGGTTAAGGGTGTCCCTTTAACAAAAAAAAAAACAAAAAAAAAAGAAGAGAGAGAGAGAGAGATTTGAAGGAGGAAAACAATTTTTTTTTTTAGATTTCAGTCCCTTAAAGTATTGTTATGTTATTGCTAATTTGAAAAGAAATAATCTGTATTTAGGGGGAATACCCTAAAATGGTGTTTCCCATTTAATGTTATACACTGAGACAGCATAATAATCATTATCGCCCATTAAAGTGATTATAATTGTAATGAAAAATTTTCGTTAAACAAATTAGTTAAATGATATGAAAGGGAAATAATAACAACAACAAAAAACAACAATAGAAAACAAAAACTAAATTACAACAATAATAACAATAATAATAATAATCAAAATAAAAATGTTAATGATAACAAATAAAATAAGTTTTTTTTTCTTCACTCCACTCCTACTTTCTGTTCTGTTCTATTCTATTCTGTCCAGTTTTGTATTGTTTTTGTTTACAAAAACAAATAAATACGCTCATTTCCTTTATAACTGACTCTTATACACACACACACACAGAGAGAGTACTAAAAGTAAATGAGTAAACAAAAGTCAACAGTAAGAGATAAACACACACAGAGAGAGAGCGTAAGAGAGAGTGTGAGTGTGTAAAGTAAAACTAAATTCAACTCTAATAAATCAAAGTGTTAATAAATTATACCCAGAGACTTATACAGTCACATGTACATCCATGCATACATAACGGCAACTCTAAAGTATGTTAACAGTAACAGCTAAAGACATAAAATGGACAGACATAAATACAGACATATGATTACGGTTATTTGTCTCTTCCATTTCACATACAATGTTGTTTGTTTTTGTTTTTTTATTTGCCGAACAGCAAGCGATAACAAACAAACAAAAACAAAACAAAAAAAACCCAACACATGGTGGCATATTAACTTTATCTCTCCATACAAAGATGCACAACACCACACAACAGTGTGCATGTATTGGTATTGAGGGGTATATCCTTCATAACATTTTATAGCATATTTCGAGGCTGTAATGAAGTTTGAAACTGTTTTTTTTTTTTATTTATTAAGACATTCTCCTCTTTTTCATTGTAAATTTTACAAAAAACACAAAAACGAAAAAAAAAAGATTTTTTTTTATCATTTAGAAACAGTTCGTTACGTTTCAGTTCAGTTGAGTTAAGTTGAGCTACGTTTAGTTGTGTTGTATGCTGAGTATGAAGTTTAAGTTACAACATGTTTTTTGATTTGCCCATCATTTGACAAACTCACTTACTATCATCTTGTTGGTTATAGTTGGCAATAAATTTAATACTCTTGCATTGAGAGCCAAAAAAATAAAAAAAATACATACACACTTCCAAATACAACATTAACTAATTTATGTCAAAGCCAAGTGTTTACAAAATTTACCAAAGTACAGTAAGACCCCGCTTTAAGCGAAGAATACTTTCTAATAAGTCCTGGCACTAAACGAAATAACATTAAATGAGGCAACAAGGAAAGATACGTTCATACTGTGATTAAGTCTTTGTTAAAAACAGTTGAAATCCTTATGCCGGACAGACTAATCGTATTCTGGACAGACTGGTCTTATTCTGGACACACTATAGTGCACCACTTTTAATTGGCACACACATATACAATAAGTACTAATACAGTGTGCGATTTAGGGAAATCCCAATACTACCGCGTAATACCGAAACAGTGTTAAGCGGAGCTACGTTAAGCAGGGTCTTACTGTAATGCACTGAAAGAAAGACGTTATTACAGACGAATACGAAACGTTTAATAACCACGAAAGGATAGAGCATCCACAAGCCCGCGATTTTGATAAAATTATCTCATCAAAATGGATGTTCTGTTTGACTCTCCTTTGTCAGTGTGACCAAATAAAATTATCAAACCATATAGCATCCATGATCGATGTTATTATGATTGATGCTATTATGATTGATGTTATTATGATTGATGTTATTATGATTGATGTTATTATGATTGATGTTATTATGATTGATGTTATTATGATTGATGTTATTATGATTGATGTTATTATGATTGATGTTATTATGATTGATGTTATTATGATTGATATTATTATGATTGATGTTATTATGATTGATGAACTTCTTTATAAACCACAATGGACCGGCAAAAGCTGTCAAGCATTAAACTACAATAGTTTGACAATATCCTACTTTTTTCCATCTGAATTGAATGACCAAAGCCATATAGTTTCAATAGGATGGAGCAAGATATCACACAGATTATGTGCGTTGGATATTCTAAGAGTACACTCATGTTGCTTAGAGGAGATTTACCGAATTTATTTATTCACGTACCCTTTTAACCACAAATAAGTCAAGCATGAATTTGTAACTATGATAGTAATTGCTCGAGAACCTGTTTAGTATGAACTTAGTACGGGGGCATATCTAGATAGGAAGGTAGGAGTTTAAGTGTACCTACTTAAGCCACATATGTAGGCCTGGGTGTCATATCACAGATTTCAGTTTATTTCCCCATGGTTCCGGAACCACTTGGAGTTTTTGATAAAGCTTCGTAGACTGCTAATATCAATGAATGACAGTTCATTTAGATTCATTATATAGTAGGCAGCAATATGCCTTTCTCTTTTACGGCATAGTGATGAGTATGTACCCAGTTTTCTTCCTCATCTATGCAGCTTCTACCAAAAACCATTTTCAAGGTCTTCAGGACAAATGCGCCTAGCATACGTGGACATAACGCACGACTGAACCTTTTCCTTTGGGATATAAACAACAGACTGAGACCAGGTTAGGTAGGAGTGGTAGCTCTGATGTCACAAAGCTCACTTGAGCACGCATAGCGGCCCGTTGTGATGCGACGGGTGAATGTAGTCTCTCTACTGACCAAGTTCCACCAAAATCAGGGAAGTGGAAGAAGTTGGCCAGCGGAAGGACTGTACAATAAAAGCACGATCACCCCGTACTGGAAACCAGGCAGAAAGTTTGGTAAACGATCCTTGATATCAATAGATGATAGCTCCGTCAAGCTGACAAGAAATGGGGAACCAAATAACCTATATCTACACCTAGCTAGAGACGGGCACTGACAAAGAAAGTGGATAACAGTCTCCTCTTCCTCAGCGGATCTGCATCCACAGCAGAAGTCGTTAAATGGGGGCCTCATTCTTTCCGCGTGTCTACCCATGACCTAAAGGCCTGGAAGCACGACGACTGTAGTCGAGATATCATCCTAACCGAGACTAAATAGTTGGTTGCTACGCCTTCTATTCATCAAGGGCCAGGTAAGTCTAGGGGACGAGCAGAACTCCTCATTGACCCTGGATAGGTTGGCGTCCCGAAAGAATTTCCGCGTAATGTCCACTTGAGCGAGGCAAGTGGCATACTCAATTCAATAGAAGGAGGTCCCGGAAAGTGTACACTACTCTGGCGAGTTTGGCGGCCCTACAATTTCCCGGAGTGTCACTTTGCCACACCAGTGAGACACTAGTGAAGCGTCCAGAAAGAAGGTCGAGATAGGTGAGATAGGCGACATTCCCTAATGATTATTCTTATTGCAGCCTGACTATCAGAAAAGACCGAAACACGAATGAAAGGAGCACCGTTGACGAGAATCCATTAAGCAGCCTACTAAATTACAATCACCACCGCCTAAAACACGCTCTAGTAGTCCGGCAACAACAAACTTGCCTCAACCATTTTTAACCAGATTTTCTTGTCTGTTTCGTTTGTGCCCAAAGCCACCACAAACTATTGCTGATGGTATCAACGATCACAATTATAAGTTTTCAGGACCTTAAAAGAGTTCCCAACGTCGAGTTATCATTGGAGAGTTGAATGTTTTTGTCCCGTCTAACCAGTGTATACACTCTACAATTACCAGGAATGTCTCTGTATCCTAGTATCCATAGAATGTGAACATAACATCGCTTTGCTACCCCATTGAGATATCAGCGACAGTTGTACACCGCCTTGAAATTCATCTTTTTAGAGTACAGTGCTCTGATAGCTAGAGAAAGGTCTAAGGCAAAATTCGCCAAGCTGCGGTCAGTATAAGCCCGATTATTTGGATGCAATGCGAAATCATCTCAATTGAATTCTACAGAATATTATTATTCGGCTTCAAAACTCGCTTGCTCCCCTGCTAGAAGACCCTATATAACTGATTTTTTAACCTTTTGACCTCCTTTTCATATGGATTTAAATTTTCGTTACAATACAATAATACAACAGTATTTAAACAGTGAACGCGCCTTCTACTACAATTAACTCGTGCCATTAAATTTCAATTTGGCAAGTTCTAGAATCTTACTGTTGATTTGTTTGTGTAATTGTTTACAACACAATCTCAGATTTATTTGTTTCTCGCTATTTGGCTTCTTTCTACGTTATTCTATGAATATCTTAACAGTGTACTAACACTTTTTTACAGTGTACTTTTAAAATCAAAAGCCACAAAATCACATACTCTCGCATATGCCTTAATAAACTTCATGGTAGTGTCATATCAATGAGTTCAACTGTAATAAACAAACAGAAAAACCGAAGCAGCAACTTCAAAAATTTAAGAAAATTTTTCATTGAAACAAAACAGCAAAGCAGTGGTCGGTCTAGCATTTGGGGGAATTCATTGAGATACTGACTGCTATGCATACATACACATACACGCGCACACACACATACATCATTGTCTATCAATAAAGCCCTTTTGACATTTCAGCGATATTTCAAAAAAATCAAACAAAATTACGACCAAAACGCATGCAGTCATATGATCATTCATACAGGCAAGGAGGGGAGAGGGGGGCTCATTTATGCAAAAAAAAACATACACACAAGCACGCACGCATATATGCTTGTATGTATGTATGAGTATAAGAAAATTTATTGCGACCTGCGACCTCAAAAATCAAAAAGTTTCACATTTCAAAGAGAGTAAGAAAAACAACAAAAAAAAAACCCAAGTAAAAACGCATATAAAACAACATAAATGTTGTCAAAACTTTTACTATAAAACATACACATACAACCGTACATTTGAATGTGTAAGTGTACAGTCCCTTGTAAAGCACTCCCATACACAATGATTTTAAAACCTAACCTCATATGTTTGTATTGCATCATGCTGTGGAAGAGCACATAGTTTTTGTTATTCTTTCATTGGTAATCCTGCTGCTGTTGCTAGTGCATATAGTAGGAGCCTGTGTATGTGCGTGTGTAAGTGCAAGAAGTATATTTCTTTTTCTAGTGTATGTATACCAGCCAGAGTGTTGGTGTGTAAAATAAAACTTTCCTATTTGACCATTTACTCTTTACCTCTCTAAATCTTTGCTTACACCACACCCCATCACACTCTTTACTCACCACAACATGGTTTCATGCTTTAACACAGTCGAGGTTAATAAAATAAAGTTATTCTTTGAAACAGCACAGCACAATAGCACAACACCAACACCAACCACCAATAAATATGATTGTTGTTGCTCTAACGAAGAAAAAAAAAGCACAATCGTGAGATTTTTATGACTTTATTTTTGCTGTGCGTGTTGATTTTTTTCCTTGTTCGCATTGACTCTCGCCTTCTGCTTCTACTTTCTCTCTCTCTCATACTATTGATTCACTTGATTGTATAAATCTCTGATATGTATGTATGTATGTATGTATGTATGTATGTGTCTGTCTATGAGTTTTAAGACCATAATGCAAAAGTTATGTTTTATGATTTTCAATTTAATGTTCGTGTGGGTTTTTATTTCTTGGAAATTACAGACAAAAAAGAAAAAATCGTGGCAAGAAAACTTTGGTTGAAAAAAATAAAAATTTCTTTTAATATTTTCCATAAATGAAATAGAAAATTTATTGTTGCTGGTGTTGTTGTGGTTTCGCACAAAATCTTATGGCTTTAATTCAATTTCAATTTCATTACAACATTTATTTCGAATGTAAGAAGAAAAATGAATTTTTTTTTGACCAGAAAAAATATTTTTTTATAAAAAAAAGTGGGCATCCTCCCTCCAATAACACATTCGCTGTCAAAAAAAAAAAAAAAATCTAATTCAAAAGCCTGCGTATTATAATATATTTAAAGTAAGACGAGTATACAAATCTTTGACAAGGTATCCCGCACTGCCAAATCGAGTATACTCGTCTTTGACAGGCTATCCGGCACTGCCAAGACAAGTATACTCGTCCTACTTTAAATATGTATATTATAACATGCAGACTTTTAAATTAGCAAATTTTTTTTTTGGGGAGGGTTGACACGCCCATTTTTGTGGGATTGTCGATATCGGCTCTTCAACTCACCCACTAAATTTTATTCGTCTACGATTAATATTCAATTTTAACGATTTGCCACGCCCTCTTAACATTTAGGGATATGAAAAATAGATGTTATCAGACCTACTCCATATGCACAAAAAATTTCATGAAAATCGGTTAATCCCTTTCGGCGGATTTTAACCACTAACACCGTGCCAGAAAAATTTTATTTATTAGATAGTGGGTGTGTGTATAGTTTGAGAACGATGTTGGCCAAGTCATTAATAATAAAGATTAGATAATTAAAAACTTCTTTTGGACTGAATTAATATATGACCTGGACACCAACGATATGTAGTTTGAACAGGACTATGTTACGTGTTACACGCGAGTTTTGAAATGATCATGCCGCCTTCATGCAAAATTAAACAGAGAAGAATAGAATAGAATAGAAGATAATAGAAATGAAATGAAATGGAATAGAATAGAATAAAATAGAAGAGAATAGAACAAAATAGAATAGAACAGAATAGAATAAAATAGAAAATAATAGAATAGAAAAGAATAGAAAAGAATAGGATAGAATAGTATAGAATACTTCAGAATACTTCAGAATTCTATAGTATAGAATACTATGGAATAGTATAGAATAGAATAGTATAAAATAATATGAAATAGCATAGAATAGTATAGAATTCTATAGAATAGTATAGAATACTACAGAATAGCATAGAACAGTATAGAATAGTATAGTATACTACAGAATAGCATAGAATACTATAGAATACTATAGAATAGTATAGAATACTACAGAATAGCATAGAATAGTATAGAATACTATAGAATAGTATAGAATAGAATAGTATAAAATAATATAAAATAGCATAGAATAGTATAAAATACTATAGAATAGTATAGAATACTACAGAATAGTATAGAATACTACAGAATAGCATAAAATAGTATAGAATACTATAGAATACTACAGAATAGCATACAATAATATAGAATTCTATAGAATAGCAATAGCAGAAGTCGCCGTGGTCTAGTGGGTAGTGTGTTGGCTTATTAGACAAAAGGCCCGGGTTCGAATCCCAGGTCAGACATCAAAACGAAAAAATATTTCTTCGGCGACTTCCTCTCAGCAGATTTCTGGCAAAGACTCTGAGAGTAAAAATTGGCATGAAAAGCTTCTCAAAAATCTGTCGTTCGGAGTCGACTTTAAACTGTAGGTCCCGCCACTCATATATAAAATTAACGCACACAACATAAGTGGTGTGAGAAGCTAGGTCGTAATCCTGACTGAAGGGTTGTAATGGCCAATTATGTATGTATGTATAGAATAGCATAGAACAGAATAGTATATAGAATAATATAAATAGCATACAATAGTATAGAATAGAATAGCATACAATTGTATAGAATAGAATAGCATACAATAGTATAGAATAGAATAGATGTTTCAAACGAATAAAAAATTTCGATCATAACTCAAGTGCTCACTTCATTTGCTTTTAATTTAAAAGAAAGCAATAAAAAAAAAATAGAGAGACCCTAAACATATCCCTAGTTTCCTTTGACAATATTGCAGCACTTCTTCTTTTTATTGGGTGGGGGAGGTGGTTTTTGTGAGGAGGATCAAGTGTCATTATTTTGATGACATTTCTTTTGTATTTTTAATACGAAATCAATATTCGCAATTTAATTACATTTTCATGTTATTTCCATTAATATGGTTGAAGTTTTCATGTTTTTTTCTGATTTTTTCTGATTTTTTTGTTGAATCCCCCAAAAACTTTGTTGTTGTTGTTGTTGTTGATTTAAAAACCATTGAAAAGTTGATTAAAAAATGTTTTTCTCTAATTTTTTATTTTTTTATTTTTTATTTTTCTCTCCGTTGTATTGCATTGTGTTTTGTCGGTGGTCTGGTTTCAATATTAAAATCGTTTGAGTGTCAAATAAAATTGGCAAAAACAAGAAAGAGAAAGAAGAAAAAACAAATTTCTTTAAAGGATGCTCTTTTCTTTTTGTTGTATTTTCGTTGTTCAGTTTTTTTCCACTCTCTCTCACTCTGTGGCTTTAAATAGTTGCCATGGGTGACAATGAGAGAAGGAAAATTTGAAAAAAAAACTTGATTTCACAAAAGATTCATTTAATTGATGACCTTAAGCTACTTATTTTTCATTTTTATTTTTTATAAACGAAAAAATATAAAAAAAATTATTTTTCTGTACATTTTAGCTCGTCAAAACAGAAACCATTGAAATCTTTTAATAAATTGCCACCAAATTTGATACAAACAGAAGAGAAAAAAAGGACAAACAGTGGCAAACAACACGTTACAATACGTGCCATAAATAATGTCCTTATGTTTCATAAATTTCTAAGCTTTCAACAGTATAACCAGATAGACAGATAGAGAGAGAGAGATAACACAAATACATTTGATGCTTCTTGCCCTACGACCTCCAAAATCAAGGCACAAAGACTTACAAAAAAAAAAAAAGAAGAAATAGTGCCATTCTATGTACACTCAGCCACAAAAGTATACATACGGTTAAGAAATTTTAGAAATTTTTTTCATTGAAAATCTTTATAATCCTTGATCCTAAAACGATTTTCTGTATTGGTTCAGAAATTTGTGAAATTTGTTATTCGCATGTATGTATACTTTTGTAAGCCAGTGTATATATATATAAGGAATATGTGTGTTTGTCTATATGTCCTATAATCTTCTTATTAGATTAATTCATTATATTTTCAGTTGATTTTTGTTTTGTTTTTTTTCTCAGCCTTAAAAATGTATCTTTTGCCAGACACTATATTTATCACTCAAATCACGTTCTTTCTTAAATAAAAAAAATCCAAGAAAAGTGGAAAAAATGAGACAAAAATGAAGGTTTTATCGTTAAAATTCTGCTTGAAAAAAAGCTTTTAATATAAAAAAAAATAAAATAATAATTTTTGTACCCCCTAAAGTATGCTTTATATTTTAAAAATTACTTAAGCCTTAATGCTATGCTTTAAATTTTTTATTTCAATTGTTTAACAGTAAATTAATTTTAAAAACAAATTAATTTTAATTGTTTTAAATTTTTTTTTTTTGGAAACCTCATTTGTTTGTAATGAAATTCCATATATCCTTAGAGAAGCCTTTAAATTATACTCATGTTATCTCTATGCATGCATGTATTGGTTATTATTTGGCCATCAGCTTTTTTCCATTTTCTAGTTTTTTAACAAATTTTTGTTTATTTTTTCCTTTTTTTCCAAAACAAATAATCCATTTCATGTCATGCTTTTGTTTAATAATGGATTACAAATGCTTGTCTTGGCTTAGCTTTAAAATAACAGAGAAGAGTTGCCAGCCTTTAAGAAATGTAGTAAAAATAGGGGTATATTTGAAGGATTTTTCAAATTGCTTTTGACAATATATGAAAGGGCGTTATCAACAGTTTAAAGTCGACTCCGAGCGACAGATTTCTGAGAAACTATTTACTCTTAGAGTTCTTGCTAAAAATTTGCTAGGAAGAAGTCTTCGACCTAAGGTTTGAATCTTGGCTTCACATCTACTAGTAATAAGCTAGAAACACTACTAACTAGACCACTACTACAGGCAGGTTACTAATCTAACTATTTCTGGGTAGTCGTCTGATGTATGACTCCAATTCCTTTAGAATAATTCCAAAAAATCCTCTCCCTACCTCTTTCTCTTTACAACATACATATACATAATTGGCCATTACAACCCTTTAGTCAAGATTACGACCTAGCTTCTCACACTACTTATGTTGTGTGGGTTAATTTTACACAAAAGTGAAGGGACCTACCGTTTAAAGTCGACTCAGAACTACAGATTTTTGAGAACCTTTTTATGGCAATTTTTACTCTCAGAGTCTTTGTCAGAAATCTGCTGAGAGGAAGTCGCCGAAGAAATATTTTTTCGTTTTGATGTCTGACCTGGGATACGAACCCGGGCCTTTGGTCTAATAAGCCAACACACTACCCACTAGATCACGGCGACTCCAATTCCTCTAGTATAATTCCAAAAAATCCTCTCCCTACCTCTTTCTCTTCACAAAACCTTTAGAAAACTTTACAACATAAAAAAAAATAAATACTGGCCTCATTAGCAGCGTAAAAGCTTTTGGAAGCAAAGGTTATAATATTTCCACTACCAAGCTGTTGTAGCTTTTCCAGACTATCTTATAGTCTTTCTAAGTTAACTTCATAAGTTACATAGTATTGACTTGAGCAGACTTTTCAAAAGCATAGAAAACACTAACGAGTTTTCCCAGCATCTTAGAATATTTTACTCTAGGGCCAAACATTCTTCTCCTGGTGTCTGTTCTCGACCCAAGCTTATATGACAGACAGAATGGCCCTTTTTAAAGTAGGTGATTTCAATCATTTTCCGTCACTTAGTCTCGTTTTAAAGCAATTAATGCGTTCGCACTGTAATTACGACTACGGAAAATACATTTGGAGTCTTTATTCTGGACAGACTAACAAAAGAACGTTGAAAAACAATGCTATAAAGCCTTGCCGTTTCATGGAATCCTAATACTACCGCGTAATACTGAAACAGCGTTAAGCGGGGTCTTACTGTATTCTCCTTATGTTAGTGGACAGCTAGGCAGGGAGCTTAAATTCGTTTTGTTAGCTTGTGAAACGCCTAGATCTATCTTTTAATAGAGTTGTCTCAAACAGCGTTAAGCGGGGTCTTACTGTATTCTCCTTACGTTGGTGGACAGCTAGGGAGGGAGCTAAAATTCGTTTTGCTAGCTTGTGAAACGGATAGATCAATATTTTAATAGAGTTGTCTGCTAATATCCTAAACATAGTCGGTCGTAAATCCAACAAAGCCTCCAGCGCCAATATAGGGCAGTCTCAACTTCATCTGAGATGTTTTGAGATCTGTTCTACTTATTCAAAAAACAATGCTATTTCTGATCATCCTACTACACTTCCGGTGGTTGCATTTTAAAATTTGTTTTCCAGTCCTCTGTACATTATTATGCTCGATAACGAATAGCCGAGATAACAACCATCGTCCATCACTGATCGTGCAGACCTACTGATTTATTTGTACAGCAGTTTCCAAGGTCCTTTTTTGTTTCTTTCGTCATATTATTGGACATATGTCCACTAGGTAGAAGTCGCCGTGGTCTAGTGGGTAGTGTGTTGGCTTATTAGACGAAAGGCGCGGGTTCGAATCCCAGGTCAGACATCAAAAACGAAAAATGTTTCTTCGGCGATTTCCTCTCGGCAGATATCTGGCAAGGACTCTGAGAGTAAAAATTGCCATGAAAAGCTTCTCAAAAATCTGTCGTTCGGAGTCGAGTTTAAACTGTAGGTCCCGCCACTCATGTATAAACTTAACGCACACAACATAAGTGGTGTGAGAAGCTAGGTCGTAATCCTGACTGAAGGGTTGTAATGGCCAATTATGTATGTATGTATGTATGTACCCACAAGGTGTGAAAAACAGTCACCCCTTATCTTCCTGTTTTTATAGCTTCTGAATATAAAATGTCTAGTAATGAGCTGGTAATTAATATTAAGCATACTTTTAGGAGCTTAAGCAGACTTTTCTAATGCTTTCAATTAAATTTTTGTAAATATTTTCTGTGCCGTTCATCAGGCATTAATGGAATCCATAATTAGATTGTAATTTGTAACCTTCGTATGCCGTTAAAGGGAGTTTGATGTTTGTTTGAGGCACATCTAGCCCGTGCATGTCCTCTACAGTTACCAGGAATGTAACTGTGCTCTGGTATCTGTTCTAGCGGCCTTTTACTTTGTTAGTGAAGTTTGGTTTCCAAGACAACTATTCGAAGCAAGCAACAGGATAGGCACCGCATCCTTTAGTTACATACATACTCATACATAAACGGTCATTACAATCCCTCAGTCAGGATTACGACCTAGCTTCTCACACCACTTATGTTGTGTGTGTTAATTTTATACATGATTGGGGGGGACTTACAGTTTAAGGTTAGGTTATAGGACGTATACTTGTCAATTCTGACAAGTACAGTACTCGGTGGTCGAATTGACCCATTATAGTACGTCCTAGCTTCTCACACCACTTATGTACATACATAATTGGCCATTACAACCCTTCAGTCAGGATTACGACCTAGCTTCTCACACCACTTATGTTGTGTGCGTTAATTTTATACATGAGTGGCGGGACCTACAGTTTAAAGTCGACTCCGAACGACAGATTTTTGAGAAGCTTTTCATGGCAATTTTTACTCTCAGAGACTTTGCCAGAAATCTGCTGAGAGGAAGTCGCCGAAGAAATATTTTTTCGTTTTGATGTCTGACCTGGGATTCGAACCCGGGCCTTTTGTCTAATAAGCCAGCACACTACCCACTAGACCACGGCGACTTCAACTTCAACCACTTATGTAGTGTGCGTTAATGTTATACATGATTGGTGGGGACCTGCAGTTTAAAGTCGATTCCGATTGACAAATTTTTTTGAGAAGCTTTTAATGGCAATTTTATTTTACTCCCAGAGTTTTTGTCAGAAATCTGCTGAGAGGAAGTCGCCTAAGAAATTTTTTTTCATATTTTCGTTTTGATGTCTAACCTGGAATTCAAACTCGGGCCGCTTTCGTCTAATTAGCCAACGCACTACCTACTAGACCACGGCGACTTCAAAAAATTCAAAATTACTGCGTTTACTTTGACGGCGATATTTAGACGTAAAAGAAGGGCGCTGCAACTAACTTTACACAGGAAGAAAATTGTAATCCATAATAGTTTAATGCTCTAACGTTTAATGAAGCTCCTGATTAATCTTTCAATCTCAATTGGATTTATTTTTTCCTTTCTTTTTTTGTATCACTTTTCCTTGAAAGAAAAATTATGGCTTCGACAACCCTCTTAGCTGTCAATAGTGTTGGTCTATTTTTCTTCCCATTGTTTTTTTTTAACTGTCAATGGCAATGTTGCCACATTGTTTTGTTTTTTAGAATTCTTGTTTTTTTTTTCATTTTTTTTTAATTTCCATCTTATTTTGAGTTTTCCCATTGTTTTCCTAAATAGTTTTGGTCTTTGTTATTGCATTTCAACAAATTTTCCACGAACAATGAAACAACGAATATGAGAATAAGCAGGAAACGATAAAAGAAAAAATAAAAGAAAATAAAAAAAATTGAAAGAAAAAACAAGAAGGGAAACATATTTGAAAGGCTCTCTGGTTCAAAATGAATTTGAAGTATCACTTGGTAGTTATTTTTGAAAGAAGAGGGGGGGAGGAGCGGAGAAAATGCTTGAGATAATAAATATTAACAATTGCTTCGGGTTTAATAGTTTCTTTTTGAGAAGATAGGAAATTATTTTTTGAATAAAAATGAAGCGCAGTACAGCTAAGTTATCGCTACAGTTACACAGTTGTAAGCGAAGCCTTTAAAAACGTTCTTAGGTCTAAGCAAGAGCAACTTTCAAGCAACACTTGGATCTCTCCATACTACAAAAAGTCCTGAAATTTTTTTGAACACTATTTTCCAAAATTTTTTTTCGACTACTTTGCCACATGTCCATAACTCTTGCCTATCATGGGTCAATCATCTTGACTAGGTCAGAGGCAAGTACAGTACCCGGAGGTCGAATTGATCCTTTGTACTAACCATCTTGATAATTCAATAGAGGAGTATGGATTTTTTCATTCAAATTACAACACACGCAGTCTCGACCTTTTTTCTAGGGCCGACGTGCTCGCCAGAGCTGACGCACTCTTTGCGGAATCCTCTCCAATTGAATTGAGTATGCCACTTTAATCGGTCAAGTTAGCCATTGCACGGAAATTCTTTCGGAACGTCAACCTATCCTGGATAAATGAGTAGTCCTGCTCCACAGACTCACCTGACCCTTGATGGATGGAAGGCGTACCAACCAATTACTTGTTGGTCTTGGTCAGGACGTAATCTCGACTATACTTTTCGTGCTTACAGGCCATTGCGTCGTAAGTAGACACGTGGAAAGAATGAGGCTCTCATTTAACGACTTCTGTCGTGGATGTAGGTCCACTAAGGAAGAGAAGACTTTTAACCAGCTTCGTTTAGCAAACTTTCTTGTTGGTTTTCCAATTTGATGGGCTGACCAACTTCCTCCTTTTCAATGGTTTTGGAGGAACTTGTTCAGTACAGGGACAGCATTCACCCGTAGCACCACAATGGGCCGCTATGCGTGCTCAAGTGAGCTTTGTGATACCAGAGCTACCACTACGACATAATCTAACCTAACAAAACACGCCAGAAACCTCCAGAAAACATACGTAATAAAGGTCTCAAAGACAACATGATGCAATTTTAAACTCCAAGGTCTAAAAACGACATCACAAATTGTTTGTGTAAGATTTTCTAGAACTTTGGTGAACTGAAAGAACGCAAGTCCAATAATTTTAAAATATTTTTATTGCCTTCAATTATGGAAGTTACCAATGAAATCCTAAATCGACTAGACTGTCCTCGACAGACAGATTGGCGATACAAAATGTAAAGAAATATGCTGCTGTTGATGACGGTGATGATGACTATGATGGTGAAATTTTAATTTCATTTCGCTCACCATTTACAGAATCTCTAAAGTTGGAGTTCTTTTTTCAATGTATGGCAGTTTTATCTGTTCAGAGCATTATTTAGACCGTCAGGGGTCGGTTAGTTTTCCGACTACCATTATAGGGACTATGTAAGGAAAGTATTTGCAGTCGCCGTAGCCTAGAAAGTTTTTTATGCAGCAGCTTTGAGAGTGTTCGAGAGAAAAGTCCTAAGTAAGATCTTCGATCCAGTGCGAGTTCGCAGTGATTTCCGTATCCGATCCAACAGTGAACTGCATGAGCTCCTCAACGACATAGAAGTTGTGCAGCGCATTAATATCCAGAGCCTGCGCTAACTCGGCCCTGTCGTTCGAATGGAGGAGGAGATGCTCCGGCGACATGGATATTTGATGCGGGGATCTGTGGAAGTCGGTGAAGAGGACGACCTTGTATGCGTTAGAAGGACCAAACCCAGGAAGCCGTGTCATTGATTGATGTGACCAACTGGAGTTGGCGCGTAAGAAGCAGAGGGGCCTGGAAGAATGTATTGCGCAAGGCCGAAATCCGTTAATCTGGTTTTTAAAGACCAATTAAGTAAGTAAACAGCCTAGAAGGTATTGTATTGACTTATCGGAAGTGAAGACGCTTTTTAAACCGTCCAATGAAACGAAATACGGAAAAACATTTCTTTGGCGACTTCCTCTCAGCAGATTTCTAGCAAAAACTCTGAGAGAGTACATAAAAAATGTTCATGAAAAGTTCCTCAAAAATCTGTCGTTTGAACTTGACTTTAAATTTATCTCATGTATAAAACGCACACAACGTAGGTAGTGTGAGAACCTAGGTCGTAATCCTGACTATCAGGTTTGTACTAACCAATTACACAGCCCTTCGAATTTGGACTTTTTTGTGCAAATACAATGGCTCCGGATATTTCCGAAGGCATTTTGCGCGCTCAACACGATCTGGCTTCAAAAAAAGGGGGTTGAAGCCCCTAAAAACTACATTTTTTGGCAATTTTTGAAAAATTTTAGAGCTAAACACTGACGTGCTAGAACCATCACCAGATTGTCAGAAATTGACAATTGATCTGTGGCTCTTTAAAATGAGTCCAAAGCCAAATTGATTGCTGGCACCCTTAAAGTAGGATGTGGGTTTATGTCAAGCCGTGGTGCAAGAAAAAAAGCAACACATTATGGGGGGTCCTTAAAAATTAATCAGATTTACTTGAAAATTGTTACTCAAAGGTTTTTGGGGTTCCTGATTACAGATCTTCCTGCAGATTTAAAAAATTCAAAATGGCGGATCCAATATGGCGATCGAGTTTTATAAAAATTAATCAGATTTACTTGAAAATTGTTACTCGGGAGGTTTTTAGGGTCGCTGATTACAGATCTTCATGCAGATTTAAAAAATTCAAAATTGCGGATCCAATATGGCGGTCGAGTTTTTAAAAATTAATTAGATTTACATGAAAGTTGTTACTCGGGGGGTTTATAGGGTCGCTGATTACAGATCTTCATGCAGATTTAAAAAATTCAAAATGGCGGATCTAATATGGCGGTCGCGTTTTATAAAAATTAATCAGATTTACATGAAAATTATTACTCAAAGGCTTTTGCCGTCGCTGATTACAAATCTTCATGCAGATTTAAAAAATTCAAAATGGCGGATCCAATATGGCGGTCTAGGTTTATAAGAATTGATCAGATTTACTTCAAAATTGTTACCCCGGGGGTTTTTGGGGTCACAGATTTAAAAAATTCAAAATGGCGGTCTAGGTTTATAAAAATTAATCAGATTTACTTGAAAATTGTTACTCAAAGGTTTTTGGGGACGCTGATTATAGATCTTCATTCAGATTTAAAAAATTCAAAATGGCGGAACCAATATGGCTGTCTAGGTTTATAAAAATTAATCAGATTTACTTAAAAATTATTACTCGTGGGGTTTTTGGGGTCGCTGATTACAGATCTTCCTGCAGATTTAAAAAATTCAAAATGGCGGATCCGATAATTTTGTTTAGAATTGATAAGAGCATCTTAAAAGACTAAAGATTGCTATGTTAAAGCTGTTGCAGATAAGAAGTGTGCCGTATTATGTGTTATTAATTTGCATTTTAAAAAGAAACTCAAACTGGAAATACTTTGTATATCTATGGATATTAGAAAAAAAGGAAAAAATAAAAAACATTGAACTGAAAATCAAACTAAAAATTGATTTCAGTTTATTTTCTCCTACTTCAGTTGGTTGCCTTTATTGTTTAAAGGACAAAAGGTCCTGCTTACAACGCTTTGTAATTTGAAGTTGGTTGCTGTGGCCATCGTCTCCTCTATTCTATGGCAAATGGCACCAAGAAAAAAGGGAAAAGAAGAGAAAAGAGAAGACAGAAGAGAAGAGGAGAGGAGACTTGAATAGATGGTAAGAAAGAAAAGAAAACGGCAAAAATTGTAATTTTTGCCAAAGTCAAGTAGTCGTCGTGTGCATTCATTCATTTGTATTTCAGGAAGGAATCCATGTTCAACACAAAATTAAGAAGAAAAAAAAGGAGGACAAAACAAAATTTTTCCCTGTCATTGTTAGCCAAAATGAAAAATAAAAGAAATTAACAGACTTTAACTGGTAAAATCTTATTACATTTTGTAATAGTTTGAAGTTCTTTTTCTTTTTTTAGTCGTACACTCTATTTGTCTTTTATTTGTCCAAAAGTGACAATTGCAATAATGGCCAACACAGTTTATGCAACCGTGTTGCAACAGCAGCAATAGCACTACCAATAGAGCAAGGGTAAGATGGTTATGCTGATGCAGCATCTAGTTCAATATTCCAGTAACAACTTAAGCTCCTTAAACAATTTGGCAGGCAGAGACCATCAAACTATTGGCGGAGAAAGCAAGAAAAAAAAACCTCATTTGTTTGAGTTCCTTCATTCTAGGCGAAGTTGTCCAAAAATTGTTTGTAAAGAAAAGCCAACACAAATACTACGTGACTCAAATTTCTATCAGTCACTCGAAGATGACTTCCTTCCGTTTTTTGTTTTTCTATTTTTCTCCATAATTTACTCAACCAAGTAAAGAAAAGGAAAGAAATAGAAATAAAAGAGCAAATCAAAGAAGAATAAATTTTATTACAAAACTTCAAATGTCTTGTCAGAATTTATTCTTAAAATACTGAAAAATAAGTTCCAATTTTTAAAGTTATTGAAAGCCTTGCTACCAGACGATACAGATTCCTGAAGAAATCATTAGCGAAAGTATCAAGAACCTAGAACCCAAAAAGCTTAACTTCAAATAAGTGAAATACGAAACATTTAATAGGCCATTACAACCGTTTAGCCAGGTTTGCAACCTCGCTTCTCATACTATTCATGTGTGTGGCTGTGTTAAATTTGTCTATGTATGAGTGACGGAACCTACTACTGTTCCATTTTATTTTACTCTCTGAGTTTTTTCCCGGAAAGAAATACTTTGTTTTCATATTTCGTGTTAGTTAAGCTTGGTTTTAAACCACTGGCTAGGATATCTCCTAATGAACCAACACAACTGGTTATGTGTGTGTGTGTTAAATTTATCTATGTATGAGTGACGATATATTTCAGAAGCTTTCCATGCCAATTTTAATTTAAAGAAATACTTTGTTTTCATATTTCGGGTTAGCTAAGCTTGGTTTTAAACCACTGGCTAGGCTATCTCCTAATAAAACAACACAGTTGGTCATATTGTATGTGTGTGTGTGTTAAATTTATCTATGTATGTATGAGTGACAATATATTTCAGAAGCTTTGCATGCCAATTTTATTTTACTCTCTTAAGTTTTTCATATTTCGGGTTAGCTAAACTTGGTTTTAAACCACTGGCTATGTCCTAATAAACTAACACAGATAGTCATGTTGTAGGTGCGTGTGTGTTAAATTTATCTAAGTTTGAGTGATGACATATTTCAGAACCTTCCCAAGCTAATTTTATTTTACTCTCTTAAGTTTTTACCAGAAAGAAATACTTTTTTTCATATTTCGGTTTAGCTAAGCTTGGTTTTAAACCACTGGCTAGCTCCTAATAAACCAACACAACTGGTTATGTTGCGTGTATGCATTTCATGCCAATTTTATTTTACTCTCTTTAGTTTTTGCCAGAAAAAAAATATTTGTTTCATATTTCGACATATCTAAGCTTGGTTTTAAACCACTAGCTATGTCCTAATAAACCAACGCAGTTGGTCATGTTATCTGTGTGTGTGTTAAATTTATCTATGTATGAGTGACGGCATATTTCAGAACCTTCCCATGCCAATTTTATTTTACTCTCTTAAGTTTTTGCCAGAAAGAAACATTTTTCCATATTTCGGCATATCTAAGCTTGGTTTTAAACCATTGGCTATGTCCTAATAAACCAACACAATACCTATTAGACTACGATGACTTCATTTAAGTAAAATGCAAACAAAGACCACAGCTGATGCAGCTGAAATAATAGTTGAAAGCCTATCATTTAGTTGGACTTGAGAATTTTTGTGTGTTCGCGGCAGGGAATTAGGAAAGTCGAAACGAGGAAATAAAGAAAGACGTGGAAAGGCGGAGAATAAGCTGAAAAATTTATAATCTTAGATAGCTAAACATAGAGTCAGTCCCTAGTAGTATAATCCAGGCTAGTATAATCCAGAGTTGAATCACCTAAAACAGAAATTCCCTGTCGAAGGTACTCAAACTTTTTCTATCAACAGCTAGACAATCATACAAGGAAATCTTCAAATCATTCGCCTAATGCCGCGAATCACAATATTCCGCAAGAAGCCAGAATTAGTTGCCACATACCCATACGCCCTGTCCTATCGACTTTCTCATTTTCTCGTAATGAATTAACACCATTGGATTGAAGTAGTATAGACAACAACCTTGACAACATCATTGGAATAAAAATACGTGTTCTGTTCCAAAGTCTAAATTCAAATGAGTTTTAACCAAAGAAAACAAGTTCTTACAGTCTCAAACCACTTGGAACTTATTACACCAGACCAATTCCATCGCTTGCGGGGTTGCATAACTTCCAATGCAAGTCACATAAGAACACAGGGTTCAAAGAAGAAAAATAGCCTAAGGGCTTTATTGGTTTTTGTCTAGCAAAGGACGAGTTATCAACGAGTATCCCGTTGATAACGAAGTGACAGTCCAAAACCTTCATTAAATTTCTTAGCAGCAGTATGCATACTTCAATTTCATCCTATCCAAAGCCGGTTTGGATGTTTATCACTGTTTGACGAGGCTCTCAGGAAATAAGACTACTCAAACCACGGATAATCAAGATCGGTTTGAGAAACAACGATAGGGGAGATGTTGATTCACTTGTTAATCGTGTATGGAGTTGTAGATCGAATTATAGGGTCTCGAGAGCCTTATAACTGACTTTCAATTCTACAGATACAAAACTACTATTTAAGCTGGAGTAGATGAAAGTTGATTGCTATTAGGAAAGGTATTATTGCTTTACATGTAGCATCAATAGATCAGTGGATCATATTTGGAACCACTGTCTTGATCTGCATGTGACTGTGGGCCACCAGTCCCCAACTGTTTGGAGTTCAACTGGTTGTAATCGATTTGATTACGAGGTCCGACTGGAAACTTAATTCTAGTACCACGGGAGTTAGGAGCCCCTGGATCCTCGCTTCCAGCCTGGCTGTTGGTGCGGCCCCTTTTAAGAGCATTGTGGTGGCTTTAGTTTGAAACCAAATCGCAGGAAGAATCTAGTTCGTAGGCTCGGTGTGGAGTTGTATTCTCAACCGGGTGTCGTGACCCAAAGATCGGAAGGAGTTTTAGATAGGCTGCGCTTTTAACCAAGGGGGAAGTCAAGTCCAAATAAATGGCTTCAAATTGATACTTAGACGTAGTAGTCTGTTACATTTGGGGGCGTTGGTGCATTGTATTTCACCCTATGCGAAGAGCACCGTGGGTTTAGATCCACGCGGACTGGTACCCACGTAAAATGAATTGTTGTTGTCCTGGTCGGCAGGTATGTAGCCAAAAACGTTATGTAATCAATTTGTTCGCTAAATTGTTACCTCTAAAGGACTGTTGGCTTGATAATTAAATAGAAGTTTTGAACGGTATTGCCTGGCTATGAGGATATCTACTGCATAAAGGAGAGAAGATATTTTCTTTTAACATTTTTGTTATTCTTTTAAAGGGTTTTTGCTGAATTCGAAATTCTTGTGATGAAAATAACGCGCAAGAAAAAATTTTATAAATATTTGCATACTTTTGTGCAACTTTGCATATCATTGGTGTGGCATGCTTTTAGGCTTTTAAATAAAGTAAACATTTTAATTTTTTCGTTGGATTGTACAATATTCCAACGTTCTAAACAAATTTGAAAAGAATTTCTTGATTACAAATGAATGCCACGACAATAAAAATGAAGAAAGAAAAAAACTAAATAAACAGTAAAAAATTCCAGCGAATATTGTCTCGCCTCTAAATTAAATTACAAGAACAAAAAAGAAAAGAACAACGCCCAACAAACAGAAACAATGACAGGAATGTTGCATAAAATGCAAGGCTTCGAGATGGTATTTCAACATCAAAGTACGAGACAAACAAATGAAAAGAAGAAAAAATAATTTCCCCCCCCCCTTGGGCCACAAAATGTCCATCCACTTGGGATATTCAAATTCAAATTTAAATTCAAATTTTTGCATTCATTTATGGTTCCCAAAATGAAATCACAAGCAAAACAATGGTAAACAATGTTAACAACATGAATAACAACAACAAGACTATAAAACAACAACTATTGCAAGTCCTTAGCAGCAACAGAAAAGAAAGAATCTCTGAAGCCTTTTGTTAACACAAGACTTTTCAGGTTTTTTTTTTTTGCTTCTCCTCAACGACGACGACAACGCTGAAGAGTTTAAATGCAACAATTTTGTTTTTCATTTATTTGAAGTGCGTACCAAAGACAAGGCCAAAGGCAAAAGAACCTTTAACAACTATAATGACCCTTAAGGAACGCAAAAAACAACAACAACAACAAAAAAAAAACCCCTCCCCGGCAACAAAATTCTCTTTGTTCTTTGCAACTATGCTGCACCATACATAGAAAGAGGTAGAGAGAGAGTAAAAAAAGGTCATACCGGAAGTCACTTCAACTTCATCATGCACCACTCACTCACTGTTCATACACTCTGGCAAATGCTGCTGCACAAAACCTGTGCTACACACCACTCACCACTCACCATCACCACCACCACTACATCAGTAGTAGTAGTAGCACCAACAATTGTTGAAAAAGTTTCCTTCACGTGCAAATTTGTGTCGATATATTGTATGTGCACAATACAGTGTTGTCAACACTGTGTAACAAAAAGTAGCAGTTACTAATTTTCCCATACACAACATTGAGTTGTTTGTTGCAACAAAACTTTTTTTTTTTTTTGGACAACAACAACAACAACAACAAAAATATTTAATTACAAGGATTACTTCAAATATGTACTAGCACAACGAATGGCAAACAAAAAACCATTACCCACCACCAGGACTACTACAAACAAAAAAAAAAAAACATTAGAAAACGCCAGCGAAAATAGCAACAACACTAGTCACCTTCACAGTATGCAAAAGTAGATTTAGTCGACTTACGTATTTAGTATATCGTAGTTAGTCATATAATAGAAAGATAGAGGGAATGATACCTAAAAGGTTGGCCTGGCTAATAGTAGGTTAGATTTGGTTATACTATGTTCAGACAGGCACTACTTTTATTGCGTAAATCTCAATAAACACCATTATTAAGCTTAATATTTCATATAAAGTTTTAATTAATTATTGCGCAATAATTACGCAAATTGTCATAATATTGAGTACAACTTAAAATACAGAGCATTGCGTAAATCGCATTATTGAGCTCAATATTTCATATAAGATTTCAATTAAATATTGGCCAAAAATTGTATAAATTGTTATAATATTGAGTAAAACTTCAAACACTGCACTGTCATAAGTACGTTCAGAGAGTATATGACAATTTTCCGAATACTTTCAATTGATATTTGACAACTTAAATGTCAACAGCAAACAAACAAAAAAAAATTAAATGTTGTTGAAATAATCATCTGTTTTGTTTACCACTGTCAAATAAATATTGCGTATATTATGTGTCTGAACACTTAAAATATTGTACTCAAATAAACGAATATTGACTCAATAAAAGTGGTTGTCTTTGTACTCAAATAAACGAATATTGACTCAATAAAAGTGCCTATCTGAACATAGTATTAAGTTGGAGTCGTAGCTTTGATACCAAAGCTCGATACCGATGTTGCATGGTTGCTCCTACTTACTTGTTTACCAACTTAATTGATTATTAAAACCCTTTAGCTAGGACTATAACCTAGCTTCTTACAACATTCATGTTGTGTTTATGAATTCCATTTCATGATATGTTTAACGAGCAGTAGATTCAGCAAACTTTTTCTATCGGAATGTTTGCCAGAAGAATTGTGAGAGAGAGAGAGAAAAGTCGCTGAAAAATTACTTCTTTTCTTTGTTTTAAGCCAGGCTTTAAAATACTGATTCTCGTCTAATAATCTAACACATTACCAAATAAGATTAGACTATACGACGACGTCAATTGTCGCTTCTCGAGTACGCCAATTACAAAGCTAGAGACGTGAAAGAAAGTCGTACCTCTGCCAGAGTTAAAAAGCGCTTACCAGGTAAATCATTGTGATTAAGAAGGTTGCATACTGGCTATGATAGGCTAAACATAGCATGTCAATAAGCTTTCAGATTATTGCAGCGCATATAGCAGGCTAATCATTGTAATCAAGAAGGATGTATGACTCAATAAAAGTGCTCTGTCTGAACATAGTATTAGGTTGGAGTGGTAGCTTTGATACCAAAGCTCGATACCAATGTTGCATGGTTGCTTCTAGTTACTTGTTTACCAACTTAATTGGTCATTACAACCCTTTAGATAGGATTACTACCTAACTTCTCTCACCACTTATGTTGTGTTCGTTAATTTTACAAATGAATGGCGGGACATACAGGTTTAAAGTCGACTACGAACAACAGATTTCTATGAGAAGCTTTTCATGGCAATTTTATTTGCTCTCAGTATTTTTGCAAGAAATCTAGTGAGAATAAGTCGCCGAAGAAATCTTTTGGTTTTGATCTCTGACCTGGGGTTTGAACTGGGGCCTTCAGCCTAATAAGCCAACACACTATCTACTAGACTACGGCGACTAAGGTGGATTATCGTTTTTATAAATTACGTGAAGATTTATATGAATAGGTCTCCCCAGATGGAAGCCTTGTTTCTGAGGACAAAGATTCAACTTCGGATATTCATCTCTTAAAGAAATGGTTGAACAATTAGAAATTCAGATCATACAGCTCCCAGTGCAAGAATATCCAAATTAATGCTGCTTTTCCCCTAGATTTGAAAAAATTCCCCACGTAGCGTCCATTTCTCGATTATCATAATCGTTCAACTACGAGGACGCAACATGGTAGATAAGTTGAATTTACTGATCAGCCATCAACTGCATATCGAAAGAACTCAAAATTTTCCGAAAACATCAACGATATCGGTGAGAGTGTGCAGGAGATTTTGTCACTGATAATTTCTTTCCGCTCACAAGAACACGATCTTTAGCAAACCGTAACTTGGTTTTCGCGTCACACAAACTCTTCAATTTGTTGTTGAGCTTGTTTACATGCTCAACTAGTAAACAAAAATATAGCAACAACATCGGTATAAAAAGAAATAAGGGGAACAAAGAAATAAACAATCAACAACAAAGTTTGGACGAACGTAAACAAAATACACAAACAACAATAATGAAAACAACTTGTTTACATTTTTAGATATTTCTCGAAGACTTTCTTCTTCAAGTGCATTCATTAACTGCTTACCCTTGTGATATAAGAGGCAAGACAGAGAAGGCAACGACGATTCAGTAAGATTTCAGTTAGTCTTCTGTGAAGACACGTGGAATTCAGTAAGAATTCAGTCAGTCGTGTGTGAAGGCGACACATGTGATTCAGTAAGAATTTAGTCCGTCGTGTGTGAAGGCGACAAGTGGAATTCGGAAAGAATTAAGGTCCCCGTATTAAAGATCTAACGAACAATTGTTATTGAGTACGTAAAAGAAGTGTAAAGAATAATAATTTAATTGTTCAAATGCATTCATTAGACTGCTGACCCTTGTGGTATAAAAGGCAAGATAGAGTAGGCAATGGCGATTCAGTAAGAATTCAGTCAGTCTTGTGTGAAGACATATTTGGAGAGATTTCCTAAAGGCAAAGACATTCTCCTCCAAGTGCATTCATCAGACTACTTATCCTGCAATATAAAGTGCAAGACAAAGCAAGCAACGGCGATTCAGTAAGAATCCAGTCCACCTTGTGTGAAGACACGTGGAGTTCGGAAAGAATTTAGTCAGTTTTGTGTGAATACAAGTGGAGTTCAATAAAAATTCAGTCAGTCTTTTGTGAAAAAATTCAGTCAGTCTTGTATGAAGACACACTGCACACGAAGAGAATAAAACATCTTCTAATATCTTCTGTAGATTTTCATTGTTTTCTCGTGCAAAACAAAAATTTTACTGTAAGGGGTAGTCCCCTTAAAAAGAAAAATTAAGGAACTTCCGTTACCTACATATGTTTTCCTCCCTTTGTACTCTCTCTATCTCTCTATTTTACTCTCTGGCTTAGTTTTATAACTAGCGATGTTCCTTTGTTGTAAACTACTTTCTGGGCATAATTACTCACAGACTTTTTAGGAGAGAGAGAGAGGGGGGGCAACGTATTTAGTGAGAAACTTCAATGACAAATGGGGGATATTTTTGTATGCAAAAATTGAAAACAATTTAAAGTTTTTTGTTTTAATTTTTCAAATTTCAAAATGATTTTTTTTTTGTTTTGTTTGCAACGCCAAAAGGAATAAGAAGGGAGAAGGGAGAAGGGAGGAGGGAGAAGGGAGAAGGGAGAAGGGAGAAGGGAGGAGAAGAATGAAAAATCTATTAAAATTATTTCAGAGTATTAAAGAGACTTTAAGCAGAAAACAAAATTTTCAATTTCTAAAACAAAAATTATTTTCTTTTCCTTTTTTTGTTGCTGTTGTTGTTGTGCAAATCAGCTTAAAGAAGTTTTAGTCTTTCGGTTCATTTGTGTTAAATTTTTAGTTGAGTTGGGATTTTTATTGACTCATTCACATTCATTGTCCTTTTTAAGCTATTTGTTGTTGTTGTTTTTGTTACAAAATGGCAAAACTTTTCACATCGTTATATTGTTTTAAAGCTTAAAAGAGAGTTTTGTTTTCATCTTCTGTTTTGTAAATTATGTTTCAGTTTAGAAAGCAGAGAGAGAAGGAGAGAGAAATAGAGAGAGAGAAGGAGAGAGAAATAGAGAGAGAGATAGAGCGGTAATGCAGTCTGCATTGACTGTGAAGTGAATTTATTAAAAATTAAAAACTTCTCTGTGTTGTAAATTGTTTTTCAGTTGTAATGAAAACTTTTCTTCACTAATTTGTTATTCGCAAAATAATTTCATTTAACTTGTTTGTAATAAAAAAAAATTATAAAAAAAAATTCCTTCTCTCTAGAAATTTCCTACAAAGTATAGCAAAAAAATAAAAATATTTTCAACCATTTTCTTGGTAAAACTGGTAGTCATTTAATTACGGCATAATTATAGCATTTACTTGTGACCTTAAAGTATGCTTCAAATGTTATTTACAAACGTCATGGCAAAGGTATGCAATACAACTGCAACTTATTAAAATTAATAAGAGGAAGCAAAACAAGCATAAGAGCTTTTCTAATTTAAGCCAAGTAATTATTTTTCTAAAAAAGCTAAACTACCGTTCGCCTTTTTATTTTTTATTTCCTATGCATGGTTGCATGCAAATAAGTATGCAATTAAATTTTTTTTTAAAAAAGTAAGAAATTGAAACCTTTTTCTTCACATCTTAAAAAGGAGAAATATGTGGTGGACCCTAGGCTTTAGGCATTAGCCACAATCGCTATCTGTAAGCTAATCAGTTGCATAATTCACTCTTTGCCTTTGAGGATAAAATGTTGACCTTCCCATTTAAAGTTTCTAATGATCTAGGCGCCATACAATTTTATCCATACGACATAATTATGTCATTTACTTGTGACCTTAAAGTATGCTTCAAATGTTATTTACAAACATCATCGCAAAAGTATGCAATACAACTGCATAAGAACTTCTTTAATTTAAGCCAAGTAATTATTTTTTAAAAAATCTAAACTGCCATTTGTGTTTTTTTTTTTCAATGCATGGTTGCATGCAAATAAGTATGCAATTAATTTTAAACAAATTGTAAGAAATTGAAACCTTTTTCTTCAAATCTTAAAAGAGAAATAAGTGCTGGACCCTAGGCTTTAGGCATTAGTCACAATCGCTTTCTGCAAACTAATCAGCTGCATAATTTAATCTTTGTCTTTGAGGATAAAATGTTGACCTTCCCATTTAAAGTTTCTAATGATCTAGGCGCCATACAATTTTATCCATACGACATAATAAGCCATTTACTTGTGACCTTAAAGTATGCTTCAAATGTTATTTACAAACATCATGGCAAAAGTATGCAATACAACTGCAACTTATTAAAATAATAATAAGAGGAAGCAAAACAAGCGTAAGGTCTTTTCTAATTTAAGGCAAGTAATTATTTTCTAAAAAAGCTAAACTACCATTCGTCTTTTTTATTTCCTATGCTTGGTTACATGCAAATAAGTATGCAATTAATTCTTTAAAAAAAAGTAAGAAATTTAAATCTTTTTCTTCAAAACTTAAAAGAGAAATAAGTACTGGACTTTAGACCCTAGGTACTACCGACGTCTGTTCTTTTTCTATCATCGATTTAATCTCTATCTTAGCGAATAAAATCTTCACCTTCCCATTTCAAGCTTCTGATGATTTACTTGTGACCTTAAAGTATGCTTCAAATGTTATTTACAAACGTCATGGCAAAAGTATGCAATACAACTGCAACTTATTAAAATAATAATAAGAGGAAGCAAAACAAGCGTGAACCCACCATATATAGCTGATATCAATATCAACCTATAATGCTCGCCATTGAGAGCGATAACTGGTCGAATGTTGTCCTAAAAGAAAAACTCGTACAAAGCTTATCCATACAAACTAGTGTTTGCTTTGGAATGCAATGGCCAATTATGGGTCCCATGTAGATAGGTATTGGCCCAAATTTTAGCACTTTGTTTACACACACATTCATCCAGAAATGGAATGAAAACTAGGATCTGATGCCAGAGCCCGTTCAGCGAACTTACGTCAGTTTCAATGATCGTTTACCTTCAATACCCGGCTCAATTAAATTTTGTACGGGTGCAGCAGCCCCAAATCACAACGCAAAATTCACTAAGTTGTGGTCTCTGAAAGGCAGAGTTCTTTTGAGTGAAGTAAAATCGACAGACACGGATTTTTCCGAACACTCTCATATTCAGGGGATGATGTTTTCGACAGATTTTTTGTGTTTTTTTACGATATACGAGTGTTGGTCGATCGTTTATTGAACCTGTGGACTCAAATTTTTCCACCATACGGTGCAGGATAAGATGATCAGAGCAAAACGAGCCGAAGAAAGGACTTATCTTTGTAAAACCAATCCTATTATTTAAATATGTTGTCGGAGTTAAAAGGTATAACCTTTCGTATTGCAAAACAGACTGAACAATTTTGACCACTATTTTGACAGATGGAGCTTTAAAAAGACGACCATTAAGAGCTGTTAAAACTCCGAAGTTCCGAAGTTTGTAGTGTCATTTATTAACCTATTCTCTGCCTAGTCTAAATTATGTGAAGTCAATCAATCGAGTATACTCGTCATTGGCAATAGGAAGGCAGAAGGACACCATATCCTCTTTCGTATTTGCATAAGTTTTAGTAGAAAAACAAATAATAAATCACGAAGATCGATAAAATAAAGAAAATGGAATAAAACGATACAAATTGCGAAAATTGGTAACACTTAGAAATTCACTATTGTCGATTGGCAAAAAAAATTTGCTAATTTAAAGGCCTGCATGTTATAATATATTTAAAGTAGGACGAGTATACTCGTCTTGGCAATGCGGGATACATTGTCAAAGACGAGTATACTCGTCCTTGGCAGCGTTAAGTAAAGGGTTTGACATTTACAATAATGGATTGTTGAAAATTTATTATAAAATTAGCGATTAGAACGTGATCGCGTTTATCATAATCGTCCCACTGTGCAAGGAATTATGAAGATTATTAAGAAATGTTAAGGGACTGAAAATGTTAAGGATCGCAGTGTAGAGACACTTCCGGAAAAAAAATTCTTTTAATAAAAGTCTGGCTTATAAACCGAATTGGACGATTCGTTGGTTTTTCCAGGATTTTATAGCACAATTTGGCATATTTTCTAGCAGGATTTGATTAACTTAGACGACTGAGCAGATGCGCTGAGTAGGTACTAGAGCCGGAGGCTTTTAATGCTGATTTTTAGCATTAATTTAAGGGAATTTCCTTTGCATTTCAAAATAAAACACACTACTGAAGCACCCTAAAATTAAAATTTTAAATTATTTAAAATTCTATTGTTCTTAGCTATAATAAAAATATTTGAAAAAAAAAAGAAACAAAAATTATTTTCCTAATCAACGATCTCTATCAACTCTGTGTAACACTTGAAGTGAAATGAACGCAAACACCTCATGCTCATGCTCATGCTCTTTTGCCTTCTAACTAACTACACACACTCCCATTTATTCGTCATCATTTATTCATGCTTCTATTCTTATGCACCCGTTATTTGTTGTTTTTTTTAATAGCATAACGGCAACAAAAAAAAAATTCCTTCACTATCATACATCACTGTCAAAACAAAACTCCAGTGGCATAAAATGGAAAAAAAAAACTCTAGGAAGTGATGTTGTTGTTGTCATTGTAATGCACTTACGGAACAATATGATTAAAAATGAAGATGTCGTCTCTTATAAGTTTTACAACAACAATAACAATTATAATAAAACTATAACACTGTTATACGACGATTTTACTTGGTTCTCGTCATACAATAGCAATTTTATAGTCGTCATCATCATCATTATCATCATTGTCATTTTGCTCTCTTATAACAGTGAATAACAAGAGAGTGAAAGAGAGAGCGCGGGTTTGGAAACAAACAGAGACATTGTGTAATGCATTATGTGTCTGTGACAATTGTTATACAATCAATAAAGAAAACATTTCTGAAAAGACAAACTTTACTAATATAATATCTCGATATTGTTTTTGTTTTTATTCGTTTTCCGTCGTTTTTTTTTATTGTTTTTGGTTTTACTCAATGCAATGCCATTTCGTATGGGTGGGTGGTAGGTAAAGTCTAGAGTGTACTTGTATAACTATAACAGCAGAGAGCTTGGAGTCAAGAAATATCATCTAAAATAAACAAAATACACTTACAAATACATGTGAGGCCATTTGTGAGTGTGTGTGTGTGTGTGTGTGTGTGGGTGTGGGTGTTCAGATTTTAAGCGCGAAACTTAACACTTTTGTTTGTTCAAACTTTGTTGAAGACATATTGAGACCAACTACAATTATATTAATCGGTATTGGTCCTTCGAACCCATATGAACTTAGAAACTAAGTTCTTTGAAGATTTATGGGTGTGTGTTCAGATTTTAAGCGCGAAACTTAACACTTTTGTTTGTTCAAACTTTGTTGAAGAAATATTGAAAGCAACTACAATTATAGTGATCGATATTGGTCCTTCGAACCCACATGAACCTGGAAAGTAAGTTGTTTGAAGATTTATGGGTGTGTGTGTTCAGATTTTAAGCGCAAAACTTAACACTTTTGTTTGTTGAAACTTTGTTGAAGACATATTGAAAGCAACTACAATTATAGTAATCGGTATTGGTCCTTCGAACCCTCATGAACCTGGCAAGTAAGTTGTTTGAAGATTTATGGGTGTGTGTGTGCAGATTTTAAGCGCGAAACTTAACACTTTTGTTTATTCAAACTTTGCTGAAGACATATTGAAAGCAATTACAATTATAGTGACCGATATTGGTCCTTCGAACCCAAATGAATCTAGAAAGTAAGTTTTTTGAAGATCCATATTAATCATAGCAGAAACTAAATATCGGCTTTCGACAAAAGGTTCAAGATTTCCATACACGAATATTCAAACTAGCTCCCACCTTAAGGTGAATAGTTATGTGGGGAATACATTGTTTGAACACTTCTATTCACCTCAGAAGAAACCAATGAGAAGAGTTCAATGTTTTGTAAAATTTCCTAGCCAGAGTATTTAAAATTTCTTCTATCAAGAGCTCCATACTTCTATCCAACTCTTCAACATACTAATATACTCTACAATATATCGATTGGTAACCATAATATGACCTTGAAGTCGCCGTTGTGAGTTGGCTTATTAGACTGAAGGCTTGAATTCAAACCCCAGGTCAGACATCAAAACGAAAATCTGAAAATATTTCTTCAGCGACTTCTTCTCAGCAGATTTCTTGCAAAAACTCTCAGAGAGTAAATAAAATTGCCATGAAAAGCTGTAGGTCCCGCCACTCATGTATAAAATTAATGCACACAATATAAGCGGTGTGAGAAGCGAGGTCGTAAACCTGACTGGAGGATTGTAATGACCAATCATGTATGTATGAACCATCCTAGATCCTTATCACCGAACTAATCTCACTTAGGCTCGTAAGAAACTAGCACAACAGTAAGTTAGTTCTACTATCACCGATGGGAGAGGCAATAGGCCTCTAGACACATAATATCCCAATCTATACTATACTAGAGCTTTTGAGATTGGAAGATTAGAATTAACCACCAAGTAATCTCGAGAAATATAAAAGAATTTGATATGGGTATGGACAACCTACTTTCAAGGTATTGCACTACACCTTAGAATACAACAGATAGAGATATTATCTGGTTCAAGCGTTCTTCCATAGTCCAACAATCACAAACTAGTCGCGAAATATACCATATCGACTCAACTGTTCTTATAGGAACGAAGATAATGTAATAATCCCTATTTGAAAAGTAAGGGCCAGTTATGGTTTCAAGGGCCTCCAAATAGAAATCATTTCTGCAAGCAATAAATTACAGTTATCATTCATAAATTCAGAAATCTATTTTTAGGCTCCATAGCTAGTATCCCATTTAATTTTGACATATTCGTTAAGATAGGAGTTCGCTAACTCTGGCTAGGGTCCTATACTGAATGAAATTTGTGAAACCAGATAGGAACGTTGCCTACCAGTCCTCTATATAGTTCAACAGAAGACAATAGTGGGGGTTCTCATGAGAAAAGCATTATAATCAGTATAGGTGGAGATGTGCATATGAATCCTTAAGATGAGACTCAATCTCATCAAGCCCTTTATTGCCTTACTTTGGAATATTAGCTTCAATTTAAATACAAGGCTTAGAAACCATGTACTTAAGGATCGCCGATAATATTTTTCGCCGATTTTTCCCCGAATGCATCAAAATTGTTGAACGATTTTGCTTGGCCCTAGTATAGTTTTAACTAGTGCTTGCAGTTGATTAGAAAAGAGGTTATTCTTCCCAACATAATTTCTCATTGAATCGCCAGTGAAGTGTCGTGAAGCCAGCTACAATATCACATGTGAAGTTTGGTCTATAAGCTGCCGTTGTAGTGTGCAGGTAGAAAGATGGCTTATTTGACGTGAGCCCATGATGCATGGTCACATTATTTTTTATTTTTTAATCAATTATATATAGGTTCCTCCAACAGGGTCTTGCCAAATCTAGGTGAGCAGATTTAGTATTCAACAACACAGGCAAAGAGCAATAGAATCCGTATAGGAGAATCCAAGCAGTCGATTTCACTTTGAGCACAAGAACTTGGCGTTTTACAGACCACAACTTGGGAATTTTATGTCGTGGTTTCCGCCTTCAAAAACTGACTCACGAACTAAAGGTAAAGGACCATGGAAAATGGTATGTGTTCTGTAGCAATTGACCCTAATTTTCATGGAAACATCGTCAGCGATGAGGCCCATTTCTGGATAAATAAGTACGTGAATAAGCAAATGAAATGAATGATGTGAACACCAAAGGGTAGGTAGTTTCAAAAGAATGGGGAATATGATGTGCATGTTGCATTGGATATTCTGAACGAGCTAATTGAGAGTGTGTCCATACCACATGGGAACGATGTGAACTGGCCATCAAGAGATATACTTTGTCTAGTAGGTTTTCTTTTCTTAAGTCACAGATGTCTGTGATAAGACACAAACCACAGACGTTCTCTCCTATCAGAAACAAGAAGAAGAATGCATTCCACCCAAGGAAGCCATGGTGAAAATTTGATTGATATTGTATTCCATACACTATGGCATCAAAGGGTTTTACAAGCGTTTAAAAAATTTCGATGATGCTTGTCTTCAAGTGGATCCATTAAAGTGCTTACCATGCGATATAAAAGGCAAGACAGAGCAGGCAACGGCGATTCAGTTAGAATTCAGTTAGTCGTGTGTGAAGGTGACACGTGGGATTCAGTAAAAATTCGGTCAGTCTTGTGTGAAGACACATGAGTTCAGAAAGAATTCATTCACTCTTGTGTGAAGTACAAGTGCAAACATCAAACTGCTGGCCCTTGTGATATAAAAGGCAAGACAGAGCAGGCAACGGTGATTCAGCAAGAATTCAATCAGTCTTGTGTGAAGACATGCGAAGTTCAGTTAAATTTTAGTCAGTAAAAATTCGGTCAGTCTTGTGTGAAGACACATGAGTTCAGAAAGAAAGAATTCAGTCACTCTTGTGTGAAGTACAAGTGCAAACATCAAACTGCTGACCCTTGTGATATAAAAGGCAAGACAGAGCAGGCAACGGTGATTCAGTAAGAGTTAAGTCAGTCTTGTGTGAAGATATGCGAAGTTCAGAAAAATTTCAGTCAGTCTTGTGTGAAGACACTTTGTGTTGCGTGTGAAGAGAATAATTGTAGTTTGAAGATCTCCGTATTAAAGATCTAACGAACAATTGTTATTGTTTACGCGGAAGAAGTGTAAAGAATAATAACAATTAAAGGAAATTGTTGTTGTTTAAGTGAAATTGTTAAAGGTGACTCACGGAATTAGGCGATTTAAATTTCAAGCTAGGAAGCGTATGATGGAAAGACCCTATATTTGTATAACGAAAGGATTTTAAGGCAGCAACTAATGCGTTTATTGCAAGGGAATGTATCGAACGAGAAATACTTGTTTTGACTTGTTTAAAGGGGGGCGAGGGGGAGGAGAAGAGTGAGAGGGTTATCTGTTGTGTGAAATTCTAGAAGTTAAACACGAAGAAACTGTCAAGACTGTTAGTTGAACTAATAATGGACACAATAAACAGAATGACATACCAACACAAGGATACAGACAGACACAGAAGCACATACCAGAGTACGGATATATCATCACATAGCCTCTATACATTTCATTGGTTTTTGTTTTTGTTTTCTCCTCTTCAAGAATTTCGTATTTTTCTTGACAGTTTTTAAATGTTTTCTTGTGTTTTTCTTTAAGCTTTTTTTGTTGATTTTGTTTTCCCTTTCCCATGTAAAAGGCAAACTATAGAGAAAAAAAAACAACTTTAAAGCACATTGCTTTCGTTATGATTTCTTCGAGGATAATAAGGCAATACAACAACAACAACAAGAACTGCTTAAGTTGTCATCATTGATTTTCAAGAGAGCGTTTTTTAAGAGTGCAAGAATAAAAACTTTTCGAAAGTGTGCGAATTTTATATTGCGGCCAGCGTCTTTTAATGAAAAGCCACTTACCATTACCATTGAGGGCGAATAATACGAAACAGGATTAACTTGAAGAAAAGGATTCTTCTTCTCTTTGGTGTCAATAATCCTTGTGATAGTTGGACAACAAGATTTACTTGTAAAGTTGATGTGATAAAAGGAATGCAATCAATTTGAAGGAACTTACCTGTAAAGAAAAGAGAAGAAAAGAAAAGAAGATTATTAATAAGGAGTTATGGTTTGTTTATAAAAAAAAAAAAAACCAAAAAAACAAAATTCTAGAAAGTTTACATCATATTTTATTCACCTCCCCCCAAAACCCAATCACAGCATTGTGAAGAAAAATCTTTAGAAATTAAGTGAAAAATATTGTTACGAAAATGGAAATGGTGTTCTTAAAAATGCTCCAAAAACAAAACAATAGGCTTGTTTACATGATTAACGAATAAACAAAAATGTAACAACATCAGTATAAACAAAAAATACAGGGACAAAGAAGTAAACAAGCAACAACATGCAACGACAACACAGCAAGCAACTTGTTTACATTTATAAAGATTTCCCGAAAGCAAAGAGATTCTCCGTCGCCGTAGTCTAGTAGGTAGTGTGCTGGCTTATTGGACTGAAAGCCAGGGTTCGAGTCCCCGGCCAGACATCAAAATAATAAAGAATTTTTTCGGCGATTTCTTCTCAGCAGATTTCTGGCAAAAACTCTGAGAGTAAATATAATGCCATGAAAAGTTTCTCAAAAATCTGTCGTCCGCAGTCGACTTTAAACCGTAGGTCCCGCCATGCATGTATAAAATTAACACACACAACATAAGTAGTGTAAGAAACTAGGTTAATAATCCTGACTGAAGGGTTGTAATGACCAATTATGTATGTATGTAAAGAGATTCTCCTTCAAGTGCAATCATCAGACTGCTGACACTTGTGATATAAAAGCCAAGACAGAGCAGGCAATGGCGATTCAGTAAGAATTCAGTCAGTCTTGTGTGAAGACACATTTAGAAAGATTTCGTAAAGCCAAAGCATTCAAGAGCATTCATCAGACTGCTTATCCTGCAATATAAAAGGAAAGATAGAGCAGGCAACGACGTTTCAGTCTTGTGTGAAGACGACACGTGAGAGTCAGTAAAAATTCAGTCAGTCTTGTGTGAAGACGACACGTGAGATTCAGTAAGTATTCAGTCAGTCATGTGTGAAGACTGTTATGGCATCTGATATCTCACTTTAATCCAATTTTTTTTTTTTTGGTGTATATACACTTAAAACTTAAAAAAAACCAACAATAACCTTCTTCTTTAGAAGTTGACACGCAATTTTATGCTTTTTTCAACGAACATTGTTGATGATCGTGTCCTATGAGTGTAAAAAGCCGAAGATGTTCTTCCCCTGAGGGACGACTTTGTTTAGGCAATGTAGAAACGGGTTAGAGGGTAGGGTTAGTATTTGGAGAGGTGCACAAACCTTTTTTATATAGAATATGTATGTAAATAATAAGTGTAAGTTTTTGTTTTATATGTATATAATATGTTTAAATGTTTTTTATTTTAATCGTTATAAAGTATATTTCTATGTTTGTTTCACAGTGTATTTATGTTGTGTTCACAATTTGGGTTATTTATAATTAATTACGAATTCAAATATTTGTATTAGATAACAATATGTTTCATAAGTTTGTTCACTGTTCACTGTGCTGTTCAACGATCGATAATCAACTGATCTGTTTTAGGATGTTAATGATGTTGGTGATGTTGATGAATGTGTATATGTGATGTGTGATGAATGTGATGTGTATGTGAATGTTGATATATTGTGAATGTGGACTATGTTGGGGATGTTTGTGTTGTCAGGGTTGGGGTTGTGATAAATTGTTCACTCGTGTGAACATCCTCCCGGGCCGGCAACCTGTGAATGAAAAACAATTATTTTGTAATTGCTCAAAAAAAGAATGTATGGGTATTAATTTTTCACTCAGGATGTCGGGGTCTTCCCATGGGTCCAAACATCAATTTTGACCTCTAAATAGGCCATAATTCTATGTCGGGTGGAACCTGAAATGAATCTTTGGGTGAGTAACAGCAGTTGTGTGTTTTCCCGTTAATTATTTGGGCATGTAAAGAGTGTTTGGGTGAGTAGTGGGTAAATATCATGCGCATATGGCTGAATAAATTTGATCTTTTCAGACCATCACATTCCGCATTCGCATCAAATTTTATACTCGGTTGGGTTAACAATCTATTGAGTCTTACATCAGTAGATTTATTTCTTCGAGTAAATGATGCGCGGTCACAAATTCGGTAGATATATGACAATAGGGTAGGGGTAGGGTAAGTGAAGTTCATAGATGGTTTGGGGTATACAATTTTAGCTTCAACTTGAGTTTCGTAGGGTAAATGTGTTGTTGGCCACTTAGTAAAATCTTCCTTTAACCAGGTTGGTTCATTCCATAAATCGTCATCCTTTGGTCTGTCTGATTTGAAACTACGGCTGGCAACATCGGCTGGGTTGTCGTAGGAGTCCACGTTTTTCCAGCTCCTGGTTCTTACCGCATCAGAAATTGGGTGTTGGGTTAGCCTTCGCTGGGTAATCAAATTGGGTGCCATTCTTGCCAACAACCCTGCACCACAAAGTTCTTCTTTCGATAACGAAATGACTTCGTTAGGTGCTAATCTCGGCTTAGAGTTTATGAGTGTAAATACTGCGTTTATAATCGCAGAGTAAGCCTTTTCAGAAGTATCTGAAAAGTCATGAAACTCATTTCCTGCTGAAGGGAAAAAATGTATCCATCTACGAATCCAAATATTGTCATTACCGTAAATTCGAAAATAATTGTGCCATTTAATAAGGGTGTGTGGGTCAAGACATTCATCACAAGCTATATTATCCTGCCAATTTTGCTGCATCAGTATTTTGGCGGATATGATTATAGATGTTGGGTTGAAAAGTTTAGCGATAGTGTAGGGTGGTTTTATCGCTATCTTGGGGGCCTCAAAGAAAAGATTGTCCTC
Source organism: Sarcophaga peregrina (assembly GCA_014635995.1). Classification (NCBI taxonomy): domain Eukaryota; kingdom Metazoa; phylum Arthropoda; class Insecta; order Diptera; family Sarcophagidae; genus Sarcophaga; species Sarcophaga peregrina. The sequence goes on along the minus strand of CM025790.1, from coordinate 92,756,775 downwards.
TTCTGGATTCCACCGAATGCCTTGGATTTCAGGGTTATCCGGTTCGAAGGACCATGTATAAACGGGTTAGAGGGTAGGATTAGTAGGGTTGAGAGGGGGTAGGGTGTATATCTTGTACAAACCTTTATATTTAAATTATTTATATGTATAAATAATAAATGTTAATTTGTTTTGGTTTAAACGTTATAAAATTTATATGTATTTGTAGTTTTAATTTCACAGTATATTTTAGGTTTGCTAATGTTTTATATGTATATATATATATATATATTTAAACGTTATGAAATGTATATTGATTTGTATTTTGTAACACTAAATGTTGTTATTAACAATGTTTGTTTTGTTCACAATTAGATTTTGTTTGTTGGGTTTTCGTTTTTATAAGTTTGATTTCTAATTAAATAATTTGCCTTTGTACACACGCGTAATGATTGTTGGGTCTAGGGTTGTGCGTTGTGCAAAGATCGATAATCAACTGATCTGTTTTAGGATGTTAATGATGTTGGTGATGTTGATGAATGTGTATATGTGATGTGTGGTGAATGTGATGTGTATGTGAATGTTGATATATTGTGAATGTGGACTATGTTGGGGATGTTTGTGTTGTCAGGGTTGGGGTTGTGATAATTTGTTCACTCGTGTGAACAGGCAAGATTTATGCAGTCATTCTGGTTGCCAAGCTCTCATGCCCATACATAATTTAGAGGGCTAAGAAACCGACAATAGCGGCTGAAGGCAAGAATTAGGTGCTTAAGCCAAACATCATTATTGCGAGGAAATAAAATTGCGATGAAAAATTTCTCAAAGAAATCTATCGTTCGTCGTTTCCCGCAAAGACAGGTAGGCGACCTCGGATATGCGTAGAACGGCTCGTAAACTCTGCTCAAGGGTGGTTGAGGGGCGCGCTATAAGTCTATGTAAACTCCAAAGGGGCGCGCTTAGTGTAGTTGTCAGTGTCATTACGGGGCAAGGCGCATTTGTCTTGGACACCTTCCCAAGACTTCTGCAGAAGCTACAGAGATAAGGAAGACGAGGAGATTGTCCCTCATCTGCTAGATACATGCTGGGCTGTTTGCCAAAGGAGAAGAAAGTACTTTTTTTTTCATTTTATAAAACCAGCACTCAGGGGATGACCCCTACTCATGCAGTGCATTGTGCAGGTTTTTTAGGAAAGGTGGAAAGAGAGAGGGAAGATGCGAATGGTAAGGAAACGAGTTGCTGCTGGTGACTATAAAATGGCCAGTGTTATAACTTCACCATTAGACAGTCTACATCAATCGTCCCCAAGAAGCCCACAGTTTCTCACACCCCTTATGTGGTGTGTGTGTGTTAATTTTATGCAGAAATGGGTATTTACTACAAGGATGATCTGAAGAAACTGTCAAGGATTGACAATGACAGCCTAAATCGCTTCATCAGGAGCTCCGAGTAGTGGTTTCGAGACTAGGGGATAGAGGATAACTGTGGAAACACAATGGGCCCAATGCGGCCTTTTTCCATCCTGGAAGTCGTCGTAGTCTAGTAGGTATTGTGGTGGCTAAAGCCGCGAGAAATAACCACTAGTTGAAAAAAAAAAACGTTAGATGGCGGACCCGATGCAATCTAAATTAGGCTGTTTGTTCAAAATTGTCATGAGTCAACTAACCGATGCCTGGTGACAGAAGTGGTATGGGCTATGGGGTATGGGTAATGGTTCTGCTTACTGTACCACCAATTTGATTACATTAACGTTTAAATAGCGGGAACATAATTTAAAGCCATCACTGTACCTATAAGCATTATTTAAAATTTTTTCAACCAGACCTTATGAATTTGAATTAAATTTTTAATAAAAAGAAAAAAAAGAATGAAAATAAAACCCCCCTCCCTGGAGGGAGCAAGGAATACGAATACGTCCTTATTTAATGTGAAATAGCAGGTCATAAACGCAAATCATAATCGTAATTATGGTTGGCAGTCTGCTTGCTGTGCTTGTTATTGCCATAATCAAATTCATAATCATACGCATACTCACACTCATAACAGGTATGAATGAGTACATACATGAGTATGTGAATGTATGTACATACGAGTATTTACGAGAATACATACATATTCTAATGCGAATCATAATAAGAAAATTTTTTACTTTTAAAAGTGAATTAATTTTGATATTAAATTGACTTTAAGAGTTGAAATCAAATTTCTTAATGATTAACACCACCTAACGCAAGTGAGTGCTTAACTTTTGCTCGTGTTCTACAGTTACAAACGAGCATCGACAGGTGGTGGTGGTGGTGGTGGTAGTCACAACAGCCTATGTAAGGCAATACCCTTACTACACAGAGAGAAATTAAGCCATCAATTATAAACTTTATTCTGTGTAATACCTCAGACTCCCATTCTAACTCCCATATTTATTTTTAAATATATAAAACCAGCACTCAGGGGATGACCCCTACTCATGCATTGTGCAGGTTTTTTAAGAAAGGTGGAAAGAGAGAGGGAAGATGCGAACGGTAAGGAAACGAGTTGCTGCTGGTGACTATAAAATGGCCAGTGGCCTTCACCTTTAGACAATCTACAACAATCGTCCCCAAGAAGCCCGCAGTTTCTCACACCACTTATGTTGTGTGTGTTAATTTTATGCAGAAGTAAACTGTAGGTCCCGTTTAAAGTCGACTCCGAAAACGACAGATTTTTGAGAAACAAGAAGAGAAAGAGAAGAAATCGCCGAAAAAAAAATTTTTTTTTTTGATGTCTGGCCTGGGACTCGAACCCTGGCTTTACGTCTAATAAGTCAGCACACTACCTACGCGACCCCCAGAGAGAATGAAATATTCGGAACCCATAATAACACTCGCGAAAACTTCCACCATCGAAAGATGCGGTCAATCCACATCTATCTTCCCGTCAGGCCCGAATGAATGTGGCCGTTATGTTATAACTCGAGTGTTGCTATCAAGCGAAAGCTTATTCCACCGAAAGATCTGATAAATTTTTGTTTAACATGAAATACAGAGAATGTAACAATACCATCGTCCCATTATCCGACCATCCCTACACTTCTAAAAGGCCGAGTGGAGATTAGAATGGAGGAGCAGGTTATAGCATCCATGCCGCTGAAAAGACCCGAATCTTTCTGTAGAGAAGGAAAATGGTTTGTAAGAATCTACCTGACAAAAGGAAAAAATAGAGCGAATCAGACACTCTTCTCAAGTCCATCAGGTTTAAAGTGACAAATACAATAAGACGAAGGGATTTGAATTATGCATCAGACTATTGTGTAAGTAACCCGAGGATAATAACCGGCACTTTACCAGGCGCTATAGATTCAATGCGTACTTGTTTTATAATAGAGATCGCTTGAAGGCCAATATGCAGACCCCGGAAGAGAAGAACGTATCGTGGAAAATATACTTGGAACATAGCGATCCAAATTTTTTGGAATATTAATAACATAGGCCTGCATGGGTTTTGCAAATAAGAAAGCATTTTGCGCGCTGAACACGAATTTGGGTTCAAAAACTTTCCATTACGTCAGATTTTCGAAAAACCCTTAAACCCTTAAAAACTTTGGGTATTTTTGAAAAATTGTAGAGCTAAATACAAACGTGCTAGCGCCATCGCTATTGTCAGAAATTAACAATTGATCTTTGCTCTTTAAAATGAGTCCAAAGCCCAATTGATTGCATCCACCCTTAAAGTAGGGCGTGGGTCTATGTCAAGAGGTTGTGCTAGAGATAAAGAAACACATTACGAAGGTCCTTAAAAATTAATCAGATTTACTTGAAAATTGCTACTCGGAGATTTTTGGGGTCGCTGATTACCGATCTTTATGCAGATTTAAAAAATTTAAAATGGCGGATCCAATATGGCGGTTGAGGTTTATAAAAATTAATCAGATTTACTTGAAAATTGTTAATCAAAGGTTTTTGGGGTCGCTGATTACAAATCTTTATGCAGATTTAAAAAATTCAAAATGGCGGATCCAATATGGCGGTTGAGGTTTATAAAAATTAATCAGATTTACTTGAAAATTATTACTCAAAGGTTTTTGGGGTCGCTGATTACAGATCTTTATGCAGATTTAAAAAATTCAAAATGGCGGATCCAATATGGCGGTCGAATTTTATAAAAATTAATCAGATTTACCTCAGTTTTGAACCCAGATTCGTGATCAGCGTGTAAAATGCCTTTGCACAAAAAAGGTCCAAATTTGTAGGGCTCTGTAATCAATTGCTATTTAATATTATTAAACGCCCGCCCTTTATCAAGAAAATCAGTTTTATTCTCTGATTCCATTCCTTGTCATCCAGTCTCTAAACCTTATCCAAATGGGAACCATTTTTTTTTTTCAGTGTATTTAAGTAAGTAAACACAATTGGAGTGTAAATTTATTTATTCATTCAAAATATGATCTTTAATGGGCACCATAACGATGTACAACGTATTCCGTACGAAGTGTGAGTTTAATAAAGAGTGTTTATTACGTTTTTAAATGTGAATGTATCCCCATCATACCGGATGATGATAATGTCTATAAAGGAAGTGGAAACAAATACAAACAAATAAATTCCATACAACATTTATATGAACGGTAAAATCATAAGTAAAGGGACAATGAAAAGATTTTTCCGTTAACAATTGTCAATGACAACGTAATTGAATATAAAACCCATGGAATATTTCAACTTAAAATCTCGAGTAATAGAGAGGTCATGGAGAGGATATGCGCTCTCAAAATTTTGAACACAATTTAGTTTACAATACCCCAATAGCGTGTAAATACTGAGTGATCCTTTTAAGTAAATTGCTAAGATATGAGTCTCCAAAAACTAGCGGCGGAAAGGATGTATACCGTAGAGTAGTAAATCCCTAAATATTCGCCTTTGAATTCATCATAAATTGACTTGAAAGCAGAAAATTCACACACACACACACTCTTTACACATCCTTACACAATCCACAAGTTTTAAAGTGACAAATATCCCCCAAACTATCTATCTTTGGCTACCTTACTATCTCCAAACTGCTATTAAGAGACAATTGACACTGCCGGCTAATATTGTTATAATAAGTGAGGTTAGATCAGGTGTAAGAGCCTCCCTAAATGACAAGATTCTACTTAAGTCTTCATTTAGGTCCATTGTGATATCATGATGTAGTCGCCGTGGTCTAGTGGGTAGTGTGTTGGCTTATTAGACAAAAGGGCCGGGTTCGAATCCCAGGTCAGACATCGAAACGAAAAATATTTCTTCGGCGACTTCCTCTCAGCAGATTTCTGGCAAAGACTCTGAGAGTAAAAATTGCCATGAAAAGCTTCTCAAAAATCTGTCGTTCGGAGTCGACTATAAAACTGTATGTCCCGCCACTCATGTATAAAATTAACGCACACAACATAAGTGGTATGAGAAGCTAGGTCGTAATCCTGGCTGAAGGGTTGTAATGGCCAATTATGTATGTATGTGCGATATCATGATGAAAAAATCGGAAATAAAAGATTCCCTATAGGAAACCAACCCGACCAAATGCCTGAACAAAAGAACTTGATTTTTGAACTTTTTTTTTATAAAACCAACACTCAGGGGATGACCCCTACTCATGCAGTAAATTGTGCAGGTTTTTAGGAAAGGTGGAAAGAGAGAGGAATGATGCAAACGGTAAGGAAACGAGTTGCTGCTGGTGACTATAAAATGGTCTGGTGCTATACCTTCACTATTAGACAGTCTACAGCAATCGTCCCCAAGAAGCCCGCAATTTCTCACACCACTTATATTGTGTGTGTGTTAATTTTATGCAGAAGTGGCTGGACCTACAGTTTAAAGTAGACTCTGAACAACAGATTTTTGAGTGACAACTTTGGGGTTTGTGATAACGGCTATTGATTGCTTAATAGCGGCTACATCTGTCAAATTAGCTGTCAGTTTTTCAGTATGTTTTACCGCATCAGCAATGGGCGACCGACCATAGACAACCAAGTGAAAATATCTGGTGAATATGTATGGTGGGAAACAATCCCTTCAATTGCATTAAATACATACTTCAAACAGGAGTCTGTATGTGTGTAAGTGTAAGTGTATAGGTGGTATGTTAATGTGTGTGTATGTTATAAATGAATATTACTATTGTTGTTTGTGTGTGTGTATCTCGTGTATATTTTATTATTTACACAACATGCAACAATCTGTAGCAGGAAGTTAGCGGTAAAGCAATTTCAAGCCAAACTTTATGCCTGGACGATTTTTTAATAAATATTTTTCACTTTTCCTTTTACCCACATTTCAACCACCACCAAATAAAATACAGAGATGGGCAAACTTATAGGCATTAGGATCGAGTTTTATGATTTCAGATAAGATAATTCTAGTTAAAGTATCTTTTTTTTTTATAAATGGAAAGAGTATGTGAAAATCATCAAATAAAGAAACTAAGGAGTGCCCACAAAAAAAAACTGGACTTACATTTTTCATTATAGAAATAAAACTAAATGGCAGATTAAAGTAAATAATATTTGAATTCTTTTGGTGTATGAAATTTTTTTCTGACAAAGGCCTCAGACCACCAAACTTTTTGAGCCATTTTTCTTCCAGACATGTGTTGGGTGTTTTAGAAAAATACGCGATTATTTTACTTGCTTTGTTTTGGTCGGCAAACCTTTTTTTTTTCTTCCACTTTCACGCTTTCTCTCAATACTTAGGTTAGAGGACGTGCACCTGTCGGTCAAGACAAGCACAATACCCGGAAGTCGAATTTGGCCCATTGTACTATTGTTTTATTCTTTCCTTAGAAACTGTTTTTTGGTTAACACTCTGAGAGTAAAAATTGCCATGAAAAGCTTCTCAAAAATCTGTCGTTCGGAGTCGACTATAAAACTGTATGTCCCGCCACTCATGTATAAAATTAACGCACACAACATAAGTGGTATGAGAAGCTAGGTCGTAATCCTGGCTGAAGGGTTGTAATGGCCAATTATGTATGTATGTGCGATATCATGATGAAAAAATCGGAAATAAAAGATTCCCTATAGGAAACCAACCCGACCAAATGCCTGCACGAAAGGACTTGATTTTTGAACTTTTTTTTTATAAAACCAACACTCAGGGGATGACCCCTACTCATGCAATGCATTGTGCAGGTTTTTAGGAAAGGTGGAAAGAAAAAGGGAAGATGCAAACGGTAAGGTAACGAGTTGCTGCTGGTGACTATAAAATGGTCTGGTGCTATACCTTCACCATTAGAAAGTCTACAGCAATCGTCCCCAAAAAGCCCGCAGTTTCTCACACCACTTATGTTGTGTGTGTGTTAATTTTATGCAGAATTGGCGGGACGTACAGTTTAAAGTCGACTCCAAACGACAGATTTTTGAGAAACAACTTTGGAATTTGTGATAACGGCTATTGATTGCTTAATAGCGGCTACATCTGTCAAATTAGCTGTCAGTTTTTCAGTATGTTTTACCGCATCAGCAATGGGCGACCGACCATAGACAACCAAGTGAAAATATCTGGCGAATATGTATGGTGGGAAACAATCCCTTCAATTGCATTAAATACATACTTCAAACAGGAGTCTGTATGTGTGTAAGTGTAAGTGTATAGGTGGTATGTTAATGTGTGTGTATGTTATAAATGAATATTACTATTGTTGTTTGTGTGTGTGTATCTCGTGTATATTTTATTATTTACACAACATGCAACAATCTGTAGCAGGAAGTTAGCGGTAAAGCAATTTCAAGCCAAACTTTATGCCTGGACGATTTTTTAATAAATATTTTTCACTTTTCCTTTTACCCACATTTCAACCACCACCAAATAAAATACAGAGATGGGCAAACTTATAGGCATTAAGATCGAGTTTTATGATTTCAGAAAGATAATAAGATAAGTCCAGTTAAAGTATCTTTTTTTTTTATAAATGGAAAGAGTATATGAAAATCATCAAATGAAAGAAACTAAGGAGTGTCCCCAAAAAAAAACTGGATTTACATTTTTCATTATAGAAATAAAACTAAGTAGGGGATTAAAGTAAATAATATTTGAATTCTTTTGGTGTATGAAATTTTTTTCTGACAAAGGCCTCAGACCACCAAACTTTTTGAGCCATTTTTCTTCCAGACATGTGTTGGGTGTTTTAGAAAAATACGCGATTATTTTACTTGCTTTGTTTTGGTCGGCAAATCTTTTTTTTTTCTTCCACTTTCACGCTTTCTCTCAATACTTAGGTTAGAGGACGTGCACCTGTCGGTCAAGACAAGCACAATACCCGGAAGTCGAATTTGGCCCATTGTACTATTGTTTTCTTTCCTTAGAAACTGTTTTTTGGTTAACACCTGTGAGCCTAGTAATCGAAATAACCGAGAATCATGTAACAAATGTGGACGTCGTAATAAAGCAAGCCTATGCGTATGTCCTCCAACCACAATTCTACAATGGATGCTCAAGGGATTAAAAACTAGTCCACCAAAGTTTAGCAGTATATCACGTACCTTCCTCTTGCCAACAAGGCTGAGATTTCTTGTAAAACAAGCAGAGAAACCTACACCCTGTGGCATAATGGTGACTATGAGCTCCAAACTTTTGAAGAGTACATACCGTGTTATCGCTCTGCACTGACGTCGATGATCGGAACGATAACGGCCGCTAACATTGTCGGGGCTATGATTGCGAGCAGAGCGAATTGGGCCTCAGTGGCGAATTACGTGGAGCGCATTCTGAGACTGAAGAAGAGAGATCTGGAGGCTGCGGCGCATATGGGCACGCCGGCATAGACGACACTAGCTCACGTGTCAAACGAGGTCGGAAGGAATAGTGGAGACAATTAGAAGTCTCCCCAACCTTCATTACGCAGTCCGGACGCGGATGTGAGCATGAAGGCGGCCAAAGGGCGAAAAGGACTCCACTCCGAAGTAATACCACCGTAGTTCCAGACTGGACACAACAATCCACGGTACGAGGGGGGATTTAGTGGGTGAGGGCCCCACACACGGAGGATGTGACGACTTCTTCTATGGTGCGGTTAGGTGCATTTGCCCCTCCTCGGCATAAAAAAAGGCCTTAACCGCAATCTGTTTATCCAAGTAAATCAAGAGATTTTCAAATACAAAACCCATCAGTCAATAATCATTACATTCTGGAGGGCCTTAATAGTATTCATCTGATGACAGAGCACAGTCATGTCGAACACCTACTCGAATTTCCCCAATCCTGCATACTAAAGGCGAACAAATTCACGAACAAAATTTCTCACTATCTCTGAAACAATAATACAATGGCTAATTACATAATTGGCCATTACAACCCTTCAGTCAGGATTACGACCTAGCTTCTCACACCACTTATGTCGCGTGCGTTAATTTTATACATGAGTGACATGGGACCTACAGTTTTAAAGTCGACTCCGATCGACAGATTTTTGAGAAGCTTTTCATGGGAATTTTTACTCTCAGAGTCTTTCCCAGAAATCTGCTGAGAGGAAGTCGCCGATGAAATATATTGGGATTCGAACCCGGGCCTTTTGTCTAATAAGCCAACACAGTACCCACTAGACCACGGCGACTTCATACAATGGCTAATACCGTTCCATAAACGGTTTTTCATTGAAAATTTCAATTATTTTTTTTTGCGACATTCTTGTTGGGTGCCCATTTTCCAAAATAAAAAACTAATTTTGCTATTGCAATGAAACTTAGCACGTGGATTTAACAGATGACTAACAAAAACAATGTAACGGTATTAATTTTTTTCAATTATAATAAAAGTTATAAGCTTAAAACTAGACCCATTTTTTTTTCGTGCTCACTCCTTAATTTACTACACTTGTGCCTTAGTTTAGCCAGTGCTGGTGCTGCATACAGTGGCATTGTGATATTACTTTTCTTACACACGATAAATAAACAGAAAACGAGATGAAGTTTTAAGACCTTCGCATAATGCAAATATATTGTATTTCGAAAGCAAAAAAATAGAAGAGAGAGAAGAAAAAGAAGAAGAAATATTTATGAAAATGCATATTCTTACCAGGTACGAAAAAGATAAAATAGAATTACATTCTAGAGCAGCGTGTTGCTTCCAGCAAAAAAAATGCTTTACATTTCTATTTTTTTGTTCATTTTTATCGCTTTAATTTTTGAAGGGCCTTAAAAAGAATATAAAAATTTTAAAATTTCCGAATGCATGCCACCATGCATTACAATTCTTCAACACTTTCATAAGCGCTCTTCTACAAAGGCAAAAAAAAATTGAGAACCCACTGTTCCATTGTACTAAAGAACAACCCTATCAACGAATGACACCTAAAAAATGCTGACGTCTGAACTAGGATATCTTCCTAAATCCTAATGCATAATATTATATCGTGACCTAATACTTAAGCTAAAAAGTTCATGGGCAAGGGCATACATAAAAATATGCGCATAACGACGCTTGCCGTCTAGTTTAGTAGATAGTTTATTGGCATTCTAGTAACATCTCTGAGTGTAAGAAAAAACTTTCAATGAAAAATCTATTGTTCGAAATGGACTACTATCTGTAGGTGGCTTCACTCAGGGCTAATTCTGAGACATGCATTGTAGGTAATGTCCAAAACCTAGATTTTTCATCCTGACTACATCCTCCGTTTCCCGCTCCCTCTTTTCTCCTACATACCTTCCTTTCATCCTTTCTCCTTCTTCCCTGCTTTAGGACGTTGTATAATGGATCACTTCGACCTCTGGGTACTTGTCAGGTACAGGTTCTCTAACCTAACCTAACCTACCCTATCCAGACTATATACATAACATACATACATAATTGGCCATTACAATCCTTCAGTCAGGATTACGACCTACGTTCTCACACCACTTATGTTGTGTGCTTTAATTTTATACATGAGTTTAAAGTCGACTCCGAACGACAGATTTTTGGGAAACTTTTCATGGAAATTTTTACTCTCAGAGTCTTTGTCAGAAATCTGCTGAGAGGAAGTCGCCGAAGAAATATTTTTCGTTTTGATGTCTGACCTGGGATTCGTACCCGGGCCTTTCGTCTAATAAGCCAACACACTACCCACTAGACCACGGCGACTATATAGTTTGACCAAGTAGCTGCTATTGATAGTTCACAAAACTATTTTGCTTCTTTGTAGGCTTTAGAGCGCTCATCCCTTTTAGTCGTCTCAAAGGACCATCGTTTTAATTCTGATCATGAAGGCATGTTTTATCCTATAATATTGTTACAAACTGAAAATGGTGTTATTAAAATGATAAACAAAAGCTCCAAAACAAACAAAAATGGACTTGTTTACATAATCAACGAATAAACAAAAATATAACAACGTCATCAGTATAAACAAAAAATAAGGCAACCAAGAAGTAAACAAGCAACAACAAAGTGCAGTATAAAAAAAAAACAGGTAAACTGTAAGCAACTTGTTTATATTTATAGAGATTCCGCGAAGACATTCTTATTCAAGCGCATTTATCAGACTGTTGACTCATGTGATACAAAAAGGCAAGACAGAACACGTAACGGCGATTCAGTAAGAATTCAGTCAGTAGAGTGTAAAGACACGTTATTCAATAAGAACTCAGTCAATCATGTGTGAAGACGACACATGGAGTACAGAAAGAATTCAGTCAGTCTTTTGTAAAGACACGTTGCGTTAAGAATCGTCGTTTGAAGGTCTAGTGAACGGGGTTTAAAGCAAATTGAAATTTCCATATCAGTTTTTGGATTGAATGAGTGAGTATTTCTTGCTCCGTTTTAAGACATCAAGATAATTGAATTGTGTGAATACAAGCTTAAAACTTCGAGTGCTTCTGGGTCTCCAATGAATAGGTAGGTGACATATTCTCAGTGCTTCGGTTATGCGTTAATAAACAACATTAGACCTTTCGAGCATTTAAGTGAAAAGCATTCGCTCACTTGAGCTCTTACAACTCTTTACTCATCAGTCTCCTAATTATTTGGTCTACCCTTTAACGTATACCGTATTTGCCAGTAATTTTGCCATAGGCATTCAAGCAAAAATTAGCCTCCTCATCATTCTTCGGAAAGAACCCGGCTGAGGCCATTCAGCAAAGATAAAATGCAAATGATGGTCGTTGGAATTCAGTTCTTTATACGAGGTGTATAGGTCACCATAGTCCAAGGACAAAGACCAACAAGTGTCTTTTTTTCTCTTCCTCTTTTGTTGGTGGCTTTAAAGCCATTGTTCAAATCCATATTAATAGCCTCTGCTTTAATACAAGATTCAGGGCCTTTCCCTTCCTTAGGCCTCTAAGTGTGCCATGAATTTGTGGCAAAGAATTTTAAAATAAAAGTTAATGTTTTGGGAAACAATATGCTACAATAGCATTTAATGTATGTTTGTGTGTATGCAAATATTCTATTCTATTCTCTGCTTATGCATATTATGGTTAAACAAAAGTGAGTTATTTATACCTTAAGTTTTAGTCCCTACTGAGCTTAGAAAAATATGAAATTTTAGACACGGTGACTTATGATAAGAAAAACATAAGCGATTTTAAAGAAAAAAAAAAAATAAAAACAAAATTCACATGCGTTTAGTGAATTCGAAAAACAAAAAAAGAATTTGGTTTGCTAATCTTTAAAGTCACTGCTTCCTGTTTCAGTTGCCGCTCCAGCAATTTAAATTTATTTTTTTTATTAAACCAGCCCTTAAAGGGTTTTAGTCTGAGATAGATAGACTTTCTAGCCAAAAAAAAGTTGGTGCTTTGGAGTCGCGACTATCGTGAAAGAAGTCCAATAATCAGGAATAGAATTCTTTTGAAATATATTCTAAGGGACAACGCTATGGCAACAAAGGGCTTTTAGCGGTTATTACAAATATTTAGTCAGGTTCACAACCAAGCTTCACACGAGTACGTTAATTCTAACCACAAGTGGCGTGACTTACAACGATGTAACAGATTACTATACCTAAGTACCAATTCCAGACCATGTATTTGGACATGACTTCTCCCCTGGTTAGAATCGGAGCCTATCTAAAACTTCTTCCAATCTTTGGCTCACGGCACCCGGTTGAGAATGCAACTCCAATGGGCATGACTTACAGTCTATAGACGACTCTGAACTAAAAATTTTTCGGAAATTTGTTATAGCAATTAGGGCCATTGTTACAACTTAGGGCCATTGTAAAGGTAACTTTAGCTAAAGTGAACTTTAAAGTCACCTATAACATCTTTTCGTATTTACAACCTAATGGTTAAATAAAGTTTACAAAAAAGTTTACAAAAATATGGCAGTGCCGGTGCAATGTCGATAACACTGTTCAATTAAACAAGTTTTTTTTTTAAACGCAGTGGCAACGACGGGCTACGTTTTTTGTTTGAAGTTGCCATTTTGAAAGCTCAAATATTAACTTAACTTTAAAAGTTACCATCGGCAAGATGATCGTCCCTTTAGCTTAACGCTCACTCACTTCGATCTTTTCGGGTACTCATAAAAATGAAAAACAATTTATCTCCCCGTTAAAATGATCCCTTTAGTTAACGCCAAATTGTAATAATAGCCCTTAGAGCTTTTGCCATAATAAGACTGGAAGTCCCCTAAAAAAAAGATTCTTTTTTAATAAATTTATTATGTTTCAGATGTCTGAGCTGGGGTTTCAGCCACAGGTTTACGTCTAATAAGCCAACACGCTACCTACTAGATAATGGCCACTAAAAACAGAATTAATGCGTTAACTGCCACAGTAATTTTCAGAAAACTGGTCAAAAAACAACAATTTGGTTCTTTTCACATTAGTGAGTACGAGATAACTCGTGGATTGCATTTCCTTCTGGAACGCCACGAGATAACTCGTAGTTTTCCACGAGATAACTCGTAGTTTGCCACGAGATAACTCGTACTTTGCACCCCAGGAGGAAATACTATCCACCAGTTATCTCGTAGTGGGCAGTGAACGTGTTAATTTACCTGCGATTTATGTCTATGAATTTACTACATCCTTACTTCTATCTAAAGCCCATGTATGTTCTTCTCTTTCTTAAGCAGGTGTTAACAACTTAAACTTGAATCCTTCAAGTGTAAATATTCTCTCCCTCTATCTCTCTCTCTTTTTGTGCTCTTGAAAGCCACTTTAATTTTACAAATTTTTAAGACCTTTTAAGACAAATTAAGCTTTTCACATTTGTTAACAGATTGGTTATAGGAATGATAGATTTTGTTGTCTTACAATAACTCCAGTAAATGAAATAAATAAATGACAATAACAACAACAACTACAATTTGAATAATTAAAGAACTTAACTTAATAAAGGGCCCAGTTGATGACAAATAATGAGGTTTTTAAGTAATTCTATAGAAATAATATTAAAAGCATCCTTAAACTATGCAATACAATTGAAATTATTGAAACATCCCTAAAATATGCTATAAAGAAATATTTAGTTTTCTACCCGAAGTGTTAGGATACTTTTAGGAGGCACTACAGTTTGTAATATATAAAATTAAGGAGTTTACCACACAGTTTGTTTAGAACCAATGGACTCAGGCCTACTTTTCTAATCAATGAAGCTGTTATGTCCGTTTGGTAAGGATTTTGGGCTGGAGGTGTCATTGGTTCATATTTCTGTGAGAACTGCATAGGCCAGGCTATCACTGTCAAGACAACAAGCACTACAAGTCGATTATTACAAACTACTTTTAGCTTAGATTCAATGATGTAGTTACCAATAATACGCGGTTTCAAGAGGACGCCACTATGTGCCCTACATTTCAATAGGTCTTTCAAACCTTGACAAATTTTTTGTGATTTCCTAAACACACTTTGTTTTATTTAATGAAGGCCTAATAGATGCGAATAGTGTAGGTAGTGTGTTGGCTTATTAGACAAAAGGCCCGGGTTCGAATCCCAGGTCAAACATCAAAACGAAAAATATTTCTTCGGCGACTTCCTCTCAGCAGATTTCTGTCAAAGACTCTGAGAGTAAAAATTGCCATGAAAAGCTTCTCAAAAATTTGTCGTTCGGAGTCGACTTTAAACTGTAGGTCCCTCCACTCACGTATAAAATTAACGCACACAACATAAGTGATGTGAGAAGCTAGGTCGTAATCCTGACTGGAGGGTTGTAATGGCCAATTATGTATGTATGAATAGATGCGAATTTAATGTCCATGAAAATTAGTCCTATTTTCTAGTTCCAACACACGAGAAGGGCCATCTCCAAAGTGTTTGTTCTGAAAAAAATGGCATGGGCCTTGATAAGTAAAACCAGAAAGCTTTTCAACTCTAAGAAGCTATCTTCTACTAGGGCCTCGAATGTGTTGCAAATTAAAAGCTAGTTCCGAGCTAGCCATAGTTAAATTGCCGTAGTTTAGAAGGTAGTATGTTGGCTTATTAAACGAGAAGCTGTGAATCAAGCTTTGGCTCAGACCTATTGAACAAAATGAAATGGCGACTTTGCCGATCAGCAGCCTTCTTCTCAAGAAATCTGTTTCATGGATAAAATTAACACACACTTTATGGGTTGGAAGAATAAGAAGCTAGGGCTAGGTTGTAGTTTTCAATAAATGATCGTAATGACTAAATAAGTAGGCAAGTGTAGCAAATGGCAGGACATAGTAATACTATTAGCTAGTTAAGCCGCCATTTCACAACTCGGTTCTTATGAATCAGCAACATAGGGAATATAAGGTTATGGGCAGATAAAGAGTAAGTTAGTAACGCCATGATCTTGTTCAGAAGACAACAATACTATTTGACAGACCGCCATTAAAGTACTCGACTCTTCCAGGATCTTGTTCTAAAACAAAAGACAGAAGACAGCAATACTATTTGGCAGGCCGCCATTAAAGTACTCGACTCTTCCAGGATCTTGTTCTAAAACAAAAGACAGAAGACAGCAATACTATTTGACAGACCGCCATTAAAGTACTCGACTCTTCCAGGATCTTATTTTAAAACAAAAGACAGCAATACTATTTGGCAGGCCGCCATTAAAGTACTCGACTCTTATGAAATCAGCAGGATCGGGAAAAGTCGGGTAAAGGGAAAATAAAGATAGACAAAGTCCTCAAAGTAGTTTTGAGGCAAACGAAACTTTTGTTCGGATGTCTGAGTTATGCATTAGAAAATAAAGAAATAATCTGAGTCCTGTCTTTTGACAGGGCCCGGTTGCTTTAGAATATTTTAGAATTTTTTTCGGAAATTAAAATGCAGGCTCTGTAACGATGAGAATGAATCATTGGAAGACATTCATGAAACCTATGAGTTATTAATGGATCCTAGAAGGAAACATTTAGATGGATAGCAGGTGCTGGATAGGGAATTGTCTATGTTAACCACGAGCAGCATACTGAAATTGATCAAGGCAATGGGTTTCGGGGGAGATACTGTAGGCATGACACATAAAGTAAGAAGGGTGTACAATAGATCCCAGACTAGTAGTACAAAAGTTCATTTACGATTATAATGTGATCTCCTTGATAGGCAAGCATGCAAATGGCAGACTCTTTAATTAACTTAAAGAAAGACAAGAAGTGAAATAACGCCGTAGTCTAGGAGGTAGTGTGTTGCCTTATTAGACGTAAAGTCCGGGTTCGTATCCCAGGTCAGGCATCAAAACGAAATATGAAAAAAAAAGTATTTCTTTGGCAAAAACTCTGAGAGTAAATGAGGTAGGCTAGGAGGTAGTATGTTGCCTTATTAGACGAAAGGCCCGAGTTCGAATCCAGACATTGAAACGAAAATATGAGAATATATCTTCGACGACTTACTCTCAGCAGTTTTCGGGTAAAAACTCTGAGAGTAAATAAAATTGCCATTAAAGCTTCTCAAAAATCTGTCATTCGGAGTCGACGTTAAACTGTAGGTCCCGCCATTGACGTATAAAATTAACTCACACAACACGAGTGTTGTGAGAAGCGTGTTAAAATGGGTCAATTCGACCTCCGGGTACTGTACACGTCACAGTTGACATGGATTGTGTGAGAAATTAGGTCGTTATGTCGAAATTGAAGGGTTTTAATGACCAATTAAGTCAATATTTCCAGGAATTGTGGTTTTATTTTGGAAAACTTTTAACATTTCCTTGAGTGACAATAAATTGCAATTAAACGGAGGTATAGCAAGCCTAACAGTCGTACTCCACCAACGTATCGAATTAAGAAAACTATAAAGAGCTCTTCCCATAGCGTTTCAACTTAAACCTACATTTAATAGGACATCCTTGACGCAATTAACATCAACTCAAAGCAATTTTCAATTGGTCATCAGATAGCCAACAACAGTAAGACCACGCAAAACGAAACAAGAGTTATACGCGGCAACTTAAAACGTTTCATTTGCATGCATATACAACAAATACCAATACAGTATGCGATTTAGGGGAATCCCAATACTACCGAGTAATACTGAAAAGTGGTGTTAAAGCGGAGGAGTGTTAAGCGGGGTCTTACTGTATTACTGCCTTAGTAAATTCTCTCTATCTCATCAATTATGTACAAAAATGTTTTTATATGTTGAAAGTATTCTAAGTAAGTATGTGTGCGTGTTAAGTTTTTTCTAAATTAACCAACACAATTACAAATTATTTGCCATATCTTATCATATCATACGATCTATAAAAACCATTTTCTTATCTGTAATTGGATATTCTAATGAAGAAGGAATAACAACAACAACAACAATACAACAAATTTTCAAATGTTTATTTTATTCTCTTAGATTTGATTTGTAAGATACGTGGCTGGAATTTTATTTTTTCAAATATCTTTACAATTTCTTCTTATTCTTCTTCTTATTCTTTTTCTTATTCTTCTTTTTATTTTGTTGTATTTGTTGAAATATTTATTCAATTCAATTAAATTTATGGTCTTTAATAAGGAGCCTACATACAATTGATAATGATGTGTGGAAACAGAGATTTTACGGTAGAGTTGGTCAAAGACACTTCCAAATGGAGCCTTGGAAACCTAAAGGCCAGTAGAAAATTTTACATCACTTCAGTAAGACAAATTGTCTTAGACTGTATAAGAACTATGTGGGTAGGTATAAGTGGCCGTCCCCCATGGGGCCCATTGAGATACCACAGTTTGCGCTAACTATCCCCTAATCCTGGAATCATTTAGAGTTTACAATGAAGCGACTCAGACTGCCGATGTCAATGTTCGACAAATCACTCAGATCATCGATAGGTACCCAGACAGCTCTTCCCCCCTTCACATTGACGGTCATGTCCCCAGTAGATGAAGAATCGCCTCTTCCTCCTCTTCGTCGCTGCATCTTTTAGAGAAATCGTTCGCGTGGTATCCCATACCAATGCGCTTCGCGTGGACACCCATAATGCAATAACCGCCCTGAGCACGCCTCTTTGGAGTTTAAGCAGCCTTGCAGTGCGCCTTCTATCTCTCCCCTTTACGGTTGATAGCGTGCGCGATCTTGTCTTCAATTATGAGCCTGTAGGTCCCCAATGTCGGAGATCATGGATGTAGTAGGCACCAAGACGTCTCTCCCACCTTTGATACAGTGCCGGACATGTTCGCAGTAGATGAAAATCCGTCTCTTCCTCTTAGTCCCTGCAGCTTCCATAGAAATCATTCGCGAGGTGTCCCAGACCAATATGCCACGCGTGGACAAATCACTCAGATCATCGATGTAATAGGCACCGAGACATCTCTTCCCATTTTGACACAGTGCCGGACATGTTCGCAGTAGATGAAGAACCGTCTCTTCCTCCTCTTAGTCCCTGCAGCTTCCATAGAAATCATTCGCAAGACGTCCCAGACCAATAGGCCACGTGTGAACAAAACACTCAGATCATCGTTGTAATAGGCACCAAGATATCTCTTCCCATTTTGACACTGTGCCGACCATGTTCCCAGTAAATGCAGACCCGTCTCTTCCCCCTCTAAGTCCCTGCAGCTTCTGCAGAAATCGTTAGCGACGTATCCCAGACCAATATGCCACACGTGGACAAATCACTCAGAACATCGATGTAATCGGCACCAAGATATCTCTTCCTCTTTTGACACAGTGCCGACCATGTTCCCAGTAAATGAAGACCCGTCTCTTCCTCCTCTTAGTCCCTGCAGTATCTACAGAAATCATTCACGAGGTGTCCCCGACCAATATGCCACGCGTGGACAAATCGCTCAGATCATCGAAAGGCACCAAAATATCTCTTCCTCTTTTGACACAGTAACGGCCAGTAGATAAAGAACCGCCTCTACCTCATCTACGTCCCTACAGCTTCTACAGAAATCGTTCATGAGGTGTCCCAGATCAATGCGCCTCGCATGGACACCCATAATACAATGATCCGTCACGATTCCAACAACCGCACTAAGCACGCCTCTCTAGAGTTTCAGCAGCCTTGCAACGCGACTTCGGTCCATCCGCGGGCAGATTATGCGCGCTACTCTGCCCTTATCCGATGCCGCCCACCTGCGATTTATAGCGTCCGTGATCTAGTCATCAATCATAAACCTGCAGGTCCCCAAAAGGACCACTATACTTAAGAATTCGTCGAAGAGTGCGATGGTGGTGCCGCATCTGGCTCAGCAGCTTCCCGGGTAATCGTTGTGTCCCGCAACCCAGATGATAAGTACATTATATCTCTTCGCCACCTTATTATTCAAATGTTTCTGACAGCCGTAGAACGTCTTGGAGTTCCTCACATAGGAGCCCAGAGCCACCTGGCTATCAGAAAGTATGGCGATCTTTCCATTGAAGATATTCGAATCCCAAATAATCTATACCGCAGCCTATATTGCCAACACCTCCGCCTAGAAAACGCTGCAATAAGCTAAGTATGTCAAGCTAATAAGATTTTCATCCAGTGGCTCATTTGCTCCATTGTGTTACCCAGTTTGAGGTAAGGCCCATTATCGTCAGACGTTTGTGGTGGATTTTGAAACCACCCTAAGCTTCAGATGAAAGCGGCCACTTCCCCTTCCCTTAGTGGCACGTACGCCAACATGTTCAGATCTTCAAACGTTCTATCATCCAAAAACCGGGCATAAAAACTGTTCCACCACCTTATCATGGCAGATTATGTAGTAATCTTGGTGACGCAGAAGAAACTGTTCAAACTATTAAGAGTGACAACAGTTATCTTGTCCAACTCAAGTATTTCCGATGATGTTTCTGCTGTCCACTCCTGGACACAGCAGTTTTGAAATTCACCATCTTGATATGTTGGACCAACCATGGTTTGTTGAATTCCTTGCTGCTTTTTTCAATTTGGAAGAGTGTTCATGTAGAGGCACATATATATCGGTTCCTTCTTAGACATCTCCGATTCCTTCCGTACCAGAGTTTGTAAGCCTTTTCGTTCCCCTCCTATGCTCTATCAAGCTTAGCAAGTCATCACGAATCTTTTATCGCCATAACAATGCTGCGCAACTTGAAAAAATCTATCGGCTATCTTCAGCATGATTTATAGGCTCTGTCATGTCTTCCGTACCAAACCCTATAAATCATGCTGAAGTTAACTTGATAGAACATAGAGAGGAACGAAAAGGTAAATAAACCCTGGTACAGAAGGGAGATCGGGACATCCCATAAATCATGCTGAAGTTAGCCAACAACCTAGCTATGTTGCCTTCAGATAATCGCTATGATTTGTAGCTTATTCGTTTATATGCTTGCGAACTAAGGGTGCCCCACAAGAAAAACGGTGTCGAACGGGTCAAATTGCACTGTCTTAGTTTATATCATCTCTGTAGGGTCATGACCTCTAACTTTCTGTGGAGACTATTTAATATAGCATGAATGGGCACAATACAGATCAGCAAAATCGGGATATAAGAATTTGATAATCATCGACCTGAATTCGCCGTAGTTTACTAGATAGAGTGTTGGGCGTAAGACCTGAATTCGTATCTCAGGTCAGGCATCAAAACGAAAATATTACTTCGGCGACTTCCCCACAGATTTCTGGCAAAACCTCTAATAGCAAATAAACCTGCCACGAAGAGCTTCTCCAAAATCTGTCATTCGGAGTCGACGTTAAACTGTAGGTCCCGCCATTGACGTATAAAATTAACGCACATGACACGAGTAGTGTGAGAAGTTAAGTCGTAATCCTGACTGAAGGGTGGGAAAGGGGCAATTATGTATGTAATTTGATAGATATAGGCTTCAACAAAATGGCCGTTATTAACTTTTGAATTCCATGAATTTTTTTTTAATTTTTAAATTCCTTTTGGGATGCTAGCAAAAGTTACAAAATTTTCAAAAAACCAAAAACAACTCGTACTTAATTAATAGCATTCCTTAAATAGAAAATCCTTTCACATTTACAGTTTACAGTTATTGTTATCGTTAGAGAAGAAACTATTGCAATAATATTTCATTATATACGGACGGACAGACAGACAAACAGATATACAAGATACAAGATAGGTTTAAACAATATCTGTGTATGGATTTAAATTTTTAATTTATTTTCAAATGTTCATTTGAAAACATTTTCTCTTTTAAAGTAATTTCAGATTTTAATTAATTTATAAATTTTCTATTTATTAAATAAAATAAAACAATATTACAATATTTAAGCGAAGACACAAGTCAAATCGACAAAATACCCTACAATACGTCCTCCCCTTTTTTACTTTAATGAATACATTCTAAGCATAGCCAGCCAAAGGCCGAGATTCTTTCCATTCTAATTTATTTAAATTGCGTTCATAAATAATCTTAATTTTTTTGTTTTTTTTTTTTTAGTGTAAATTGTTTCGGTATAAAAAAAGATTCGCAACATGTGGCAATGCCTAGTTAGATTTTGCCACTTCACCAGGAATAGATCAACAAACTGAAAACACTAAGGACCATTATTACAACATGCCATTAAACTTGGGTTTAGTTAAAGGTAACTTTAGCTAAAGTGAACTTTAAAGTCAACTTTAACTTCTTTTCATTATTACAACTTACAAATAAAATAAAGTTAAGTTTTTCAAAAAAATATGACAGTGCCGGTCGGAATGTTGATAACACTGTTCAATTAAACGAGTTTATATTTGAAGTTGCCATATTAAAAATAGCGTATAATATGGCAAGTTTAAAAATAAACTTAACTTTAAAGGGTAAAGGTAGAATGATCCTCCCTTTAGTTTAACACTCACTTCTACCGTATTGTCCACTTATAATAATGAAATACAATTTTTCTGGCCGTTAAAATCCTTCCTTTAGTTAAGGGCAAGTTGTTAAAATGGCCCTAAGTTATTTCCTTCAAAATCAACGTTAACACTTGAACGAAAGAGGTGGACATAATGCAGAATGTTAGGTAGTTAGGCTGAAGCAGAGAAAACCAATTTAAGGAAACCAATAAGTAGGCCTGTTACATACATAATTGGCCATTACAACCCTTCAATCAGGATTACGACCTAGTTTCTCACACCACTTATGTTGTTTGCGTTAATTTTATACATGAGTGGCGGGGGGACCTACAGTTTAAAGTCGACTCCGAACGACAGATTTTTGAGAAGCTTTTCATGGCAATTTTTACTCTCAGAGTCTTTGCCAGAAATCTGCTGAGAGGAAGTCGCCGAAGAAATATTCTTTCGTTTTGATGTCTGCACTGGGATACGAACCCAGGCCTTTTGTCTAATAAGCCAACACACTACCCACTAGACCATGGTGACTTCTAAAGTAGGCCTGTTGCGGACTCTCTTTTATATTTCCTCTAAATTTATTTTGATAAGGCAGAAGCACACACGATTAATGAAGACTTTATTGAAAGCCATAAGACAGCAGAATACGTTAAGGAGCAGAAACCTTTACAAATTCCATGAGGCGTGTATAAAGAAACCATAATGACGTGTAAGGTTCGATTTTGAAGCCCTTTTCGGCTTACTTTTCTAAGGAAAAAGCTCCAAACAATATAGAATCATGCTGTCAGGACCACTACAGTGTCAAGATGACCAGCATTAATTATCTCCTTGCGGAAACTAGGACGCTGTTGAAAATAACGAAAAAGCAGCGGCATAATTGGATTCTAGACAGTCCTTCACCAAACATTTTGGACTGTAAGAAGCTTCTACCCCGGTAGACAACATTGACGCAATTATAATCTGTTTGAAGTCTAATACTACCGCGAGAAGATAATTTTCGGAACACTAAATCAGAACACAACATATGAGTACGATGATGATGTATGTAGGTACGATAGAGATGTATGAGTATGACAACGATTAATGCGTATGATTACCTCTTATGGACGCAACACGAATGATGATGTTGTTGGAGTATGATAATGTATGTAGGTATGATAGAAATGTTTGAGTATGACAACGATTAATGCGTATGATTACCCCTTATGGACGCAACACGAAACATGATGTTGTATGAGTATGATAATGTATGTAGGTATGGTAGTGATGTATGAGTATGACAACGATTAAAGCGTATGATTACCCCTTATGGACGCAACACGAAAGATGATGTTGTATGAGTATGATAATGTATGTAGGTATGGTAGTGATGTATGAGTATGACAACGATTAAAGCGTATGATTACCCCTTATGGACGCAACACGAAACATGATGTTGTTGGAGTATGATAATGTATGTAGGTATGGTAGAGATGTATGAGTATGACAACGATTAATGCGTATGATTACCCCTTATGGACGCAACACGAAACATGATGTTGTATGAGTATGATAATGTATGTAGGTATGGTAGAGATGTATGAGTATGACAACGATTAATGCGTATGATTACCCCTTATGGACGCAACACGAATGATGATATTGTTTGAGTATGGTAATGTATGTAGGTATGGTAGTGATGTATGAGTATGACAACGATTAAAGCGTATGATTACCCCTTATGGACGCAACACGAATGATGATGTTGTATGAGTATGATGAAGATGTATGAGTATGATAATGGTTTTTATTTATGATGATGCTGTATGATGTTGTATGATGATGATGTTGTCTGAGTTGCACAACGTATTAGTATGATAACGATGTATGAGTATGACAACGATTAATGCGTATGATTACGACTTTTGGACCCAACACAAAACCTGATGTATGTGTATAATATGATATTGTATGAGTATGATAACGATGTATGAGTATGGCAACGATTAATGCGTATGATTACGACTTTTGGACCCAACACAAAACCTGGTGTATGTGCATAATGATTTTAAGTATAATGATGGTGTATGAATATGATAATGTTGTATGAGTTTGACAACGTATGATTACGACTTATGGACACAACACGACACCTGATGTGTGTGTATAATGATGTTGTACGAGTATAATAATGATGTATGAGTATGATGATGACTTTTAAGCATGATGCATGATGATGCTGAACATGATGTTGTATGAGTGTTTGACAGTGATGTATGAGTGCGATAATGATGTATGAGTATGACGATGACATAAAAATTTCCACTCTATTGCTTTGTGGCTATAATCGAACGTGAAATAGCATGTTTTCTATTACTGCCTCTAAGAGAACAATTACAGAAATTAACTCTTAACAGCAGGACTATTGCAACGACACCTCCACCTACTGTAGGGTACACTTAATTTCCTTATAAAACTCCGACTCAAAATGAACAATTCTTTTTGCCAGAGTATATGAAAGAAAGTATTTTTTTTGTTTTATACGTATAATGGAAGATGAGTAAATATTTTATTGTGAAAACTTATTAATTATTTAACAGACGGACAAATGAACACATGTTTGAAGCTACAAAACTGTAGTTCTGAAATGATGAATTATTTATTAATTGTATCAATTAATATTTACCTTTTAAATATTAAATTAATTGATAGCAATTAAAAGAGAAAAACAACAAAAATAAATCACAAAGAGAAATATTTTACAAAATGACTGAATATTAGGGTTGTAACAAGGCACAAAATCAGTATTTGGCTTGGCAATAAGCATAATGAGTTATTACACTAGCAGATGAAAAGAGTAGCTTTCGAAATTCCATCAATTAGAGTAGTAATGAATACGTCAGACAACTGTATTATGGAGTCGTAATCAGCCCTAGGCAAGGTGCATACATAGCTGCCAGATAAATAAAGCATCAAATCGTCAATTATTAGAAAAAAAAAATTGTCAAAATCGTCAAACACGTTCTTGGAAATTCTCAAACTAATCGTCACAAAAGTTCAGTGTATAGTTCCTTAGTTTTTAAAGAGAGTGTAAGAACTGCTTCACTTCATCTGATTTTCTTACTATTTACACCGCTTATATCCGAAAGCAATTGGAATACAATTCTCAGGTATAGGGCAGTGCCTCAACGATTATTTTGAGACTTCTCGACCGCTTAGAAGAAAGAGTGAAGTTGCTCGTTAATGACGGTAGGGTATCGAACTCCATTGATTCATTGGCGCGTCGTTGCATCGTTGCAATGTGATCTAGTTTCACTGTTGTATCGAAATTTTAACGGATTCTATTCAAGC
Organism: Sarcophaga peregrina; assembly: GCA_014635995.1. NCBI lineage: Eukaryota > Metazoa > Arthropoda > Insecta > Diptera > Sarcophagidae > Sarcophaga > Sarcophaga peregrina. The sequence goes on along the minus strand of CM025790.1, from coordinate 92,731,408 downwards.
GAAATAAGAGACTTGTCCCCGAGAATTATGTATTCCTACGCAACACTCGCCTTTCTTGGCGGGCGTATACGTATGTATGTGGTTGATTGACCAGTGGATCGCTCACTGCATTACACACAAAATTCGTTCTTTATTCGTATGTAGAAATCCTTTCGTGCAGAGATTGTAGTTTTTTGGCTTTTAAGGACATAAGACACAGAAAAATTTGGCAATAGTACTAACTGCAGGGACTGCGTTTCACCCGTGGCATTACAACGGGCCGCCATGCGTGCTCAAGTGAGCTTTGTGATATCAGAGCTACCACTACGACCTTACCTTACCTTACTAACTGCAAAGTAAATTCAAAGCTTAAAGTGGCTTTTAATGTACTATAGTAAGGGATATGTTTGATTTCCAAAAATTTTCAAAATAAGGACATAAATCACACAAAATCGTCAAAATGACGATAAATCGTCAAATCTGCAGCTATGGGTGCATACCATCTGGTAGTTTAATAAAACCTCGGAAGATTTCACTAACAACCAGAACAAATGAGTTCAACTACAGCCTTAACAATTATCTTAAAAAGCATAAAGACTCATAAAATTTTACTGATCCAAAGCCGCCTAGAACATGAAGAGTGCCTCAGATAAATTGTTTTCATTATTATAAGTAAACAATATGGTAAAAGTGAGCGTTAAGCTAACGGGAGGATCTTTCTATTGGTAACTTTTAAAGTTAAGTTTATATTTAAACTTGTCTTATTATAAATTATTTTCAATATGGCAACTTCATATATAAACAAAATGAGCCTATAGAACAAAACGGAAGCCCGTTGTTGCCACTACGTTTAAAAAAAACTTATTTAATTGAGCAGTGTTATCGACATTACACCGGCACTGCCATATTTTTAAAAAAAAGTTAACTTTATTTTATCTGTAAGTTGTAATAACGAAAATAAGTTAAAGGTAACTTTATAGTTCCCTTTAGCTAAAGGTAACTTTAACTAAGCCCAAGTTTAACGGCAAGTTATAATAATGGCTCTCAATCGTAATCTGTATACTATAGGCGGGTATCTTAAGCAATAAATTTTAGACTGCCAACAGCCATTGGAGGATATCTAAAATATTTCAGGCAAGCCTGGTACTTTCTAGAAACCAAAATCAGCCGTCACAACTCAATTCATTAGAAATATGACTACAAACGGGAATGAGGATCCTTTGAATGGCAATTAAATTTGACCCAAAAGAATAATTTCAGGTAATGTAGGTACGTTTGAAATATGCGTGTTTCCATAATTCAATTGAAAATGTCATTACGATGCTAGTGTGTATGGGTTAATAAAGTTGAGGTAAAAAAATTCTTTCACAAAAAAAATAAATTTTTTCTCTTCATTATTTGACAAACGAAATTGTCTTCAACGGGTGGTTTAATAACTTTTTTTTTATCGTATCGTCGTCCTACCTTTAATTTGTACGTGTCCTGAATTTATGCAGATTTCCTTAAAAATAATTCCACTGACAGCGAAAAATACAAAAAAATGTGATTGAAATTAAAATCCTAAATTATTCCAACCAACACAATTAGGCTTAAAACAAGAGGAACCTTAAAGGTCTGGCATATGTATTACAAAAACAGGCTCTATGTGTAATATAAAGGCAGCATAACCTCATTAAGCTTTAAAATTTAGAAAGGAAACATGTTAGGCGCTATCAGGGAAACGAGAGGAGTTTTTCTAGGCCCCCTTTCATTCTAGAACCTGCTACAGTGTAACCTCAATTTCTACGTTTCCCTTAACGATCCTTAAGGGTATTAAACTTTCCGTATCCAAAGGGGTAAGAATCTAGGGTTACGGATGTACAACATAATTGACATGGCTTTACATCTGTCAAAGGACCGTAGGCAAAGGGTTTTAGGCAAACACCATATACCAGCTCCATCAGGCCGTGGTGTAACCAATCTTGTCATATTTCTTGGACGATGTGCAAACACTAATACCACTTTCGACTTATAGACAGAACAAGGTGCCAGGCAATCTGGTGTCCTGATCACCACTGCCCTTTGTACCACTCCGACTAAGGCAATATTTGCTACAATCAGCGTTACCGTTGAGCGACTAAAGTCGCAATTTGTCACTTTTTCATCGACCTCGCCACTTTTTGTGCCCCCTTACTAAAGTGAACTAAATCTGACACTTTTCAAGATTTTTGACCCTTTTTTCCCCTTTTTTTAAAAAGTTTTTTTTCTAAAGTATAGACTAGACTATAGACTAACCTATAACTAGACTATATACTAGACTATATATTAGACTATAGCCTAGACTATATACTAGAGTGTATACTAGACTATAGGCTACACTATAGACTGTAGACTAGATAAAATAGATTAGACTATATACTAGACTATAGACTAGATTATATGCTAGACTATATACTAGACTGGAGACTAGACTATAGACATTTTCTTTTCTTTTAAAAATGTTGCCCCTTTTTACTGCCAAAATACACTTTTTGTGCGACTTTTTCTTCAAAAATCCCCTTTTTGTGCGACTTCTTAAAAATTTCCAGCGGTAACACTGGGTACAATCTATTGGGTTAGTAAGGCTCAATACATTTAAATCCAGGGTCCAATCTTGTCTACATATGCTGCTATTCTGGAAAGACATGCACACATCAGACTCAATTATATGGTTCCCTATAACTTTCCGAATAGAACGCTTAATTTTAGAATTCCAATTATGTGTTCTAAAGAACCGGTAACCTTGAGGTTTATACCGATGGCTTAAAAAAAATTCTGTTGGGATATGGATTGTAGTACATACACATATTGTTACGCTAATGGAAACGACCTAATATCGTTAACGATAAAAAAAAACTACAAATAAATACATGGAACGCGTTCCAAGTAAACCCATCAAACAACATCAGTATGAGAAAAGGAGATAGACAAGTAAGCAAACGCAACAACAAGCAATGTGTCGCGATAGAGTTCTCGAAAAGGCGAAAACACGAACCTTCTATTTCAAGAATGTTAGTTTGACTGTTTGCATTGGACTATAAAAAGGCAAGACAAGGCAGACAACCAGTCAGTAAGAATTCAGTCAGCCTTGTGTAAAGTTGCGTGTGAAGAAAACAGTTGTGGTTTGAAGATCACCATTGTAGGCAGAATTGCGAATATTTGTGTGAGAAGATCGAACAAGGAATAAATTGTTGTAGTTATTGCTCTGACCCGTTACAATGGGTCGACCATCTAACGTTATTTTTTTTCAATTAGTGCTTATTTCGTGAATGGTAACACTTAGCTCATAACTGATTTGACAGATAATTAGTTTTATCCTTCCGCTGAAAGAATATTGACCATCCAATGCGTTTTCGCTTCGCTAAGTGGACTTACAGAAGATGCCGATTTTGTCAAAAAAAAAATCATCTTTTCAGGTGAAGCTCATTTTGATCTTGGCGGGTATGTAAACAATCAAAATTTTCGCATTTGGGGCACAGAAAACCCGCACGCATACATTGAAAAGCCGATGCACCCAAAACGAGTCACTGTTTGGTGCGGATTTCGGTCCAGAGGCATAATTTGGCGATCGTTATCAGGCCATGTTGAACGAATTTTGTTCACAAAAATTGAAGAGGAGGATATTGGCAACATTTGGATTCAACACGACGGCGCTACGTGCCACACAGCCGAAGCTATACTCGATGTTTTGCGCCCGGTTTTTGCAGATCGCATTATCAGCCGCAGAGCTGATATCATTTGGCCACCTCAGAGCTGCAATTTGACACCGCTGGACTATTATTTGTGGATTGCCGTCAAAGATAAGCCCTACCCCGACAAGTTAAGAGACAATTGACGCTTTAAAGGACAATATTCCTAAAGCCATTGGTGAAACACAGCTGCACGCGATCGTTAATGTGCTTAAAAATTAGACCGATCGTGTAGGCCAGCCGAGGCAGCCATTTGAATGAAATTATTTTCAATTATTAACCGGAAGGATTGTACTTTCAATTAAAAAAAATGAAATTTGAGAAAATATTCAGTAAAGCATTTTCAAAAAAAAAAAAGTTATTTGGCGGACCTTTTTTAAGTTTGGACAGTGGCACACAAGATAGTGTGGACAATAAAGAGTTTAATTGAAGCTATTAATGATCTCATATTCTAAACGTTTTTAAAAAGGTAAAAACGTAACAATTTATTTATTATGGGTTCTAATATTAAACCTTCTTATAGGTTGGTTAACCACAAGACAAAGCAGACAACCAGTTAGTAAGAATTCAGTCAAACTTGTGTAAAGATGCGTGTGAACCACTGTTTTCCAGGGGGAGATCATAGCCATTTTGAAAGCTGTGCAAAGCTTGTTCGCTGTAAATTTAAACGGTTAGTCAGACTGCAGTTAAGATCGCATAATAGCGATAAATCTCGCAGGCCTTCGAACTTTTGGTAGGTATGCTAAAAGACTTGACATTGTGTCACATTATTTCTGCTGAAATTGTGGGTCTAAGGAGAAAGAGGAGTCTGCCTTTCACTCTATGTGCCAGTGGCCTACTCTTGTCATGTAAAGATGAAGGTTTTTGGTCTCTTGACGAAAAGATTTCAGCAGTAAAGAGATTTATTTTGAATTAAATTTGGTTGTCCTATAGAGTGTTTGATCGCCTAATTGAATTTGGATTATGATAACCCATCGAATGGGCTTAAATGCTGGCTAGGGACCCTGTATAATAATTTTTATTAAAATTTATTTAAAGGGCCCTCTATGAAGTTGAGCCTGTTCCACTTTTACGGCGATATTATTTTTTGTTTTTTTATTTTTTTTGGTTTTTTTCATGTCTTAACCATTACACTGGCACGTTTATATTTCAAATGTTTTTGTCATTGTCAGGCTTTCCCTTTCGGTCTCCATCTCTCTCTAAGCAAACTGCTTATCATGTTAATTTTTTTGTGTGTGTATGTGTCAGTTATTTACACACACACTCTTTTTTTTTTTTTGAGGCTACCACCACCATGTTTTGAGATCTTATGGAAATTGTTGTGAAAGCTCATGTAAACGTTAAAACCCTAATTGACAGATTTACTTACACTTTAAACAACAACACACACAGCCATACACTCTTAATTCACTCATACTTACACGAATACGAGACACATATACTGATTCTCTTGCACAAGCAGCATGCAAGCAAATATGATTTATATGTTCTCACACATGAATGAGTAAGGAAAAGAGAGAAGAAAAAAAAAACACGAATCACTTACATACACATGCAGGAGTGTTTATATTGGCGGAGCAGCAACAGCAGCAGCAACAGCATTAGCAGAAAAAAAGAGTATTTATATGGCTGTGTGTGTGTGTGTGTGTGTGTAAGCTAAAGTTAAAAAATAATCACGTTATTGCGGGTGGATTTAATTTTTAAAACATTCAGTCTTGCTCGGTGTGTCTCTCAATTTGTTATGCCAGCACTTGGTAAATTTGCCACGCTTTTACATGGAATTTGTTTTTTTTTTTATTGTTTTTGGCTTTTAAATACATTTATTGTTGTTATTATTGTTGTTGTTATTGCTGTTGTGTAAAATTGATTAAGTTAATAAATTATGCTCATAGAAATATAAATTCTAATCCTTCACATCCACACACACACACACACATATGTACACACTCTATCATACATTTTGTAAAGCCAGGGTAAAGTTAATTTTGTTTTTGTTTTCGTTTGCTGTCAAAACATAGATTTTTTTTAATGCATTTATATGTCATGTTTATTCTATGAGTATCACTCTTATCACACCACTCTCTCTTTTTCTGTCTCTCTCCTACATATGCTACTAATTTCACAGTGGTATTAATTCATAGACATACGATATAATTCTTTACAACCACATTAAATATGTATGCCAATGTGTGTATGTATATGTGTGCTGGTTGGTTGGTTGAAGGATTTTATTTTCGAGTTTTTTTTTAACGCACGTACACGGATTTTATATTTTTCTAGTCGCTTAGGAAAAAATAATAAAAAAAAAACAAGAAGAAGCGAAATAAATTTGAAATAATTAAATCAAGTTGACATGATTATGTGAAAACATGATGTTTTCTAATGACATTTAAAAAAAAAAACAAAAATATCTATGCATATATGTATACAGTCAAGAGCAGCTAATTAGAAGTAAAAGAGATCGGTTGCCTTCTGCAAGCAATGTATATTCAATCCAGTGCAATTTCCGCAATGTATCTCTAGTGCATTATCATCTCTAGTGTCTGCAACTACTCTTGAGTCTTGAGGCTGCAGAACATGTAGGCACAACGGCATAGATGATACTGGCACACGTTTCAAACGAAATTCGAAACAGAGACCTGGACAATATAGTTGTTTAAAGGCTTTAATTTAAAATGCGTACATCATTATCTTTATGTTTCATTATGTTCTGAGCTTGGTAATAAAGGGATGCAATAATGACTGCCATTTAATGGATTCTGTTGCCCGGTATTTTTGTTATGTCGTCCCATGGAAGCCCTGAATCAGAATGCTTGGATGGCTAAAGGATCGGCTGTTTAATTTGAAAGTTCTTACGTATACTGTAGGCCTAATTGCTTTGCTTTCAATACGTTAAGTTATCAAGCAAAGGTGTAGACCAGAGATCAGCAATGAATAGTTTTTCCGCTACTCATAAGCACTCATCCAATTTTGAGTATAAGTGAATCAATAGTATTGAAATTCAACTACTCTGATTCATTCGTACTCGCTACAACATTGATTTAAAAGTATAAGTAGCGGTGAGTATGAGTACAACGTTGCCCTCAAACTCACTACATTCGAAATATGTTTGATTTATACGCCTACTCATTCTGATTCATAAATTTAGAAAACTGCTTATAATACTTATAAGTGATTCGAGTGATTCGAATCATTCATCAAAAGTTACAACCTTTGTTGTTGTTGCATATACAAACAAAGAAGAAAGGAAAGACAAAGACAACAAGCAAAGCATACACACAATCTAGTGAGTATTGTAGTGTTCGTACGCGAATCATACCTATTTTGTGCTTCGTGTAAATATTAAGTAGAGACGAGTCGAAGTCAATAACACCATGTTATTGTTAAATATGATTACGATGAGTACTTCTAACTTTGAGTATGAGTAGTATGAGCATCATATTTAAATAAGTATGAACCCGTATAAGTATCAGAAATTATAAGTATGATTTGAATCTACTCATCGTTTTGAATACTCGTTACTGATCTCATGTCAGACATTAAAACGAAATATAAAAAAAATATTTCTTCGGCGTTTGATCAAAAAAACTGGCTCTAACCAGCTCAACAGTAATGCAGTTTCCAACGACCCTTAGAAAAGTTACCTTTCAGTGATCGAGAATTTCTCTGAGAAGTAATCGCGATTCATGGACAATGACGAACGTTGAAACTACGTACGTTTGGGATTTAAGCGCAGCCGAGCGATTCAAGTAAAGCAAGAGATTTTTATGGAAAATCCCGCCACCCAACAAGCATCGCACAGCTTATAAGAAAGTGTAACATCAGCGCCGTGGTCTAGCAGGCAGTGTGCTGGCTTATTAGACGGAAAGCCAGGGTTCGAGTCCCAGGCCAGACATCAAAATAAAATACAAAAAGAATTTTTTTGGAATTTTTTAATTGCCATGAAAAGTTTCTCAAAAGTAAAAGCCTGCAGCTTGTTCGTTGTTGCCACAGACACGAAACAATATTCGCTTGCGTAAAAAACGATTTCAAAAGCGAAGACGCCTACAGTGTCATAACTTCTAATAACGTGCAAATGCTCCTTTGCAAGTCGAGCCTCAATATCCGTTTTGGTACAACCATCTGCAGTGATTATTGAAGAAGAATATTGAATAAGTAGCTGAACTGCGTATATTACTATGTCTGAACACTTAAAATATTGTGCTCAATAAATTGAATATTGACTCAATAAAAGTGCATGTGTGAATCTAGTATTAAAATTCTCCACGTAATGGATTCAGAAAATCGAACAAGTTATGGACGACAATGAATCTACACTCCGGCGTTCTCAAGATTTTACGATGCAGTAACATCGAAACATCTCTTCCGTACGCAATTTTCTTTATCTTTCTGGCTTTATTTGTTCACGTGCCCATTCATTCGAAAATCGGACTTCAATGCAGAAGATGATTTCTCTTATGATACACAGTGTCTGAACATAGTATAAGGAGGAGGCTTTATAAGTAAACTTGATATGCCTAAGAACCTAAAGAACTTTAAATTATCAATTCTAATTCGCTATAAACAGCTGTATTCATTAAACCTGTACGTCTATATGGTATTCGTTTCTATTCTCTAAATATGTATGTAGGACTGTCTGTCTGTCTGTCTATCTGTGTTGAATTCATTTTTGTGACACCAAAATGTGATGGAGTACCATCATCGCAGGCATCATTTTATTTACTGGAAAAATATTTTTTTGAAAAATATTTTGTTTTATAATTTATGCAACATGTTTGTTTTTTTTTATCTGCTGCTTATTACAAATATGGCAAGAGATTTAAGTTAATTTTACAAATATCATGATGATGATAATAATAATAATACAAACAGATTTTTTTCTATTTAAGCTTGGAAACTTTGTTTTCAGTGGGAAAATATTGTTACACAAACCTAATTAACACAGATATCCCACATACAATACTCTCAGACTTGTCTCTGCTACTGCTCCTCTAATTCTTTTAAAGAGCACAGGTCTGTCGCGAAGCTTGTTTATATTCTTATTCGGTTTCTATTCCTTTCTTTACGTTGCTTTGCTCCAGTTCCTTAATCAAGTTTTTAGAAAATTTCCGCAATTATTCGAATATAACAAGCCTTAGGATAGGGCACGGTTATCACCTAAACACAACGCCCTCCGTGAAAGTGTCGTTAAGTTAATGTATTGGGTGTAGAGGTGAAGAATATTGAGCTAAGTCGTTTCGAATAGGTGTCCACAGTTCCATGTTTTTATCTTTAAAGTGTCATTACCTGCTTAATTGGCTAATACAACCCTTTAGTCAGGATTACAACCTAGTTTCTCAGACCACCCATGTTATGGGTATTAATTTTATCCAGAAGAGGTGGAACCTGCAGTTTAACTTCGATTCCATACGATCGAATTGAAAATTTTCTTTACTCAGCGTTTTTGGTGGAAGACTACAGCTTTCATAGCTAGGGTTTGAACCACGACTACCACCTAAACACAACGCCCACCGTGAAAGTGTCTCAAGTTATTGTATTGGGTGTAGAGGTCAAGAATATTGAGCCAAGTCGTTTCGGATAGGTGTTCATAGTTCATGTTTTTATCTTTAAAGTGTCATTACCTGCTTAATTGGCTATTACAACCCTTTAGTCAGGATTACAACCTAGTTTCTCAGACCATCCATGTTATGGGTATTAATTTTACCGAGAAGGGGTGGAAGCTGCAGTTTAACTTCGATTCGAAATTTTGTTTACTCAGATTTTTTTTGGTAGAAGGCTACAGCGCGGAAGTCGCCGACAGAAATATTTTTCTTTCCGAGCTAGGGTTTGAACCACATGTTCTCTTTTGCTCCTCCTAAATGAATATCTGCTAAAAGTTGAAAAACAAATCTGTTTTCTGCCGCGATAGAACTTCAACTAGCAAATTTCAGAGCATCTGCCTACAGATCTCATCAACCGGTGACCTTTACAATTTGTATACATTTTGAAGTCGCCGTGGTTTAGTGGGTAGTGTGTTGGCTTTTTAGACAAAAGGCCCGGGTTCGAATTCCAGGTCAGACATCAAAACGAAAAATATTTCTTCGGCGACTTCCTCTCAGCAGATTTCTGGCAAAAACTCTGAGAGTAAAAATTGCCATGAAAAGCTTCTCAAAAATCTGTCGTTCGGAGTCGACTTTAAACTGTAATGGTGTGAGAAGCACATAAGTGGTGTGAGAAGCTAGGTCGTAATCCAGACTGAAGGGTTGTAATGGCCAATTATGTATGTATGTAAAGCTACCAGCAACGAGTATTGCTACGAAAGGAGGCCGATAAAAATAGGACCTTAATTTAATGCAAATATAATGGATTTCTTTTTACTACACCTTGTATTGACATCTCTTAATTTAATCAACAAAATACAAGAAATTTAGTCAACATTAAACACTTCGACCACCATCGCCGCTTAAGCGATTTCCTCAAAGTACACTTAAAGTACGCTTAACGTTAATTACTCTGGAATTTAGTGGTTGGATTCCAAATATTTCAGCCAAAAACTGTTGCATATAGAGCAATAACGTCTCTGTAGCAATGTGGCAATACGAGGCAACAATACGACGAGTGTAGGAAGGACAACACGAGTGTATGACAATGCAATTCCAACAATTGATTTTTAATGAATGCAAGCAGCATTCGTCAATAGCAATAAATTCTAGAGTGATGCGAGAGTAAAATTTATATAAAGGACTGGCCGTTAAGTAGATGAGGAGGACGAGAAGGAGCGAGAGTGAGAGAGAGCAATTACGACCAACAACAATGGTCACAACATTATCAATATTAAATGACTAAATGACATGAATCAATGACAGGGTGACGTGACGTTTGACCCACTGGGGAGGGCAAGTGAGACATTAAAAATGAAAATGAATCAGCAAATGACTGAATGACTGTATGAATGATGGATTGATTGTGTACATAATACACAAGTATGTGTTTTACACACACACATATGTAAATGTATGTATGCATGTATGTAAAGTGTTTGTGTATGTGTTGCCGCTTATTCGAAGTGTTGAAGTGAATGTTGTTGCCATTGTCACTTTAACCGCAAGTAAATACTCCACAAAATCAAATTATTATTGCAGTTGCAATTACACTTACTCTGTTGCTGTTGCTATTGCTATTGTTGTTGTTGTTGTTGAATTTATATTTGTTGCTTGACTGCTCTTATGAATTGTACGTCATTGTCATCAACAAATTTGATTGTCATTCATGTGTAACAAGTTTTGTTGTTGTTGTTCGTTTACATTTGAAAATGAATCGAATATGGAGACAAGAATAAATGGAAATATGTTAGGGAACACAATGTTATCGAGTTTTAATCGATAATTAGATTAAGGTTCCTCTTCCCTAATTTCGGTGCAACTTGGTCAGTACAGAAACTGCGTTCACCCGTGGCATCACAACGAGTCACTATAAGTGCTCAAGTGAGCTTTGTTATATCAGAGCTACCACTCCGACCTAATCGAACCTAATCTAGATTAAGGTAACTCTGAAGCTAATCATAGGTATCCCCATCTATCCCTAATACACTTTGAGACACTGGCAAATGGTATGGAAGTTGAATATAAACCAAATAATACTCAGATTAATACTCATCATCAGCCAAGTCCAAGTGCACACGCTAGAGTTTACAGACTAAACTAGAATGCTATCCTATTCGTAAAGATTTTAGCGATAAAGACTTCTCTACCATCGTTATCGAAAACAAGATTCGAAAAAAGCCCGGATCATAAACTGTGATATGACCAAGGGAAAGTCCTGCAAACCCTTAAGATAGCAAATGATTTCCTACACCTGCAATCCCACGCATAAAATGTGCGTGATATATCGAAGAAATTTGTCATTCGTTTAAAACTCGGCATCTTTAGCAATTTTCTATGACTCTGACCAATTGCATGTCGGCTTTGAGAACTGAGACTTAAGAAAACCCCACAAGAGCACGTCTGACGCCTGAGTCAAACCGCACAATCACATACATGCATACATAACTCGTCATTATAACCCTTCAGTCAGAATTACGACCTAGCTTCTCACACCACTCACGTTGAGTGCATTAATTTTATACGTGAGTGGCGGGACCTACAGTTTAAAATCGACTCCGAAAGCCAGATTTTTGAGAAGCTTTTCATAGCGACTTGTACAATGGGTCAATTTCGTCCGGGTACTGTGCTTGTCTTGACCGACCGGTGCACGTCCTCTAAACCTTCATAGCGACTTTATTTACTCTCAGAGTTTATACCAGAAATCTGGTGAGAGGCAGTCGCCGAAGAAATATTTTCGTTTTGATGTCTGACCTAGGATACGAATCCGGGCTTTACGTCTAATAAGCCTACACACTACATACTAGACTACGGCGACACCGCACAATCTCGGTGAGCAGTTGTCATCACCTCCACGTGACATGACGACGGCCTCAAATTACTCAAGCAGAATATTCAGTTTAGCAAGAGCTATGTGGCACGCAAAGCGGTCCTCTTGAAACACCTTACCGTTAGCGTTCATACCATCCAATTTAGGTCAGAAAAAAGGTGGTAATAATCGGCCTGTAGTGCCCGCCGCTGACAATGATGGTCTGGCCAACGTCAATCGCAAAGAACTTTGGACCGCTTGATGCCGCCAGCTTTGAAACGTTTTCTTGTTCAGCGTTTGTTCCTGGATGTACTCTTTAAGCCGCACGTTTATCCAATATAGACCAAGTCCTCTTACATCGACACCAAAACGCCTACATGATAAATCTTCCGAAACTATGTTGCACTCACTTTGTCGTTCTCAAAGAATTATGGACCGCTTGCTGCCGCCAACTTTGAAACGCTTTTTTTTTTGGCGTTTTTATTTGCTCCTGGATGTACTCTTTAAGGCACACGTTTATTCAATATAGACCAAGTCCTCTTACATCGGCACAGCACGCTTATATAATAAATCTTCCGAAACTACGTTGCCAGTCACTTTGTCCATTCTTATACAACGTTCAGACATGCACTTTTATTCAGTCAATATTCGATTTATTGAGCACAATATTTTAAGTGTTCAGACATAACAATATACGCAGTAGAACTGCTTATTCAATATTCATTTGATGGCTGGTAAATGGCTGTTTGTGTCTTTGTGAAATATCATTTGAAATTGTTCGGAAAACTATAATATGCTCACTGAACATACTTATGACAATATTATAACAAATTGCGTATTTATTACGCAATATTTAATTGCAACTTTATATAAAATATTGATCTCAATAATGGCGTTAATTGGGATTTACGCAACAGAAGTGTATGTCTGAAAATAGTATTAGTCACTTAGAAGATTCGTTGTACTGCAAAGAAAATATGGATTGTGACTGCCTTCCTCCATATATAATGTGCTTGGAACGTCAGGTTATTAATCCTTAACGTAACCGCATTTGTTTGAAATACTGCTAAAATACAGAATCTGTTTTTGGACTCTGAAGTATTTCCAAGGATTAGTACATGCTTTTCTCTTTCCTCAATCTTAACACTTTGCTGAAGATTGTAAAAGGACCTCCTACTCAAGCTCTTTGGAACCACCAAGGAAGATGACATCAAAAACGAACATCGTAGGGGCGACAAAATGATATCCGGAGCAGAAAAATGAACAAAAATTCCGTACCGGACATATCAAATAAGTTTTTACAGAGTAATTTTAATCTATATTATGACATATGGCAACCCTAGTATTCTAGAAAATACTACAATATCGCAAGTTCTTAAACGAACGTGGAAAAAGCGCAAGAGGAAGATAACTGATGTTACACCACAGTATAGTGTTGTGGGAGAGAGAGTGACAGACTACTAGTCTTCGGGAATAACCAGACTCATCAATAATATTATCTGCTTTTAGGGGTATTAAATTTTGTCGGAATGAAATTGCATTGCCTAATCGAGTAATCTTCATCGTTACAACTCTAACAGAATGACAGATTCTTTGAGTTTTTTTTTCCAAATGTATAGAGATGAGCGCCAATAATGGCTGTAAAATGTTGACTGCATTTGGGTGTATATGACAGTTGCTTGTCAAACGTTATCACTTTGACGCCATTTAGAGCTTCAATGAGAAATCAAATAAAAAAATCTTAAATGATTGCTTTAGCAATGAAAATTGAAAACTAAATTCTCTACTCCATACAACGGCATGAATAAGCGAATTAATTCAAACTAAACTACTTATCGTGAGGCCGCCTATGATACCATGTACTTAAAACCAATCAATAAAAGAGCGTTCTATGGAATTGGTTTAAGTACTTACGATAATTTGGGTTCTGTTATGTGGTAAAATCATGGAGTTAATCAAGTTATTTTAAGAAAAATTAAAATAAAAACTAAAGTATAGCATTAGGCGTAATTATGAAATTTTTTTGGAGCATACTGCTAGGCTAAAAAGTTATCGTAGCTTTAAAAATGAAATGAGTTGCATTTAAAATTTTAAAATTAATTTGTTGCAAATAAGTCACTCATACACATATCTGAAGCACACATACACTCACAGTGATATACTTAGCATTTGTGCATTTCATGGTCCCCACAATATTCCCGATTAAATAAATGTTTCTGTGGTTAATATTAAATACACCGTCAAGAGCTTACACCCAACGAAAAATGGTTGGTACATTATAAAATAATTTCAATATTTTATAAGTAATAAATAGGCCTATAGGCTTAGATCTAAAGAACGTAGAGAATTCCAGAGTTTTTAAGCGATATTGTACGTGAAACAGAAATGCATTGGTAAGTCCTTAAGGCGATATGATTTCAGGGCAGCCTAACCTGCCACACAGCTTTTGCCAAACTATATACACTGCACAAGCGTTTTCAGGACATTGTCACCTCACGCGTAAGTAATCTGAACTAGCCATCGTGACTGTGCGGTTTAAACCCGTCAGACACTTTCTTGCGTAGTTTTCTTATGTCCTAATCCTTAAAGCCAACATAGCACATGCAACTGATCAAATCCAAACTGATTTATGGACCAGAGACATAGAAAATTGTACACGATCCCGTCTCTAACACTCTAAAAAACTTCATCCAGATATTGCCCGCTGGATGGAGAGGAAATTTGGTGAGTTCTGGACACGGTTAGTTTTGTAAGCACCTGTTTAAAATGGGGAAGATGACACGACCAAATTGCATCTATGATGATACGGAACACACTTTCTTTCACTGTGAGAGATGGAGACTGGAAAGAAGGAATCTGGAGGCCAAAGTCGGCATCTGTACAGTTGAGAACTTCTGCTGCGATGTAATACTGAACAGTGAGGAGAATTGGAATAGTATAGCCAGAGCCTTAGCTGAAGTCTTACTAAAATCTAAGAAAATTGACTTGGGCGAGAGAAGTAGAATGGAAGCTTGAACACCTTCTCGGAATTTGTTGCGCAATCCGGAAGCGGATATGGATATGAAAGGGCTAAAGTGCCAGATGGACTCCACTTCGAAGTATTACCACGGTAGTTGCGATGTGGGCACAAGGAGTCCAAAACAGGAGGAAGAGATTTAGAGGGTGAGGGCCCGAAACACGGGGTATAGTGACGACTACCCCTATGGTGCGATTAGGTCCATTTACTTCTCCACAGCGTACAAAAAGGCGGTGTGTAGGTGGTTGCAGATATCTAAATGTATTGGGAGAACGATATGATTTCTATATTGAATGGTAACTGCAGAGCGGTTAAACTGGCCATATATGGCCTATAAGGTTACAATTTACAATGCGGTCAACCGGAGACGAGTGGCCTCTCGGATACGCGTAGTAAGACTGAAGTTCGGAGTCGACTTTAAACTGTAGGTCACGCCACGTCTGTATAAAATTAACACACACAACATAAGTGACGTGCGAAACTTCGGGCTTTTTGGGGACGATTGCTGGAGACTGTCTAATGGTTTCCTTACCGTTCGCATCCTCCCTCTTTCCACCTTTCCTAAACCTGCACAATACACTGCATGAGTAGGAGTCATCCCCTGAGTGCAGGTTTAATAAAAAATAAAAAAAAAGACTGAAGAAAATCTGGCAATAATAGAATGGAGGGCCAGCCCGCAGTAAGACTGCTTGAACTTCAAAAAAAAAAGACTTAGTGTTGCTGTCTTGATCATAATGGGGCAGGCAACTCGTTAAGGGCGTAACTCATTGGTCTAGAACAACTCAAAAATGATTTCTGTAGAGATAAGGAAGAGGATGAGACTGTTTTTCACCTATTGGGGATCATGTCCAGCTTTATGTCAAAGGAGAAAAAGACATTTTGTTGTCTACTACATGGGTGACCTTCAGGAACTGTTAAGCATTGATATTGAGTCGATTCACCAGAAACTTTGAGTAGTTCGATGACTGTGGGATGATGCAGAAACGATTGCATCACAATGGGCTTTTTCTTAGGTGGATAGCCACCTCTGCCTAGCTACCTAAGTAGTTTGGCACAATGAAATCCTTAAGGTAGAATTAATTAGAGGTGGAGCAAGGTTTTTTAGGGTTTCAGGTTTTCCAGGTTCATTGATTATGAATATTTCAACATGAGAGCGAGCTGGCCATTGGTGCAACAATTGATATCGAACCGATCCGTTGAGACTCTCTAAACTAGAGTACTGTTTAAGGATTATGAACGAAGTCTATTCTTTTGAGTGTACAAAAATACATGTACACTCAGCCACAAAAGTATACTTACGGTTAACAAATTTCAGAAATTTTTTTATCCAAACCGTTTCGTTGAAAATCTTTATAATTTTCTGACAACTTTCCTCGATTTTAAGATATTTTTGAGAAATTTGTTAATCGTATGTATACTTTTATAGGCGTGTGTATAGATGTATGCATGTATGTATGTGTTTTTTAAATTTCTCTACAATCATGTCGTTATAAAGTTGCCTGCCTGCCTGTATTTAACCAAGATGAATTGCTTTAATTAAACGAAGGCTACAGTAATGGTATGCATCTCTACTCCTTTTAATATATTTTCTATATGCATATAGTATTTAGCCATTAATATTTTCCCATTTATATGTACACGTGTGTGTGTGTATATATTCATTTCATCATTCGTTCATTTAATCGTTAATTTATGCGGCTGAAAGATGACTGCATTGCCATTGCATAACGTGGCATAGCAAATTATATCACTGGCAATTAATTGATTGAAACAGACTCTACTCTGCTCTCTTCTCTTCTTTTGCAAAACACATACAGCCATACGTACACTCATGTGTATATTCACACACACATACACTTAATTTTAAAAGGACATTACCACTTCACGACAAACATTATGTCACATTCATTCATTCTGTGTATGTTTGCGTAGAGTATCTCTCAGTGTTGTGTTCTCATTTGTTTTATGATATCCAATGTCCATTAAATATCCTGTTTAAATATAATTTTTTCTTTATTTCTTTTGTTTTAATTTTTAATTCGGTTTTGCCTTTTGTCTTTCATATTCATTTTCTTTCTTTTTAATTTATAATTTCCAGCTCTGGCAATACACCGGCATTGCAATGCAATGCATTTCAAGATGAATGCAGCAGGACATTATTAGCCTGTAAGGAACGATGGAAGTGAATTAAGTTATGAAACATTAAGGGCCTCGTATAACAAGGATAAAGTTGGTCCAGTCTGACAAGCGATCTCCATCTGGGCTTAGTTTAAATTAGATTAGGTGACGGTCCCCTCGAAGGAAGGAATCCCACTAAAGCCAGCATCTATCCCCATTGTGTTATCACAATTAATTCTACCCAAAGGATTCTACCCTTAGGACCCATCCTCTGTCCAAAATAAAACTTGCCATAGCAGCAACCTTTATATCAGAGAGCTCGGCCAACTATGTCAATAAATTAGAGGTCAAAAACCACAAACAAAACTGGGGCACCTCATACTCACAGCTTCTGTTGAAATGCCGAGTCTTCCAGCATTGGTTTTGGAACTGTTTAGCATTAAATCAAGAAAATAAGCAAACAAACGGACTATATTTGAAATTGTGTGGGTAATTGGCTAGATAACCCTAGTCACAAGGCTTCCAAAACTATTTTCCTTATTGTCGGGCGTTACTTGAGATCGGGCATAAAGGAGTCGAAGTTAATTTGTCTTTTTCAAATGAGCAACAAAACAGTTTCCTAAATAAAGCGGGTAAAATTGTCATTGTCCTGTTTTCTTTTACCGATGACTTGCACATTTTATCGATAACTTCTTTATATAAAGCGTAAAAGGTAAAATTGCCGGTGTCGATGACATTCATTTTTTGTCGGTGGTTTACGTTTATTGGCTTGTTTTTTTCATTTTTTTGTAGTGGATCAGTTGCATTTTTATGGTTCATGACTAACATTTTCTAGACGATAACTTGCATTTTTTTTGATTTCTTTGTTTATGTTAGATTAGGTTACGTCGGAGTGGTAGCTTTTCTATCACAAAGCCCACTTGAGCATGCATGGTGGCCCGTTGTGACGCCACGGATGAACGCAGTTTCTGTACTGGCCAAGTTCTTCTACTAAAATCAGAGAAGAGGAAGAAGATGGATGATGACTTGAATTTTTTGTTCGATGACTATTATTATTTTGGTCAATGACTTGCATATTTTTGGTCGATGATTTGCATTTCTTTGCTAGATGATTTGCATTTTTAATCGACGATTTTTATTTGTTTGGTCGATGATTTCCATTTTATGGTCAATGACTTGCATGTTTTGGTCAATAACTTGCATTTTTTGATCGATGACTGTTATTATCTCGGTCAATGACAATGATTTGTCTTTTTTTGTCGATAATTTTTATTTATTTTGTTGATGATTTGTATTTGCTGGTCAATGACTTGCATTCTTTGGTCGATGACTAGAATATTTTCAGTCAATTTTTTTTTTTGTTCAATGACTTAAATTTTTTAGTTGATGATAAAGATATTAGATTCATAGCATATAATAGGTTCATTATTGATATGTCCGGTTGTTTCGGAATTCCTGATTTTAAAGCCATCCAAATCCCTAGATCCATCGTTTTTAATAGGAATTCGGAGTTATTGTTAAACTGCAGGCCTCTTGTCACTTACAGTGTGGGACAAAACTAAAGCACGGACTATTACCTCTTAACAAAAACCACAATAAAATTTCAAAAATCCCTTTTTTCATTTTTCTTTTTATAATTTTCGATAGAATATATGTTAGGAATTATAAAATAGAATGAACATTCATTTATTTCTAATAAAAAATAAAAAAATCACAAAAAGTTTTACATTACCCTTAAAAGTGCAGCGACAAAACTAAAGCACATAACATAGAATATATACTCCTTCATTAAATTATAGAAAAATACGAAGAGAAAATATTATTACATAACGAAAAACTTTCTCTTAAAGACATTCTAAGAGTTATTACAAAAAAATAACACGTGTTTTACTATCACTTTTGATCTTTACCATTCCCAGTGCATTTTTTGCGATTGAAAGTACAAAATGGCTCGTAATAAATATTCAGTGCATTTAAAAGAAAAAATAATTGAAGATTTTAATAAAGGAGAATCTGTCACAAAAATTGCAAAGAAATTTAATATTCATCATAGCGTAATTTCCCGAATTATAAGCCGCTTTAAATCAACAGGTTCACTGGTTACCATACATAAGGGTGGTCGACCACGGAAAACCACTAAACGAGAAGACCAGGCCATAATTCCAATTTTAAAAAAGGATCCCTTTACATCTGCAAGGTCCATTCCAAACCAACTGGCATTAAATATTACTCCTAGAACCATTCAAAGAAGAGCGGTAGAAGGTGGCTTAAAATCGTATAGGACTGTAAAAAACCATTTATTTCCACAAAAAATAGACAGGCTAGAATTAATTTTGCGAAGGAACATTTAAACTGGAGTGTAACAGAATGGAAGGCAGTACTGTTCTCCGATGAATTCAAGTTTAACTTGAAGGGTTCTGATGGATATCAGTTAGTACGGAGACCAGCAGGGCAACGACTTAATTCACTGTATACTAAAGGAACTGTAAAACACGGAGGAGGTAATATAATGGTCTGGGGATGTTTCTCTGGTCAAGGTATTGGACCCATTCACAAAATAAATGGGATAATGGACCGTTTCATGTATAAAGACATACTGGAGAATGTAATGCAGCCATATGCGGTGGAGGAAATGCCACTTAATTGGAGATTTCAGCAAGACAACGACCCCAAACACACTGCAAAATGTGTGAAAGAGTGGTTTGTTGCAAATGAAATCAATGTCTTGAAGTGGCCAGCGCAATCGCCAGATCTCAACCCGATAGAAAACCTATGGGAAATTGTAGATCGGAAAATATTACGCGATAATTGCAAGAATTTGGAAGACCTTTTCCGCCAAGTGGAAATAGCCTGGAATAGTATTCCTGGGGAGGTTATATCGAATCTAATTGAGTCCATGCCTCGTAGATGTAAAGAAGTCTTAAAAAATAAAGGCTATGCCACAAAATATTAGAAATATTTTTAGTTTTAGTTAATATTTATAAAATGTGCTTTAGTTTTGTCGCGCCCAAAAACGTCTGTTGAAAATGTGATATGAATTTTTTTTGTTATAGTTAATGAAGTTATTTATTTTTTGTTTCTTTTTAATAAACTAAGATGTTACCTTAATAAAAAAGTTGAAAAAATATAAATACTAACTTGAATACTATTTTTATTGAAGTGTTTTGCATTAAGTATTATCCCGTGCTTTAGTTTTGTCCGACACTGTATGTATGAAAATAAAACATACACAACATTGGCGATGTAAGAAGTTAGGTTGTAGTCTCTACTAAAACGTTGTAATGACCAATTAAATAAAGAAGTAAGAACGTTTAAATGATGTTACGAAGTAAATGATCTTTGGCATGTAATTTAAACCCATCTATGTAAAGTAAATATTCCATTAGTCGATACGTAGATATGATATGAGTGGTGGTGTCAGATGGTAGGTTGTAATCCTGACTAAAAAGTTGTAAGTAATTAAGTATTGCATCGACTATAAGGTTTTAAAAGCAAGCAAGCTGTTGATATCAGTATTTTGAGAAGCTTAGGATATAATACTTAGAAATTTTCTTTAAAAAGGTGATGTGATAAACTAGGTTGTGGTCTCTACTAAAGCATTGTAATGACTAAATTGTAATGAATAAATGATTACGTTACGATGTAAATGATGTTATTCAAACAATTTTAACCGATCTATGTAAAGTAAATATTCCATTAATCGATACGTAGTTATTATGAGTGCTGTCAGATAGGTAGGTTGCTATCCTGACTAAAAAGTTAAAAGTAATTAAGTATGGCACCGACTGTAAGGGTTAAAAACCAAGCAAGCTGGTGGTATCAGTATTTTGAGATGCTTAGGGTATAATATTCAGAAATTTTCTTTAAAAAGCAATGTGAGAAACTAGGTTGTAGTCTCTACTAAATCGTTGCAATAACCAATTAAGTAAAGAATTAAGAACGTTTAAATGATTACGTTACGATGTGAAGCAAATATTCCATTAGTCGATACGTAGATATGATATGAGTGGTATCAGATAGGTAGGTTGTAATCTTGACTAAACAGTTGTAAGTAATTAAGTATTGCAACGACTATAAGGCTTAAAAAGCAAGCAAACTGTTGGTATCAGTATTTTGAGATGCTTAAGGTATAATATTCAGAAGTTTTGTTTAAAAAGGTGATGTGAGAAACTAGGTTGTAGTCTCTACTAAAACATTGTAATGACCAATTAAATAAAGAAGTAAGAACGTTTAAATGATGTTACGAAGTAAATGATCTTTGGCATGTAATTTTAACCCATCTATGTAAAGTAAATATTCCATTAGTCGATATGTAGATATGATATGAGTGGTGTCAGATAGGTAGGTTGTAATCCTGACTAAAAAGTTGTAAGTAATTAAGTATTGCATCGACTATAAGGTTTTAAAAGCAAGCAAGCTGTTGATATCAGTATTTTGAGAAGCTTAGGATATAATACTTAGAAATTTTCTTTAAAAAGGTGATGTGATAAACTAGGTTGTGGTCTCTACTAAAGCATTGTAATGACTAAATTGTAATGAATAAATGATTACGTTACGATGTAAATGATGTTATTCAAACAATTTTAACCGATCTATGTAAAGTAAATATTCCATTAATCGATACGTAGTTATTATGAGTGCTGTCAGATAGGTAGGTTGCTATCCTGACTAAAAAGTTAAAAGTAATTAAGTATGGCACCGACTGTAAGGGTTAAAAACCAAGCAAGCTGGTGGTATCAGTATTTTGAGATGCTTAGGGTATAATATTCAGAAATTTTCTTTAAAAAGCAATGTGAGAAACTAGGTTGTAGTCTCTACTAAATCGTTGCAATGACCAATTAAGTAAAGAATTAAGAACGTTTAAATGATTACGTTACGATGTGAAGTAAATATTCCATTAGTCGATACGTAGATATGATATGAGTGCTGTCAGATAGGTAGGTTGTAATCTTGACTAAAAAGTTGTAAGTAATTAAGTATTGCAACGACTATAAGGCTTAAAAAGCAAGCAAACTGTTGGTATCAGTATTTTGAGATGCTTAGGGTATAATATTCATAAGTTTTGTTTAAAAAGGTGATGTGAGAAACTAGGTTGTAGTCTCTACTAAAACATTGTAATGACCAATTAAATAAAGAAGTAAGAACGTTTAAATGATTACGTTACGATGTGAAGTAAATATTCAATTAGTAAATATGCCATAAGTCGATACGTAGATATGATATGAGTGGTATCAGATAGGTAGGTTGTAATCCTGACTAAAACGTTGTAAGTAATTAAGTATTGCACCGACTTCATGGCTTAAAAAGCAAGCAAGCTGTTAGTGTCAGTATTTTAAGATGCTTAGGCTATAATATGTGAAGTAAATATTCCATTAATCGATACGTAGTTATTATGATGATATGAGTGCTGTCAGATAGGTAGGTTGTAATCCTGACTAAAAAGTTGTAAGTAATTAACTATTGCACCGACTATAAGGCTTAAAAAGCAAGCAAGCTGTTGGTATATTTTGAGATGCTAAGGTTATAATATTCAGAAATTTTCTTTAAAAACGTGATGTGGGAAACTAGGTTGTAGTCTCTACTAAAGCATTGTAATGACCAATTAAATAAAGAATTAAGAACGTTTAAATGATTACGTTACGATGTGAAGTAAATATTCCATTAGTCGATACGTAGATATGATATGAGTGGTATCAGATAGGTAGGTTGTAATCTTGACTAAACAGTTGTAAGTAATTAAGTATTGCAACGACTATAAGGCTTAAAAAGCAAGCAAACTGTTGGTATCAGTATTTTGAGATGCTTAGGGTATAATATTCAGAAATTTTCTTTAAAAAGGTGATGTGAGAAGCTAGGTTGTAGTCTCTACTAAAGCATTGTAATGACCAATTAAATAAAGAAGTAAGAACGTTTAAATGATTACATTACGATGTGAAGTAAATATTCAATTAGTAAATATGCCATAAGTCGATACGTAGATATGATATGAGTGGTATCAGATAGGTAGGTTGTAATCCTGACTAAAACGTTGTAAGTAATTAAGTATTGCACCGACTTTATGGCTTAAAAAGCAAGCAAGCTGTTAGTGTCAGTATTTTAAGATGCTTAGGCTATAATATGTGAAGTAAATATTCCATTAATCGATACGTAGTTATTATGATGATATGAGTGCTGTCAGATAGGTAGGTTGTAATCTTGACTAAAAAGTTGTAAGTAATTAAGTATTGCAACGACTATAAGGCTTAAAAAGCAAGCAAGCTGTTGGTATCAGTATTTTGAGATGCTTAGGGTATAATATTCAGAAATTTTCTTTAAAAAGGTGATGTGAGAAGCTAGGTTGTACTCTCTACTAAAGCATTGTAATGACCAATTAAATAAAGAATTAAGAACGTTTAAATGATTACGTTACGATGTGAAGTAAATATTCCATTAGTAAATATTCCATTAGTCGATACGTAGATATGATATGAGTGGTATCAGATAGGTAGGTTGTAATCTTGACTAAACAGTTGTAAGTAATTAAGTATTGCACCGACTTCATGGCTTAAAAAGCAAGCAAGCTGTTAGTGTCAGTATTTTAAGATGCTTAGGCTATAATATGTGAAGTAAATATTCCATTAATCGATACGTAGTTATTATGATGATATGAGTGCTGTCAGATAGGTAGGTTGTAATCTTAACTAAAAAGTTGTACGTAATTAAGTATTGCATCGAATGTAAGGCTTAAAAAGCAAGCAAGCTGTTGGTATCAGTATTATGAGATGCTTAGGGTATAATATATGAAGTAAATATTCCATTAGTCGATACGTAGATATGATATGAGTGCTGTCAGATAGGTAGGTTGTTATCCTGACTAAAAAGTTGTAAGTAATTAAGTATTGCGTCGACTATAAGGCTTAAAAAGCAAGCAAGCTGGTGGTATTAGTATTTTAAGATGCTTATGGTATAATATTCATTAAAATTTCTTGAAAATACGACTATTTCAATTGCTACGGATTTCCTATGAATTTTAGGAAATCATTTTCAACTTATTTTTCATGATAATTTTGTTTTTTTTTGTTTCTTTTTCTTGTTTTGTATTTGCATTTGTATTGTTGCGAAAGACCATTTAAAATCTTAAAATCAAATTAAAAAGTTGTTTATTATTATGCCATTGAATATTTATTTCAAACTTATTTTGCTTATTGTAATTGTGTTTTGTGTTGTGTGTTGGCTATACTTCTCAGTGTCTTACTCTGTGTAATAAATATCGTCATCATCATCTTAACAACATCACCACCACACCATTACGATAAAGTCGTCATTTGTTAGTGAATCTGTAGTAAATTCTAGAAACTTTAGTTTTTCTTCCTCTTTTCCGCTTTGCTTGTATAAAATTAAAACCAAAACTAATCGAAGTATGATGCTGGCTTACCAATTGAAAATGAATTTGAATTAAAAATTTCTTCTTTGTTTTTTAAGTTTTTTTTTTTTGTGTTCTTTTTCCATTCCCTCATATTGTTTTTTTAAATCCAGTTAACCAAACGCAATTATTTATTGCCAGATTGTACATTGAAATCGCTAAGAAACCGACCGCATCGCACAATAGAAGCTGTTGCCGTTGTATTATGGCATACGACCATACTCTGCGGTCGAAGATGTTGTCGATGATGATGATGATGAATGAATAAGAAAAAGAAACCCATCCATGGAAGTAACAATTATTAAGAAATTATTTCTGTTTTTCTGTTTTTTTTTATTTCTTGTAATAAATTTTGAAATTAGAACACAAAGCAAGCACCCAATAAATAATGGCTGGTGGCAACGAATTGTGAAGGTGTTACAAGAGAAGCTACAAATGAATTTGATTTCATGCATGAAATCAATTTAATTTTAGCAGGCATGTCATATTACGTTACGGTAGAATTGATTACGATAATCTGTAATAAGCCTCAGACAGTATAGGTGCAGGTTAAGAGCACAGGTGACCTGATAACAATCTCTGTGAGGGGGGCCGCGCGAACAGGGTCGATTTCATTCCCGGCAACTGCAGAGCGGATGATTTGACCAAATGGGTCACGACCATTGAACTCTCTGATAAATTCTCTACAATGGGGATCCCTTTAAGTACCTGTGGGCTTATAATTGACAATGCAATCATGGACCTATAGGCAACTTTGGATAAACCCAAAATCTGACCATGGCTGGATGGGAAGCCCACGGCGACTCTGCATAAACTCCAAAGAAGCAGGCTCCGCGCTGTTATCGAGGTTATTAAGGGACATTATATTATAGGCATGTATGTCGCCGTGGTCTAGTGGGTAGTGTGTTGGCTTATTAGACAAAAGGCCCGGGTTCGTATCCCAGGTCAGACATCAAAACGAAAAATATTTCTTCGGCGACTTCCTCTCAGCAGATTTCTGGCAAAGACTCTGAGAGTAAATAAAATTGCCACGGAAAGCTTCTCAAAAATCTGTCGTTCGGAGTCGACTTTAAACTGTAAGCCCGGCCGCTCATGTATAAAATTAATCCACGTAACATAAGTGGTGTGAGAAGCTAGGTCTTAATCCTGACTGAAGGGTTGTAATGGCCAATTATGTATGTTATGTATGTATATTATAGGCATGCGAGGCATACTGGTCTTGGACACCTCGCGAATGAATCCTAAAGAAGATGGGGAGATGAGGAAGAGTATGAAATTAGTCTTCACCTACTGTGCACATGCCCGGCACTTGGTCAAAGGAGAAAGAGACACCTGGGTGTCTACTACATGGAGGTTCTAGATGAACTATGGACGTATGGATATTGATAGTCGGAGTTGCTTCATCGAAAGCTCCGAGTGACACCTAGAATAGGTAAGAAGATGACACTGTGTTATCACAATGGGCCTAAGTATGTGCTACCTACCTAATCCCTGGCATTACTGGAGAGTTCATTATTGAAATTATTGACTTTCTGAGTAAATTTAGAGATTTTCGGCCAACATTTCGCCGATGGAAAATACTAGCCGTCCGTAATCATATCTTTCTTCTTTTTTTTCTTTTTTGGTAAAACCAGCACTCAGGGGATGGCCCCTACTCATGCAGTGCATTGTGCAGGTTTAGGAAAATAGATTATAAGAGGGTGGAAAGAGGGAGTAGTGTTTGTGGAAATTATATTTAAATTTACCAAACATTTTTAGAATTATGATAGCGGTGGTTGTAGGATGGTGGTGTAATGGTTGGGATTAAAATTGTTGACTAGCTAGGATTATAACCTAGCTTCTGGCACTATCCATATGTTCGTGTATGTAAATTTTGTCCAAAAGTGGAGGGAACATTGTGTTTAATGTCGGCTCTGGACGAAAGATTTGTACCGTTAGTTGTAGCATGGTTGTGTAATGGTTGGGATTAAAATTGTTGACTAGCCAGGATTATAACCTAACTTCTGGCACTATCCATATGTTCGTGTATGTAAATTTTGTCCAAAATTAGCGGGAACATTTTGTTTAATGTCGGCTCTGGACGAAAGATTTGTACCGGTGGTTGTAGGATGATGGTGTAATGGTTAGGATTAAAATGGTTGACTAGCCGGGATCACAACCTAACTTCTGGCACTATCCATATGTTCGTGTATGTAAATTTTGTCCAAAAGTAGCGGGAACATTTTGTTTAATGTCGGCTCTGGACGAAAGATTTGTACCGGTGGTTGTAGCATGGTGGTGTAATGGTTGGGATTAAAATGGTTGACTAGCCAGGATCACAACCTATCTTCTAGCACTATCCAAATGTTCGTGTATGTAAATTTTGTCCAAAAGTGGAGGGAACATTTTGTTTAATGTCGGTTTTGGCCAAGAGATTTTAGAAAATGTTCATGGGAATTACATACATTTTCTTAGCGGGGATTTGAACCATGGGCCCTAGCTACTAGACTATGGCAACCTAGCGAAACAGCTGGCTTAAATGACAGACCAAAGACACCAGCAATAGGGTGAAATTTGAAATAGAATTGATTCACAACCACAATAGAACAAACAGACGAGTACAATTAAAGCCAACCTAATAGTTGTTAAACCATTGAGGGTCTAAATTGGGATTATAATTTATTCATTGCTTTTGATTACCACAAACATAGTCTCTATTCTATAGTCTATCCGCGATGATAGTAATTTGAATGATGAAATTTCAATCAAATCGATTGGTCTCGCAACAAAATCAAATGAATTTTAAATTTTTATTTCGAATATAGAAGGTAAGAGAAGAGTTATATGGGGTGGGGTGGAATAGGAGAAAATTTTTATGGTAAATAAATGCGAAAAATTAATTTAAAAATACGGAAAATCTTTATTGTTTAAATAAGTTCTTACTTAGATTTTTAGGCAGCATAATAAAGTTAAGTAATCTTGATTTCGTTACATACCTGCAAGAAAAAATATAAAAAATTTAATAGATTAATTAGGTTTTTACTATTTTCAATTAATTTAAATTCATTTAAATTCATTAGAGATTCAAAATAGTTTGAATCATTCTAAAGGGTCCGCCAAATAATGCTCTCAAAAAAATCCGACTGAATATTTTCTCAAATTTCTTCTTTTATTTGAAAGTACAAGCCTTTCGGTTAATAATGGAAAAATAATGTCATTCAAATGGCTGCCTCGGCTGGCCATAAAATAGCCTACACGATCGGTCCAATTTTTAAGCACATTATCGATTTCAGCAATGGCTTCACGAATATTGTCCTTTAAAGCGTCAATCTCTCTGACTAGTCGGCGTAACACTTATCTTTGCCGGCACCCCACTAATAGTAGTCCTACGGTATCAAATCGCAGCTCCAAGGTGGCCAAACAACATCAGCTCTGCGGCTGATTGGTGTATTTCACAAATGACTTCACGAATATTGTCCTTTAAAGCGTCGTTTACGGCCTGTCGGCGTAACACTTATCCTTGACGCCATCACACAAATAATAGTCCAACGGTATCAAATCGCAGCTCCAAGGTGGCCAAACAATATCATCTCTGCGGCTGATTGGTGTATTTCACCAATGTCTTCACGAATATTGTCCTTTAAAGCGTCAATTGGCTCTGGCTTGTCGGCGTAATACTTATTCTTGACGGCATCGCACAAATAATAGTCCAATGGAGTCAAATCGCAGCTCCAAGCTGGCCAAACAATATCAACTCTGCGGCCAACAGGTTGCAAAACATCGAAGGTAGCTTCGACTGTGTGGCACGTAGCGCCGTCCTGTTGAAACCAAATGTTACCAATATCCTCCTCTTCAGTTTTTGTGGACAAAAATTCGTTCAACATGACCCGATAACGATCGCCATTAATTGTAACGGCCACTCCTTGCTCATTTTCGAAGAAAAATGACCCAATTATGCTTCTGGGCCAAAAACCGCACCAAACAGTGACTCGTTTTGGATGCGTTGGCTGTTCAATGAATGCGTGCAGGTTTTCTGTGCCCCAAATGCGAAAATTTTGCTTGTTTACATACCCGCCAAAATCAAAATGAGCTTCATTTGAAAAGATAATTTTTTTTGTCAAAATCAGCATCTTCTATAAGTCGATCGCAGGCCCTCTAGGCGAAGAGAAAACGCATTGAATGGTCAATATTCGTTCAGCGGAAGGATAAAACTAATTATCTGTCAAATCAGACATAAGCTAAGTGTTACCATTCACGAAATAAGCACTAGTTAAAAAAAAAACGTTAGATGGCGAACCCGTTACATAGTATGCAGGAATTCAACAGGTAAGCACTGCGGCCTTTGATCGGTTCACACTTGTGGTAGGCACGTTATGGTAAAATTATTTGAAATCAAAAAGCAATGTGAATATTTTATCTACACCGATCTGATGGCATAACAAGTACACAGGGCCACAAAAGTATACATACGATTAACAAATTAAGTTTAAATGCTTAAATCTTTGCCCATACAGCATCAATTGCCATAAATTTGTTAGCAAATGAAAGCTAAGAACCTGGACTTTCGTTTTCTTATATGATTTGCCACGCCCACTCTTTTTCTTCTTCCTCTTTTCCTTCGAAAAATGCAAAGTTATAAGCTACTGGGTGTTAGGAATGCTGGTGCTTGCATTCTAATCGTTTCGTATATACACAGGCCCACAAAAGTATACATACGATTAACAAATTTCATAAAATTCTGAACCAATGCAAAAGACCATCATAAAGATTTTCAACGAAAACGGTTTGGTTAAAAAATTTCTAAAATTTGTTAACCATATGTATACTTTTGTGGCTGAGTGTATTTATAGAGGCACACCTCAATTAATTTTGGATATTAACATTAAGGAATATGTGAAGAAAGCTGCAACCGGAAGCCGGAATAGGATACATTGAGAAGCGCTAAAAAAAAACGGTAAACACCCGAGATGCAGTCATTTCGACTGCTGGATTACTTGCGTACTCATTACAACCCTTTAGTCAGAATTACAACCTAGCGTCTGACACCACCCATGTTGTGTGTGTCTGGCAGGGCATTTACTTTGATGTCAACGACTGAAGTAAGAATCAGAAAACTTTTCATTGGACAGTTGAGAGGACAGTTGAGAGGACCGTTGAGAGGAAGTCGCCGGAGAAAATATTAGAGCCGGTGCTAGAACCACGAAGTTTTGAATAAATATTCAATACACTATCTTCTATACTACGACAGAGTAATGGATTACATACATAATTGGCCATTACAACCCTTCAGTTAGGATTACAACCTAGCTTCTCACACCACTTGTGTTGTGTGCGTTAATTTTATACATGAGTGGCGGGACCTACAGTTTAAAGTCGACTCCAAACGACAGATTTTTGAGAAGCTTTTCATGGCAATTTTTACTCTCAGAGTCTTTGCCAGAAATCTGCTGAGAGGAAGTCGTCGAAGAAATGGATTAATAGCCACAAAAAATTTCCCTCTATGATAGACCTTGATAGGGAACTCGTATTACACTTCAAATACTGTGCGCTATCGTTTCCGAAAGCATCTAAAATGGAGAGGGGTACATCCCCGGTTGAGATATCTCAAATAAAAACAGGAAATATGAAGCCGATGTGTGATGTAACAACCTTTCAGTCAGGATTACAACCTAACTTCTACACCACTTATTTTGTGTGCGCTAAATTTTATACAGGAGTGGGGGGACCTACAGTTTAAAACCGACTCCGAACAACAGATTTTTTGAGTAGCATTTCAAGGCAATTTAATTTACTTTAAGAGTTTTTGCCAGAGATCGATCTGGTGAGAGAAAATCGCCGAAGAAATATCTTTCGTTTTGATATCTGATCTGGAGCTTGAACCCTAGCCTTACGTCTAATAAGCCGACACACTACCTGGTAGACTACGGCGACTACTGTAATGTAAGAAGTCATTTTGTAATCTTGACTAAAGGGTTGTAATGACGAATTAAGTGAGTCCGTAATTGGTGGCGTAGAGCCGTGCGGTATATTGATTCTCAAATTACGGCCGATAACTATACTTTTGATACAGTCAAGGAATTCATTTACCTTGGCTCCGCTGTTACCACCGAAAATGATGTTTGTCTGGAGATCAAGCGCAGGATTGCTCTTGCCAATACGTGCTATTATGGTCTCAATAGGCAATTGAGTAGCAGAGACCTCTCTTGCAAGACGAAACTAATACTCTACAAGACGCTCATCCTACCCGTGCTTCTCTATGGCGCAGAAGCATGGACACTATTAAGAACTGATGCAGCTGCCTTGAGAGTATTCGAGAGAAAAGTCCTACGTAAGATCTTCGATCCAGTGCGAGTTGACGATGATTTTCGCATCCAATTTAACAGTGAGCTGTATGAGCTCCTCAACGACATGGACATTGTACAGCGTATTAATATCCAGCGGCTGCTCTGGCTCGGCCATGTCGTTCGAATGGAGGAGGATGCTCCGGCGAGACGAGTGTTTGATGCGGGGATCTGCGGAAGTCGGCGAAGAGGACGACCTTGTATCCGTTGGAAGGACCAAATCGAAGAAGCCCTTTCATCGATTGGTGTGACCAATTGGCGTAGGCGCGCAAGAAGCAGAAGCGCCTGGAAGGATGTGTTGCGGCAGGCTAAAATCCGTTAATCGGGTTGTTATGGCCAATTAAGTAAGAATACTGACTTCTAATGCTTTAGGGAAGTTTAGGGTAAAAAGCACCATAAAAAGTGATCTAAAACAAGTAGGGCTGTCGATAAAACAATAGCGCCCGCCATTCCCTGCACAAGCGGTTCGTTGCTTATTTCGAAAGAGGGTGATGTCGGCGGCAGTGATTAAACCGCAGTAACCAACCTATTTTACGGGATTTAAAATAACGGTTAGAGATTTGTCTTCAATTCCTGTACAATATGAAGACTATACACAACATGGGTGGCGCGAGTAGCTAGGTTGTAATCCCAACTAAAAAGGCTATCCTTAAATTATTGCTAAACTTTAAAAATAAAAATTCCAAATTATTCCAAAACTAATTGAAAGGATGCTCATGGGTTTTTGCTAAATAAAATCGTACTCAAAACAATGAAGTCATCTTGTAATAGTCATTTCAGTGTGGTTTTTTGTTCTTTTCTGGCAAGGATTCGACTTTTTCAAAACATCAAAGCAAGACATAAGAAAGAATGAAGGAAAAAGAACAAAAAAAGAAACTAACCTTGTGGATGGCTTGGCTATTTAGAGTGGGTTTTTTTTTTTGCCTGCAACTCTTTTAGCTTCTTACCTACCGAAACCAACGACCACCAAAACTGGGGAGGTAGGGAAAGGAAAAAGTTTACAACAACAACAAAAAAGAGACTTTAAATGCCAGCCATTTCAAAATGCTTCGTTGCACAAGACCAAAACAACCAGCAACTGCAATAGCAACAACAGCAACTACAAATAGCATACCATAGCCATATACTACTTAAAATAGCAAATAGTAGGTAGAATGGTGGTATGGCACTGGGCAAATTTTTTTTTTCTACAAAGTACTACTTAGCAGTAGCACTGTGCTCAGGTAAATATATTTATCCAGCTTTTAAGCAACTTTTATTCCTGCCATTTAGTTTTTTAAATGTACAAACAAACAAACATATTTATTTAGTTGAAATTTGTTGTAAATTTTTTATATTTCCCATCTCTTTCTTTTTTTTTTTTTGGCAACAATTGTAAGGAATTCATTTACCTTGGCTCCGCTGTTACCACCGAAAATGATGTTTGTCTAGAGATCAAGCGCAGGATTCCTCTTGCCAATAGGTGCTATTATGGTCTCAATAGGCAATTGAGTAGCAGAGACCTCTCTTGCAAGACGAAACTAATACTCTACAAGACGCTCATCCTACCCGTGCTTCTCTATGGCGCAGAAGCATGGACACTATTAAGAACTGATGCAGCTGCCTTGAGAGTATTCGAGAGAAAAGTCCTACGTAAGATCTTCGATCCAGTGCGAGTTGACGATGATTTTCGCATCCAATTTAACAGTGAGCTGTATGAGCTCCTCAACGACATGGACGTTGTACAGCGTATTAATATCCAGCGGCTGCTCTGGCTCGGCCATGTCGTTCGAATGGAGGAGGATGCTCCGGCGAGACGAGTGTTTGATGCGAGGATCTGCGGAAGTCGGCGAAGAGGACGACCTTGTATCCGTTGGAAGGACCAAATCGAAGAAGCCCTTTCATCGATTGGTGTGACCAATTGGCGTAGGCGCGCAAGAAGCAGAAGCGCCTGGAAGGATGTGTTGCGGCAGGCTAAAATCCGTTAATCGGGTTGTTATGGCCAATTAAGTAAGAATACTGACTTCTAATGCTTTAGGGGAGTTTAGGGTAAAAAGCACCATAAAAAGTGATCTAAAACAAGTAGGGCTGTCGATAAAACAATAGCGCCCGCCATTCCCTGTACAAGCGGTTCGTTGCTTATTTCGAAAGAGGGTGATGTCGGCGGCAGTGATTAAACCGCAGTAACCAACCTATTTTACGGGATTTAAAATAACGGTTAGAGATTTGTCTTCAATTCCTGTACAATATGAAGACTATACACAACATGGGTGGCGCGAGTAGCTAGGTTGTAATCCCAACTAAAAGGCTATCCTTAAATTATTGCTAAAGTTTAAAAATAAAAATATCCAAATTATTCCAAAACTAATTGAAAGGATGCTCATGGGGTTTTGTTAAATAAAATCGTACTCAAAACAATGAAGTCATCTTGCAATAGTCATTTCAGTGTGGTTTTTTGTTCTTTTCTGGCAAGGATTCGACTTTTTCAAAACATCAAAGCAAGACATAAGAAAGAAAAAGAACAAAAAAAGAAACTAACCTTGTGGATGGCTTGGCTATTTAGAGTGGGTTTTTTTTTTTGCCTGCAACTCTTTTAGCTTCTTACCTACCGAAACCAACGACCACCAAAACTGGGGAGGTATGGAAAGGAAAAAGTTTACAACAACAAAAAAAAAAGAGACTTTAAATGCCAGCCATTTCAAAATGCTTCGTTGCACAAGACCAAAACAACCAACAACAACAACAACTGCAGTAGCAACAACTGCAACTACAAATAGCATACCATGCCCATATACTACTTAAAATAGCAAATAGTAGGTAGAATGGTGGTATGGCACTGGGCAAACTTTTTTTTTACAAAGTACTACTTAGCAGTAGCACTGTGCTCAGGTAAATATATTTATCCAGCTTTTTAAGCAACTTTTATTCCTGCCATTTAGTTTTTTAAATGTACAAACAAACAAACATATTTATTTAGTTGAAATTTGTTTGTAAATTTTTTTATATTTCCCATCTCTTTCTTTTTTTTTTTTTGGCAACAAGAAAAAACCACACAATGTTGGTAACTTTTTTTGCCAAACCAACAACCGAAATATTGTTGCCGCTATTGTACTCATAGTTGCTACTTTTTGTTGGCCCTCCATATATAAAGTTTTGTTACACTAGCAACAACAATTGCAACAATAGCAAAAAAAATAGCAAACAAAAAAAAATACAACCTAAATGGTCATAATGCTATTGTGGCGACCATATTTGAACTACAAAAATGCTATTTACTAATAATATTGTTGTATAAACCATTTATTTGTTGGCTTAAACACACATATTGTACCTACAAATACACCTACACTATTTACTACTGCTATTAGAAATAGTAGCAAACAAGAAAAATATACAGTGAGCATCAAAGAAAATCGAAAAGCAAGGATATAAGCAACGTCAGAAGATTTCGTACAGCAAGCATGAAGTAAATTAGATGGTGTTATAGGTATTATGTACTCCTAAAGTACGTACTCCTTTAGGTTAGGTTAGGTTAGAGGACGTGTACTTGTCAATTCTGACAAGTACAGTACTCGGTAGTCGAATTGACAAATTGTACTACGTCCTAGCTTCTAACACCACTTATGTTGTGTGCTTTAATTTTATACATAAGTGGCGGCACCTACAGTTTAAAGTCGACTCCGAACGACACATTTTTTTGAGAAGCATTCCATGGCAATTTTTTACTCTCAGAGTTTTTGCCAGAAATCTGCTGAGAGGAAGTCACCGAAAATTTATTTTCAAATTTTCGTTTTGATGTCTGACCTGGGATACGAACTCGGGTCTTTCGTCTAATAAGTCAACACACTACCTACTAGACCACGGCGACCTTACTTAATTAATTCTTACAACAATTTCGTCATTAGCTTCTCACACATAGGTTAGATTAGATCGTAGTGGTAGCTCAGATATCACAAAGCTCACTTGAGCACGCTTAGTGGCCCGTTGTGATGCCACGTGCAAACGTAGTCCCTGTACTGACCAAGTTCCACCAAAATACGGAAATAGGAAGAAGAATTTGGTCAGCACAAGGGCTGGACAACAAAAGCACAACTACCCTTCTGTGGAAAACCAGTCAGAAAGTTTGATAAACAAAGCTATATCCTTGATATCAATAGACATGGCAGCTCTGTCAAGCTGACAAGAAATGACAAGCAAAATAACCTATATCTACACCTAGCAAAAGACGAGCATTGATAAATAAAGTGGATAACAGTCTCTCCTTTTTCTCAGCGGAGTATTCAAAACGTTGTTAAGATTCGACTCATACTCATAATTTCTAATACTTATACGCATTTATACTTATTTTATTATCATACTCAAAGTACTCATATTCAAAGTTTGAAATACTCATGGTACTCATACTTCACAATGCGCATGATGTTATTGATTTCGACACGTCTCTACTTAACATTTGTACGAAGCATAAAATAAGTATGATTCGCGTACGAGTACTGCAATACTTACAAGAAGATTGTGTATATGCTTGCTGTCTTTGTCCATTCTTTCTTCTTTGTTTGTATATGCAACAACAACAACAAAGATTGTAAATTTTGATGAATGATTCGAATCACTCGAATCACATATAAGTATTATAAGTAATTTTCTAAATTTATGAATCCGAATGAGTAGGCGTGGTATGAATCAAACATATTGCGAATGTTGAGAGTTTGATGTCAATCAACGTCATACTCATTGCAACCTATACTTATAAATCAACTTTGTACTAAGTACGAATGAATCAGAGTAATTGAATTTCAATTCTATTGATTCACTCTTACTCAAAATTGCATGAGTAGAAATAACCTATATCTACACCTAACAAGAGACAGGCACTGGCAAAGAAAGTCAGTAGTAAACAGTCTGCTCTTCCTCAGCGGATCTGCATCCACTGCAGAAGTCGTTAAAATAGGAGCCTCATTCTTTTCGCGTGTCTAATCCATAACGCAATGGCCTGTAAGCACGGCTACTATGATTGAGATGACGTCACGGCCAAGACCAACTAATTGGTTGTTACGCCTTCTTTCCTTCAAGGACCGAGTCAGCTTAGCGTTGGAGCAGGACTCCTCATTGACCCAAGATAGGTTTTTCAAATGAAAAACAAATTTCGATGATATGTATTTTGATAAAACTCAATATAAAGTTAGCACCTGTACGATTACCTCTGTCACTCAATGTACATAAAATGTTAAGTAATTGCCAATACAAAAAACTAAGTACTCAGAGAATTATTGTTAATAAAAAACAGGACAGTAAAAACAATAACAACAATACAAAAAAAACTTCCCCTTTTAAAAAGTACCACAAAAAAAAGAAAGCTTGACGGTAATAGTTTTGTTTAGTGTACTCATCATCATCATTGTTAATATAAGTGATGCTAATAAAGCGTTTAATTTGTCAAATTAACAAAAAAAAAATGCTTTGAAGGTGCCTTTACAAAAAAGTACTTTCAACTCCTTAACAAAAATGAAGAAACTGGGAAACTGGACCTAAACATTTTTCGCCGTCTGCCGGACTACTGCAGTGTGTTTCCTGCGGTGATGATGGCCATTTATCGGGCCACTCAAGGGTGCTCTTTCACTCGCATATCGGTATTTTCTGATAGTCAGGCCGCCATAACATCTCTATCGGGTTTTGTAAATAACTCTAGGTTCCTTAGAGATTGTAGCCACTGTCTCGACCTTCTTTCTTGGCTCTTCACCAGTATCTCACTGGTGTGGGTCCCCGGGCAAAATAACATTCGGGGAAATTGAAGGGCCGACGGAATCCTCTTCAATTAAATTTGGTTTTCCATTGCGCGGATTTTCTATCGGGACACCAACCTATCCTGGGTCAATGAAGTCCCTCTCCACCGCTAGACTCACCTGGCCCTTGGTGGCTAGAAGGCGTTCTAACCAATTACTTAGACTTGGTCGTGACATTATTTCAATTACAGTGACCATGCTTACAGGTCACTGTGTTGTAGGTAGACACCCGAAAAGAAGGAGGGTCCAAACATTTAAGGACTTCTGACGTGGATGCAGATCCGCTGAGGAAGAGGAGACTGTTATCCATTTTCTTTTTCAAAGTCCGTGTCTTGCTAGGTGCAGATATAGGTTATTTGGCTCCCCATATTGATATCAAGGATATAGGTTCGTTTATCAAACTTATTGGCTGGTTTTCCAGTGTAGAATAGTCGAGCTTTTGATGGGCAGCCCTCGCGCTGACCGACTTTTTCTCTTTCCTTTTTTTTTGGCTTTTTTTTTGGCAAAACTTGGCCAGTACAAGGACAGCGTTCACCTTTGACGTAACAACGGGCCGCCATGCGTGCTCAAGTAAGCTTTGTGATATCAGAGCTACCATTACGACCTAACCTAACCTATTCATATTCATTTTCATTTCGTCAAAAACTTTGTACAAACAAATTAGAATACTTCCTTGAAGACTAAGGAGTTCAGAGGAAATATCAGTTGGCATTCCCATATTTATCTTCAAGTCATATGCGAAGACTAAGGCTCTATTATACTTGAAAAAAGACTGCAACCAATGCATCTTTATAAAGCAAGTCAAGTCTAAGGTATTGATAAAAAATTCTTTAATTTTGAGGGAATGAAAATACAGAATTTTAGGGGTTCCTTCAAAAAGTCCTCTGATACCTCCGAAAGAATAAATAACAACAACGAACATAGAGAGAGGTAGTTCGCCAGACACTGTTCTACGTTCTACACTGTGTTTTTTTTTTTTTTTTTTTTGTAGACACTGATTGTTGGCAACATTATCATTCTAGAACTTGCCACAGCAGATCAATTATTTATTTTAGCAGAAAAACAAACTTGAATTACAAATCTGAAACAGACGGGAGATATGAAAGAGTAAAACTTTATTTAAAAAAAAGTTTCACACTACTTGTTTTATTTAGGCAATGAAGGTTGGCAACGCTATTATTCTAGAACTTGCCACCTTTTAAACCTGAAACAGACGGAAAATATGAAAATCATTTCAAACCATTTTCAGAAGAAAGCTGTCTATGACGCTAAAAAAAATATTATTGGTCGAATAACAAACCGAGTTAATATGTGGCTCAAGTAAGAATTTTGTTTTTTTCTCTTGGACTGGGATTATAGGAATCAACATGTAGAAGCACCCATGAACCAATTTACATACCAAAGGGGTAGTAAAAGTTAGAATCATAAGCACAATGGATCGGACAATGTCCATAAACCTAACTGTTCATTGCCGGGTTTAGTTCACAATTCACTTCATATGATACAATTTCAACACAGGTTAGGCTGGTCTGGCTTCATCATTAACAATCACATGAGGTAGTCAGTGAGATTAAATCATTAGGGCCTATTATACTACCACGTTTTAGATAGGGCGAAGGGAAGTATATTAATTTTTTAAGGCAATATTCTTAGAAAGGAATAACAAAACCCCTATAAGCTGATCGCGTTAATATTTGTGTTGCCAGATATGACTTTTAACCAATTCACAGGAATACGAACTGTATTCCCTTAAGAACACAATTAATAAAGGCCCTCGAATAAGTTACCATTTCCCTGGAAATTAACAGAGATCTCCAACAAAACGAAATATAAAAAAAAATATTTCAGCGGCGACTTCGTCTCAGCAGAGTTCTGGCAAAAACTCTGAAAGAAAATGAAATTGCCATGAAAAATTTCCAAGATGTTGTCGTTCGGTGTCGACTTTAAACTGTAGCTAGTCCGCCCCTCATGTGTAGAATTAAAACACACGACATAAGTGGTATAAGAAGCTAGGTCGTAATTCTGACTGAAGGGTTGGAATGATCAATTATGCATGCATATGACATGATTGGTAGGGGCTTTAGAACATTCAGACTGTCCAAGTAATAATAATGGTATCGGTATAGCCCTGGCTACCTCCCGATAAGCCCTAGCAAAACGAGTCGAATTTGTAAGTGGCCTAACCTGAGGACATGTTTAGATACTGTTGAATGAATACAAATATAAAAAGCTTGTTTCCTCAGAGTCAGGGTTCCAGAATTTCAAGAGGACTAAGCGAACTTGGTATTTCTGCATGCTGTGGCCAATTAAGTGTGTTCGCTGAACGAACTTTGGTACATAAGCAAACACAATTTTCGAATTCTGAACAATGACAACCCATAGCCCATCCCGAAAAGATCACAATTTGGGTGTGGACTTCCTCTGTTAACGAGCGAGTACTATGAGTTTTTTTGCGCTGAATTAGATTATCTGGACACCAGCGATATGTGGTTTTAACAGGACGTCAAATATGCCACACAACTCTTGTCAGATTTTATATTCAGCATTAGTCATTCAGTCATCTCTTGTGCAGGTGATGCGAACTGGCTTCTAAGATCGTGAGATCTGACTTTACTAGACTTTTTTCAAAAGACGCAGTTATATGCATACATACATAATTGGCCATTACAACCCTTCAGTCAGGAATACGACCTAGCTTCTCACACCACTTATGTTGTGTGCGTTAATTTTATACATGAGTGGCGGGACCTACAGTTTATAGTCGACTCCGAACGACAGATTTTTGAGAAGCTTTTCATGGCAATTTTTACTCTCAGAGTCTGTGCCAGAAATCTGCTGAGAGGAAGTCGCCGAAGAAATATTTTGCGTTTTGATGTCTGACCTGGGATACGAACCCGGGTCTTTCGTCTAATAAGCCAACACACTACCCACTAGACCACGGCGTATGCAGAGAAGCCAAAAACCATAGCGGTTCCTAAAGCAATTCGATTTATGCTTCAGAGTCTTAGAAACATACGTGACTGTACGATTTAAACTCGCCAGACTTTCTTTTTTCCAAGCCAAACCTTTGCAATCGATCAAATGCAGCTTGATTTATGCAGCGGAGTCAAAGAAAATTTATTATTTCTGTTGTGCTCCATCCAAATAAGGAGTGGCGACAGAGTTGAATGATGGTTTATTCCACATACATCAGCATCAATGCCGATTGGTGTAGGGTGCCATCAAAATCAACCTTGTGAAACTTTTTTAGGTTCTTTTCCTTAATTGGCATTACTGGCATTAACATGTTTATACGCTATCCTCGTGTATATTTTCAAATCCACAATCTGACCATAGAAAAACAAAGTCTTACCTGCGAATATGGTGGTGTCTCTCTGGCTCCAATTGTAAGGCAACAAAAACAAGTAATAGCAGAGAGCAAAATGAACACACACATCCTAAGCACATAACGGGTAAATACCGGGTACTTAAATAACCAAACAAAACTAAATGGTTATAGTGTACGGAAGTGGTTAAATTTCAAATTTGTTTAAAGACTCAAATTCTTTTTTGTTTTTGTTTTTGTTTTTGTTTATGTTTTTCAAAAGGGGTAAAATGAGTGTGTTGTATGTGCCCCCTGTTAAAATGAATTGGCTGTACTTTAAAGTGCCTAAATAGTCTAGTCCGTATATTTCCGAAAAAAAAAAAACATTTTCTCTCTGTAACATCAACAACAAAGTTGCTCTTATGCAAATATGAGTGAAATTTTTTTGCCATGGGTGTGTAGGGGCCAATTTTTTTTTATGTCCATTCGTTTGTGGTTCTATGCCGTAGTAGAGCAGCAGCACCACCACCACCACTTGAAAGGCAGCAAAGGGAAAATTATATTAATTTAGATTTAGAATTGGCAAACAAATAATAAAATTTTATTATGAAAATTAAAAGCGAATATCTTTCTTCTTCTTCTTCTTCTTTCCATTTTATGCCGCAACAATAATAATAATAATGGAATGGAATTGGAATGGAATGAAATGGTAAAGTGATGGAAATATTTTTGTAAAGAAATAAAAAGAAAAATCAAATATCGCAGTTATGCCATTAGAGGTTATTTACTGCATTAGTAATAGGATAACTATTAATAGAGATTTTAGAGATGAAAAAGGATCATATTTTCTTTTAAAAATATTTACTAATGGGGAAATATTTAAAAATTAATGCTTATATCGGACATATTATCAGTAAAATGCCATCAATATGGGGACGAAATGCCATCAAAATGGGGACGAAATGCCACTTAAATGGGAATTTATGCAAGACAATGATCCAAAGCATTCCGCTAGAAGCATCAAATTGTGCTTTCAACACAAATAGGTGCCTGTAGTAGAGTGATCGTCCCAATCATCGGACTTAAACCCCATTGAACACCTCGGGGTAAGTCCTAAAAAATAAAACTCGGCAACTTTAAATCAAAAAAATAAACAGGAATTGTGGGAAAAAAAAATTCAGGAGACATGGTATTCACTTCCCCCTGACGTCTCTGCGAATCTTGTAGGATCTATGAATCATCTTTGTCAGGAGGTAATAAAAATGAAAGGTGCTTTTCAACCAAATATTGAAATAATATCTAGAAATGGTAGTAATATTTAACAAAATATACATATTTTTAGCATAACATACGGAAATTCTCCCGGGACGCCAACCTATCCTAAATCAACGAGGAATCCTGCTCCATCGCTAGGCTCACTTGGCCCTCAATGGATAAAAGGCGCCCCAACCAGTAACCTGGGACTTGGTCGTAACAGCACCTCGATCACAGTGGCCATGCTTACAGGTCACTGTGTTACGGGTATACACGCGGAAAGAATGCGGCTCCCATTTAACGATTTCTGCCTTGGATGCAGATCTGCTGAGGAAGAGGAGACTGTTATCCACTTTATCTGTCAATCTCTCGCTATCTCTCATGTTGACGGAGCTATCATCCGTTGATATCAAGGATATAGCCTCGTTTATTAAACATTCTGCCTGGTTCTGCAGCGTTGGTTCGGTTATGCAACCCTTGTGCTGAACAACTTCTCCCTTCTTGGCTCGGAAGAACTTGGTCCGTACAGGGACTGCGTTCACCTGTGGCACCACAACGGGCCGCTATGCGTCCTCAGGTAAGCTTTTGGCATAAAGCCAACCTAACTAACCTAACCTAACCTAGCATAACAAAAGTGTCCATATTATTTTTTTCAGGCCTTTTTTAAATAAATCATATTATTTTTTTAAAAATTTAGAAGACCTAGTCA
Organism: Sarcophaga peregrina; assembly: GCA_014635995.1. Taxonomy (NCBI): domain Eukaryota; kingdom Metazoa; phylum Arthropoda; class Insecta; order Diptera; family Sarcophagidae; genus Sarcophaga; species Sarcophaga peregrina. The sequence goes on along the minus strand of CM025790.1, from coordinate 92,689,449 downwards.
TTTATTTTTATTTTATTAGTTAAACTAATTGAATACCTAGCAAAAGGAAAAGTAAATAAAAAATATAAGAATGTATTGAAAAATTTAAGTGTCCCTATTATTTTTTCCAACACTGTAATATAGCTCCTCTGAATGGACCGCATTCGAAAAGTTCTATTTTCCATAACTCTAGCATATAAATCAGACTGAATATGACCGATAGTATGGTTTATATTAGCCTTGCCACAAACCACAGCGTTGAAGGACCATTTAAGCCACGCTATGGTGCCACATAACTTATGTCACATTGAATATATTGCATCAGAGATTTGAGGACTTAATCGTCGTCAAACAAAAAGCCGAGATCATGTGCTTTAGTCCCGTCAGACGTTTTCTTGTGGGTGTATGCGAATAAGCCACAAACCATAGCGGTGCTTAAATGGTGCTCTGCATGACTAAGTCGTTTTGTCTGAAAACTGGCACGGTATCGAGAGGAAAGGATGTAGAACTTTAGAACCTATTAAACAGATCATTCAGAAACGATGCCACTCTTATAATTTTATTATTAAAAGCATTGAGACTATTTGGAAAACTCCTAGCCTTAACTCTGAGATTGTAAGGATTAATAAGGTAGTGATAGAAATTTGCATTTAAAAGTCACTTCATCTAACTGTACGGCAAAAGGGAAATGTAAAACTGTATTATAGACAGCGCCCTCTACCTCTACTACCCAAATAATGGAGGAAAAATATTTCCTTTTTTATTTTTTAAATTAAAAAAATGCTTCCCTTTGCCGAAGGATTAAGTCAGCATTTATAAAATGCTGGTAAATCCTTTTGCATCATTACTTTATAACCCATTTTTTTTTTGTTATCCCTTTTTAATGTGACCAATGTTGACACCATCATACACCATTAACCAACAATATCATCGTCATCTTCGATTACAATCATTAAAATTGTAGATACAGTCTCCCCTCCTGCAGTGCAGAATGTTGGAAAATACAACGAAAAAAAAATTTTTTTTTAACTACAAATGAGATCAGACAATAAATGAAATGAAATGGAAGAACAACAACAACAATGACAACAACAAATAATAAAAATAATAAAATTGTTTGTTATTGGAGAGAAAAAAATTCCATTTTTTTTTTATGTCAGAATCGTTAAATTTGTAGCATTTTATTGCACTCACTCACACAGTGTAATTACAGAGGCAGCGAGAGCGAGTAATTGAAATATTTTTTGCAATACAACGACAAAATGAAAACGGAAAATTAAGATCTTTAAACAAAAATGAAGGAACAGCAGAAACAAAAAAAAAATATTTGAACTCCTTTTTTTTAAACGTTTTTAGTTCCGTTTCCTTGCGAATACTTTAATGAAATTTCATTTTTTTTTATTTTTGATGATTTTATATCGTATCATTATCATTACATTTTATTGTCTTCTTTTTCTTCTTCTTCTCTTTCCCCCATTGCCTTTAAGAAATATTTACAGTCATCATAAGAATATTTTCATTGGCCACAGAAAAGAATTTTCATTTTCATTAATTTTTCCTTTTTGATTGTTTGAAGCGTATGATTAATTTTAATTCAAGAAAATTTTAGAAGAAATTCTAAAATATTTCAAATATTTCGTTGAGACATTTGAAATGTTTGTGTGTGTAGTTTAAATATTTAAAATATTTTGCACGCTTTAAAATAAAACCTAAGACAACAACAGAAATGTTTAAAATTTATTAAATTAAGAAGACAAAAATAAATCAAGAAAATCCCCGGTCAGACATCAAAAATGAAATTTGAAAAAATATTTCTTCAGCGATTTCCTCTCCGCAGATTTCTGGTAAAAACTTCGAGAGAAAATAAAATTTCCATGAAAAAGTTGTTCAGTTGAAGTCGCCGTGGTCTAGTAGGTAGTGTGTTGGCTTATTAGACGAAAGACCCGAGTTCAAATCCCAGATCAGACATCAAAGCGAAAATATGAAAACACTTCTTCCGCGACTTCCTCTCTGAGAGTAAAAATTGCCATGAAATGCTTCTCAAAAAATGTGTCGTTCGGAGTCGACTTTAAACTGCAGGTCCCGCCACTCATGTATAAAATTAACGCACACAACATAAGGGGTGTGAGAAGCTAGGACGTTGTTTAATGGGTCAATTCGACCAACGGGTGCTGAACTTGTCAGAACTGACAAGTACGCGTCCTCTAACCTAACCTAAGTTGCTCAAAAAAATCTGTCATTCGGAGTCAACTTTAAACTATAGGTCCTACGAATCACGTAAATAATTAACGCACACAGCATGAGTGGCGTGAGAAGCTAGGCCGTAATCCAAACTGAAGGATATTAATGGCCAATTATGTATGTAAATACATTTGTAGAAGGCATTATCTAATACTAGGCAAAGAGTTTTCCGTACTCACAATAAACGGCCTCCAGCAGTTCGACAGGGCAACTGGATTGGGGAAAAATATTATAAGAGTATCGTACATGGATTGAGGGCTGCTCGCATTACTTTAGTACATATACACCAGAAATCAGAAACGTGTATTCAAAACGATGAGTAGATTCGAGTCATATTTATAATTTCTAATATTTATACGCATTCATACTTATTTTAATATGATACTCATACTACTCATACTCAAAGTTGGAAGTACTCGTCGTATTCATACTTAACAATACGCATGATATTATTGACTTCGACTCATTTCTATTTAACATTTACACGAAGTACAAAATAAGTATGATTCGGGTGCGCACACTACCCAGGCCAGACATCAAAATAAAAAATACAAAAAGTATTTTTTCGGTGATTTCTTCACATGATAATCCAAGTTGGAAGTACTCGTCGTATTCATACTTAACAATACGCATTATGTTATTGACTTCGACTCGTTTCTACTTAACATTTACACGAAGCACAAAATAAGTATGATTCGCGTACGAACACCATAATACTCACAAGAGTATTTGTTGTCTTTGTCTTTCCTTTCTTCTTTGTTTGTATATGCAACAACAACAAAGGCTGTAAATTTTGTTAATGATTCGAGTCACTCGAATCACTTATAGGTTAGAGGACGTGTACTTGTCAATTCTGACAAGTACAGTATTCGGTGGTCGAATTGACCCATTGTACTAATCACTTATAAGTATACACACAACATGTAACTCACATAATACTTATAATACTTATAAGTGATTAAATTTAAATTTAGAAAAGTACTTATAATACTTATAAGTGATTATTATACTTACAATACTTATAAGTGATTATTATAAGTATTTTTCTAAATTTATGAATCAGAATGAGTATGAATCAAACATATTTCAAATGTTGTGAGTTTTATGCCAACGTTGTACTCATACTCATTGCTACTTATACTTATAAATCAATGTTGTAGCGAGAGTACGAATGATCAGAGTAGTTGAATTTCAATTCTATTGATTCACTCATACTCAAAATTGCATGAGTGCTTATGAGTAGCGGAAAAATATGAATGATATGCACAACAATGTAACACAAAGTAGAAGATGCAAGAGAGTATAGTATTCAAAAGCTTTAGAATTTAGAATGCGTAGATCATAATCTTCATGTTTCATTATGCTCTGAGCTTGGGAATACTTGCTTACTTAATTGGCCATAACAACCCGATTAACGGATTTCGGCCTACCGCAACACATTCTTCCATGCGCCCCTGCTTCTTGCGCGCCTACAACAGTTGGTCACACCAATCGATGACAGGACTTCCTCGACTTGGTCCTTCCAACGGATACAAGGTCGTCTTCTTCGCCGACTTCCGCAGATCCCCGCTTGGGAGTAAAGGAATGAAATAAGTGCCCGCCATATTATGGATTCTGTTGCCAGCTATTCTTGTTGGAAGCCCTTAATCAGACTACAAGACGGCTAGAGGATTGACTGTTTAATTTGAAAGTTCTTACGTATACTGTAGGCCTAATAGCATTGCTTTCAAGCAAATGTGTATACTTATGGACCATAAATATTGCTTATAAGTAACCTTTTGACCAGCTTTAAGAAATGACAATTTATCAGACCTTTTTTTATTACAACAACATGGCGGTTAAGTTCCTAGAAAAACATGCAATTAAATTCAAAACCAAAAAACAATGTTGGACATAAAAGAGGTTTTTGTTGTCATTTGAATAGCAACCCAACAACAGAACTTGTTTTCAAGTGGTTTTTGATGTTTTTTAAAGAAACAAAAAAAATTTCGTTTTTTGTTCCTCCTTCCTTCCAAGAAATTGAAAAACAATTAAATTTTAATTGCATTTTATCGAAGAGAGGTTTTTCAAGCTCTCAAGTTGCCATTTGAACTCAACTACACTTCATCGCTTATGCTGTACAAAGTTTTTATAGGATTTTGTGTTGTTGCTGTTGCTTGTTATACATTCCATGCGGTTTATTTGCTTTAACTGGACGATGTACTGCCACACTACTCATGGGCATGGGCTCTGTGGCAAAACCAACTCGAATAAGTAACCCGAAAAACAAAAAAAAAATTTTTTTGAAACAATTCCTGCACACCATATCGCATCGCATCAACTGAGAGAATGAATTGAGAATTGAGAAAAAAAAATATTGAAAGAAACGCCATTAAATACTTGCTGCCGAGAAGACATTCAACATCAATTGATGCTGCAACTTGTTAAAAAGTCGTGCAACAAGTTTGCAGTTTTTTTTTTGTTCGCTATTTTTAACACTCACCAATTAAAAAGAAAAATATATTGGGTTCATGGAGACGTGTGTTATGCCTTAAGCTTAGATTCTGTAGAACATTAGTTTACCAATACAATATCGAGTCTTTCATCAAGCGCTTCCTATCTTTAAATTTAAATCGAACAAACTGCGTGTGCAGTATCACATACATACATAATTCGCCATTACAACCCTTCAGTCAGGATTACAACCTAGCTTCTCACACCACTTATGTGTGCGTTAATTTTATACATGAGTGGCGTGGGACCTACAATTTAAAATCGACTCCGAACGACAGATTTTTGAGAACCTTTTTCATGTCAATTCAAAATTTTTGCCAGATATCTGCTGAAGGAAGTCACCGTGGAAATATTTTCATATTTTCCTTTTGATGTCTGACCTAGGATCTGAACTCGGGCCTTACGTCTAGTAAGACAACACATTGCCTACTAGACTACGGCGACTTCGATAAAAATATCAGTGAATTTTTTATTCGTTTTGAAAACCCATTGATGCCATGATTTGTGGGATATAACATCGTTTAAATGCCCGTACAGGCTTCTGTAGTTGTGGTGCATCTGAAATGTCTAATTTTCCATAACTCTAACCCAAAAACCAGTCTAAATTTCACCAATACCATAGGTTAAATTGCCTTCGTGGTTTGTGGCTTATTCATACATACATAATTGGTCATTACAACACTGCAGTCAGGATTACAACCTAGCTTCTCACACCACTTATGTTGGGTCTCTTGATTTTAAACATGAATGGTGGGACCTACAATTTAAAGTCGACTCCGAACGACAGATTTTTTGAGAAGCTTTTCATGGTAATTTTATTTACTCTCAGAGTTTTTGCCGGAAATCTTTTGAGAGGAAGCCGCCGTGGAAATATTTTCATATTTTCGTTTTGATGTCTGACCTGTGATTTGAAGCCGGGCCTAACATCTAGTAAGCATCGCATACACCTAAAACTTAAGAAAACCCCACAAGAAAAAAATCTAAAGGGGTCAAATCGGACGCTCTCAATGGCTAATTTACATCTTCACAGAGGAAAAAGTTGCTCAGCGCAAGGGCTGCACATCAAAAGCACGACTGCCCTGCACTGGAAATCCAGCCAGAAAGTTTGATAAACGAACCTATATCCTTGATATCAATAGATGATAGCTCCATTAAACTGACAAGAAATTGGAAGCCAAATAACCTATATTTACACTTAGCAAGAGACGGTCACTGACAAAGAAAGTGGATAACAGTCTTCTCTTCCTCTGCGGATCTGCATCCACGGCGCAGAAGACGTTAAATGGGAGCCTCATTCTTTACCCATAACGCAGTACCCTGTAAACATGATCACTGTGTTGGAGATGATATCACGACCAAGACCATGTAGTTGGTTGGTATACCTTCTATCCATCAAGGGCCAGGTGAGGTGACCTGTAAACATTATCACTGTGTTTGAGATGACATCACGACCAAGTAATTGGTTGGTATACCTTCTATCCATCAAGGGCCAGGTGAGGTGACCGAGGCAAGTGGTATACCCAATTTAATAGAAGAGGATTCTGGAAGGAGCGCACCAGCTCTGGCGAGCTCGTCGGCCTTGCATTTTCCCGGAATGTTACTTTGCCTGGCAACCCACACCAGTAAGACATTGGTGAAGCGTTTAGAAAGAAGGACGAGACAGCGGCGACATTCCCTAACGATCCTAGAGTTATTCACGAAACCCGATAGAGATAATATTGCGTCCTGACTATCAGAAAAGACCGAGACGCAAGTGTAAGGAGCACCGTTGATGAGGATCCATTGAGCGGACCGGTAGATTCCTATCACCTCCGCCTGAAACACGCTGCAGTCTAGGAGGTCTACATACATACATAATTGGCCATTACAACCCTTCAGTCAGGATTACGACCTAGCTTCTCACACCACTTATGTTGTGTGCGTTAATTTTATACATGAGTGGCGCGGGACCTACAGTTTAAAGTCGACTCCGAACGACAGATTTTTGAGAAGCTTTTCATGGCAATTTTATTTACTCCCAGAGTCTTTGCCAGAAATCTGCTGAGAGGAAGTCGCCGAAGAAATATTTTTCGTTTTGATATCTGACCTGGGATTCGAACCCGGGCCTTTTGTCTAATAAGCCAACACACTACCCACTAGACCACGGCGACTTCAAGGTCAAGGAGGTCTACTATTATTCGATATTGTACAACCAGGATCGAAATTGGGTTCAAGTATTGTGTAGTGACCCAAGATTGCCAGTGTAGAGCATAATAAAGTCGTTATAGAACTGCAAAAAAAAAACTCCATAGCGTTATCTATCACTGGCATTTGTTAAACTCCAATATCCCTTTAATTCCGTTTTCTTTGTCAACAACTGAGTGACTGAGTAGAGTATCTAGAGAAATGCATGTCCATGGCATCTATTTGGATTTTATAACGCTTAGATTGTATAGAAGAGAGAGAGAGAGTATAATGTTGTGTGAATAAGATTTATTAGATACGTACACTCAATGTGTGAAATTATCGTTTAACATCAATGACTGCCAGTGTTAAGGGGAGAGCGTATCAATGGCTGACTGACTTCCGCTTTTTTTGTTTCACATTAAATGACTGTCACAGCACACCTTTTTTTCTTTTGAGCTATTGAAGGAACATCTTAGTTAATGTTTTCTAAACAACGTTTTTTGTAATTGTTGTTGTTGTTTTGTTGCATGTTTTGTTTAATTGTAAATGTGTATGCCACATAATAATTATTTTTCTTACACGTAAAAACTCTCAACTTAAATGAAATAAAAACACAAGAAACCATGGCATTGATGGATACTTTTAATTACACTCAAGACTTATCTCTCTGCTCTGTTATAAGATATCGGAAATCTCACTTACATTGCACATTCGAACATTAAAAAATAAAAAGAGTTTTACAACAAAGAAAGTGAGTTTTATTGTTGTTTTCACGATTGTTTTATTTTCATTTAACGTTTGTCAAGTAATTAATTTTAATCGCTTGATTTTATTCGCTACATAATCATACAAAATTTATTATCCGATGTGCTCTTAATGACTTAAAGTTTCAACCGAAATTAGAAAAAAAAAACATTTGCTTGCCTATACCACCAGCGGCATTTTAAAGTCTGTACAAGCACAAGGCGCAATGGAGTTTGCACTGTAATAACCCCACTTAGGGCCTTTATTACAACTTGTCGTTAACTAAAGGCAGGCTTTTTACATTTCCTTACCGTTCGCATCTTCCCTCTTTCCACTTTTCCTAAAAAACCTGTACAATGCACTGCATGAGTAGGGGCCATCCTCTGAGTGCTGGTTTTATAAAAAAAAAAAAAGTGCGCAATAAAGTAGAAGTGAACATTAAGCTAAAGGGAGAATTATCCTAACTTTAACTTTTAAAGTTAAGTTTATGTTTGAACTTGCCATATTATACATAAATTTTCTTCAATATGGCAACTTTAAATATAAATCAAATGAGCTTACACAACAAAAAAACGCCCCCAAATAAAATAAATTTGAAGGAAAGGCATTACACAAATATCCAATTAATTTTGAATCATTTTATTGATTTTGTTTTCCGTTGTCCTAATGATTCAGATGAACGGGCCTGAGTAGTACGCATTCGATCAGTTTCTAATCTCACTTCTCGTTTTTCAAGTAGTTCATGCGAACGGATCTCAGCGGCATATACTCGAAGATTTTCGTATGATTCTGAGACTCGTAATTCTCTTTTCTTCCGACCAATTGCTTGTCATTCATTTGACGCCATCCATTGGAAATGAATCGCACCAATCTCCGTCACTCATACGTAACAACTTTGTTAAAGAATGCATTGTTTAAGATTTACTTCATTTTGAATAATTTTCAGTGGCACCACCTATTAGAAATTGGTCGTATCAATTTAGAATCTTCGTCGGCTCATGCGCAACAACTTTGCTAAAGATCATAACATAATTAAATGAACAGTTTAAGATTTAATTCATTTTAAGTAATTTTCAATGGCACCACCTATCGGATATTGGTCATACCAACTTAGAAATCTTCATCGGCTCATCGGTGCAAGAACTTTTCTAAAGATCATTACATGATAAAATGCATAGTTTACGATTCTATAAGGTACATACAAACAAACATTCATTTTTATATATGTATTTGGACTATGGGAGGTGACACGCCCACTATAGCCAATCCGCCCATTTTGTTCATATATACGTCAAAGTCATCCATACAAAATTTGAAAACTTTAGCTGTTGCAATTTATGAGATATGCGATATTAAATACTTATTGGATATGTGGGCGTGGCACCACGCCTAATTTAAAGTTCACTTTAGCAAAAGTTACCTTTTAACTAAACCCAACTTTAACGGGAAGTTGTAATAATGGCCCTTAAATTTAAGTATTAAAGAATTGCCTGGAGATACTAGTAAGAGACGACTGAGACCACAATAGAGTCTAATGGTTCTAGCTGACCTCCCAGCCTTAATGACAGTACCAATATGTGGCTACTACAAATAGCATGAATAGTTAGTGGCATATACCGAATAGAAGTCGCCGTAGTCTAGTAAGTAGAGTGTTGGATTATTGGACGTGAGGCCACAGTCATAAAACGTCTCCAACATAACGAATAAATACGAAATAATATTTCTTTGGTGGCTTTCTCTCAGGAGATTTCTGGCAAGAGTTCTGCGAGCAACAGAAAATGCCATGAAAAGTTTCCACAAAAAATCTGTCATTTGGAATCGGTTTTAAACCAGGGCTTAACAAAAAATTTTTGGTTATGTATTAGTAGGTAAAAGAAAGAAAATAAGTTAAGAGCTTACAACCATAGAAAAATGTTAGTAGAAATGTTTCATTTCATCGTTCGGAATCGCCTTTAAACTAGGGGTTACCAAAAATTTTTTGCCTGTGTTTTAGTAGGTAAAAGAAAGAAAATAAGTTAAGAGCTTACAACCATAGAAAAATGTTAGTAGAAATGTTTCATTTCATCAAAATACATAAAGTTATACATCTTTGACTTAATAATTCGGTAATATTTTTTTAGATATTTTCTGTGTACTAATTTTGGGTTATAAATTTCCTCTCCTGCTAATAACCAAATTTTTTTAACACAAAATATTCTTTGAGTGTAAACCTAAGAAAAAATATTATAGCATGCACTGGCATGTTATCTGGCAGTCGGATCAACAACTAAATAAAAGAGCAAAATTGTGCTTTAAACTGTAGCTCCCGTCACTTAGGGATAAAATTAATACACTCAGCGGTATGAAAAACTAAGTTGTAAGTTGTAATCCTGGCTATATATGTATACAGAATAGATGACCCAGAATCTCTTTCCCATGTCTCAAATGACTAGAGGTATCGAAGACTATTACCAGCCAACCATGCAACCGCTATTATTTTCTGATAACTTTTAAAAAAGCTATAAAATCCAACTAAAGTCTAGGACCCACAGTTATCAGCTAACAATCGCCATATTAGAGAAGAATCATGGATCTTGCTGTGCGGCTTTTAATGCCAACAAAAAGGTCTTAGACCATCTAACAAATTATATTGGTAAGTCGTCGTCGTTGTCTAGTAGGTAATGTGATAGCTTAAGAGGCAAGTGCTCTGGGTTTAACTCCTTTTTCAGATCATTGGCTTGCTAATCGAGGTATGAAGTAAAAATATATTGTTACGTAGATCGAAACGACCTAATATCGTTTCACATAAAAACAATTAACAAGAACTACCAGTTACACGTACACCAACAGTGTTGAAAATAAATTAACAACCATACAAGTTGCTAAGTCGTTTCTCATTATAAGGCCACCACTGTATGTACATCTAACCATTTATAAGTAAGCAATAACATCAGTATGAGTATGAAAGAGATAGAAAACGCAAGCGAACGAAAGCGACACTAATACAAACTAACAAATGCATCAAACACGTACCAAGTAACAAAAACAAGCATGAGAGCAAAAGGGATGGACAAGTAAGCATATGCAACAACAAACAATGTTCGATGTACTGTTCGTGTTGGACTATAAAAGACAAGCAAGACAAAGCAGACGACAAGTCAGTTGATAATTCAATCAGTCCTGCATGAAGTTGCCTGTGAACTAATCAGTCGCGGTGTGAAGACAAGTTGCATGCGTAGTAAAGTCTACCGAAGAGTTCTAAGTGTTTTCGCGAGTAGAAGTGTTGGTGTTGTTATTACAAAAAGGTTGTAAGAAGAGGAGAAGAATATAGTTATTGCTGTGTATGTGGTATAAGTTCGAACAGTAGGACATAAAATAGTATGGACAATAAAGAGTTTGAGTGAAACTTAACACATATTTGTGTTTACTTTGTTTACTATTAATGAACTCATATTTAAACGTTTTTAAAAACGTAAAAACGAAACAAAATTGCTTCACCAACTCCTTCTCAGGAGTCTTCTTGCAAAATTGCAAAGAAAATTTTATCAAATCTTTCGTTTGTAGTCGACAATAGTGCGACCCGCCATTTATGGATAAAATATAATACTCACAACGTGAAGGGGGGTCATGGGTCTAAAACTCTTTTGAAAATGGGACCTGAAATTGCAGTGAATGTGAACAGTATTCATTGCAGGAACTTGATAACGATGAAATAAATTTGGAAGTCTTGTTGCAAGGACTTTTAGAACAAATACATACGACAGACATACAACCAAGAATGATAAACTAAAGATTACGGCTTGCGCATGATTTCCCATTAGACGACGTAGTTGGGGAGGGGCTATTTTAAAGGTTTCCAAGTCTTTTTCATATGTGAAAATTTACATTTCTTCTGAAAAATGTGTTTACTACGTAAAAGTAGTTGGCAACCCTGCAATATAACTTATGGTGTTTTCTTTTCTACTATGAAAATGTCACCCTCTTACAAGGTACATTAAAAAAATTTTTGACCAACCCTGTTGTAATGTAATTTTTTATTTGAGAAGAACAAAAGTCATCTGCTTAACAGGGCATTATCAGCACTTTCGATTTATACAGGACATAAAATGCGAATTATTTAGAATGAAACATACCACCCTTTTAGAGGGCGAAACATTTTTAAAAAACAAACGCAAAATTGCATTTTACCTTAATAAAATGCACATTTTTTGGTAGAAAAGAAAACATCATTACATTATTATTAGCCAATAGGAACACAATTTGCAGAAAGTTTTAATTTTGTGTGCGTGATGGCGTAATCTACAATTTATCATTCTTGCATACAACTATGTGGGGTTATTACAGCCACTTAGCTAGGATTACAACCTACCTAGCATCTCACATCATCACCTATGTTGTGTGTGTTAATTTTATACGTGAGTGGCGGGTGCCTACAGTTTAACGCCTAGTAATCAAAAACTAAAATAAAAGTCACCGCCACGTTTCCATTAAAATTCATAAAGAGTAGCTTAAATTTACGATTTTTTTTTTTTGCTATTTATTGATTGTCTTCTTCTTTTTTTATTTTTCTACTTCTTAAAAAATTATTTTCGAATTTTAATGCCTTATTTTCTGTTATAATAGAGCAATCGTAAACATTAATTGGTTCTACTTTGGCCATTACGTATGCACAGTGCGTTACAAAAGGTGGGAAACTGTGGTAACATAAAACATTGTTATGTAATAGATCGAAAACTTTTTTTGTTTTGTTGTTTGGAAATAAAACAAATTTTAATTAATTACCTTTTTCTTTCAAAAAAAAAAAAAAAACAAAAACCTTGGAAAATAATGAAAAATCAATTGTGTTTTGGCAACATTTTTTCACTTCCTAACTGAGACTGTCTGTCTGTCAGTCAATTAAAAATATCACACAATGACGGTTGAGACCAGGAACCAGCAGAAAAAATTCAAAAGATTTTGAAATTATTATTCAACAATTATTTAAAATAAAAAAACAACAACAAGAAACAAAAGTAAAATAAAAAAACATGAAAAATTTTAAAAAATTTCACTCACGTTTACCAGTTAACAGGCATACAAATGCCGAAATATAATCGAATACCATAACGGCTATATACCTAAACAAATATTACATTAAAGCCAAAAAGGTCAATGGACTTGACAATAATTATATGCAGTTTAAACGGAAAAAATTGTTTAATTTTAAAATATTTCATACAAAGACCATAAAAGTATTGTTTTTTGTTATTTTTTAAAAAAAAATTTTTTGTAAAAAAAAATTACACTACTTACCCATTAAATAAAATGTTGCCAAAACGACTGATGATTTCAATTGTAATGTTGACATGTTGCTAAACAATGTTGCTGGACTGATGAAAATGTAGACAATGTTGATATAGTTTTTGAGACACAAACACAAACACTTTTTTAACTCACAAATTTTAAATAAAACTAAAAAGATACAAATAAAAACAAAAAATAAAATTAAAATTTTTATTTTACCTTATGGAAGGGAGATAATTATCCAAATAATATATTTTTTATGGGTTTAATAATGAAATTGAAATTAAAAGTACAATAAAAAAAATCGGAAGTTACATGTTAAAAATAGAAATAAAAATTAAATAAAATAATAATTAACTTTCACTTTATAAAACTACAAGCTTTCTTATTAAAGGTATCCTCATATAAAAAAAAATTACTTAACAAGTCAAATCTCGTAAATTTGTTGGTCAATGGACTGTTTGAAAACCTAAGATTAATTGCTCAACAAATTCGGCTTTTAAAATGTTCATGGTATAGAGCATGGCAACATCATCTCAACCGTGTCCAATTCTTCAATTATTATTTTGGTTTTTTTTTTTTTTCATTATAAAAGTCATCAATTGTAGCACGAAAAATTGCTTCATTGACTATGGCAATGTAATTTTCATTATTCTTGAAGACATACGCTCCATGGACACCATGAACCCACTAACTGCATTAAGCAGTAAATCTTTCAAAGTCCATTAACAGCTCTGAAAGTAAACGGAATCGGTACAACACCTTTTATACGAGTGCCTCCTGCAGCACATCAAGACAGATGTAATCGGTTTTTGGGTAACAGAACGTTTATGCAACGAAAAGTTTCTCCAAAAATCTATCGTTCGGTGTTCACTTCAAATTGTAGGTCCAACTCTACATACATAATTGGCCATTACAACCCTTCAGTCAGGATTACGTTCTAACTTCTCACACCACTTATGTTGTGTGCGTTAATTTTATACATGAGTGGCGGGACCTACAGTTTGAAGTCGACTCCGAACGACATATTTTTGAGAAGCTTTTCATGGCAATTTTTTACTCTCAGAGTTTGTAATGAGCAATTATGTACACAGGCCCCCAAAAGTATACACACATACGATTAAAAAATTTCACAAATTTCTGAAACAATGCAAAAGACCGTCTTAAAATCGTGGAAAGTTGTCCGACAATTATAAAGATTTTCAAAGAAAACCGATTTCTTAAAAAATTTCTAAAATTTGTTAACTTTTCTGGGCCATACATACGATTAACAAATTTTAAAAACTTCTAAAGCAATGCAAAAGACCTTCTTAAAATCGAGGAAAGTTTTTGGTTAAAAAATTTCTGAAATTTGTTAACCGTATGTATACTTTTGTAGCTGAGTGTATGTTATGTCAACGTTTGAAGACCTGGACATGGTGGCGAAAGTGGCACTAAGGGAACTGACCGTTTTTAACCAGGCTGTTTCAACTAAAAGAAGCCGCCATAGTCTAGCAGGTAGTTTGTTGGCTTACTATATTAGACATAAGGCCCCGTTCAAATCCCAGCTCAGACATCAAAACGAAAATATGAAAAAAAATTCCTTCGGCAATTTCCTCTCAACAGATTTCTAGCAAAAACTCTGAGAGTAAATATAATTGCCATGAAAAGTTTCCTTAAAATCAAACGTTCAGGTTCGATTTTAAACTGTAAGTCCGGCCGCTCATGTATAAAATTAATCCACTTAACATAAGTGGTGTGAAAAGATTGGTCGTAAGCTTCACTGAAGAGTTGTAATGGCCAATTATGTATGTATGGTTCAAACTCATCATTAACGGGTCATGACAAGGAGGTTTACCTTGCACTGGGTAAGCCAGTGGACCATATAGACCACCGAGTGAACTAATCTAACAGCTCTTCAACTGCTTTTGGCAGCCCTTCACATCAAATTCGACAATTATGTTTAAAAACGTTTGCTCGAAGGGTCGATTATGACAGCCATAGCACTATTTCGAAATATAGTGGATAAATTCACGTCCATTGATTCAGTATAGGAACGACCAACACACGAACTTCGACGTAACACAGAATAACATGAAAAAATAACGGCTCTCCGTGAGAGTGTGCCACAGAACTCGAGGCACGTGATTTCGCATCGCTCATAAGATTTGAGCCTTTCGCAGACTGCAACTTGGAGAATTTCAGGTTGTGATTTTAGCCTGCCCCGGTTTGGTTAGGTTAGGTTGGTGTGGTAGCTGTATACCAAAAGTTTACTTAAGCACGCATAGCGGCCCTTTGTGGCGCCACAGGTGAACACAGTCCCAGTACTGACCAAGTTCCTCCGCGCCAATGAGAGAGAAGTTGCCTCCGTACTGGAGCACAGATAACGGCGCGTGTTCGCTGAATGTGTTCTAAAGCTGCTAGGTTAGGTTAGGTCGTAGTGGTAGCTCTGATATCACAAAGCTCACTTGAGCACGCATGGCGGACCGTTGTGATGCCACGGGTGAACGCTGCTCAAAAGCTGTAGGATACTAACACAAGTTTTCATAAAAAAAAAATGTCTTAAGCAATGAGGTCTATTTCTGGATGAATACACAAGTGAATAAACAAGTTTCTCGAATGATACCAATTCACAAAAGTTTTAAGCAGCGTCATAGCTCATATACACAGACTTACAAAAGTTTACATACGTTCACAATTTTTCTATTTTCTTGAAAAATTACATAATTTTATTAAAAATGTTAGTTACTTTTTTTGTTTTATGCACTAAAAAAATATTTCCATCATCTTTTAGAATATTTTGTTGTTATTTAAAATAAATAACAACAAAACAGCAGTAATCGGTATTCTTCTAAAGTTACGTAAGTTTACATACCCTGAAAAAAAAAATGTTGTACCGTTAAAATTACCGCTAAGATTTTTCTGATGCTTTGTTTAAAATCAGTAGCAGAGGTTTTACTTTTACTAAAAGTGATCACACTTGCAAAATAAAAACAAAAAGTGTTTTTAGTGGAAGAAAATGGGCAAAGGCAAAGAAATTTCTGAACCAATTCGAAAAACCATCATCAAATTGAGAAATGATGGAAAATCTCTTAATGAAATTGGAAATTTATTAAATTTAAGTAAAAGCACAGTCCAAACAATAATAAAAAATTTTTAAAAAATTTGGAAATTAGGAAAGCAAAGCTCGTAGTGGGCGCCCCCGCATTCTCGACAAACGAACAGAGCGGTCTATTATTCGTTCTATTCAAGAAAATCCTAAGTTAAGAGCCGTCGAATTAAATCGGAAAATGAGAACAGATCTAGAAATTACCGTTTCTGACCAGACTGTTCGCCGATGTATCAAGAGGAATGGGTACAATAGCAGAGTTGTCAGAAAAAACCTTTACTTAGATCTGTGAATATCCAGAAGCGCCTAGAATATGCCCAAAAGTACGAAAATGCTCATGTAAATGATCCTACATTTTGGGAGAGGGTAATATTTACAGATGAATGTAAATTTATGGTTTTTGGAGGTGATGGTCGAACAAAAGTTTGGCGAAATCCAAATGCAGCGTTATTGCCACAAAATGTTAATTGCACTGTGAAACATGGAGGTGGTTCAGTCATGGTCTGGGATGTATGGCGGCAAATGGTGTCGGGAAGCTTAAGTTCATCGATGGTACTATGGATAAGACCATGTATATTGATATTTTAAAGGATAGCTACGTTCCCAGCGTCCAACTTTTAGATCTGGAGGAAAATGCAATATTTCTCCAGGATAACGATCCGAAGCATTCTTCAAAGATAGTTAAAGATTGGTTTCTATATAACGTTAAACACAAGTTGGAACATCCCCCGCAGTCCCCCGATCTTAACGTTATTGAACATTTATGGGATATTTTAAAACGAGGTCTCAGAAAACGACAAGTAACATCAGTTCCAGCGCTCAAAGAAGCGTTGATGGAAGAATGGAGCAAAATTACTCCAGAAATTACCAAAAAATTGGCATTGTCCATGCCAAATAGATTATCTGCTGTAATTAAAGCCAGAGGAGGCCACACAAAATATTAATTTAATTTTATTAGCGTTTTCTTTCCCCCGTATGTAAACTTTTGTAAATTAGCTTTATGGTAAAAACTGAATTATTTTATGTTATTTAATAGAAATTAATGGAAATATGTTATTTTTATGTTTATTTTTTCTTAATAAATCCGATATGGAATAAAAAAAGTCATTAAAGAATTTTAAATTAAATATTTATTTAAAAAAATTAAATATGTGAGGAGTATGTAAACTTTTGTAAGTCTGTGTATAATGATTTCTGTCGTCTCGATCCATATTTCTTTTAGAACTAGGTTGTTCAGCCATCATTGTTAATGGTGAGTACTATAGGCCGATGATTACTAACTATGTGCGGATTTTTATGTGAGTCAATATTCTTTAATCACAGACATGAACATTAAGATAGGCTCCACCCAGAAAATCTGTTGCATACAATTGAACGATGTTATATGGCATACATATTGGCATCAATAGGTCATTTTGTTTTATTTAAATCGGATCGTTATTGGATCAAAACTTCACCGGTTTTAATACAACAGTGTGTAAACGATGTGCCTTTTACTACTACTACCTGACTACTATTACCATCAAACATTTTTGATTTGGCAACTTCTAGAACCTTATTGTTGATTTGGTATTGTTTCTATATTGTACAATGAGTCAATTTCGACCTCCGGGTACTGTATTTGTCTCTAACCTATTTTTTCTATATATCCTTTTAATCCCTTACGGTCTTTCAATGATGTCACGTTATTAGAAACTTTTCCAAAATAAATCAATCACCATGTGAGTCATTAAACGTAGGTCCACAATTGCCTGCTTTGGTAAGTGTAAGACATTTAGTCTTGGTTATGATTTTTCAATAATTATGTGATCTTTAATGGCACGTCTTATGGTTTGAATTGTATATTCAATGTGTCAATCACCCACCGATAAAAAAAAAACTTTATAATACTATACACTGGAATGCAAAAGTAAAAACTTTTGTAAAAAACAAAGTTTTTTCTTTACGTTACTTTCTTTTGAATTCATTAAAGAAAAGACCATAAAACAAATGCCATAATAATAATGAACTGAGAAAATAAAATATAATTATATAATTAAAATTAATGTAATGCAAAATAAAAAAAGAGTGAAGAAAACTAAAGAAAATTATTTACAAGAAAATTTTTGTGCGGCATGGTATGTCTACATGATGCCCTACCACATTACGCAATACGCTAAAAAATAAAAAAAAACGTTAAGAAGCTCTAAACATATAACGGAACGGAACTATGAACTATGAGACTAGATTCGATTCATATTCCCAAGCATAGCCTGATATGAAGACTCATACGGGTAATACAGTGAATTCAATCCTCTAAATCCAAGGTGTTGATTTAGTAGGTTTAAAGGATGTGTCGTTTAGAGATTACAAGCGATTACGATACGTCTTCAATATGAAATGGCGTATCGTTTCCAGGAATCAATTAATAACCACTGTCACAAGTCATATCAACAGAATATAATTGGAACAGATGACGACGGTATGCGTAACATATTATTCACTACCAACAATTGCAATATCCTAATCGCAAGTTGACTTTCTTGATCTGCCTTTGGGGTTTTGTTTCTATACGAACGCCTCTGAACATTGAGATAGGCAGGTAGTTAGATAGGTTCGATATTCATAAATAGAAGAATATTACAACTAATGCTCCTGATTATCATCATAGCATAAAACGGTTTTCCAAATAAAGGTACATGCGATCAAAGAGTAGACGACCTGGAATAATTTCATGAATTTAACGCAAAGGGGTATTTAAATTCACTGAATTTCACTGGAGGTCGCCGTAATCTAGTACGAAGTATTCAAACGACATCTCAGACAACTCGCATAGAAAGAAGTACATATACAAAGAATATATTTCTTTCGGCGACTTTCTCTCAGTAATCTTCTAGCACAGAATCGGAGAGGAAATAAAATCACCATGAAAAGTTTCTCAGAAATCTGCTGTTAGGAATCGACTTTGAACCGTGACTCCATCCATCCACTCATGGATGGGTGATGTGATAAGTTGGGCCGTAATAATGACTACATAACATACATATTTCTCATTATAACCCTTCTGATAATCAAGCCATAATTGGAAAAAGAGTATTTCTTCGGCGACTTCTTCTCAGTAATCTTCTAGCAAAAACCCTGAGAGCAAATAAAATCATCATAAAAAGTTTCAGAGACGACATTAAACTGAGGATTCATCTTCTCAGGGATAAAATTAAGACGACTTTCTCTGGCACTCCGCGAGTCGTTTGAAGTCGTCGTTAAATTATAGGTTCCGCTGTTCATGTATAAAATTAACCACAGATGTTGGAGTGACAAGAAAGGTTGTAATCTTGACTAAAGGCCTAATGACAAATTAAAATTCAAGTGTGCACCTTTATTGTGTAAATCGCAATTAACTTCAATATTGCTCTCAATATTTCATATAAAATCTCAATTAATTGTTGCTTAATTAAATGTTAATTGTTATAATATTTAGACAAACTTTAAATACAGCACTGTCATAAGTCTGATTAGTGAGCCAAGAACATCTAGAGATAGGATATCGATTAAAAATAAGTTGATTAACGATTTCAAGTAATCAGATAATAATGGGAAATAATGATTCAACTTGAAAAAACCAACAGGTTTGTTTACCAGCTGTCAAATGAATATTGAGTAAGCTGAATATTGTGTATATTTATTATATCCGAACGGTTAAAATTTTGTTCTCAATTAACCAAATATTGACTTAATTAAATTGCATAAGTGAACATGATATAAGTTAAGCAAGCAAGATAGTTGAATGATAATAAGAAGAATAGCATCTAGGGATAGGATATCTATTAAAAATTTGTTGATTAAAAATTTCAAGTAATCAGGTAATAATGGGAAATAATGATTCAAATTGAAACAACCTACTGTGAAATGAATATTGAGTAAGCTGAATATTGCGTATATTTATTATATCTGAACGGTATAAAATTTTGTACTCAATTAACAAAATATTGACTCAATTAAAGTATGCCAAATAAAGCCTTTAATTTGAGATTTATAAATTGTAGGCGTCTTCCTCTACAACTTAGCATGTACCAAAACCAATGGTGATGGTATAGGGTACAAGAAACACAATGTTTTTCTTTCTTGAATGAATATCTTGTAGTGAAACTTAAAAATAAAATTAAAATAAAAAAAATTAAGACAATTTATTTACGGTTCAATGCATTCGTTTGCAATTCGCATTGTTTTTTCATTGTTTTCTCAAAACGTTTTAATGTCACTTGCAACAAGATTTTTTATGCTTTTTTTTACAATTTTCTTTACAATTTTTTTTACAATTTTTTTCTCTATTTGTTTCTTTCTTTAATTCAATTGAAAAAAATTATTTTGCACTTTTAAACTGTTTATAAATGTAGTTTAATGTTTAACTTAAACCACATTCCATCACCATGCGAATTATAGATTTTCATTTTATAATAAAAAAAATCGTATTTTTATGACCTTTTTTTCTTTCTTATTAATTTTAATTAGAAAATAATGGCATTTAAAAGTAAAAAAATAAAAAATAGAAATAAAAAACTTAAAAAAAAACATTGAAAGGAGTTTGAAAGTTATATGGAGAAAAAAAGAAAGTTTTCATTCCATTAAATCGCAAATAATTTTAATTCAGTGAAGGGTACACTACATTAAATGCCAATGAAACATTAACAAAACTAATGAATTCGATAATGTTTGGTTTTCTTGTTAATTAATTAAACTTTTAACATCCTTATGACGTTTGCATTCATTTGAAAATATTTTAAAACTTAATTTAAAAAAAAATAAATTTAAAAGTATTTTTCCAATTAAATAAATAGCCTAGCTTTAGCTAGGCTTTAGGTTTAAAATTTTTTACTTCCACGGAGCCATCTATAGCAGAGGATTTTTTTTTTCTTTTGTTTATAAAACCAGCACTTAGGGGATGACCCCTACTCATGCAGTGAATGCATCATGCAGATTTCTAGGAAAGTCGGAAAGAGAGCGGGAAGATGCGAACGGTAAGGAAACGAGTTGGTTCTGGCCACTACTATACCTTCACCATTAGACAGTCAACAGCAATCGTCCCCAAGAACCCCTCGCAGTTTCTCACACCACTTATGTTGTGTGTGTTAATTTTATACAGAAGCGGCGGGGCCTATAGTTTAAAGTCATCTCCGAACGACAGATTTTTTGAGAAACAAGAAGAGAAAGAGAAGAAATCGCTGAAAAAATACTTTTTGTACTTTTTGTTTATTTTTGATGTCTGGCCTGGTACTCGAACCCTGGCTTTAAGCCAGAATACTACCTACTAGACCACGGCGATTTGACTAAGAGATTCCAGAGAAGTGCTGCTACAACATTGCATTGTCGTTTACCTCTACAAACAAATCTCTGACAAAATATAATTTCCTCAGGGGAAGTTATTCCCCCTCGACTTCAGGAGAAGCTCAATAAGCGGGCATTTCTTTTAACTACAAGCCAGCTTTCCAAAACTGAAGATGTTTAACTGTATTGGTTGACATTTCTGTTCAGTAAAGTTTTGAACGAGTCTTAATGAAGCGTTTAAAGTCAGAAATTTACTAAATTGTTTTTTGCACCACTCTAGTTGGGATTACAACCTAGCTTTTCACACCTCCCTTTTTGTGTTTGTATTTTATACAAGAGTTGCAAGATCTTAGTTTAACTAAACGAACGAAAGATTTAAGAAACTTTTTGCCAAAAGACTGCTGAAAATTATACGTTTTTCTTCTAAATCTGTGATGACAGCTGAAATAATCAAATTGTGTTGACATTTCTGTTTAGTAAGGTCTTCACGTAATTTGTTGTTAAAACCATTTAGTTAGGATTACAACCTACTGAGTGTATTAATTTTATCGATGAGTGGCTCAACGAATTAAAATACGACTCAGAATGACTTTAAGAGTTTTTCTAAAAGTTTAGTTTTCGGAATATCTGAGTTGTGGTTTGAACCACGGCTTAAAATCGAGGAAAGTTGTCCAACAATTATAAAGATTTTCAACGAAAACGGATTGATTAAAAAATTTGTTAACTTTTGTGGACCTGATTAGGCCTGTGCAGAGCCACAAAAGCATACATACGATTAACATATTCGCTGTTAAGGACGAGTATACTCGTCTTTGACAGGGGATTCCGCACTGGCAAGACGAGTATATTCGTCCTACTTTAATGGAGGTTTATCAGGATAGCTTGGACAGTAATAACAGGGTTTTGGTAAATAATAATACTCAAAATCTAAATGGCAATGGAAATGACTTCATATAATTTAGGCTTGGCAGCGAATGTGTTAACAAATTTCACAAAATTTCTGAACTAAAGCGAATTGGTTACAAAATTTCTGAAATTTGTTAAACGTATGTATAGTTTTGTGGCTGAGTATTGTTGAATTGAAATTAAGGTCATGACTTTGAACAACAATTTCAATTCCTTTTTCCTTGAGTAAGAACAACAAGGCGCCGTAGTCTAGTAGGGAGTGTGTTGTCTTATTAAACGTGAGGCTACGTTTAATAAGACCTTTCCAACGAAATGAAATATGAAATCTCAGTAGAATTCTGCCAAAAAACTTAAGAGATAAAAAAAAATTGCCATGAAAAGTATCTCAAAAATCCAGCATAGCCACTCACGTATAAAATTAACGGACATAACATAAGTGGGCGTGAGAGGCTAGGTCGTAATCCTGATTCAAGGTTTATTATGACCAATTACACAGTCCTACATGGGTTTTCCAAATAAAATGGTTCCAGGTGTTTTCAAAGGCATTTTGTGAGCTGAACACGAATCTGGGTTCTAAAACTTTTCATCACGTCAGGTTTTCAAAAAAAAAGGGGGTTGAAACCCCTAAAAATAGAGTTTTTTTGGGAATTTTTGAAAAGTTGTGGAGAAAACACTGTGAGAAATTGACAATTG
Organism: Sarcophaga peregrina; assembly: GCA_014635995.1. Classification (NCBI taxonomy): domain Eukaryota; kingdom Metazoa; phylum Arthropoda; class Insecta; order Diptera; family Sarcophagidae; genus Sarcophaga; species Sarcophaga peregrina. The sequence continues at coordinate 92,666,576 of CM025790.1, read as the reverse complement.
ATCTTTGTTCTCTAAAATGAGTCCAAAGTCAAATTGATTGCATGCACCCTTTAAAGTAGGGGGTGGGTTTATGTCAAGGGTAGTGCAAGAGAAAAAGAAACGCATTAGGGAGGTCCTTAAAAATTAATCCGATTTACTTGAAAATGGTTACCCAGGGGTTTTTAGGGTCGCTGATTACAGATCTGCAGGGCTGTGTTGTGTATGTATGTGTGTATGAGCATTACTCTTTCTATTTTTCGCATAATTGTTTGTCAATTTCCTTGACATTAATGAGATCTAAGGCTTCTTGTTCAGTACTTATATTGATCTGTCAGATTAACAGACCTTAATACCCTGTAAAATGGGATTATTTTTTTTTATAAAATATTTATTTAAACTGGATGTTGAATAAATTAAAAATATGTTGCAAACATACACTGCGTTGCATTATTATAATTACACTTGATTTTTTGATATATATCTTAAAGTTAGAACAGTTTTTTGAACCAAGTAATAATTTCTAAGAGTATGATAACTGATCTCTTATTTTCCAAAAGTTTAGATATCGTATCACTTGTTAAAGAGAGATATGTTGCATTAATATTTTGTTAGTGTTTCAAAACTTTAAATACACTTTATTAAAAACAAAGAAGAATAGCTAAGAAATGAAAATAGAACAGTTATTTATTTTTATTTTGCAATTTAAAACAATTCGAAGTAAAATGCCGAGTGGTCCATATCTTACTGATTTCGAAAAAGGTCAAATTTCGGTTTGCTTAAAAAATGGTTTAAGTTTCCGAGAAATTGCGAGAAAAATTAACCGTTCACATGTGGTTGTTACAAATTTTGCTAAAAATCCGGAGTCTTATGGTAAAAAGAAAAGTGGTGGCCCAAAGAAAAACCTTTCTGAAAGAGATGAGCGAAGAATAATTCATTGTGCAAGCAATTCAATGAAGTCTTACTCAAATTATAAGTGAATGTCAAGTAAATGTGTCAAAATCAACCATAAGTAGACTCCTTAAGAATTCTAAGACCATTGTTCGTCAAAAACTTTTGTGCGTGCCAAGATTATTACCTCGTCACAAAACTGCACGTCTTGAATTTGCTGAAAGAAATCTACAAACACCCTGGACAAAGGTAAATCAATAACTTATGTTAATGGTAAGACTAAATTATTTGACAGATCATTTTTTCCGATGAGAAAAAGTTCAATCTTGATGGTCCAGATGGTTTCAACAGCTATTGGAGAGATTTTCGCAAGGAACCACGATATTTCTCAAAAAGAAATTGCGGAGGCGGTTCATTAATGGTTTGGGGAGCATTCTATGCAGACAGTATGCTTGATTGGCCTTTCCAAGTACAAAAATGAATTCTACAGAGTACATAAAGTTACTTGAAGATAAATTAGTGCCTTTTTTAGAGAGCAGCAATGAGCAACATTATATTTTTCAACAAGATAGTGCGTCTGTACATGTGAATCGTCAGACAAAGGGATGGTTATCTTCAAAAAATATCGAAGTACTTGAATGGCCCGCTTGTTCCCCAGATCAAAATCCAATTGAAAACATTTGGGGAATATTAACACGTAAAATTTATGCTGACAACCGGCAATATGAAAGCGTTTTCCATCTAAAAGAAGCAGTTATTGATGCCTGGAAATCAATAACAGAAGAAATGAGAAAAAATCTTGTTGATAGTATGTCTGATCGAATTTTCGAATTGATTCAGAAAAAAGGAGGGCTCACACATTACTAAAATCTAAATTTTCTTCGAATTTTTGTATTTTAAGTTAATTGTATTTATAGTTATGAAACACTAAGAACTTTTGTTAATTTTTTTTTAATAGTATAATAAAGAATAACTGGATTGTTTTATTTTTTTAATAATTATAGTTCATTGCTATTTCATATATATAGGTAAAACTGTTCACATTTTTATACATCTTGCAAAATTTAAAAAAAAATAGGTTGTATTTATAGATATGCAACACAGTGTATTTCTAATAGCAATTACGTTTACATCGTTTAGAAAAAAAGCCGGTTCAGGGGATTTATTACAAAAAAAGTTTCCATCACTAAACAAAAATATTTCAAATTGTACGCTATTAAAGACAAAAATTTTGAATTGTAAAAAAAAAATCCTCATCCCATCCTTTATATTGCAAAACATCACACGTTTAAGGGGAAAACAACATTAAATGACTTCTTTTCAAAGGCTGCAAATATTTTCCAATTATTAGCTGGTGAAAGAAGAAGAAGAAAAAAAAAAACGTAAACCAGTTGGAAGAATTTAAACACCATAAAATATTTCTTTTTTTCTCTCTCTCTTTTTTTATCGTTACGTTTAATTTTAAAAGGAAACCGGATTGAAATCACCTGCATAAGTTTTATTTTTATGCAGCAAGAAACAAAACAAAAAACTACTCAAAGTAAAGTTTATATAACAAAGAGACATGATCTTATAAGTTCGAATTTCGTATTGCGAATAGTGAATTGCAGCTTTTTACAGGCAGTATTGCAGGCAATTTACTAGAATTGAATTGAATTTCTCTTAAAAAGCCATTAAAAAATAAATAAAATTCACCACCAAACTAGGGGGCACATACAGTGAGCGTCAAAAGAAAATGTACATTAAAAAATATATACATTAATAAATTACCGTTATTTTTATTTAAAATTTTTTTTTTAAATTTAAATAAACTAAAAAAAATTACAAACAAAATTTCGAAACATTGTCAAATTTTTTCGGCCACTCTCCTTAGTTCCTTTTGATTCTCTCTGTATATGAAAATCGATGGTTAAAACAAGTCATAAAAAGATTAAAACTCCCATAATAAAAAAAATTAATCGAAAATTTTATTTGGTTCGGCTGGCATAAAAGTATCAGGGCTGAAATTACAGTCGCAGTAAGGAAAAATTCTGCATACAAACTATGGGGCATATTATTGCCATCATTATTCATCATCTAAAACTATCACTTCATCATTGGTCATTATAACCCCCCTTAGTCAGTACGACAACCTAGCTTCTTACACCACTTATGTTGTGCATGTTAATATTACAGTAGAACTTCTATAATTTGGGTAGTGTGTTGGCTTATTAGACAAAAGGCCCGGGTTCGAATTCTAGGTCAGGCATCAAAACGAAAAATATTTCTTCGGCGACTTCCTCTCAGCAGATTTCTGGCAAAGACTCTGAGAGTAAAAATTGCCATGAAAAGTTTCTCAAAAATCCATCGTTTGGAGTCGACTATAAACTGTAGGGCGTGCCACTGTGAACGGTAGTAAATCGAACGATCGTAAGCCGGGAATTGCGGATAGCATTATCAACTACATTATTCGCCAAATTTAGATCCCTAGTTTGTATTAACTTCCTATTAGAAAATATGGTTCGTATTTCTTTATGGTGAGCACATCAAAGCCCTACTTGGGATTATGCCTACGGTTCATCTCCTACCCGTTTAATTATCTGCCTACCTATTTACCCTAAAAATTTGTTGTATTTTCTCCCTTAGATTCTGTAATTTTTGGAAAGCTTTCAGACTTACAAAAAAAATAATAACACGCTGAACAAACTGAGAGAGATCTAAAGAGATATAGAAACTACTATTTGTCTAATAATGCGATGGACCAAGTAAACGAACGCTTACACCTAAAAGTAGGAACAAATTGAGCATCAACAGTGAAAGGCTCTATAACATATTTTGTACATTTCGACCATTATGAAATAATCTTGTAAAGGCTATGTGATTTTCTCTCTTCCTACAGATCTCTTTACTTAAAGGAGATTTAAAGGAGATTTACAAGCAAATAATTACCCTCTATTTGTTCACTCCATAAAAAATCCAAAACCGTCCAATGCATTCCGAAACGGTCACTGTTTAGTGTGGTCGACTTTGGCCAGGCCATCACTGTCACTGTTACAAACTTCTTCGGACCTGAATTGAATTATTAGGACACTAAAGACGGCGCTATGTGCCTCACAGTTTACATCACAATAAATATTCTCTACAAGTTCTTAGCAAAGTCGTCGTTGTATACACAGTAGATAGCGTGTTGAATTATTAAAGGAAAGCCCAGGGTTCAATGACTGGCTTAAACATCTCAAATAAAACGAAATAAGAAAAAAATCGTTTCTCTCGGCGTTTCTCTCCCCTTAGCGGTTTTCTGGCAAAAACTTCGAGAGTAAAATAAAATTAACATGAAAAGTTTCTCCAAACCCTTGTTCGGAATCAATATTAAACAGAAGGTGGCGACACTCACATATAACGTGGGTGGTGTGAGAACCTAGGTTGTAACAATTAAAGTAAAATTTTTTTTTTGTAAAAACCTAAAGAAATTGCATTTTTCTTTACCCCCTAAAAAAAATAATAAACCTCGCATGACCATTTTACGATTTTTTATAAAATTTTCGCTAAGTCCATACATACAAATTGAGCATCAACAGTGAAAGGCTCTAAAACATGTTTTCTACAGTTCAACCATTATGAAATAGTCTTGTAAAGACTATATGATCCTTTAAGGAATAAAGGAAATATAGTCCTTGCGGTACATACAAAATGTTTAGGTAAGGAAAATTCCTAGATGGACACACTTAGGCCGCATTGTCCCCATGTTTATGTAACTAAAGCTTGAAAAATTAACTCAAACTCTAAGGACTCTATTGTTGAAGATAAATTGGCCTGAACCGGCTTGGGAAAATATTAAGAAATTAAATCCAAAGGAGTATAAAAAAAAATTTAAATTAAATTTGTAATTTTGTACAAACAATTCTGATAAATTATTGATAAAAAAAAATTTTTCTTATGAAACAATTCAGACGTACATTAACTTTAAAAATATTTTCTTTTTCAAATTTTTATTTGAAATTTTTTTTGTTGAAAAATTTTCTTTTCACACTTAATTTCTTGCACTGTATTTAAAGAAAAAATTTATGAAAAAAAAACCCAGAATCGTTTTAAAATCGGTTTTAATAAAAATAATCCGTTTCGATGTAGCGAACAGTTTGAAAACACGTCTGCAACTAAAGTAAAAGTTGCCAATAGTGGCATATGATCGGTCTCTCTGGCAGTGAGTTTTTTTTTGTTTTTGTTTTTGTTTTTCTTCTGTTTTAGGCACCTTGTCTAGAGTTTAAGCCACAAAACGTGATTTACAATAACAAATGCCAATAACAACAACAACAACAAACAAAAACCACTTAATAGAGTACAAAAAAAAAACTACCAGTTGTGATGTACTGTATGTACATACATACATACGTTGTACTTACAACAATAACAACAAGAAGAAAAAAATCGCCCGCTACATGAAAACAATCGAGAACAATTACCGAAACAGTAATTGAGAGTCTGGCTGTGAGTAAAGCATGTTAAGCATGCGCAATACTCCCAAATAGCTTAAATACCAATGCTTTAGTAAATGTTCATGGTTTGAGGAAAATTTTATATTTTGCTCTGGTTTGAATTTTACAATAAATAATTCGATTGTTTTTGTAGTTGTTTTTTTTTTTGCTTTGCTTTTGTGGAATTGTTATGACTTCGATTTTGATGCTGCTGTGTCAGTTTTTTCTTTTTTTTCCAACAATATATTGTAACCATGGGCAATAAATAGCCTCGGCATTGTCTATGTGAAAGAGCACAATTATCTTCCTTAAGTACTTTGGGGTTCATTTTAACTATTAGCTAGGGGGAAAAGTTATTTCCATTTCTTTTCGTTGACAAAAGTAATGTGGACTCTTCCCTTTCTTTCTCTTTATTCAATCGCGTTCTTTTCTGAGCGAATTGATCTCTTGGCGAAGACGTGAAACTGTGCATGTGGATAGGCTACCCCACATACATACATAATTGGCCCTTACAACCCTTCAGTCAGGATTACGATCTAGCTTCTCACACCAGTTGTGTGCGTTAATTTTCTACATGAGTGGCGGGATCTACAGTTTAAAAACCACCCCGAACGACAGATTTTTAAGAAGCTCTTCATTATTTACTCTCAGAGTTTTTGCCAGAAATCTGCTAAGAGGCAGTCGCCAAAGAAATATTTTTGCACAATTTCGTTTTGATGTCTGAGCCCTGGCCTTACATTTAATAATCCGACACACTGCCTACTAGGCTGCGGCGACTATAAAGAAAGAAAGTCGCCCAAGAGAAATATATTTTCATACTTCGATTTTTTTTTTTTTTTTAAACCAGCACTCAGGGGATGACCCCTACTCATGCAGTGCATTGTGCAGGTTTTTTAGGAAAGGTGGAAAGAGGGAAGATGCGAACGGTAAGGAAACGAGTTGTTACTGGTGACTATAAAATGGCCAGTGCTATACCTTCGCCATTAGACACTCTACAGCAATCGTTCCCAAGGAAGCCCGCAGTTTCTCACACCACTTATGTTGTGTGTATTAATTTTATACAGAAGTGGCGGGGGGACCTACAGTTTAAAGTCGACTTCGAATGACAGATTTTTGAGAAACTTTTCAAGAACCGAAAGAGAAGAAATTGCCGAAAAATACTTTTTTTTGTATTTTTTTTTTTTTTATTTTGATGTCTGGCCTGGGACTCGAACCTTGGCTTTACTAGACCACGGCCAGACCCCCAGCCACACCACTTATCTTGTGTGTGTTAATTTTATACAGAAGTGGCGAGACCTACAGTCCCTTCGAATGACAGATTTTTGATAAACTTTTCATGGCAATTTTATTTCAATCACAGAGTTTTTGCCAAAAATCTGCTGAGAGGAGTCTGGCCTGGGGCTCAAACCCTAGCTTTACGTCTAATAAGCCAACACACTACCTACTAGACCATGGCGACTTCCAATTATCATTGCGCTACCCTATTTGTAATTTATTCAATCTTACAACACATACAAATAACAAAATTTGTTTTAGGAAAATAGGTCATCGGGCTTTCCCTTTCTATCGAGAGGACGCTTCGCAAAGTGATGGATAATTTTCAGTTCATTGGTTCAGTAAACAATTGATCAACTCCCATAGGTCGCCGAAACGCAAGATATGTTAGAAAAAACAGCTCTGCTGACCTTAGGAGGATGTAGGAGAATCTTAAGCAATCAATTTCGCATCGCTCACAAGAATTCTGACTTTCACAGGCTACAACCTTTTCAGTTTGCCATCGTGAATTGAGTCTGCATTCGCTTAAAATTGAAATAACCCAGAAATTCAACATAAATGACCAGAGACAATGACATTTTGTTTATCGAATGAACTGTGGAACTGTTGGTCACTGACCCAAATTTTCATCGAAAAATCATGTACAGCGGTGAGACCTATTTCTGGCTGAATGTCAACATAAACAAACAAAATTTGTGAATTTGGAATAAGGAAAACCACAAAAGAGTATACTTCATCACTAGAAAAAGAATGTAAATCTCCCACTCAATTCTCTTAAGAAATAATTCTAATTCTTTCTCCTTTCCCCTCTTCCTACATCATTCAACCCAATGAAGTAATCCACATCTCCTCCATATCTCTTTTCTTAAAGGAGATTTAAAGGATATTTACAAGCAAATAATCACCCCCTATTTGTTTCACCCCCTTGAAAAATCCAAAAGCGTCCAATGGATTCCGAAACAGTCACTGTTTAGTGTTGCGGACTTTGACAAGGCCATCACTGTCACTGTTACAAACTTCTTCGGACCTGTATTGAATGATTAGGACACTAAAGACGGCGGTATGTGCCTCACAGTTTACGTCACAATAAATATTCTCTATGAGTTCATAGTAAAGTCGCCGTTGTATTTACAGTAGATAGTGTGTTGGATTATTAAAGGAAAGCCCAGGGGGGTTCAATGACTGGCTTAAACATATCAAACAAAACGTAGTAAGAAAAAATGTTTCTCTCGGTGACTTCCCCTCAGCGGTTTTCTGGCAAAAATTTCGAGACATACATAATTGGTCATTACAACCCTTCAGTCAGGATTATTAACTTAGTTTCTCACACTACTTATGTTGTGTGTGTTAATTTTATACATAAGTGGCGGGACCTACAATTTAAAGTCGACTCCGAACGACAGATTTTTGAAAAACTTTTTATGGCAATTTTATTTTTACTCTCAAAGTTTTTGGCAGAAATCTGCTGAGAAGAAATCGCCGAAAAAATACTTTTTGAATTTTTATTTTGATGTCTGACCGGGGACTCGAACCCTGGCTTTAAGTCTAATAAGCCAGCACACTACCTACTAGACCACGGCGATAGTAAAATAAAATTAGCATGAAAAGTTTCTCCAAACCGTTGTTCGGGATCAATATTAAATAGAAGGTGGCGACACTCACATATAACGTGGGTGGTGTAAGAATTAAAGTAAAATTTTTTTTTTGGTAAAAACCTAAAGAAATTGCATTTTTCCTGTACCCCCTAAAAAAAATAATAAACCTCGCATGACCATTTTACTATTTTTTATAAAACTTTCGCTAAGTCCAAGTTTTTTTTATAATTTTTGATGGTAAAAAGACCAATTTAAGCGAGAAAAAAAAATCGAAATAAAATAAAAGAAATGAGAAAATGAAAATCAAAATCAAAAGGCCACAATAAATTTCTACAATGACTCTGATGATAATAATGACGCTGACGATGATGATGATAAATTAACAAATAAATAGTTTTAATAAGACTGTAACAAAGAAGAAGAAGAAAAAGTAAAAAAAAAAATAAAATAAAATAAATTACAAATTAACGGATATTGCACTAAAAATAAATTTATTTCAATGAATTGAAAAATTACCAAGAAATCTCCAACCACTCTACTACAACATGACTCGACTCCAAAGGCTCATTAATTTATGGTTTTGCATTGTTAAACTGTGTGAACAGAGAAGTGTAATGGCTACTAAAGCTCACATAGTGCATACAACTGCAATTCAAATTGATTAAGATTTTAAGGCATTGTATTGTATTGTTCAGAGGTTTTCTGTTTTTGGTTTCAGCACCACCTCAGACATAATAAAAGTGGCTGAGGTTTTGCCTTTTTTTAAGATGTTTTTATCTGTTGTTGCAACAATTAACGCATTTGCATGATGATTTGCAACAAATTTTTATTTGTTATAAAACAAACAACCACTACAAACAGCCAACAGCCAACAACCAACAGCTAACACAGCCAACCATTGAAATACATGCCCAAGAGAATATGGAATCGTGATGATCGCTATTTTACGGTCACTATTACTGTAAACTGCTGACTCATAGTTACCCATTTCACGAGGGTAATTTCGTTTTTTAAGAACAGTTTTAAACATTTTTTATTAAAATGGTTGAATTAGTTTCATACCATGTTCACGTATACAACTTTATTGCACAAACCACAATTAACTCCAATATTGATCTCAATATTTCATACAAAATCTCAATTAGTTATTGCTCAATTAAATGCTAATTGTTATATTATTGAATAAAACTCTAAATATAGCACTAAATACACTTCCTGTTGATATTTGACAACTCAGATATCGATAACGACAAGCAAAAAAAAGAAAACAAAACAAAAACAATATTGTTGAAACAACCAACTGGTTTGTTTACAAGCTGTCAAATGAATATTGTGTGAGCTGAATATTGCGTATATTTATTATACCTGAACAGTTAAAATATTGTTCCCAATTAAATGAATATTGACTCAAATGAATTGCATTCGTGTACATTGTATTAAACGATTATAAAAAAAAACAATTTAAGCCCAATTCTTTCAGTTGAATGTGTTCGCTCTTTTGCCATATCCTGCTTTATTCTGTACCTAGAGTGGATTTGGCATGGCTAGAAAACACAATTAGACAGCAATACATACACACATACATACATAATTGGTCATTACAACCCTTCAGTCAGGCTTCCAACCATATTACTCGCACCACTTATGTTGTGTGGGACCTACAGTGGCGTTATCTACAGTTTAAAGTCGACTCTGAACAAAAGATTTTTGAGAAACTTTCCATGGCAATTTTATTTGCTCTCTGAGTTTTTGCCAAAAATCTGCTTAGAGGAAGTCGCCTAAGAAATATTTTCGTTTTGCTGTCTGACCTGTAATTTAAACTCGGGCCTTACACTACCTACTAGACTACGATAATTAATTAGGCAGCAATAGCATACCATTTTTTGGCTTTTAGTAGAGATTTGATAGCTTGGTTCACAACGACGTATCGACGCCTCCATTCCATAACATTCTAAGTCGAAAAAGTGTGTTCTGAGTTATGAGCTTTCAAAATTTTTAAAGTACACTTAGAACATTATAAAATAGAGGCGTCGCAATAAGCACAGATTACTTGAGATTTATAAGGAGTTCAATGAGATCAATCATATCATGTTACAACTACTCGTTGGTTTCTTCCAGCCATCCTTCCTATAATCTATTATCCTAATTCTAACTCAATGCACTGCATGAATAGGGTCCATATCCTGTGTGTTGTTGGGCTTATAGCAGAGAAATTGTTCTAAGGGCTCTCCTATTCCTTGTCGTTATTACAACATCTGTAAAAGTCGTTGTGAGCTATTCCCAGTCTGCCAGTATGTATCTAGAAGCATTTTTTTTTTTTTTTGTCTTGGGCCAGAGGTGAGAATCTTCGAAAGATACTTTTATTTCCACAGAAGCATGCACGATTTACCATCGCTGGTGCATACATACGAAACCCTACATTCTTCAACCGCTCTCCCCCCGTGGGGGACTGCCGTAAGGTATTACTGCGCGGAGGGCTGGTTAACTTTAAAGCTTTATCACATCAAATTATCAAATTTCGCCTTTTTGCCTCCAATATTCCGAGTTCCATCATTACTTCGGCCATTTTTTAGCTGTGTTAGCGCCATAGAATCCTAAAATTCAACAGCTCCTCCATGAGCCGGTTTGGTACTATACTCGTTTCTCCGTGCCATCTAAATCTGGGGCAGCATGTTAGAATATGCTCCGCATCTTCCTCCTAATCTGGACAGTTTGGGCATATCATGTCCAAATCTGTGCAGGTACTTCCTAAAACATCCATGACCAGTTAGGAACTGGGTCACGTAGTAGTTCAGCTCGCAATGTTTGTTCTCCGTCCAAGGGGTTATATCAGGGACAAGGCGATATGTCCATCTTCCTGGAACTGGGTCACGTAGTAGTTCAGCTCGCAATGTTTGTTCTCCATCCAAGGGGTTATATCAGGGACAAGGCGATATGTCCTTCTTCTCTTTAAACTGTTCTTCCATCGAGGCTGGTATTTGTGCATGGAAGTCTTTCTTATCTCTGCTGTCCGTCCTGGGCACTCGAGTCGGCGAAGGTATATCCGCCTCATCTCATTCCCCACTATGTCTATTGGTATTGTCTTTGCCAATACCAGTACCACTTCCTCAGACACCATCCTGAAGCCACTTATCTGTCTAATCGCGCTTAGACGATACACCGAGGACAGTTTACTTCTTGTCGTCTCCACGGAGAGTGCTTCCAACCATATCTGACAAGCATATAATATTATCGACGTTACAACCCTCGATATCATCCTCCTATTAAAAATATTTAGTCCTCGTCAGTGCTGACTGGGTTACAGATGCCTTTTCTTACCTCCGCTTTTATATCCGCTGTCCGTCCTGAACACTCGAGACGGCGAAAGTATATCCGCCTCATCTCATTCCCCAATATGTCTACCGCTTCCTCAGACACTACCCTGAAGCCACTTATCTGTCTTATCGCGCTTAGACGATACACCGAGGACAGTTTCCTTCTTGTCGTCCCCACGGAGAGTGCCTCCGACCATATCGGGCAAGTGTATAATATTATCGACGTTACAACCATCAATATTATACTCTTCTTAAAGGGATTTAGGCTTCCAATATTCGGCATCAACCTCGTCAGTGCTCACTGGGTTACAGATGCCTTTTCGCCAATGTAATCCACGTGCATGCGTCCCGTTGCAACTGATGCAAGATTCTTAAGATGAAATTTGGCGAGATATTACATAAATTTTGTTCTGCATATATCCATATCGGACTAGATCTGTCTGCAATAGATCTGTCTGTGTCTCTAGAAGCATGTGTCCCGTTGCAACTGATACAAGATTCTTAAGATGAAATATGGCGGGATATTACATAAATTTTGTTCTGCGTATATCCATATTGGACCACATCTGTCTGGGCTCTTTGCAAGATGGTTCTTTTGCAAATGAAGTGCAGTAGCTGTACTTTGCTTTAATCCACAGCAGCAAACTTTTAATAAACTTTTACACACACCCCTCGTAGTATGTATTAATGGAGTACTATAGTTATGTAGTCAAGAGGAAAACACATTTGCATAAAGTTTCTGTTTTTGTTCCCAATTTTTCTCTTTTTTTTAAACAAATAATGAATGAATGAAGTAACATTTAATAATTTATTTTGTGCTTTTTCTTATTCTCACTTGTATTTAATAAATAAAAACAAAAGAAATATTTTCTTTCTTTGTTTTTGTGAAAAATTCACATAATTAAACTCGGCATCACAATTATTTTTACAATTTTACATGCATTTGTTATTCCGGTATAATTAAACATTTTAAATTACAAAGAAGAAATAACTACGGTTGGGCGTATTAATACTTTAAAAAAGGCTTTAATTTACAGAAGCAAACAATTAAAAAAAAAAAAACAAAAATAATTATAATTCATGTCAAATGCAAAGCTTAAGGTTAACCCAATTTATTAAAGCTAATGTAGAATGAATGTGAATAATGGTGTTTTCTTTTCTACAAAGAAAATGTCACCCTCTTACAAGGTGCATTAAAAAAATGTTTGATCAATCCTGTTGTAATGTCTTTTTTATTTTAGAAGAACAAAAGCCATTATCAGCACTCTCGATTTATACAGGACATAAGATGCAATGCCCCTCTCCACAATTTGCAACGGCGAATTATTTAGAATAAAACATACCACCCTTTTAGAGGGCGAAACATTTTTAAGAAACAAACGCAAAATTGCGTTTTGCCTTAATAAAATGCACATTTTTTTGATAGAAAAGAAAACACCATAACACTATCAAGATATATTTAAATTGTACAGGAATTGTGGTTCCATGGGAAACATTTAATTAACAAATTCGTTAACACAGAAAGCATCCTTTTTTTAAATTACAAAATGGTCTAAATTGATCGAGAATCACACTGAAGCTAGTTCAAAAGCGGCTAAATAAAGCATATATAATCCATAGCATAGCTTAAGATACTTTCAATAAAGTTAGGTTATGTACGACATAAAGCTTATAGAAATGATTGGCTACAATGCCAGATAATGCTTTCCGTTGTGGTTTAATTAAATGAGGTTAAATTGAAACATAGCTTACTTTGACCCTATATCACCGATGTTATCTAGTCCTTCATTTAATTTTGACTCTCTCCCGTTATTTTTAAGATAGAGTTAATTCCTTGGAGACAAGATTTGTTTAAGCACGTTCTGTTAATAGATTCTGGATGCACAAGAATCCTTCGGCTCAGATTGCCAAGTATCAGTGACAGTTGCTGTCAGGCATTCTCAGCCTCCGAGCATATGCACTGAAGTGCCAGTGGCCCGTTATAGTTTATATTAAATTCCTAGAATGTAATCTATTAATTTAATCAAGTTAACGCAAATTTTGTTTCGCATTTGACCACGTCGTAACAGATCGCTCTGGTCTATCTACAAGTGGATTCAGTATTTCATCTTTATTTTGTAGATAACTAAAGTGCTATCAAAAGTATTTATGACCATTATTTCGGCCTGAGTGGAATTGTAAAAGAGACTACCTAGTTTTCAACTTTTCTAAAAAGATAGCCCTTGAGACTCTATCGCGTGGTCTGGATGGCATTCTATTCGGAGCTATTTTTGTTGTAAAAACAAGATTACATCGTGGTTTTCGAATTAACTATGCCCATGTTTTCTGGCACTCAGTTTTATTGGAGTGGTAGGGAAGGGAATTAAGAGCACCTACTATGATAATTCCTAATTCTATTCGGATCTATTCGGTATTTTTTTGTAAAACAAAATCAAATTGTGGTAGTGAATTAAGTACAGCTGTTATGATAATCATCAAACTGGGTGCGATAATTCCTTTTCTTCGACGCCAATCTCCAAATCGCGACCCGTAGAATACATTTTTAGAGTTCATAACCCACTTTATGCCTACTGCTCTCTTACAACAATAAAGGCCAGTTGAAGTCTTACTGATTCCGGACCGATGGCATGAGTTATGAATGATCGCTTCTCCACAAACACCCTCGAGTTAAGGAAACACCTCAAGAGAAAACCTGTCGGAGTCAAATCGCACGATCTCGGTGTACATTTCACGTTACTTCCATGTGACATAACCATGGCCTGAAATTGAACGTGCAGAGTATACAATGTGACATGAGATGTGTGATACGCAACGGTGTTCGAAAAGAACTACATTTCGTTCAGATGATTTAATTCAGTCCAAAAGAAATTGGTAATTGTCAACCTATAGTGGTCGAGTTTGACAATGATGGTCTGTTGTGTATACTTTTTCTGCGAAGAGATATCTACAAGCCCATAGCTTTACATGATGTACCGAAATTGGGTTCAAAATCTGACTGTGATTATCCAATACAATAGTTGCCTGAATGTAAATCCTGTGGTCTATAACATACTAATCTGTTTACTTGTTAGACGACAGCCCATGTTTCAAATCACACACCAAAACAAAGTATGAAAATATATTTCTTTGGGGCGACTTCCTTTCTTTCTAGTCGCTGTAGTCTGGTAGGTAGTGTGTAGGCTTATTAGACGTTAGGTCAAGGCTCAGACATCAAAACGAAATTGTGAAAAAATATTTCTCTGAGAGTAAATAAAATTACCATGAAGAGCTTCTCAATAATCTGTCTTTCGGGGTAGTCTTTAAACTGTAGATCCTGCCACTCATGTAGAAAATTAACGCACACAACTGGTGTGAGAAGCTAGGTCGTAATCCTGTCTGAAAGATTTTAATGACCAATTATGTTATGTATGACTTCCTATCAGCAGTCTTCTGACAAATGCAATTTCCAAAAAAAGTTTCTCAAATCTTTTGCAGATAAAAATAATACAAACAACATAAATAGTGTGAGAAGCAGTCTTCTGACAAATGCAATTTCCAAGAAAAGTTTCTGAAAGCTCTTACAGAAAAAAATTAATACAAACAACATAAATGGTGTGAGAAGCAGTCTTCTGATGAATGCAATTTCGAAGAAAAGTTTCTCAAATCTCAGATAAAAATAAAATAAATAAATAAACAACATAAATGGTGTGAGAAGCAGTTTTCTGACAAATGCAATTTCCAAGAAAAGTTACTGAAATCTCTTACAGATAAAATTAATACATACGACATAAATGGTGTGAAAAGCAGTCTTCTGACAAATGCAATTTCCAAGAAAAGTTTCGGAAATCTTTTACAGATAAAATTAATACAAACAATATAAATGGTGTGAGAAGCAGTCTTCTGATCAATGCAATTTCCAAGAAAAGTTTCTGAAATCTCTTACAGATAAAATTAATACAAACAATATAAATGGTGTGAGAAGCTAGATTGTAATCCTAACTGAAGGGTTGTAATAACCAATTAAGTAAGCAGAGTGTGAAATATAAGCCACAATATTTGGGCATTATTGAGGCCATCGAAAATTTAACCCATGTATGAATGCATATACAATTTTATTCTGAAGATTATGAATCTTTTATAGATTTTAATAAGCCTTTAAGTAGTTGAAATAATTCACATAGCCTCGCCTCAAAGATAATTTTCTTCATGCAATTGTATTCCCATAATTTTGTAATCTTAGATTTTTTTTTTTAATTGCAATCAAACACTGCACGTACGTACGTACATACTATGTATGTAAATTGTGAATTGTTTGCAGAGCTTATTTAAAACAATATGAAGAAAACTGAAACGTAAAAAGAGTATCTTTTAAGAAAAGTATGTTATATGTACGGTACGGTACGTATAAATATTAAAATAAATTTTTAAACGACCTTCAATACCGTGAGATTTACTGCACAATGTTAACGTATCGAATTAACTCTGATATTCAAGATTAACGTTTTAACACTACAATATATGTGTCGCTGTCACTGTGTTTACACGTACATACATTTAAAGATCAAATAACAGTCTAGTGGTTGACTTTTAAAATTGTAACGTTTTTTTTCATCTCTGTCTTCATTTATTGTTTCTAGCTGAAAACATAATTCAGAAAAAAAAAATTTAGGTGACATTACAACAAGTGTAATTATATAACAAATACAATGGCACAGTCACCTGTATCTATGATAAGCTACAGTGTTATGTGGATAAATAGACTTTAATTAGCGTTAGTTATACTCGAAATCTTGTTTCGACTCCATAATCCCTAATGTACGGAACTATTTTAGTACCGAATACCCAATAGAAGACGAAAGATGAGGGTTTGACTTGAACGAAAACCTTTTTATTCCGCGAACTAGTGACAGATGGCGAAACTTGTTTTCAGAATAACTACACCGTCATAATGGAAATCAAAAACGGTTATGGTTTACAAGATAGAGAGAAGAAATATGTACTGTCGGTTGGTGCACCGGACTTGGATCACTATTGTAAACTACGGAGTACTTTGACTTCAATTATTCCAACAGGTGCTTTCGAAATTTGACAGTTGTTAGCAGCTTCGTATCTGACTATGCTGGGTTCCGGGTCACAGCGGAATACTGGGCAATGTGACGGCGGATGCCCTCGCTAGGTTAGGTTAGCTTTCAGGTGGGTCCTAACCCCCCAGTCTGCCACCTCTATGGCCTCATCGAGGGATGCATCAGGAGGGAAGAGCAGAGGCGTTGGTGTAACGTATCGGGTTGTTCTGTTTCTAGACGTCTATGGCCTGCTGTGGACAGTAAGAGGACAGATTGGCTGCTGGGCTTGGTTAAGGCCAGCTTAAGGTTGGTTGTCGGTTTTATCACGGGGCACTGCGAGATTAGGTCGCTGACGAGGATCTGGAACAGATCCCAACCAGGACTATTGCAGAATAAGTTGCGATGAGAAGTTAGAGGCTGTCGAGCATCTCCTCTGCAACTGCCCAGCCCTTGGTAGGTTGAGGTTTGAGGACCCTTGGCAGGGCCTTCTTGGAGAACTTGAGTTCTCCGACATCAAGGCTCTCCACAGATTCATTAGCAGCTTGGGCTGGTTGAGAGGTGCTAGGGCTTCATAAGTGTAGTCGCACTCTCACACTCTTTTGTTTTGCGTCTGTTTCTTTTTGTGTTATTCCTCCGTTTCCCATTCTCCTTACCTACATTCCTATATCCTCTACTTCCTTCCTCCCCTAAGGACAATGTACAATGGGTCAATTTCGACCTCCGGGTACTGTGCTTATCTTGGCCGACAGATGCACGTCCTCTAACCTAATCTAACCTAACCTACCTGCCATCTTAATAAAGCTTTAGCAGTCAAATTAGTTGTCATTTATTCAGTCTACTTTTTAAAACAGTATTCACCAATACCCACAAATATTAAAATACCGTGGGTTTTGCATCTTTTTCGATCGCCATAATCGTCTTACCGAAAGGACTATAAATTCAAGTCAACAAGCTCAGTAATCGATCGCCTAACACTCGTACATTAACGAAACTCAATATCTATTGAAAACATCACCGTTTTTCAAGATAGTATGAAGCAGAATCCAAGCCAGTCGCTCATTAGAACCCGAGTTTTCAAAGAACACGACTTGGGGAATTCTGCAACATAACTTGAGCCAGTGCCCGTATAAAATTTAACCGAACCTGGAACTTAAGGGCCTGTGCACGTGAACAAACACGATTTTCAAATTTGGGATACCGATACCAATTCACATGACGTCCAAAAAGGTTCAATGCATTACAAAAAAAAGGCAATGTTTGGTGTGGAATTTGGGCCACAATTCTTTAACAACGACGTTAACCACGGTTAATAATTATCAACTTATTTTTGCTTAATTTTTCTACAACTTTTTCCTGCTTTTGTGATTTTTAAAAATTTTTAAAATTGCTGGCGAAATGTGAAAGTCAGTGACGGGCTGGATAGTAGGCATGCATTAAATAAGTTTTATCGTATTTCTGCTGGAGACCGCTAAGGGGAAGTTGCCGAAAGTTGGTTTGTTTTTCAAATTTCAACTAACTTCATCTAATAAGCCAACACTTTGCCTACTGGACTACATCGACTGCAGGGACTATTTTGTGGTATACGAATTGGTGAAATATACAGATTTCAACAGGGGCCGGAGTTTTTTGTCCTAGGGTTACCGGAAAGGACAAGGTAACTCGCGAGTATAATAAGTTTTTCCAATTAGAATACCTGCTTCTTTCGCAAAACACTCCATGTAGAATTTTCTATGTACGTAGTCCTCCGGTTGGAGCTAAATGGCAGTCATCAGTTTAATTTACAAGTTTGCCTGGTTCCCACAAGTCATCTTTATATTCTACTGCCTTTTTAATGCCAATTAATTATCATCTTAGATTCATTTATTTTATCTTTGCAATATCCTTCGTGAACTGCTGCTACGTTCATTCTTTACCGAATAAAGTCAGAGTACTTTAAGATTCTCCAGAGACCGGCAGATCTTCCAATAGACTTGACGAATGATTTCCTACATGGATTATTTGATCTTTAAGTTGGACACAATGAGCCTAGCCTGTACATTGGCATAAGTGGAACTTTATCCTTCTACTTGGACCTTGCCCTTCCAATAAAATCATCACTTTAGGGTTTAACGGATTCGAACAACATCAGATGAAGAGCATTGACTTTTAAATTCCTACAAACACTGTACATCTAAACGATACCAATAAATATGCAATCGTAATGCATTATCAACAATGTTTATTAGTCCAATATCAAATGGACAAAACACTCCAGTTAGAGCCGCAAAAAAAAATTAAAAAAGAGTTACAAAACAAACAAACAAAAAAAATTCATATTAAAGACGCCAAGTGTTTAAAGTTTGTTTATGATTTCACTTCCAGGCAGGCAGGCAGGCAGGCAGCAGTATATGGCCAAAACCACTTTTGACATTTCACTGAAAATTCCTAAATACGTTTATATAAATACATACGTAGCATATTGATGCATTCAAAGTGTAAGTATGTTATTGCATTTAGTCTCTCTTTCTTTCTCTCGCATGCAGCCTCCGTTTTTAGCAGCATAAAATGTTGAGTGTTTTGCGCTTCATTCATTCGTTCCTCTAACCAGCCATGCAACCAACCGTCCAATATGAGGCATTAATGCATATCACACACATGTGGCATCAGTAAATTGTATATTTTTTGTATCATTTGCTGTTGCAAATCTGGCATTTATGGTTTTATTGTTAAATACTTAATACGAGTACCATAGATTTCTATGGTTTATGCGAATATTAAGTAAGTAACTCGTTTTCATATGTGCAGATATGTTAGTAAGTGTGTAATATTTTTATAATTTCGACTAGTTTTTCCAATAAAGTATTATGGAAACGATCTAAATACTTGCCTATTACATGACCATCAGCAGTTTGCAGAGATTAACTGAATGTTTTTCGTAAAATAAGTTGTACAAAGTTAGGCACATGCCCATGGTACTGAGAGCAGGAGGTTAGGACAATTCGAGATAGGTTAGGTTAGGTTAGGTTAGAGGACGTGCACCTGTCGGTCAAGACAAGCACAGTACCCGGAGGTCGAAATTGACCCATTATACATTGTCCTTAGGGGAGGAAGGAAATGGAGGATATAGGAATGTAGGGAAGGAGAGGGAGAATGGGAAACGGAGGAATTACACAGAAAGAAACAAACAATAGAGGTTGATTCGAGATAAGTGAACCACAAATTCATTAAAGGATTTCGTAACCTAATGAATTAAGCGACTGACAGCTCACTGCTTAACACTACTCTTAAGAAAACCTGTATTCTCAATGATTTTACGAAATGCTTAGTGAACTTAGTAACAAAAATGAAGGGAGTAATCTGGAAGTTGCATACTCTTTTAAAATAGGGACTTCCTTACTTACTTAAATACATTACAAACCTACAGTCAGTTTTACAACCAAGCGTGGCAAACCACCCTTATTCTGTATGCAGCACCTACAGTTTAACTTCGACTTTAAATGAGAGATTCGAGAAGCGTGTCATGGCAATTCTATTTACTCTAAGGGTTTTTGCCAGCAGACTGCTAAGATGTACTCACCGAAAGAAATATTTGTCTAATGGCCAATTTAACACAAGTAACATAAACAATTCGATTGGCAAAGGATCCAGAATGATTCTGGAGTATCCCTTTGCACAGGAACCCAGACAAATAAAACACTGAAGCCACCAGAAAGAACATCGAGGCAACGGCGACACTCCCTAACGAGTCTAGTCGATAGAGATCTGAAGCAACTTGGCAGTTAAAAAAGATTGAGATACGTGGGGGAAAGGTACCGTTGATGCGACTCCATTGGGCGGCCTGATAAATACCCATCACCTCCACCAGAAACAGGTTACAGTGCTTTAGATCGGCGGGAAATGTTTAGGTCGAGTTTTCCAGAGTACACATCCTACCAACCCTTTTATCGAGGTTAGAGCCATCAGTGTATACATCCAGGGATTTCAGGGAAAGATACCGTTGATTCGGCTCCATTGGGTGGCCTGATAAATAGCCATCACATCCGCCTGAAACACGCTACAGTGCTCCGGCAGTCGGAGGAACACGTTCAGGTCGAGTTTTCCAGAGTACACACCGCTACCAACCCTTTTATCAAGGTTAGAGCCATCAGTGTATACATCCAGGGATTTCAGGGACACGATCGAAATAGGAATCCAGTCGTCCCTGTTCGGAATCGGAAAATAAAAACTCCTGTCAAAATATTATTGTGTGGAAAAATAGAGAAACACCTAGAAGGAATGATACGCCCGCGAAACAAGGCATTAAGTCTAGTCACGGCAAGTTTGACTACCTGTTTAGCAAGAGCGTGGTGGCAAGCCAGTTAATCATTGCATATAAGACTTTTATAGGGATGGTAAGTAAAGCTTCTGTGATATGAATAGCTGCAGATCTTCTGACCTTGTCAATAAGTCTGCAATAATGTTATCTATTCACAGCAGTCCATCAGAAAGCAACTTAATGGCTGCAGAATAGATCCGGCGTGTTCTGTTATGAAGGAGACCCTATCTGGGTCTAACTGCTCTGCTTCAGCAGTAAGCAGCTATACGTCTTTATTAAAGCTTATGTATTTATGATCCAAGAAGGATCTTTGTTCAGATACAAACCAGTTAATAAAAAAAATCTAAGCTGATCAGGGTAATGTCTAGCACTTCCCTCTTATATGAAGTGAGGAAGGTTATAAGCTTACCTTACTAATACTTACTAATAATAAAATAAAATAAAAATAAAATAAAAAAAGGGACTCACCACTTTAACACTTTCACTGCCGCAGATTTTTCTTCTTTTTTTCTTCTTTTTTTCTTCTTTTTTTTCTTTTTTCTTCTTTTTCTTCTTTTTTCTTCTTTTTTTCTTCTTTTTTCTTCTTTTTTATTCTTCTTTTTTCTTCTTTTTTTCTTCTTTTTTCCTTCTTTTTTCTTTTCATTTGGAATCCCACGTTGTCGTGTATCTGCTAGCAGTTGAATGATGGGTTCTTTCGAAAAGGAAAGCCCATAGTCATTAACGATGTAGAAGTTTCTTTGTTGCTATACCTAGGAAAGAGAAAACATTAATTATTTTTGGCCATTACACAAACCCCTAGGCCTACCTTTGTCATAGACAAACACAATGCGGCATCCAATGGTGGTTAAGTTCACATACCGTTTTCGTAAACCCAGGCTTCCTGAACTGTAACGTCCTCCACTACTAGGCAGAGGAGTAGAGCGGCGAAAGCAATTTCTAACTGTTGAAGATTAATTTGTTTTAATTGTCGCATTGGCGTCCTCTTAGTCCGATAACAGAGAGGTTACACCTGCCTTCATATTAACACTGTTGACAAATTCTCCAACCACCTTGTAGTTGGATATTTTACTGGTCGTGGAGTATTGCAAATAGTGAGTTAGTTGGATCAGCATTATGACCCCTGCTGAGGGGGGCGGGTGTTTATTGACTCCCCAGTCTAGATCCGTAGTGTTTGGTAAAGGCAGGGCCACCTCGAGCAGGATGTGGTAATGCCACGCACTAACGGTCTTGATAGGGTAGAGGCTAGTGGCTCCATAAGAGCTATAATCGCATATCCCTATCCTGCGGGAAACCGCTTGACCCCAACAACCACACTATAGTGTGGATTAATTTGTGTTTCCTTTCATTTCTTTATTTTTTTTTAAATTAAAATATGAAGAATCTAAAATTTAAAATACTTAATAATAATAGATAAATAGTTAACTTAAATATTACGTTATATAGTCCTCCTTTTGTTTGTATGTATTTTGTATTTTGTTTAATACAAACTTCAATAGATTTTTAATATAAATTTTTGCTTAAAATTCCCTTCTATGATATTTATCTGGATCATAATAGGAGGTTACTACTACACGTTCACTAAATTTACGGCCTGTCAAAGCCTGTTGGGCTTTTTGACAGTCCATAACCGAGTTGAATTCAACAAAAACTTTACCCAAACCAGGTACATCAACGTCATCTATGGGACGTGGTATTTCAACACTACGCACTACACCATATTTATTACATTCCTCTTTAATATCTTCAAGAATTTCTTCATATTCCTCCTCGTCACGTAACTCTTCGGCAGTGACCATATTGAGTAGACATAAAACTTCGGTTGGTGGTCCAGTGGTTATGACCGTTGATAGGCCGGGAACCTTTAAAAAAAAGTTTTTTTTACGTTAAAATTCGGTTTTTAGAAATTTTTTTGAAACGATTATGGATAGCAATTGGATTTTAAATGATAAAGATTGCTATTCATAATCGATCCATTGTATTGAGATTAAAACCTGTATTGTAACTGGTGCTATAGCAGGGGCATTATTTTGTGAACTTTTAGCTCCAACGCTAGCTCTTTGCACAATAAGTTTTTTATCGCCCAATTGCATGCCATTAAGTCCAGCGATAGCCTGTTAGAAAATATAGAAATAAATAGTGTGATAATTTTAAAAATATTTAAATAAACATGTACCTGATCCGTAATGTTCAATTCAATATATTCACAGAATGCATAACCTTTACTTAGGCCAGTAGCTGTATCCTTAACCAAATTAAAAGCTCTTAGCTGGCCGAATGACAACAATAGCTCTTTAACCTAATGTTTATGAAAGAAAACAAATCAAAAATGATTTTGTATTAAAAAGAATATTCATTTGGGATTAAAACAAAAATGTTTCTTAAAACAAAACTTTATGAAAACTTGCTTACAAAGTAGTTGTTTCTTTTAAAAACATTTTTGTTTACATATTTACAATGTTAGTTGTTTAAAACAGAATTAAAATACTTAACAGCTTGGTTTAGATCTGAAATTTATTACGTTATGGTATAAAAAAATAAACTTAACTTGCCTTGTTTTTTGTTTTCTTTTAAATCATTACGATTTTAAAAACGTTTCACATTCATTCGTTTTGTTTTGTATTAAGAAAAACTAAGTGTTTTAATATTATTTTTTTTTTACAAAACGTTTGCTTCTCTATTTAAAAGTCAGTGTGCATGTGGATTTTATATTTGCATTTTATAACAAGAACAACAAAAAATTCAATTCAAGGGCAGTCGACACAGAGGAGAAGAAGGATTTCTGTATTTGGTTTAAATGAGGAGCAGTACGGCTCAAACTAATCTATAATTATACAAGGTATAGAGAGAAACGTTAAGTTAATTTCATTTACAAAATAAGAATTCGCTGGAAAAAAAAAATTATCAAAAAAATGATTTGCTGAAATTGAAAAATTTACTGAAATTATGCTGTAAACAAAACAAATACAATCTCTGTAAAATATCTTAGATATTGTAGTAGTAGAAGCTGTGGAATAAGAATATTTTTTAATTAATATTGAAATGCTGAAAAACAAAATTATTTTATAGGACACCAGCAGGTGGATTAGAAAAGAAAACAACAATAACAACCAAGCTGAAATAGCTGAAAGAAGAAAATTTATATTCTTTTGCTGCAAATTAAAAACAAAAACAAGTGAAACAACGTATTTGATTGAAGCTGAAATAGCTAATGGGCTGAAAAGAGAAATAAATGTAATGTTTTCCCATTATGCTGAAAATTAGAAAGAATTTAGAACTTTTGCGAGTTTCGGGGAAACCTTAAAAACTCACGGAATCAATTTGAAAAGAATTCACCAACTTTGTTATACAGTGAAACAGCAGAATGAATGTTAGTTTGGATTACAAGAGCATCAGTTCAACTCTTTTAGCAATTATTTGAGCCTAGTCCATATAAAAAAAAAAAAATTGAAACTATGTTCCATAGGAATTTTTTGCTTTATTAAAAGGAAAACATTAAAGAAGTTCGAGAAATTCTAATTCTACAATTCTTTTTTAATAAACTAGTATGTTATGGAAATCACATATTAACGAAATAAGAAAATTGTTAATCGTTATAATAATTCAACTGAAGATACACAAAGAAAATATCAAATTCATCAGAATATTTCAAATCAAAATATCATAATTAAAAAGGAAAATATTTAAAAGAATTAATGAATTCATCAGTTAGCCGGTTTCAAGATAATCCAGAGAGTGACAAAGCCGGTTGATTTTGACAGATGAAAGATTTCTAGTTTGTGATTTAGTTATTCGTCACAAATTATCCCAGCATACTTGTAAGAAGGAATATAAACAACACTATTGAATTTAATGCTTAACCTTACTTTGAATCGCGCTTTATAGGCTCTTAGCACATTTGGCCACCTTCAAAAGCTTATCCGTTACCAAAAGAAGCAAGGATTTTACGGCCATAAATTTCAAATATATTCACCACTTCAGGAAACCATTAAAGGTGCAGTACAATTTTACATATCATGTAGATCTAAAATACGGATGACAAAAAACATGTTTGCGAGACATTTCGCCACTCTGATTCCAGTGCCATCTAAAAAGGTCCAATGCCATAGCATCCATAAAAAAAGTCGGTTAGACAGATATTCGAGAAATTTAGATATGACAGACTGATATCCTCAGGGCGGAGTTTTTCCTCAATTCTATTTACAACTTATTTTAACCTCAGCCCTCACTAGACAGCCTCGATAATAATGCCGAAAGTGATTTCCGATATTCAAACATTTTGCGATTTTCTGTATCGTCCCAACAGTAAACAATATATCGCTGTCTAAAGCTATTGTTCCGATATTCGCCTCTTAGTTACCGGAAGTGTAGCTGAACTTGAGTATTTCTGTCGGAGATAGTACTGCGTTAAAAGTAATATTCGGGTACTGTTCAAAATACGCCACCTATGTCCAGAAAAAATTGTTAAACCAAAAATAGTAAAATTCTAAAGGAACTAGAAGGTACAGGCGTGAAGAAAAGCAAAGAAGTTAATTCTTGAATTGGCAAATATTATCCGCCTACATAGGGAAATTAGGTCACTTTCTACTATGGCGAATAATATTCTTCCTGACTTATGCGTTAAAATATCAAGAGTTATTAATTGAATATCCAGAAGACGCTGTAGTCTAATAGGTAGTGTGTGTGCTTGTTATACGAAAGTCCGTAATCCAAATGAAAAAATACTTCCTTCAGCTACTTCCAACTCTAAAAGTTAATAAAAATGCCATTAAAAGTTTCTCAAGTCTGTCGTTTGGAGTAGATGTAAAACTGTAGATCCCACTACTCATGGGTGAAATTATTATACATAACATGGGTAGTGTACGAAGCTAAAATGTAAGTCAACAATGACATGTCAGCCAGCAGCACCTTCAATTTCTGTCAAACTTAATACAAATAAGCCAGAAATATAATTGTAGTCCCGAAAGCTAATATTCGGCGTGAGAAATTAATGTGTAAAATAAAAATTTTACGTCTTCAAATCTTACGATTCCTTTGTCATTATGACCAAACACGAGCGCCCATACTAAAAATCTGAAAACTTAAATTTTATCGTATTAATTTCTTACTTACCTGATCATCATTAAGATAATTGGGTAAACCACCAATAAAGATTTTATGCGGAGAATCGGGTACAACAGTAGATATAACATTGGGAGAAACTAAAATTAAATTTCCAACTCAAAATAAGGTTTACTCCCAGTAATGTTAACAAATACTTACCAACAGCTGGCTTTACGGTTGGTGTATCATTCATCCCTGGCATGGGCTGATAATCATGAGGTCTACGTATTTTTAAGCTTTGAGCCTTGAAGTTGATACCATCAAATGCCATGGCTTGAGTTGTTTCGTCAATTGAACGAAACTCAAGAAAAGCAAAATTCTTATCCAAATTAATTTGACAAGCCAATACGGGATTACCAGCCGCTTGGGCCAGGCCAATCAAATGCATTTGCTGATTAAAGAAATCCATCATTTCATCCTCAGTAACACCAAATGGTATATTACCCACATACAAACGTCTAGCCTGACGAGTAATGGTGGAGCCAACCACTGGTACAGCAGCTTGCGGGATGTCGGGTATAACGCTGGCTGGAATTTGTCCTGAGGCTTGCATGGCTTTATATTGCATGGGTGTTATGTGTTCAAAACCTGGCGGCGGAACGTCCCAGTAAAGGGATGGTTTGCGGCGATAGGTTTTGTGATGATGGCGTTCTCGAGAACGGTCACGATCTCGAGATTTACCATGGTTGCGATGATGGCGTTCGCGGGAATGTGGTGAATGTGAGCGGGAACGTGACCTTGTGCGATGGTGTCGACGTTCTAGGGCAAATTATTCGTTAAGCATTCCGTAAATCAGACATTAAAGGATCCCTGGCTTACCTTCGTAACCCATAATCTGTGCTGATTTTTCTTTACACTATTTATACAACAAATCCGAAATTTTCTTTGTTTATACAAAAACTATTTACTTCTTTACTTCAATTCAAGAACAACCACGATTAAAAATTTGTATTCTCTGTTTTATTATTTCAATAATTTTTATAAGAATTTTCTGGTTTATTTTTTTATACAGTTAGATTGCAATTTTCCCTCTTCTTTTCCAAATGAATACGGCGTTACCAACTTGTGTGTAAATACGACTAGTGTTGCCGTTTCATTTATTTATTTCTTACGGTTAAAAAATCTAGATTTTAAAACAAGACTGGTTATTTAAATTCAATAATGTCATTGTATGTGTGTAATATATATAATGTTGAAGTCTTCGTAGTCTAGTAGTATAGTTGGCTTATTAGACGTAAAGCCCGGGTTCGTATCCCAGGTCAGGTATCAAAAACGAAAAATGAATCAAAAATTTTTCTGTAATTTCAGATTGCTGCCAAGAGCTCTGAGGGTAAATAAACCTGCCATAAAATAGTTTCTCAAAAAACCGTCGTTCGGGGTCGTCGTCAAACTGTAGGTCTCGCCATTCGCACAGAAAATTAACACACACAACATAAGTCGTGTGAGAAGATAGACCGCAATCCTGACTGAAGGGTTGTAATGGCCAACTATGTATGTATATGTAATGTATGCAGACTTTTCTGATTTTGGATCAGGAAAAATTTATTAAAAAAACTGAGAATTGGATAAATTTCGTTCTTATTTTCCTATGGTGATTTCTTCGTCAAAAGCTGGTTACAAAACTTTATTAATCCTGGCAACATTGCTAACAAGAAATATAAGTACTGGAATTGGCAACTCAAATTGTAAAAGATTAACCGAAAATAATTCATATATAGAATACCCTGTTTGTCATTTTGTGTGCAGTTGTAGCCAAGCGGCGCTGAGTGTTGTCAAAAATATAAGAATTTTTCCTTGCTAAGTTAATGAGATCTTTTGAGTTTTAATTAATTAAACACGCAATAAACGTAAAAATCTATTTGAATATTAAATAAAACTATTATATTTTACATATATAACTAACAACAATGGGAGCAGATGGTAAGTAATATGTAAATAAGATGGGACATTGTTACGAGGAAAAATTGTGTACACTCACGCAGAAAAAAAAAGAGTACCACCACGCTGTCAGTAAGTAATAATTTTAATTTACTACCATTTTAGATCGTGATAGACGCCGCCACAGATCTCGATCGCGTTCACGGGAACGTCGCCGTTCACGCTCTCGTGACCGTGAGCGTAGAGGTCGTGATGTTCCTGGTGTGGATTTTCGTGGTTCCGGTGCCCGTATTAAAGGCACCAGACGCCGTAAGCCTTCGCTGTATTGGGATGTGCCGCCACCAGGCTTCGAACATATAACACCTTTGCAATACAAAGCTATGCAAGCATCAGGACAAATACCGGCAAATACGGTTCCCGATATACCACAGGCAGCCGTACCGGTTGTTGGTTCTACCATTACACGACAGGCCAGACGTTTGTATGTAGGCAATATACCATTCGGTGTAACCGAAGATGAAATGATGGAGTTCTTTAATCAACAAATGCATTTGACGGGTTTAGCTCAAGCAGCTGGTAATCCGGTATTGGCTTGCCAAATTAATTTGGATAAAAATTTTGCTTTTCTGGAATTCCGTTCTACCGATGAAACTACACAAGCCATGGCATTCGATGGTATCAACTTTAAAGGTCAGAGTTTAAAAATACGCAGACCCCATGATTACCAACCCATGCCAGGTGTTGTTGATAATTCGCCAATACCTCAGCCAGTTAGTAAGTAACAAATGCATATTTATTAACTTAAAACAAGTCACTAATTTAACTCATATCTTATAGCGAATGGTGTAATTTCCACGGTGGTACCAGATTCACCGCATAAAATCTTTATAGGTGGTCTACCCAATTATTTGAATGAGGAACAGGTATTTATTACAACTAAAACAAATATGAAACATATGTTTCTGTTAATTACTGCCCTAAACGTTGAACTTTAGTATTGTTTAAAGTACATAATTGTAAATATTGATTGCAGTTGTCTCTAATAGTCATTGCCCTACAGGTTATTTGCACGTAAGAAGTTAAATGCAGTTGTTTCAGGTTTTAATTGTATCGATATGTGATAGGAATTGATCTCTTCTGCCGAGTTTATTATTTTTTTCTATGTATTTTTAAGTTTTATAAGTAGTTTTATAGATTCAATTAAACTGAATCGCTTAGCTGGTGCTGTTTCCTTTAATCAAGCCTCCAATGAATTTTATAAAAACTAGTTTTAATCAATTTCCATTCGATTTTATTGAAGAATAGCTTTCTAAATTGATCAATTTCCATCACATACCTGATAAATTTCCAGAAAAAACTCCAACTAGAAAACATTCAACTAAAAAATAACGAATGTGGCATGTTTTGCTGTTAGTATTCGACCAAGATCAGTAAGGGAAATTTAATTTTTTAAAGAGAGAAGCTGATTAGCCCTTACGATGAATTATAAAATATAGTAATGATATTTGTTCCATTTCTCATTCTCATTTATATCTGTCTGAGTATATTCGAAAAATAAAATATATTTTTTCAATATTTCAACCAACTTAACGAACTAAATAGACGCTGTTGTGATTGAGGTTAGATTAAGAAGGGAGTATTGTTTAACTAAAATTTAAAGAGAGAGTCGACGTTAGGTACAAAGTCATTTCATATGCCAGCTAATACTAGAAATTAAACTCTCACATGTCCCATGGCCAGCCAAGGAATAATCTTGAATTGGTTACAATGTTCAATCTGTTTCTGGATAGTCTTACGTATAACTCCAAACACATCACATTGTAGTTAAGACCAACAAAAATTAAGATTGTCTCAAATCCATTGGAATTGAGAGGAGTATCCGCGTTTATTCATCTTTCCTATCGCAGGTCATACTCTTTCAAACTGTCTTTTCAACTTCACAGAAAAGTTCTGGTCTGATAACCAGTAATGAAGCTACTCTCCAATTAACAATCCAATCATGGCTAGGTGATTCAGCTTTCCATTGTGCGTTAACCTTAAGGGACTGAGAGAGTGTGGGGCGATTGAGTACTTCTTGTCCAAGTTAAATTGAATACATCTATCGATAATATAAGCCTTCGCCTGGAAGCAATTTGATAGTTTTCGAATCTGTTGTGAATATTTCAATCTGGTGCTGTCCCACAATCTGTCCTTGGCCAATCAGTGTACCACGAAATAGTCTCTCTCTCTCTCTCCACTCTTAACCCTTTGACGGACACCAAAATTTTAGAAGGCCTTCCCGTGGGGCACTTCCTGTATCTCCCTTATTTGGCAAGATACCCTTGTTATGACGTCTATAGACGTCACTGTCCGTCAAAGGGTTAAAAAAATAATTAGCAGCCGAATAATTGCGAGGAATTGGTACTGTCTAGAATGTCTGAGGAGCTGTCACAGCCATTCGATTTGTCAGATAACAATATCTTCTGATTAATATATCGTTAGACATGTGTGTCGCTAACCTAACTCAATTCTACTCAGGCTTAAAGGCTGCAGGCTACATAAGCTTAAATCCAACAGAACCTGTTATATTAACATTTATTTATTTTTGTAGATGTTTGATCGGTATTAAAGGGTACAAAAAGATTGAGAAGATGGTTACACAGTTTTCCTTGTCCTATTCTTCTTGTAGACGATCTGTTTATACTCGATAGGACCTTAAAATTTGTTAGATTTTAAATTTCCAAAACAATAACGTATGAAAAAATTAGTGTATTATAGTTCATAACGTTTGTATTTTATTTGGTGGTTGTTTTTTTTTTATTTCAGCTTTTGAGAATAATTTTATTACAATTTTTGAATACGTTTTTATTACAGCTGATTGGTGGAAAAGATAAATCTCGTTCCACAAATATTTATTTTTATTTCAGAAAAAAATTCCTAGCGCATGTTGTTTTATTTCGAATTTCAGAATTCCTGGACTAGAAAATATGCTTCTTTACATTTTAGTTTTTAATACAGGATTAAACAAACAAAAATGTATTTTTTAATAACATTTTATTTCTATTACAGTCTGAATACGAGTATTTTCGAATCTAGTATATATTTTTTATAAATATTTGTTTCAGTGCAAGTAATTTGAATCTGTTATAAATTAAGAATAGCATTAAATTAATTGCTAATGGTTTATAATATAAAGTTTTAAAAAAGAAAATATTTTTTTATGTAGCCACCAATCGGAATCTAATTAGAAATGGTGAGCGTCAAATAAAAGTAAACACCACATTTTATTTAAAAAAAAATGTACAATAATTATAATAATTTATAACAAACAATGACCCTGTAGTTCATTGTTACTTGAAGTAGAATCAATTTTAGAGAAAAGAAAAAAGAAAAGGTTCAACAACTTAGCAAATAATTCACGTTTTATTAAAATATTAAGTAAAGTAAAGAGAAATCTTAATGCAAAACTTAATTATTATTAATATAGTTTCTAGTCTCCTAAGCATGCTAGCATTAGATCATCCTTGATCGAAATTTTTCTTCTTTAACCGTTTGCTGCTACGCGGTGCAAAAGCGCTGCATTTATTTGTTACGAAAATTGCAAAAATCTTTGTTGTTCCATGGGTAGTGATGACTATAATATTATACTAAGGATTGAAAGTGAGTTTTCTATCTCAGAGCAGAAGATATATCAACTTTTACGAATATTCCTCCGACAAATGTGTTTTCGAAAATAACAAATAATTTTTCCGAGACTCCTGGACCTAGTTGTGTAGCTCGCCTCGATGCTACACCCATAACATATTTCAATTTTTTTTAAATTAAATTTTTTAAAATTTAAAGTGAGTCTTCTATCTCATCTTCATCTTGAGGAACAGAAGAACTATCAACTTTTCCGAATATTCCTCCGACAAATGTGTTTTCGAAAATAACAAATAATTTTTTCGAGACTGCACCCATAATATATTTCAATTTATTTTAAAAATAAATTTTTTTTTAAATTGACGTTTATCCAAAGGAGAGTGTTTTATTTGACATCAAGTCAAAATATGTCCCACAGTTTTCGAACTTTCTCACCAGAATCGCTTAGCGGTCAAACGGTTAATAATAAATAAAGATTTCCCACAGGTGCTTTATTGGATTCAAGTGTGTAGATTGTGGCAGCTGAGCGGATGCTTTTGAGGTTATAACACAACCATCCTTTCACAATTTTTTATGAGAAAGGCCCAATTATGGAATAAATTCAATTTCCTTTGTCTAGGAGCTGCATTCTATTTGAGAAGTTCTCGGTTTTAATCGTTAATAAAAAAATAGATTGCCAGGTTCGGATACTGCTATTCACTCCCTTCACACTCAATGCTTTATTGTTTTCATAAGAAATTTATTATTGCAGCTTTTGTTTTGTCTTTGGAGATATTTTTGGCATCTAATACTTCGTACATACTTACTTTCATCAGTTTGTTAAGTATTCCGCCATAACGATATCGAATAGTTTAAATATTTTTTAAGTAATTTATGCACGTACAGTAAAACCCCGCTTAATGCAGTTTCAATATTACGCGGTAGTATTAGGATTCTCCTAAATCGCACTTTGGATTGATACTTGTTGTACGTGTATACAAATGAAACGGCCAGGCAGCAAACAAAAGTGGTGCACAATATAGTGACGGTGTATGCTGTGTATATGTTTCAACTCTTTTTTGTTTTGTCTTTCCAGGATAAAGATTCCAACTGTATTTTATATGTACCTGTTAAGTTGCCTCGCTTAATGCTGTTTCCTTTAGCGCTGGAACTTATTGGAACGTATCCCTCGCGTTAAGCGGGATCTTACTGTAGTCTGTTTTGTTAAGGCTTTAGTAGTTTGATTTTAGATTCTTGATTTTAATGAAATTAATTTTACTTTAAATTGCAATGAATTACAAAATACTGTTTTTTATATTTCACTGTAATCTATGCGAGGTTGTTTATTTTCATTTGACGCTTACAGTATTAACGTTTCGTTAAACGTTTTGTAAAAGATTTTTATAAAACAAATTTTTTTTTGTTCTAGGATCGCTTAATTTCCCTTTACTACATATTCGATTACTTTAAATGTATTTCTTTTAGCTGTATGGATGGATAATTAATTGTATGTTTCAGGTTAAACGTATTGGACTTGTCTACCCTAAAATAGTGTGGAAATAAGAATATATCGTTTGTTTTTGTTTTATTTCCGCTAAAAAAAACATTTCAGTTTTTGGGTGCTTTTTCATTCACTTCGGCTTTACTTTTAATACGTTTAAAATTTTGTTTTTAAATTTAAACTTTTTTTACAGCCACAAATTATTCTATACTACCTACCTACCTGCCACCATTGATTTTATTTCTATGGATATAGAGAAGAAATTCAAATTGTGTATAATTTTTTTGTTCTTGAAAATATAATATTTTTGCAGGTTTCCATTTGTATTTATTATGTAGGATAATTAACATAACAAACAACAAGTTTAATGATGTTTTTTTTTTTTGTTAAATATTTTTAAAAAAAAATATTTAATATTTTGAATTGTCTTTATTAATCGTTTACCTTGTGTTCTTGTAGCTTAGGTGGTGTTGTTGTGCTGTAATATTCAAGTTGTAATAAAACAAAATAGAAAAATGCTAAATTGTCACCTTGAGTTCTAATGCACGCACTACACGTCAGCCAAAGCATCCAACCAAAAGCAGATTTAATATAAAAGACACTGCATAAACACTTTTGAATTAATTCAACCAAAACAAAGGCAAGTTTCTTACTCTTGATTTTCAGCAATCCAAATATGTATTTGTAAAATTTTTTCCCCGGGAAATTTAGCTCTAGCTTTGCAAAAAGGTAAAACAAAAAGAAAATGTATAAGAATACAATCAATTTGCCTTTTACAAAACATGCACAATATCACCTACCACTACTCTACTTGTATTTCGACAAACAAAATTTTACCAAAGAGATCGCGTTTGATTTTTGTTTTTAGGTTTCCATTAGAGAAATTTGCTGATAATGGTGTCTCTTCACAAGATAAAATTTGTCTTTATCTTTCATTATTCAGTTTTTTTTTTGTTTTCTTTATAGAAGATATTAGTTTATGAATAAAAAAAATTTAATAATTTTATTTAATTGTCTCTTGAAATATAGGTTAAGGAATTACTTTTGTCCTTTGGAGCGTTAAGGGCCTTTAATTTGGTTAAGGATACGGGTACAGGTTTAAGCAAAGGCTATGCTTTTACCGAATACGTTGATCACAGCATCACAGACCAGGTAAGTTTGCCAGAATTATACACATTAAGTATGCAAATGGTAAAAAGAATTCCATTATTTTTGTCTGAAATAATAATCCATCCTAGAAGGCTTACATTGACTTTTTATTGGCCTACAAAAAATGAATTTCTTTTTACCACACTTAGTACTCACATATAACAATTATTTATTTTTTATTCTAAAGGCTATTGCTGGTTTAAACGGCATGCAGTTAGGCGATAAAAAACTTATCGTTCAACGTGCCAGTGTTGGAGCTAAAAATGCTCAAAACAATCCCGCCGCAGCAGCCCCAGTCACGATACAAGTACCTGGTCTACCAATGCTCGGCATTTCCGGACCACCCACTGAAGTTTTATGTCTTCTTAATATGGTTACACCCGACGAATTACGTGATGAAGATGAATACGAGGACATTTTGGAAGACATCAAAGAAGAATGTAACAAATATGGTGTCGTCCGCAGTGTGGAAATACCACGCCCCATTGAAGGTGTTGATGTACCCGGCTGCGGTAAGGTATTTGTAGAGTTCAATTCGGTTATGGATTGCCAGAAAGCCCAACAGGCTTTGACAGGGCGTAAATTTAGTGATCGTGTTGTTGTCACCTCATATTTCGATCCGGATAAATATCATCGCCGTGAATTCTAAAATAGTTTCAACGTAAATATAATTTAACTAATATAAATGCGTAAACAGTTCGCTTCGTAAAAATGCGAATGTTCGTAATTAGTTGTAGACTACACAGCAACATTTTCATGCTATACTGTACTAAATAAGTATGTATTTAATAAAAAAAAAAAAGAAAATTATTGATAATACTATTCCCTCTAAACAAATCAAATCAATTCGAAATCATTTGGAAAGTACACACATTTTAAATAATTATTAAAAATAAAAGTAAAATCATAAAATGCAATATTAAACTAAAACTAATCAGACAAGTAGATTGTTTCTGAATTATATATTTAAAGAATCAGAATTATTTTCTCTTATTTGGTGTAGTTTATTTTTGTGTTTTTTCAGAAGCATGGCTTCAATGGGAGACCTAGTTGGTTCAGAGTAAAAAACGAATAAGAAAAGGGAAGCCTTTGAACGAAAAGAGAATCTGTTGTCGACAAAGGGAGATAGAAGATAACGGCAGATGGGCAATAACGTTCCGTAGGATAATACCATACTACAGACATCCGCCTAGTCAATCAAACTCATTTGCAAACACTATTAGATTTGCAAGTTTAAAATGAAATATGATGTCCAGGGCAGGACAAACATTGGCACACCACATATTTATGTTGTTTTTTGTTTTCAATCCATGCGATTTCATTCGACTAAGGGAGATAGGACCTCAAAGGATTCTAGTACATCTCTTATAGTCTTTATTTTAATAGTTAATAGCTCCTGCAATATCCAAGAAGAACTAGTTTTTTACGAGAGATTAAGCTGTCAGGTCGCTGGCGGTATTCTGGTCTAGATTTCAAACGGATTCCTATATTTGGAGATAAAGAGGAGTTGGAGAAGATAGAATACATATTCTGTGATTGTCCGGCAGTTGGTACTAAAGGGTTTATTGCAGATGCTATCGGGCCACGGATATTTTAGGAAATATCTGAACATACATAATTGATCATTACAACCCTTCAGTCAGGATTATTGACCTAGTTTCTCACACTACTTATGTTGTGTGTGTTAATTTTATACATAAGTGGTGGGACCTACAGTTTAAAGTCGACTCCGAACGACAGATTTTTGAGAAACTTTTCATGGCAGGTTTTACTCCGAACGACAGATTTTTGAGAAACTTTTCATGGCAATTTTATTTACTCTCAGAGTTGTTGCCAGAAATCTGCTAAGTCGCCAAAAAAATACTTTTTGTATTTTATTTTGATGTCTGGCCTGGGACTCGAACCCTGGCTTTACGTCTAATAAGCCAGCACACTACCTACTAGACCACGGCGGCTAGGAAACATCTGAACAGAATGGGCAAAACCACTTCCCCATACTGCCTTTATGAGGAAGGGGAAGTAATTGATGATGCAGAACACACTATCTGTGTGCTATCATTGTGCACGGTGGCAGAACTATCGCTCTGTACTGACGTCGATGATCGGAACGATAACGGCCGCTAACATTGTCGGGGTTATGATTGCGAGTGGAGAGAATTGGGCCTCAATGGCGAATTACGTGAAGTGTATTCTAAGACTAAGGAAGAGTGATCTTGAGGCTGCAGAACACGTAGGCACGCATGCAGGCATAGATGACACTGGTACGCTCGTCAAACGAAATTCCTTTCGGGAACCAATCGCGAGGAAATAGTGGAGACACTTAGATGTTTCCTCAACCTTCAATACGCAATCCAGACGTGGATATGAGAATGCAGGGGCCAAAAGGACTCCACTCCGAAGTAATACCACCGTAGTTCCGGAGTGGTCACAACAGTCCACAAGACGAGGGGGGGGGATCTAGTGGGTGAGGGTCTTATACTGGAGGATGTAACGACTTCCTCTTTGGTGCGGTTAGGTACGTTTACCCCTCGGCGCAAAAAAAAAATGGGGCGGCATTTTTTAAAGGTATCTGTTGGGAAGCCACATTGACGCTGTCTTGACAATTAATGTCCAATTACCTTGGCTATTGTAGGTTAGGTCCAAGTACGTGTACTTGTCATCAAGACGTCGAACTGACTCTTGTATTATCGAGATAAATGAAAGGAGAAAAAAAGTAGGAGTTAGAGAAAAAAGTGACAACCACATCATGTAAGAGAGTGCAGAAAAAGGATATCATAGCACTCCTCATTCAGTTCAATGGTTGTGGTATGAGCGTACTTCGGGTAGCTTGATATTTTATTTTTTCTTTATTTCCTTTACATTTTTGGCTTTTCTTTTTGTCTAGGAAGGAGCATACACTTTCATATTTATATTCCTATACTCTTAAGGACATTCGATTTTATTTCAACGGATAGTAATTTTTCTCTGTGCAATTGTTGTTGCCTATATATAATCTATTACAAAGAATCATTTCATATGTAGAGGTCCCTCTTGTAATAGGCCGACACTACACCTAAATTAAAATGTCATTAGCAGCTGTGCGACATAATATTTTAACAACAGAGTTTTTGCAAAAGTTTTTCGTTTACGTGGAATTAAATATTTTGTGTAGATTTTTTCCCATAAAATTAATAGAAATAATTTAGTATTTTTAAATAAGAACAATCAAATTAACTCGTACACAATATGATTGAAGTAACAGACCTGCAAAGTGAGTACAAAAACTCTGCCTTCATACATCAAAACAAAGGCTTGCGTGCGGGGCACTGTAAATTCATTTTAGTTTGATAAAAAAAAACAATTTGTTTATATTTTGCTTTTGTTTTATCTATTTATAGAAATCGGAATCGGTTTATCTGGCATGGGCATTGGTTTTCTTTTCCTGGGAGTTTTATTTCTGTTCGATAAGGGTTTGCTGGCCATTGGCAATGTAAGCATTTTCAAAATTCAGTTCAAATGTCACATAGTAATCTAATACTTTTTGTTTTTGCAGATACTATTCTTATCTGGTCTGGGCTGTGTTATTGGCATAGAAAGAACGTTTCGTTTCTTTTTCCAACGTCATAAAATTAAGGGTTCCATAGCATTTTTCGGTGGCATTTTTGTGGTATTACTAGGTTTTCCCATTATTGGCATGATCATTGAATCCTATGGATTCTTTGCTCTATTTAGTGGTTTCTTCCCAGTGGCCATAAGTTTCCTAAGCAGAGTACCTATCTTGGGCTCTCTAATCAATACACCCTTTATGCAAAAGGTAAGTACCACCACTTTTAATTAAAAAAACATTGTGAACTTTAGTATTAGTACATCGACAGCGCAATTTTGTATTTAATATTCTGCCGGAGCATCATATTTGCGAATTTTTTAAAACAAAATATTTTTATAATTACAAAATAAATTTACATTATGTCCGGAATACGGCAAATACAACGTCAGTTAGACGATTTAATGGTTCTTAATCCAATCTTCGCGTTCCTCGCGCTCTTTAATGACTTCATTTAAGTAAGGTTCCAAGTATTTAACATCTTCCTCATATTTGGTCCATTGTTCTTTGGGCAATATAGTTTTGGTCATGGACAGGTGCAAAGCGCGCATAATACGGAAATTACGTTCATCATACAAGTTGCGTGGTAAACGACGAATGGCTTCCTTAACATCCTCGGTTTCATTCAAGCAATCATCACGGTGCAAGCCTATAAGAATACAAAACAAGATTGAGGTTAAGTTCCACTGTCTACACTTGAATTCGTTAATAATTCCTACAAATAATTTTGTTCAGTTAAAACCTTTTCCACTTACCATATTGATTGAATCCAGACAAATTATAAGCCCATTTTCCCAAGCTGGCTGTAATTATGTTATGAATTTCATTAGTTTTCTATTGTTTACGTAATCATTGTTTAGCAAAATTATTTGCTGCAAGTCTTTAATTCTTGACAAAATCAAGACAAATAATTTAATTTGCATAAATACTTACAGAAAATCATGGGACCTTTTCTGGCAACGTAAACGGACATATTTTAATTTGTTATTTTTTCTTAAAAAAGACTGAGAATTTTGTTAAAAGGTGCTGCTTACAGCTGTATTCCAAAAATTCTGCACTAATTTTCTGCGTTTACTTTTTTTAGTCAAGAAATGTCAAATTTAACAAATGTCAAATGCTTAATATTGTAATAGAATATGGCAAAACAAAGATTATGTATTCAGAGTTGTAATTTACTTAACCGATTATGAGCTGTTGTTCAGTAAATTACACCATTTTTCATAAAGGGTATTGGTGAATGGCTTACCATGTGTCGCAACTCCATAGATAACAGTTTTAAACACCTGCCTCTTTATTAGAGGCGCTGTTCTCAAATTGATCTGGACGTTATAGTCTGCCTGACTCCATTGAACTAACATTGCCACATTGAAAAGAGTGGCCCACCAATCATATCTACATTCTGAACCCTATTTTGTTCAGGAGAAAATTTTCTGGATCGAAACACGAACCCTTCACTGGGTGGGTGGGGTACTTCCAGAACAGTATGGTACAGTATCCACTAATATGGCTAGGAGCATTTGGTGATCGGCAGTAGAACTTGCTCGCTGCGAGGGCTCAATGCAAAGTTAGACTGATATCAAGGTACCTTAGATTTCTGGATAGAATGTGGAGGCAATTGGAAGCTGGATATGAAAGAGCAGCTTCTCTGCGACTTTCGAGTTGGATTAACCTGTATAATGATTGGTTGTCACTTATTATCTTATTATTATCTTTAAAGTGGCAATACTGTTGTTAATCGATCGGGTTGAATATAACCTTGTGGTTATACAATTTATTCGATTTTAATTAGTTTATAATGGTTTATGAGATTGTATTTAACATTTAAATCTTAATTTGAAAACAATTTATTAAGATATTCTTTCTGTTTATTTCAGCTTGTTGAAAAACTTGGCGGTGATGGCAACCGAACGAGGGTATAGTTTTAATATAATTTGTTTTTCTAAATTTAATTTCTCGTCTAAGGATTTATGAATAATAAATTTAGTTTAAATTTACTTTAAATTAATGTAACAAAAATGCAAAGAAAAGAAAGAAAGAAATATTTCTTATAGAAACGTATTCGTTTTTCAACACATTTTCTATAACAACAAAACAAAAACAAAGAAAACCCTTGTAAGTAAAATGTAAATTAATTAGTTTTTCGTTATTTTATACTGTGTTGTAGAGCATGCTTTTTAACGTGATTTATAAGTAACATTTATTTTAATTACAAAAGAAAAGAATCATTAAATAACTCACATATTATTTTTTAAATATTTTACACAACAATAGTTTCATATTATTATTTTTTTCATTATAAGTTCGGGAAATTGTTTAAACATTTTTTACTATACAATAAATGTTGTTAATTATTGCTAAGCAATTTTTTTTTTAATTAAATATATTAATATTAAGTTTATTGAGAACAAATATCGATTAACTTTTTAATTAATTGCTTTTAACATATTTGTTGAAATTATTATTACTTGTTTAGAAAGTTCCTTGTAATATTTTTTGGCTAACACTTTTAATAGAATTCTCTTCTTTGGCTTCTAAATCTTGCAGGACTCCACTATGACATGATAAAACACGTCCTAACGATGAAGAATTAACACTTAATTTAAAAACACACATTTGTATCTGAGCAGCAGATTGTTGTTGAACTGGCGACGGTATATGATGTACAAACTCTAATTGTAAAGAATCTTAATACGACAAAAATAAATAAGCATAAAATATAACAAAATTAATTAATTTATAATTTAATTACCCGTATCATAGAAATTGTTTGTACACCATTGTAATAACATTTCCATTGGAAATTCCAAAATATTTCTACGTATAGTTTTAAGCATGTAATTAACTAAACTTATGCAAAGGCGTAACTATAAAGAAATTATTAATTTAAATCTAAATGCAATATAACGTAAGGTTTAAGTCTTACCGAAGTAAAAACAACATAATAGGTGAGAACTGTTGGAAATAAAAACAACAAAGAAGTAAAAAATACTGTAGCCAAATATAATTGGCGATTCATATAGTTATGGGATTCCACGCGATCTATAAAGATTGAAAATAATAAATATTATTTATAAGCAATAGCCACAAAAGTTTTATAAGTTTATGTATGTATTGGATGCATTTGGTATTATTGGTACTTACTTTTTAAGACATTTTTACGTTTTCCCAATACCACTTTCCATAAGACTTGTAAACCTTTAATTTCGACCTTATATAACCTAATAATACAAAAAAAAAGACAATATAGGAAACAAAACGTTTTTTTTTAAATACAGAGATAATATTACTTACACTGCAGCGTATATACTGAAACAATGTGCATGTAAACCCATTATCGATATCAAATCTGTTAAAAGGGCCAACTGAAATGAAAATCCTATAAAACCCAGTATTAAAATGGGTACAAACAGTTGTCTAATACAAGGCTCTATAATGGCTATAAGTAAATTAAGTTAAATTTAAACAATTAAATAAAATTTACAATAATTGGACAACGAAATAAAACTTACCTAAAAAAGTTGCCCATAATTCGACATGATAGCCAAAACAATCTAATAAAAACTTATTTAACTGGACATTTAATTTTAAACCTATGGGAGATCCTTGCAGGAATTGTAATAATAAGCGAAAATTTGTTACAACAGACTAAAATAATGAATTGTAAATGGAATTATATTAAGAAAAGTATAATTTCTATAAAAATAAACTTACATTGGAAGCAGCTATTATATAATCTCCGGGATTTTCAATAAATAATATTAACAATATATTTGTACACAAGCCCAAAATGGTGTCAAAGGCAATAT
Organism: Sarcophaga peregrina; assembly: GCA_014635995.1. Classification (NCBI taxonomy): domain Eukaryota; kingdom Metazoa; phylum Arthropoda; class Insecta; order Diptera; family Sarcophagidae; genus Sarcophaga; species Sarcophaga peregrina. Next base: position 92,625,121 of record CM025790.1, on the reverse strand, counting down.
TATAGTTTCTTTTTCTGAAAATACAAAGAAAGTGATAAAAACCATTTTAAAAAAGGAAGAAGTTTAAAGATTAAATTAAAAACTAATAATATTTGAAAATATACATTGCAAAATACAAACATACTAAGACGGCTTGTTACTAATAGCGAATATTAATGTAAAGATCCTCAACCTAACCTTATAAGCCTACATAAGCATACATCCATTATTGACCTTTAAGCCACTATCGTATAACAATTTTCATAAGCACGATACTCAAGTATAAAAACTTACCCAGATTTCTTAAATTTCAACCATTCCTTGTAGTAGTCTGACAGGAACGTATAGCGAAATATGAACACAAATGGTGGCCGGGTCATTATAACATGAAATCCAAGCATAAAAATTTCAAATGGAAACTTCAGCATACACAAGGCACAACGTTTAAAGACATAATCAATGTCATCTGTTTCTGTAGAAATTCTAAATTTTTCTTTGGCCTGTAGTAACTGATATAACATATGCATATCATCTTCATGAGAGCCGTCCTTCTCGCCATCTTCATTTGCTAATTCTTCACTTTCCTCCACACGGCTACGTGTAGACTTAGGGATGCTTTCATTTAAATCTTGTAATTTTAACATACGGCACTCATTGTAAAGGAAAACATTCACCTTCGCTTTCTCCATTGTTTTAATACTTAATTTACTCAAATAGATATTCGGTGTTTCACTATCATACATAAATGCTAATGCCACATCTTTACTATGCAACTGGGAATAGTCAGTGGCATTGATTATATGGCCCAAGTGTCTCAGTTCATTGGAAAATACAAAATCTCTTTCATAATCCAGCAATTCATCATCATTTGAAGGCTTTTTATATGGTACAGCACTTATAACGTAGTAAGAAACACAATTCTGTTCACCAATTTTAATTTCTCCATAAATATCGCAATTGTTTTTAATAACAAATAAATTTTCCGGTAAAAAGATTTTTACGGTCATTTTCAATTTGTAAACAAAACAAAATTCTTTAAAACATGTTGTCAAATAGACTTTGAAAAAGGGTTTTTAAAAACGCGTTTCAATGTCTGGAAACTTTGGCATCTGTTCTGCGTTCACGTTAGCCTAAACCCTTGCAAAAAACGCTATAAATTCGAATTTCTTTGCTGAAATATTTATAATTTTTTATGTTTCATAAAAAAAATTAATAAAAATAAAACGATGAATAAATAAATGTATTATTTCTTTCTTTGGTGATTTCTTTTTTCAGAAGTTGGCAATATTGATTATCATTCAATTTTTCTGTTTCTTCTTAAATGCATTATGTATTCATAAATGATTGATAGCACCGCTACCAGGCAAAGTGCATTGCAAACAAACAAAATTCGATTACTAAGTACTTATTAACCCAAACAAATTTCTAATTCTTCAACACTACTTTTCATTTAACGAAAACAACTAGAATTTACTAAAATATTTGCTGTCATTAACAATTAAACGTTCATTTAATAACAAAGAAGCCTATTCGCACATATAAATAACTAAAAATAGTTTTTTATGCACAATATTTTTAATAATTTTATTTATAAATGTATTGTTAAGTAAACAAAATGAAGTTTATGTTATTGTTTTGTTTTGTGTTCTATTGCCTAAATGACGCAGTTGTTGGCAAAAAAGTTTTAACTGATGACTACTATAAAAACAATATTGGTAATGTAGACATAGTCCATTACCAACCCGAACAAGTTCATCTATCGTTTGGTGGTAAGTACATATAGTATACGTTTATATATATTACATATACTTTTATATTACCTATAGAAATGAATTGCATTTTATACGCAATACATTTTCCATTCTGGAGTCAAAGTTATGTAAACTTTAAAGAAATTTAAAAAATATAGTACGTTATTTTTCTTCGGAAATAAGTTTGTTGTAATGAAATATATTCTTATAAGCAGCAATTGCAATACTCATATTGCTTAATTGCATATTGCTACATATATATGGCGTAGTAATATGATATGGAAGCCTTTATTTAATTCTATCAGGGCATATATTGTTCCATAAATTATTGTGTTTATGACCCTCACACCATGCATTGTTTCTATTTGATAAAAACTGGATAGAATTCTAGAGCACTCTATTGACATGGTTAGGATACGAAGGGTGGCCTACCGCTCTATTTGCAGTAGCAAAAAAAATTAAAAAAAGTTATTCCAATAAGGCATTTTGTTTCTAAACCAGCTTGACTATTCGTTAACGGGATGGAAAACATAGATTGGGGAATTAGTAGATTCAAGTAAGATAATATAAAATGATATGTGAAGCTTATTTAATCACTATTCAGTAAATTTAAATGCTTCAAATACAATCAGTTTGCAATGAATGTGAATGACATTAAACTATATCTCTTATCCTTTCAAATTCGGAAAGATCAAACAGACTTAACAATATATTATGGATATGACTTTAAATAAGAGAAATAAATTTAAATCTTATAAAATTATTTCTTTTTTATAAAAAAAAAATATGAAACCAATGTACATCTGGTTTTGCGCTATCACTCTGCTTTCTATTGTTCTAGTTTTAATATTTTTTTTTGTTTTTTGAAATATTGTTTTTGTTTATTTATTGTTTGTGATTTTTATAAATATATTTCAATGTAAACTGATAAGGTTTTATAGAACAATAAATACTACACTCAAAGAGTTTTGTTTATAAAATTAAACAAAATTATTGTTTAATTTCAAAATATAGGAAACAAAAATAAATTATAAATTGAAAATGTTAACAAAGTAATCTCCATAGGCTTATTATACAGTCACAATTTACATAAATTAATTGCTTGTTTATTTAATTCCTAGAAAATTCAATATTCGTTTTTGTAATTATTTAGATGTAGTGTACGTTTAACCATTAGTAATAAAAAACTGATAAACAAATGAAAATCGATAAATAAGCAATAATAAAAAAATACCTACTAAAACAAATAAAGTTATAGAAGCGAAAGGAATGTCAAGCAAAATTGATAAAAAAATTGTTAGATTCGTTTCAGCTGTTTAGGAGCAGCTATGTCCTCTAGAGGTATATGTTGATTCCTACGAATCCAGGTTGAAGATAACGACTGATAAAGTTTATATTTTTTCTTTGTTTGTTAAATTTAAATTAAACAAATGAATTAAATTCGCAATAGTAATGTAAATTGTTATTACTTTTAAGTTTAATTGCCATCTTACAGATTTTGTAATTTATTTTACACGTTTTCTATAAAGTTTTTTGTTTGTATCTACACAGATTTTAATTTTCCGATTATTTGTAAGGTAAATGCATCTAATGTCGGCATGTACCAGTAGTCGGCAGTTTTTGTAAAAAAAAAATGCAAATAGATAAGAAAAACAACCTTTATTTACTAAAGTTAAAACTGATTTTGGTAGAAAAAATAGTTTTGTTCACTTATGAGATGAGTAAATTGAAGTGGGATGAATACTTTTGTCAAAATTTGTCCCCATACGGTCATGGTTTTTCAAAAAGTGGAGTAGTGGCAGTTTTTTTAACAAAATTTTTAGTTTAGGTGTCTCCTTAAATTAAGTGTTTTTGAAAAAAAGTAAGTGCTTTTAATGAAAGAAAATAAATCAAATATTAAATTAAGAGTGAAAAATTAAAGAAATTAATATTTTTTTTATAATTTATATTGCTGCCGGCATTAGGAACAAAAAATTATATGATTTCCAATTGTCGGCAGGGAGGTGCCGATAATTGGAAATTGAGTAAAAACTTGATTTACCCAATAGTCGGCATAGTTTATAATGAATATACTGAGAGCTGTCGAGAATCTAAAGTCTTCTGCATTCTTACATTTATATAACTAGGAGTCCTATAACAGGACGAAAGTTTGTGATTCAGTAGGCATAATAGGCTGTATCAGGCAATATAAATTCATTAATATGTCCACCTACGGGAAAATGCTTAGACACCAATACTTCGAAGAATCCCTAAAATGTGCTTTAATAGAAGTAAGAAATGGCACATCTACAATATTGGGTGCAAGCAAAAAATATGGAGTCCTGCGTTCCACCATACAGGACAGAATCCATCCTTCGGTTGATACCAGAGAAATGGGTCCACAAGCAGTCTTGACTGAATCAGAAGAGGAATGTTTTGAGAAATGGTGCAAAGACCTAGCAAATTGTGGATTCCCATTAAAAGCTGAAGACTTGATAACTGCAGTTCAAGCGATAATAGTAGATGATCAAAGACCCATGCTGTTTCCGTTTCCTAACAGAGCAAAACGCTTTTGACATTTTGAATGATCAATCGCGAATATTTAATGGAGATGAACCCAGCTTTAGTTTATGCTCAAAACCGGAAAAGTTCTGGACCGAAAAGGATATAGAAACGTTAACAGTATCCAAATGGGAATTGAAAAGAACAAATGGTCAGATAGTAGCCCCACCTAAAGATGTAGTAAATAGTTTGCCGGAAGAAAAGAAGTTTTGGTGCTATTTTGTTAATAATATCGATAGCTATGTCGAATTCTGCTGCCTTGATTTCTGTATTAATTTCATGTGCAATGCCAAGCATAGCTCCAAAACTTATTTTCTTTAACAAAAATGTTAATGCCGATCACTGGAAAAATCGATGATTTGAACAAAATATTTCAATTACTTATAATTTGCTATTTTAATGTTCAAAGTTGGTAAATGGATCTAAAACTAAACTTATCACAGAATTGTAATAACTAAACATCATCTCAACACTACTTTTCCACTTTTAATCAGACCAATTTGAAAAAAGGGAAAAAAATAAAACTGCCGACTACTGGTATATTTACCCTATTTTTTTGTGTGTTAAATTTAAATTAAACAAAAAACCCCACTACAGTCATTAAGAAAACAATAACAATGAATTAAATTCGCAATAGTAATGTAAATTGTTTTTACTTAATGGTTTAATTGCCATATTGCAGATTTTATAATTTATTTTACACGTGTTTCTGTAAAGATTTTTGTTTGTATTTACACAGATTTTAATTATCTGATTATTTGTATTTCAATTTTATTATTTCATTTTTATTTATGTGAATGTACTTGCAAATATTGTTGTTGTTTGTTGACAGTTTGATTGATTTTATGTCAAAAATCCAGAAAAAAAATCATTTTTTAATTTAGATTGATGTATGGGAATATTATTAATTCGTTAATGTTAACCTTAAGCGTTAACAGAACAAAATTTAACTTTAACAGAGTAATATTTGCTGTTAACATAGCACTGCAATCCGTTTAACAGTATCAATCTGGTAATGTCTATTCATTTAGAAGCTTATTACAGGATATCTATTTGTAAAAATGTAATTCTACGCCCAAAATCAAGGTTTTATACGCCTTCATTTTATTTAAACTGATATTTCTACATATGCCAGGAGATTGGGGATGATTTCTGAAAAATAAGGCACACATATGCTAACAATAATCGTGGCATTTAAGAAAATTGGTTTTGAAAAAGTTCATTATTTGAATTTCGGGAGGGAATACGGCCGTATGCCACTATATATAAATTGTAGTGTCAGAAGTCTGTTTCGAAAGTCTAATGAAATAATAGAGGAATTCGAAAATATTACCTTAAAAAGTATTTTCTGAAACTGTCATATCGACGCCTCCATTCTATAACGTTCTAAGTATACTTAGAACGCAGTTTTAAGTTGGTTATGATGCGCCCATCCGTTCCGAAGTTATAGTGAAAACTCTACCTAGAATACACATATAGAGAGAGCTTATAACTCAAAATACACTTTTTCTCCTTAGAATGTTATAGAACGGATATGTACCCACTACTGGGATGTACAATTATCCTTAATCCTTACACCTAAGGTAACTAATGTGATGTTATTATCTTGGAAGACTGATGCAATTTTTAGTAGAATTTGTTGTTGAAGAGAATTGGGGAGACAAACTTAATCGGAGAATTGTTCATCGGGCAATAAATTCCAATTTTCTTTTATTAGTGCCGAGGTATTTGCCTAAGACAATATCAAATTGGAATTGAGTCTAAGAAGATGGGTTTGGCAGTAAATGAGGGCAAAACGAAGTATATGTTATCGACAAGTAGAGTCGTGCGGCGTATTGATTCACAAATTACGGCCGATAACTATACTTTTGATACAGTCAAGGAATTCATTTACCTTGGCTCCGCCGTTACCACCGAAAATGATGTCAGTCTGGAGATCAAGCGCAGGATTACTCTTGCCAACAGGTGCTATTATGGTCTCAATAGGCAATTGAGTAGCAGAGACCTCTCTCGCAAGACGAAACTAATACTCTACAAGACGCTCATCCTACCCGTGCTTCTCTATGGCGCAGAAGCATGGACCCTATTAAGAACTGATGGAGCTGCCTTGAGAGTATTAGAGAGAAAGGTCCTACGTAAGATCTTCGGTCCAGTGCGAGTTGGCGATGATTTTCGCATCCGATACAACAGTGAGCTGTATGAGCTCCTCAACGACATGGACGTTGTACAGCGTATTAATATCCAGTGGCTGCACTGGCTCGGCCATGTCGTTCGAATGGAGGAGGATGCTCCGGCGAGACGAGTATTTGATGCGGGGATCTGCGGAAGTCGGCGAAGAGGACGACCTTGTATCCGTTGGAAGGACCAAATCGAGGAAGCCCTGTCATCGATTGGTGTGACCAATTGGCGTAGGCGCGCAAGAAGCAGAAGCGCCTGGAAGGATGTGTTGCGGCAGGCCGAAATCCGTTAATCGGGTTGTTATAGCCAATTAAGAAGAAGAAGAAGAGAATGTCAAATTGGAATTAAATGTTGAAAATATTTTAAATTTAACAGAAATATTAACACATTGCGTACGGCGCTCTGCGCGTTCAACACGCCCTCAAGGCCCGCACATTTTCGAACGCTCCAAAAACATGCTTGGCAAGTAATAAGAAGCGGATACGCACATTTCTAATTTGCACTTGGTATTATATTCGCATAAATTATTCTTAAATAATACTATATATATACATAGTTTATATATTTGTTTATTGTATAAGATTTTTTACATTTTAACTATTATTTATTTTACAATAAATAAAATCATAAAATCAATTTTTGTTATAAATTATCAGTAACAGATTGAAAATATAGATGATTTTTAAAAAACTGTTACCTTCCAAATTTAAAACACGAAGTTTGAAATTCCAAAATGTACAGTAATAAATCAGTAAACTTTATAAGATACAATACGTACGACGATCGGCACAGATCTACTGATGCACTGGCTATAATGACTGATTATTTATATATGCTTGGAATGTTAAAAATTCAGTTGTTTCGCTAAATTTGTCTTAGGAATGCGAGAGGCTTCGTTACCATGGTAACGTAACAAAAATATTTGTTGCTGGTTGCTTAAATTGCCGATTGAATAAAAAAAAACATGAAAACGAGATATCTCGTGACCCGGCCGCAACGTTCGATTTGCTAAAAACGAGATATCTCGTGATCCGTACGCAATGTGTTAAAATCTAGAATCTAAATCAAGCATTGATATCTTAAAAAAAGTGCAGTCAGTTCAAGTTTCCTTTTGAAACGTAAACAAAGTATAAATCAGTTTGCTGTCGTGGTTTCATTAGTGTAAACTTTATCGTCGAGAAATTGTCAAATTTGAATGTTAATTTCGGAATTGTTTCACAAATTTCTGAAACTGTTTTTATGGAAATGACTTATTCATTGTTTCCTGACCTTTAAACCGTGCCATAACATATTATTTTAATCACATAAACATATCGTATCGTCTTGTTTAAATCACATACGTTTATGGCATGGATTTTCCAATGTCCAAATGCTTCTTTACTTTACTTATTTATTTTTTAGAAAGAATTTAGAAATTGTTGACATTGCTCATGGACTCTGGACTGAACTTGTTAAGGCGGAGTCAAAACTCTCTTATAATTTTAAATATTTCAGGTGAGCAACCAAGATAAATAGCCACTTTTAAGTTTTGTATATTTAAGCCGCCACTCCAGTCTTGGTTAGACGAGTATATGAGGGAAAAATAAATTCAATTTTGTAAAACGCGGTTCTATAGGTTGATCAGTTTGGTAGGGGAATTTCAATTATTTTCATATTCCCCCCCTTACCTACATTCCCTCCTTTCATCCTATATCCTCTATTTCTTTCCTTCTCTAAGGACATTGTACAATGGGTCAATTTCGACCTCCGGGTACTGTACTTGTCTTAACCGACAAGTACACGTCCTCTAGCCTAACCTAACCTAACCTTCAGATGGCTTGTGTATCTACCATATTTCATATTTTTTAATTCCGAACCATCCAATGAAGAATATGTAGAAAGCCATTAAATACCAGAAGGTTTATTTCACCGTAGCATCTTTAACCCAAAAAATAAAAAAGTAATGATAAAAATTTGTTAAATTGCAGAACAATCTCTAGATATTGTTGTAACATGGACGACTCGTAACGATACTGGCGAATCAATAGTAGAATACGGTGACGGCAATAATTTTACAAATCGAATAGTCGGTAATAGCGAAGAATTCATTGATGGTGGTGATAAGCACAAAAGGCAATTTATTCATAGGGTGGGTAGTTGAATAATTTCAAATAATTGTTTATTATATAGCCTTTTATTGTTTCCTTTTTTTTGGACTCATTAGGTCAGGTTAACAAATTTAAAGCCATCAACAAAATATGTTTATCATTGCGGTAGTAGTTTGGGTTGGTCGGCCAAATTTGAATTTCGAACAGTACCGGCGGGTAGTACATGGTCACCAAGTGTTGCCTTGTATGGTGATATGGGTAATGAAAATGCTCAATCATTGGCACGTTTGCAGCAAGATACCCAAAATAACATGTACGATGCCATAATACATGTGGGAGATTTTGCTTATGACATGAACACAGATAATGCACGGGTCGGTGATGAGTTTATGCGTCAAATTGAAAGTGTAGCTGCGTATGTACCTTATATGGTGGTACCGGGAAATCATGAAGAAAAATAGTAAGTAACGCAATAGATTAACGCTCTAAAACTATAACGTTACAAATACAAATGATTTTCTGTTCTAGTAATTTTTCAAATTATAGAGCACGTTTCAGTATGCCGGGAGGTACTGAAAACTTGTTTTACAGTTTCAATTTGGGTCCAGTACACTTTATAGGCATTTCAACAGAAGTGTATTACTTTTTAAATTATGGCTTAAAAACTTTAGTTTTTCAATACAGTTGGCTGGAAAGAGATTTAATAGAAGCCAATAAACCCGAAAATCGTGCTATACGTCCTTGGATAATTGTTTATGGACATCGGCCAATGTATTGTAGCAATGAAAATGACAATGATTGTACACATTCCGAAACTTTAACACGTGTTGGTTGGCCTTTTGTACATATGTTTGGTTTGGAAGAACTTTTCTATAGATACGGTGTGGATGTAGAAATATGGGCTCATGAACATTCATACGAACGTTTATGGCCTATATATGATTATAAGGTTTTAAATGGTTCCTATAAGGAACCTTATCGCAATCCCAAGGCTCCTGTGCATATAGTTACAGGTTCGGCTGGTTGTAAGGAAGGACGTGAACCGTTTTTGGCAAACATACCCGAATGGAGTGCTTTTCATAGCCAAGTTAGTAACACCTGCTTGTTGATTTATATTATCCCTTATATTGATATTTAAATTTGTGTATTTTATTTTAAAGGATTATGGCTATACACGTCTTAAAGCTTATAACACCAGCCATTTATATTTTGAACAAGTTTCGGATGACAAAAATGGCGATATAATCGATTCATTTTGGATCATTAAAGATCAACATGGATCATATAATTAAAGGATTCATTAATTTCGTTAAATTATTGAACAAATTAGTATTATTCTAAGTAACATGAATTGTATTAAAAACTTTCATTCCCTTTTTTTAATATTATTATTATTCTAAGAGTACTTTTAACACTTTAACCAAAAAGAAAGAAAGAAAGAAACACAAAGAAATGCAAGGCAGCACAAATTACCTTCGAGTTCAAACTTACGTTATCAAATTAATTGTATGATATCATTTTAGAAAGCTCACAGAGCTATTTAAATTATTTTTAAAGCTTATTTTTAGCATTTATTTTAAACTTGTATATTTGTATGTGGTAGCACAAAATATTTAAACTAAATAAAGTAGCACTATATTGCAGATTCAATGCTTATAATAATTTAAGATATATATACTTATATACAGTGGCGAGCAGAAGTGAGTACATGTTCACGATACTACGTTTCGTCATCCTCTAAAACAAAACTAATTAATTAATAAATTAATTTTATTTTTTTATTTTATTCTTAACAAATGGGAGTAAAAAAAACAATAATTAATGAAATGAATTCAATGAATTTGAATGAAAAAACGAAAATAACCCACATAAACTCAATTTTGCACGTTTCAAGAAAATTCAAGAAACCAATCCAATTTCAATATTTGATCCATAGAAATTATTAGAATTACGCGGTTTGACGTGCATAACATACATACATAATTGGTCATTAGAACTCTTCAGTCAGGATTATTGATCTAGTTTCTCACACCACTTATGTTGTGTGCGTTAATTTTATACATGAGTGGTGGGGCCTACAGTTTAAAGTCGACTCCGAACGACAGATTTTTGAGAAGCTTTTCTTAGCAATTTTTACTCGCAGAGTCTTTGCCAGAAATCTGCTGAGAGGAAGTCGCCGAAGAAATATTTTTTCGTTTTGATGTCTGACCTGGGATTTAAACATGGGCCTTCAGTCTAATAAGCCAACACACTACCCACTAGACCACGGCATAACATACATACATAATTGGTCATTAGAACCCTTCAGTCAGGATTACTGACCTAGTTTCTCACACCACTTATGTTGTGTGTGTTAATTTTATACATGAGTAGCGGAACCTACAGTTTAAAGTCGACTCCGAACGACAGATTTTATGAGAAACTTTTCACATGGCAATTTTATTTACTCTCAGAGTTTTTGCCAGAAATCTGCTGAGAGCAAATCGCCGAAAAAATATTTTTTGTCTGGCCTGGGACTCGAACACTGGCTTTTACGTCTAATAAGCCAACACACTACCTACTAGACCACGGCGACTTCCAACGTTTGACGTGCTTTCTACCAAATTTTGAATAACATCTTTCGGAATTCGATTCCATTCCGCATTTATACGATCCCAAAGTTTGTTTCGTACTGCCCGAGCCGGCTTTTCACTAATGACCAAAGATTTTCAATCGGATTGAGGTCAGGACTTTGTGTTGGCCATTCCAGTTGTGCCCGGAAATCATGAAGTGGCCTAGTAAGAATTTTATTTTTTTAATTTTTCTTTTTATAAATAAAATTAGTTTTTTTTTATACGTTTCAGTAATTTCTCCAATTATCTTTTTTATAGCTTTAATATGGGTCCTATACATTTTATTGGCATTTCCACAGAAGTCTATTATTATTTACAATTGGGCTTAAAACCTTTAGTATTTCAATACAATTGAAAATTTTGTTTCTCACTCCATATCTTTACAATTTTTGCTGTGTGCTTCGGGTCACCAATCCTATTGGAAAACAATTTCCTATTCGGGATAAGCACATTTGTCCATAAAATTCGGAAGATGGGTTTGCAGAATCTGTAGATAGTCTTTTTTCGCATTTACTAAATATAGAGGGCCAACATGCCACCATGTTAAGCATCCCCAAACCATTATATTTTCGCCGCCTTGTTTAACAGTTTGCTGCACATGGTATCTTTGAACACGATCCCCGGGTCTTCGATAGCAGTACTGCTTTCCATCTTACTGAAAGTGGTTAAATTTGGACTCATCAGACCAGATAACACGTTTCCAATCAGATGGAAAGCAGTATATTTTCATCTACGACCATTTTCCCGTGGTGAGAAATTTTCCATCACTTCAGATATAAAGATAGGAATTCGTTCCATGAAATTATTTTATACAAATTGCTGTACGAAGACTCATTTTCTATCAGTGGTAATGGAATACATATCTGGAAGTATTTTGAAGTTTGAGAAAATTGGTTTTTGAAAAAATCGATATTTGGGCAAAAACATATGAAAATTCTTTAGAAGATCATTGACCAGTTTGGAAGCCATGGTACACAGTACATGTAGCCCTCTATATCAGAATTTGTTGTATTTAGCAAAGAAAGGACTTTTAAAATTTTTGTTGTGCATTTTGAATTTTTAAATTCGAATTTATTCGATGATATCTTACCTATACTTTGTCTTGTTTAAACATAAAGATAGGAAGCCCTTTAAAAAGACCATATATAAAGAATAATTATTAGAAAATACTCCTGATACTATTCAATATTGGCTAGACTCCTACCTCTCCCTTAGGACTCAGAGGGTATTGTTTAGGAATTTATTGTCTAAGACTGTATATGTTACTTCTGGTGTTCCGCAGGGTAGCCATTTGGGTCCTCTACTGTTTTTATTATTTCTGAATGATCTTCCTTCTGCTGTTTCTGATTGTAATATTCTGATGTATGCTGACGACATTAAATTATTTTATACTTTTGATAATGATCATGGCCAGGCTGTTCTTTAGGGAAATATTGATTTGTTTGTTACTTGGTGCAGGATAAATTTAATGGATCTTAATTTGAGAAAATGTAAATGCATGGTTTTCTCTCGCGGTGGTGTAATCTCGTCCACTTATGTGATTAATTCTTGCCCTTTGGAAACTATGCCTTCATTTCTTGATTTGGGAGTATTATTGGATATTAAATTGTCTTTTATTGATCATATTAGTTTGATGATTGGCAAGGCTCGGGCTGTTCTTGGTTTTGTGAAAATATGAGCGAGGGAATTTATTGATCCTTATATAACAAGACTACTGTACATTTCACTTGTTAGGCCTATTTTGGAGTATGCGTCTGTTATTTTGAATCGTTGACATAGTGATTCAATTGAGTCTGTGGAGAGGCAGTTTTTATTATTCTGCTTACGCCAATGGGCTTCCGCCGTATAAGGATAGATTAGCTTTGATAAAACTTCCAACTTTAGAACGTAGAAGGGTTGTTTTAGGGGTTTGTTCTGTTTTTAATCTGGTTAAAGGTGATATCGATTCTGAGTTCTTGCTTTGTAACCTGAATTTCAGCATTCCAGCAAGATTTTCACGGCACAATCGTCCTCTTTCTTTAAATTTCTATAGAACGAACTATGCATGTAATTTTCCTTTTCGTAGATTATGTCATGATTTTAATTTGTAATGTAAAGTGTGACTTCTATACTGGCATTAGTTTATAAATTATTGTATAAAAATGTATTTTCCTTTTTGTCTTAGATTAGTCCGTTTTATTGTTACCTTATTCAGCTTGTGATTAAGCTCTGTAGCTGTTTTATGTACTCGTTGCCATAATTTTTCCCTTACCCGCTACAGTCCGGACTGTAGTGTGTACGTGTCCCTACGTAATGGGGACGAGCCCTCCGCGGTCGGGTGAGGGTGGGTTAGTGAGTGGCCGGGAACGTTCGAAAAAAAATTAAACTTGTTAGTGTTTTCCAAGAAAATACTTAGGTTCTTAGGTCGTAGTGGTAGCTCTGATATCACAAAGCTCACTTGAGCACGCATGGCGGCCCATTGTGATGCCACGGGTGAAAATACTGGTAGTTATAGTCTTTCATACGAAATGTCATGAAACTTAGCATAAAATGATAAAAAAAAATCGGATTTGGACAACGATTATTTGGGGATTAACTAAGCATTTATTTAAACTTATTTCTGTTAATCCTAATATATATTATAAATCTTTCTGTAAGTCTATTTTTTTGTTTGTTTGTTAGCCAATCACACCTGAACGCTTGGACCGATTTTCTTGAAATTTGGGATATAGATCGAGCTTTAGTCGGTGCAGTTTATAGGCTATAAATCTTTTCAAAATTTTGACCAAAAGGGAAGAAAAAATGGGAAAAACTGGTAATAGGTAATTTTTTAGGATTTAACTAAGTAAAGTTTCCCAAATGTTTGTTGTTTTGTTCGTTACCCAATCACGCCTAAAACGATTTTCTTAAAATTTGGGATATAGATCGAACTTTTGTCGGTGCAGGTTATAGGCTATAAATTTTTTTAAAAATTTTGACCAAAAGGGGAGAAGAAATGGGACAAAGGGAGAAAAAATGGTAATAGGTATTTTTTTACGCTTTAGCTTGGTTAAGTTTCCCTAATGGCTATTAGAGTTGTTCCGTATCTGAAGTTGAAAAAGAGGTCCAAAAAGAGGGAAAGGGGCCAAAAACGGAAAAATTAAGAGCATAACCAATCATCCATGAAAGCTTGAACCGATTTTCTTGAAATTTGGGATATTGATCGAGCTTTTGTCGGTGCATGTATAGGTTATAAATCTTTTAAAAATTTTGAACCAAAGGGAGAAAATGGGACAAAGGGAGTTTCTACCCAAAGGGTAAAAATTAGTACTTTATGCATAAATGATGTATTTTATTTGTTTTAAAGGTATTTTTTTCGGATTTCGCTTGGTTAAGTTTCCCAAATAGCTATTGGAGGTGTTCCGTTTATAAAAATGGACCAAAAGGGGACCAAAAAGGCGGAAAGGGGCGAAAAACGGGCAAATTGAATGCATTTATATTTAGGACTTAGAATATTAAAAAACTGGGTTATTTGATAAACCGGTTTCCGAATAATTTGAAAAATTGCATTTTTTAAGTAGCCGGTTTCGAAACCGAATTTTTAGTTATTGTTATTTTTATAACCTGTACAATCGGCTAGTGATTTATAAATCTACAATAGCATACTAAATATTAAATAGCCTACTTCATTGAAATCATTGTAAATCCATAAAAAGGTTTGGATCCATATAAGAAAGAACATATAGCAAGGCAGAGTGATAAATCTATGTATATATAAAGCTTACGAATTTACAAAAAAAAAACATTAAATCGCAATAATATTTTCCCGTAACATTAATTTATAAATTGAATTTTTTCCAAAGAAACAATACATGATATTATTGTGACTTGGTCTACACGTGATAATACTAAAGTTTCCATATGTAAATATGGCACTAAAAGTCTTACTAACATCCAAGCTAATAATAAGGGGCCAACTAAATTTGTTGATGGTGGCAAAGCTAAAAGTGTACAATATATACATCGGGTAAGTCGTCAATGTCATAAAATTATGAAGAAGAAAAGACTTTTATTCTCTCTGCTCTCTGCTCTTGGTTTAAAGGTTACTTTGACAAATCTTAAGGAAGATACTCGTTACTTATATCACTGTGGCAGTGATTTAGGTTGGTCGGCAACATATTGGTTTCGTACACCACCAAAGGCCCAAGATCAATGGTCTCCGAGACTGGCTATATATGGTGATTTAGGCAATGAGAATGCCCAATCATTGCCCCGCTTGCAAGAAGAAACTCAACTAGGTATATATGATGCTATACTGCATGTAGGAGATTTTGCTTACGATATGAATACCCAAAATGCCGAGGTGGGTGATGAATTTATGCGTCAAATTGAAGCAATAGCTGCATATGTGCCTTATATGGTTGTGCCCGGAAATCATGAAGTGGCCTAGTAAGAATTTTATTTTTGTTAATTTTTCTTTTGAGAAATAAAATTCATTTTTTTTTATACGTTTCAGTAATTTCTCCAATTATCGTGCCCGTTTTAGTATGCCTGGTGGTACAGAAAACCTTTTTTATAGCTTTAATATGGGTCCCATACATTTTATTGGCATTTCCACAGAAGTCTATTATTATTTACAATTGGGCTTAAAGCCTTTAGTATTTCAATACAAATGGTTAGAGGAAGATTTAAAAGAAGCAAACAAACCAGAGAATCGTATCAAACATCCTTGGATAATAACCTTTGGTCATCGCCCTATGTATTGTAGCAATGATAATGGCGATGATTGTTCCCAACATAATACAGTGGTTCGACAAGGTTTACCTTTATTTGGTGGTTTCGGTTTAGAAGAGTTATTCTATAAATATGGTGTAGATGTTGAAATATGGGCACATGAACATTGTTATGAACGCTTATGGCCTATTTATAACTATACAGTTTTGAATGGTTCTCTTAGTGAACCCTATCGTAATCCTCGTGCTCCTGTGCATATAGTAACTGGTTCGGCTGGTAATAAAGAAGGCCGTGAACCGTTTTTTAAACAAATACCCGAATGGAGTGCATTCCATAGCCAGGTAATGCAGATGAATACATAGTGTAAAGTGAAATAAATTGTTTTTAAATCCTTATTACTTACCTAGGACTTTGGTTATACCCGCTTAAAGGCTTTTAATACAACACATCTTTATTTGGAACAGGTTTCAGATGACAAAAACGGTGATATAATCGATAAATTTTGGATTATAAAAGATAAGCATGGCAGTTATGCAAGCCCAAAACAAATTTAATATGGATTTTTAAATAATTTTATGTATTTTATGTAATTATATAACATTTGTATTAATAAATATTATACATACATATGTATGTACATGTATGTATATACTCCAGTATACAACATTTAACAAAAAGTGTATATTTTGTCTAGAAAATCTTTAATTTTAACCATCACTTCTATACCAACTTTGTTTGTAATTTTTATGGTATTTTTTCTTATCTCTCTGTATATAGAAAACTTAAATGACTTTGTAGTTACCTGGTCCACACGTGATGCCACCAATCAATCTTTAGTTGTTTATGGTGTTAATTTTAATAATCATCAAACTTTACAAAAAGTTTCTGGGACATCAAAACGTTTCGTGGATGGTGGCAGCAAACAATCAACACAATATATACATACAGTGATCTTGAAGAATCTTAAATGGAAAACACGTTATGAATATGCCTGTGGCAGTGATTTTGGTTGGTCACCGAAATTCACATTTACAACACCGCCCGAAGGTGACAATTGGTCACCCAGCTTAGCCATCTATGGTGATATGGGCAATGAAAATGCCCAATCGTTAGCACGTTTGCAACAGGATACACAACAGGGAATGTACGATGCTATTATACATGTTGGAGATTTTGCCTATGATATGGATACAGATGATGCTGCAGTGGGTGATGCATTTATGCGTCAAATTGAAAGTATTGCTGCCTATGTGCCTTATATGGTTTGTCCTGGTAATCATGAAGAAAAATAGTAAGTAAACGTTTTCTATTATTGATTTAAAGTTTAAAAAAATTATTCTACACATACATACGTTCGTAGGTTGAGGTTAAGGACCCTTGGCAGGGCCTTCTTTGAGAGCTTGAGTTCTGTGCCGAGAACCGACATCAAGGCTCTTCACAGATTCATTAGCAGCTTGGGCTGGTTGAGAGGTCTAGGGCTTCATAAGTGTAGTCGCACTCCCACCCTCTTTTGTTTTGTGTCTATTTCTTTATGTGTAATTCATCCGTTTCCCATTCTCCCTCCCCTTACCTACATTCCTATATCCTATATTTCCTTCCTCCCCTAACGACAATGTACAATGGGTCAATTCCGACCTCCGGGTACTGTGCTTGTCTTGACCGACAGGTGCACGTCCTCTAACCTAACCTAACCTAACCTAACCTACGTTCGTATGTACATGTGAATATACAGTAATAGTCCGTTAATCCGGCATGTTCGGCACCGGCTCGTTACCGGACAATCGAAAATTCCACTCTATTATTCTATCTAATAATTATAAGAACAATTAGTTTAACAATTAAACTACACATGCATACATAATTAACCATTACAAACCTTCAGTCAGGATTACGACCAAGCTTCTCACACCACCCATGTTGTTTGCGTTAATTTTGTACATGAGCGGGGCGGAACCTACAGTTTAAAGTCGACTCCAAACGACAGATTTTTGAGAAGCTTTTCATGGCAATTTTATTGTACTCTCTAGAGTTTTTGCCAGAAATCTGTTAAGAGGAAGTCGCCGAAGGAATATTTTCGTTTAGATGGCGGGCCTTTCCTCTAATAAGCCAACACACTTCCTACTAAGCTACGGCTTACTGTACCATACAACTAAGTATGTACACGTACTGTAAGACATATTTCACTTAGATTTATAAAAAAAAAAGTCGCGAATGGTCATTTGGCGTTACAAAGACACACAAATGTCGAAGATGCTGCGTTATTAATAAGGAGCTTGCATTGCAACTGGATTTGTTGTGACAATAGACGAGCGCCGCCGCTAATATATACCCGAACAATCCCGGAGTCGACTTTAACTGTAGGTCGCCCGCCTCTCTTCTGTAAAGTTACACAAAACATTAGTCAGAGCATCTTAATGGTTTTCTTCCTCACCAGTCTGTAAACTTAGGTCAGATGCAGGTTTTGAAAACATAGTCACTGTACAGTTAGGACGAAAATTACTTTTTTATAAACAATTTCGAAAGTTACATTTACTGTGATGTAAAAAGGACACAAAAAAATGTCGAAGACGTTTCGTGATTGATTAACGGAGCTGCATTGAAATCTGAATTTGTTGTGGCGACTGAGACTAGTCGGCAGCTAATTGTTTCCGAAAAATGCCGAGCGTTTCCTGATGATCCCCAACTGCTCCGAATACTTCCGAACAGCTATCGAGCGTTTTTATTTGGTTTAAAGACACACACTTTCGGAGAAAACCGAAATTTTTTAAATTTTCCGCAGCAATGCCGAATTATCGGGCATTCCGGACTGTGGACAAGTACTGTATCCGAAGGTTGAATTGACCCATTGTACAACTTCCTTAAAGAGGGAATATAATAAAAGGTGGGTATGCAGGAAAGGGTAGAATGGGAAGCGGAGGAATCACACAGACCAGACACAATAACGAAAAGGGGTAGAGCGCGACTACACTGATGAAGCCCTTGCACCTCTCAACCAGCCCAAACTGCTAATGAATCTGTGGAGCGCCTTGATGTCGGCTCTCGGCACAGAATGCAGGCTCTCAAAGAAGGCCCTGCCAAGGGTCCTCAACCTACTCCATGAGCTGGGCAGTTACAGAGGGCGTGTTCGATAGTCTCCAACTACTTCTCATCGCAACGTAGCCTGCAATAGTTCGGCTGGGATCTGTCCAATATCGCCGTCAGTGACCTAATTTCGCAGTTCCCCGTGATAAAACCTATAATCAACCTTAAACTGGCTTTAATCAAACCCAGCCAACCTGTTCTCCTGTTGTCCAAAGCAGGCTCTGACCGGAGACTTAATTCTGATACCACGGGAGCCAGAAGCCCCTGGAGCTTCGGTTCCAGCCTGGCTGTTGGTGTGGCCCCTTTTCGGAAATTTTCAACCAAATGCCGTGACCCAAAGATCGAAGGAGTTTTAGATAGGCTTCGCTCTTAACCAAGGGGGAAGTCATGTCCATATACATGGCTTCGATTGGTACTCAGTCTATTACATTTGGGGGCGTTGGTAGACGCATTATATTTCACCCTGTGCGAAGAGCACTGAGGGATTAGGTCCACGGGGACAGGTGCCCACGTTAAATCAATCATCGTTGTTCACAGCAGGCCATAAATATCTAGAAACAAAACAACCCGAGCCGTCGCCCCAACGCCTCTGCTCTTCCTCCCTCAGACCGTAGAGGTGGCAGACTGGGGGCCAGGACCAAGTATTAAATTGCCCCCTGATCGCCTTTGTCAATCGGAAAATTGACCACAAAACGAATCATGGCTATTGGGGTATCTTTTGTAACAATGCAAACCCACTAAAACTGTCCACAATTTCTAGTCCAGCGTCTTCAAATCAGAACCGCCAAAGACCCAATTCTTCAGAGGGGTTAAATGCTGGTAAAATATTTCGTTTTAGCTTTATGAATTGGCCCACAATCGAACCAAAAAGAATTTGAGTGATAGAATGGTTAAGTGACTTAACAATACGGTTTCTCGGTCAACTTTAGGCAATTTTTTGATCCTTTGTTCGTACCTTTTACCACGAATAAATAACTACTGTAAGAATGAAAGAATTATCTTTTCATTTCAGCAATTTCTCCAATTACAAGACACGTTTTAATATGCCCGGTGATCATGATAGCATGTGGTATAGTTTCAATCTGGGCCCCATACATTTTGTATCATTTTCAACAGAAGTCTATTATTTCCTAAACTATGGCTATAAGCTATTAACAAAACAATTTGAA
Organism: Sarcophaga peregrina; assembly: GCA_014635995.1. Classification (NCBI taxonomy): domain Eukaryota; kingdom Metazoa; phylum Arthropoda; class Insecta; order Diptera; family Sarcophagidae; genus Sarcophaga; species Sarcophaga peregrina. The sequence continues at coordinate 92,605,031 of CM025790.1, read as the reverse complement.
TGGTTGGAAAATGATTTGAAAGAAGCCAATAAACCGGAAAATCGTGCTGTTCGCCCCTGGATTATAACGTATGGCCATCGTCCCATGTATTGTAGTGATGAAAAGGAATATGATTGCAATGAAAAACTGGAAACTTATATCAGACAAGGTTTACCACTTTTTAAAATCTTTGGCTTAGAGGACCTGTTTTATAAATACGGTGTTGATGTGGAAATTTTTGCTCATGAACATTTCTATACTCGGCTTTGGCCTATATATAATTATAAGGTATACAATGGCTCCCTGGACGCACCATACACTAATCCTAAAGCGCCTATACAAATCATAACTGGATCAGCTGGTTGTAATGAGGAAAAGGAACCATTTTCGGAAGTCTTGCCCGAATGGAATGCTTTCCACAGCAATGTAAGTGGATAAAAAAAAATTTAGAATCCTTATTTACTAATTGAATTAATTTTCTACTTTTAAGGATTATGGTTATACGCGTTTGAAGGCTTACAATCGCACACATTTATATTTCGAACAAGTATCAGATGATCAAAATGGTGCTATTGTTGATCAATTTTGGATTATTAAAGATAAGTTTGGTCCGTATGAAGGTATGTAAATTGTGTACATATTTGAAAAGAGTACATAGATAGGATCTCTACAGATCCTATCCGGATGGATAAAGATTAATCTGTAAATATTACTTTTATGAGTTCTACTGGATAAGACAAAAACGAAAGACATGGAAATACAATAAAAGACTTTTAACAGTAGTTCCCCAAATGGTGTTTACATATCAATTTATTTTAAGTTATAATTCGAATCATAGAATCGTTGTTTACAATCGTTGTTAAAGGACGTAGTGGTCATATCTCCATAGTGTAATACTAAACTAATATAAAATTCCCTTTACAGAGTCGATTTAGATAACATAAAGCCGCCATCATTTGGAGCATTGATATTATCAAATGTGATGGAAGAGTGTTACCAGGATAATTGAAAACAGTACAGCCTGATAACTAAATGGAAATCAGTTAAGAATCCTGAAATCTATATCACTGCATATCTCCTCACAATATCATTAGGTATTTAGTGAATACACTTCACCAAAGGATTAAGATTGAATAGATCAGGCTGGTAACCACTGGAACAAAGTTCTCACCTAGTCATCAACTGCTATTTTATAGCAATATACGTTGCTCAAACCAAGAATGATAAACTAAAGATTACGCCATCACGCACACAAAATTAAAACTTTCTGCCCATGTTGAATCAATGACGTCACGAAAATTGTTTTCATTGTTTTCCTATTGGCTAATGATAAGTTAAGTTATATTGCAAGGCTGCCAACTACTTTCGCTTAGAGCACTTACACTTTTCAGAAGAAATGTTCATTTTCACATATGAAAAAGAGTTGGAAACCTTTAAAATAGCCCAACAACGTCATCTAACCGGAAAATCATGCGCAAGGTGTAATCTTTAGATTATCATTCTTGGCTCAAACCACTTTAAGAGTACAGTCTCAGCTAGGTTAAGTTACTAGTTACAGTTGAATTTTTTCTATTTGGAGGAGTATTCATGAAGTAAATCAGATCAACTTCCTTTATGACCTCACCTCTTCATCAACTGCTCTTTATAGCAATAGCTTGCTCAAACCACTTTAAAAGTACAGTCTGCTAGGTTAAGTTACTAGTTACAGTTGAAATATTTCTATCAGATCAACTTCTTGATCCACCATTGTTTTGAAGTTATGGAATGGAGCATACAATATACAGCACAATATTCTTCATGCCAGTTCCGTTGATTATATTTCCAGTAGTCTTATACGCCTTGAGCCGTAAACAAATAAGACTAAGAATGGGTTATATAACTAGCTTGGAACCCATTCTTAATTAATTCTAAGGGAATTTATTTTCTGATCTGCTGTTGGCACGCTTACATATAATGTGGTTGGATTTGGTTAAGATTGCCCCATGCCCCCAACCTTTGAAAAACCAGAACTGATAATATTTAATTGTATTTAATAATCTTTAGAATACTTTTTAAATAAATTACTTAGAAAAAAATTAAAAAAAAAAAAAATAAAAAAAAAATAAATAAAAAAAAATAAAAAAAAAAATAAATTAAAAAAATAAATAAAAAAAAAAATTAAAAAAAAAAAATAAAAAAAAAATAAATTAAAAAAAAAATTAAAAAAAAAAAAAAAAAAAATAAAAAAAAAATAAATAAAAAAAAAAATTAAAAAAAAATAAATTAAAAAAAAATTAAAAAAAATAAATTAAAAAAAATTAAAAAAAAATAAATAAAAAAAAATTAAAAAAATAAAATAAAAAAAACCTTAAAAAAAACAAAAAAAAAAATATAAAATATAAATTAAAGAATAAATTAAAAAAAAATAAATTAAAAAAAAAATAAATTTAAAAAAAAATAAATTTAAAAAAAAAATAAATTAAAAAAAAATAAATTAAAAAAAAAAATAAATAACAAGTCGCCTGACCCGGGATTGATCTCTAGACTCTGGGGTAATTTAAGCCACACACAATACCTACTAGACCACAGTGACGGCATATGCTTACTAAACATAAATTGAAGTCGCCGTAGTCTAGTTGGCAGTGTGTGTGGCTTATTACACGAAAGGCCCCGGGTTCGAATCATAGGTCAGGCATCAAAACGAAATTTGAAAAAAAAAGAAAATTATTTCTTCGTCTATTTTCTCTCTCCCTCTCTCAGCAGAATTTCTGGCAAAAACTGAGAGTAAAAATAAACCTAAACCTGTCTTCGTTATTAGAGTCGACGATAAACTTATAGGTTGCGCCACGCCACTCACATATAAAATTAACGCGCACACAATACGAGTGTGTGGTGTGTAAGGTGTGTCTAAGAAGCTTAGATCCCGTAATCCTGACTTTGAAGGGTTTTGTAATAATAATGGCCAATTAAATATGTAAAAAAAATAAATTAAAAAATATTTTCCTTTAACTTTCGATAATTTAATTGAGCTCGTCGTCGATTGCATTAGAATTTCAATTGAAAAGAACTTCAGCTTAAAATGCTCTTAAATATTAGTAAAATCCTTCAACAGGATTGAAATTTTATTTTTAACTCTAATTGGTTGGTATACATACTCTTCCCAACCGATTAAAATAACGATACATTCTCTCCTTTCATCCTACATCATCTATTTCCTTCCTTCTCTAAGGACATTGTACAATGGGTCAATTTCGACCTCCGGGTACTGTACTTGTCTTAACCGACAAGTACACGTCCTCTAACCTAACCTAAAATAACGATACAATTTGTTACTGGCACTAGTAGCGAATCAGCTTCAGGCCACGAAAATAAATTTTTTTATATCAATTCATTAAAAAAATAAAATGTAAATTTAATAATTATTTAATTAATTATTGTAAACTAATTAATAAAAATATAATTTAATTTAAAAATTAGAAAAAAACATGAATTTTAAATTTGTACATATATTATTATTTTAGCGATTTTTCATTTGTGGCAACACTTGAAAATTTTCGTTTCTTCCTTCATTTAAGGCAACACTTGTAATATTTCGCTTATTCTCTAATTTATGGCAACCCTTCATATATTTCCTTTCTTCGATCAAAGAATGTATGGAATAATAATTCACAAATGCTTTTTACGAATTTAGTTGTATAAGTAGAAATTTTTAGAAGTACAATGCAACGAGAAGTTTGTGTTTTATAGTCGGTCTGATGCTAGACGTGTGTTTCTCTCTAAGGTTTGATTGTTTCTCCTTCGTTGTTGTTTACAGTGGTGTTGCTTTTGGTCCTCCTTGTTGTGAACCCCCCTGCGCGTGTGTTGTGCGTTTTTTTTGATGTGTGTGTTGTAAGATATAAAAGTGTGTAAATATATAGAAAGTGTGTAATATATAAATAATATATAAAAGTGTGTAAAATATAAAAGAAAGTGGTAAATAATATAAGAAAGTTGGTGTGTTAATATAAGAATGGTATGAATACACCCATCATCTTCGTTCTGCTCCTAACTCTTCCCCCCTCACTCCTCCTCGTGTTCTCCCTCTCTCTCCCTCTCCCACCACCTCTCGAAAAAAAGGTCTTGATTGTGTCTTCTCCTCCTACTACCTCTGCTTGCTCTCCGGGTCTGTGTGTTGTGCTCGGAATTGTGTGTGGTCATGTGTGTGTGTCCGTCCTCCCCCTCTCTCTCTCATTCGTTCGATTCCGTTGTGTCCTATTACTACGGTGTGTGCGCCGCTCCTCTCTCTTCCCATTCCTTGTTCTTTCATATTCGGGTTTTTTTCCCATTGAGTGGGTGGGGGTGTTTCGATTATTTTTTTGTTTGTTTCTACGCCCGGTGACTGTCCTGGGTAACAGTCGGTTTTATGTCTAAAATACGATCATTTTCCACTCTGTGTGGTCTGTAAACTAATTAATATCGGTTATTGGAGTCAAAAGCACTGAATACACCCTAAATAACATGTTAATTTTGATTTATTCGTCTTATTATTGCATTATAAAAATGATTTCTGCATTTATTCATTGATTTTAACGTTCTTTTGTTAGTTTCTTGTCTTCTTTTTCCATAATATGAACAATTATGCCTCAAAAAGTCGTGTTTTTAAGTAATTTTGGATATTCTAACCTGGTAATATCAATAAAATTCACATGAAGGATCATTTATCCCTAGAATTAAGCCCTTTAGACAACGACAATCGTTAATAGGGTGGTCGGATGGTTTCTTTAATGGCCTTGGTGAGTTATTTAGCCCTTGTTAGGGTTTCAGAGATTATACATAACTTCTGGCACTTCGTTACCAGATACCAGACAGGGATACTTACCTGTAGCCATTATTTTTTCCAATAAAATTTCCAAAATCTTGTTTTTTTTTAATAATTGTTATGTTTATTGTGTAGTGATTACGAAGTTAGGTCGTAACTCAGACTGAAGGGTTGTAATGGCCAATTATGTATGTATAGTGAATAATATTTTTATTTTGTTTTGTTTGTAAATACGCTTTAAAGCTTTTAATTTAATTCTTACTTAATGAAGAGTTAAATGAAATAGAATTTTTAAATTTAAATTATTTGTACAATACAATATCCTTAAAATATTAATAAAAAAATACGAAGAAAGGGCAGCTGGTTAGTATAGCTGAGAAGTTGGGTAGTTGGCTGGTATAGGTGAGAAGCTGGGAAGGTGGGTAGCTGGTTAGCATAGCCGAGAAGCTGGGTAGCTGGTTAGTATAGCTAAAAAGCTGGGTAGCTGGTTATTATATCTAAGAAGCTGGGTAATTGGCTGGTATATCTGAGAAGCTGGGTAGTTGGTTAGTATAGCTGAGAAGCTGGGTAGTTGGCTGGTATATCTAAGAAGCTGGGTAGCTGGTTAGTATAGCTAAGAAGTTGGGTAGTTGGCTAATATAGCTGGTTAGTATAGCTGAGAAGCTGGATAACTGGGAAGCTGGCTGGTATAGCTGGGTAGTTGGTTAGTGTAAAATTCTTACATTGGCACAGAAATAATTCCACATGTCTTCACTGCGACCACTGGATAACAGCATTTGACGTAAATCCACTATGTAAAGCGCCTACTAAACTAGACCAACTGCAGGCTTTAGAATTTTTCTTATGCACCGTACGCCAAAATGATGTGTCCTTAGCAGCCATATTCCATAATTTACAAACAGCAGCAGGACGAGGAGTTCCTTTTTTTTAAATAAAAACAAATAAATTAAACACCGTTTTAATACTATTTCGTTGATTTTGGATACTTACATGAATTTTAAAAGTACTTTAAGGTACACAACAACGAATCATTGGCATAAGAAACATTGGCAAAGAAATTTATGGCAAATAGCTGGAATGTTCCACCGCTTGGGAGTTGTTCCAATTATGTGCCGGATTAGAGTTGATTTTTCCGTATACTCTCGCTAATCTATTTCAAATCATTCTGGAAAAATAAAATAAAATTCAAAATTAGAAATAGGACAGATGCAAATATAGAATGGAATTATATTATGAGCTCGCTCACCGAAAAAAAAAAATTATTTGTGGCTGTAGGCGCTGGCTAGTTGATTAGTATAGCTGGGTAGCTGCGTATACGGTATACTGGGTAGTTGGTTAGTATATCTGGGTAGCTGGCGGCTAGTACAGCTGGGACGCTGGCAAGCAGGGAGTGGACTAGTATAGTTAGCTAACTAAGTAGCTGGCTACCTGCGTAGCTGGGCAGTTGGCTAGTATAGCTCGTTATCTGGGTAGCTGGGTACCTGGCTAGTATAGCTAGACTAGAGATGAATAGCTGTCTTGTTGGCTAGTATAGTCTATTGCCTGGGTAGCTGGAAAGCCGGCTATCTGTGTAGCTGGTTAAGCAGGAAGCTGGCTAGTGTAGATGGGAGCTGATTAGCTGACTAATATAGTTGGTTATCTGGATAGTTGGGAAGTTGTCGAATATAGCTGACTAGCTTGGAATCTGGCTAGCTGGCTATGTAGACATGTCTTCCCCACTGCAATCACTAGACAGCAGCATTTTATGTAAATCCACGATGCTAAGCGCCTGCAAAACCAGACCAACTGCAGACTATGGAATTTTTCATACGCACCATATGCCAAAGTGATGTGTCCTTAGCAGCCATGAATTTCTTTTTTTAACAAAACAAATAAATTCAACACCGTTTTAATACAATTTCGTTGATTGCGAATACTTACATGCAATTTTAAATACTTTAAAATCCACAACAACGAGTCATTGGCACATGAAACATTGGAAAATAACTTATTCGACTGATCCAACGCTTGGGCATTGTTTGAATTGTGTGCCGGATATGAGTCATCCAATGAATTATTGTTAACCTCTTTCAAATCATTGACGTGTCTGGAAAAATAAAATAAAATTCAAAATTAGAAACAGGACAGATGGAAATATTGTAGGGAATTATATTATAATTAAGCTTCTCGCGCTCTTAATAGAATAATTTATGGCTGTAGGCGGCATTGAATTTTGCTCAATACTTTACAAAACTCACCTGCTGGCCAGTGTCTGTTGTCGCCTAAATGTATTGTGGGTTTTGTTAAGATTCATAACGATGATGTTGATGACATGATGTTAAAAACTGATATAGCGATTTTAAGCCTTTAAATTCTATTAAAGAGAAAAAAGTTTCTAATTTAAAAATTGTATTCTTTTTGAAATTTTCTTCTAAATACCTTGCATTATACTGCTCCCATACGACTATTGCTTACTGTACCTACGATATTCTGAGCTGTACTGATCGTGTCCTTCCTATAGCGGTGAAGACATAAACATTTGGATCACTGTGACTGAGGTACTTGGTCGTAAGCTTCTTAAACAGGTTAAAGTGCAAGGACCTTTTGTATCATGATTCATCGGAATTTTTTGGATAGCTGCCGCACCATCCGATTTAGCCGCAGATGATCTACGAACGAAAAAAATATGTGTCAAACAAAATTGTCAACAATTTGTGTTAATTTGCTTAAATATATTAAGGTGGGCGTGGCAGAAATTTGAATATTTATAATTAGAATAAAAGTTCATTTTTTTAGCTTTCATTTGATACCAATTTTATTAAAATTACTAACTTCGTTAAAAAGTTATAAGAAGTTACAGAAAATACTTTGCCAAACACCCCCTTGCTACACGATTCTGTTCGCCTGGTAGAATGGAAAATTTTTGAAATGAAATGGTCCCAAAAATTTGTTGTTGTTGAATGTGGAAAGCACTCTCTTGAACTTCTTACAACCTTGTATGTAGTGGAGAAATTTTTATAAATTTGGTATCAAATAAAAGGTAGAAACGCACTTTCTTTCATTTTAGCGCTAAATATTATTATATTTGCCACCCCCATTTATAAATATTTAAGAAAATTAAATTTAAATGCTTAAAACTTTGCTTATACTGCATCAATTGTAATAAATTTGGAAGCAAATAAAAGCTAAGAACCCGGACTTTCATTTTCTTATATTATTTGCTACACCCACTGGTCTCCTTCTTCTTCTTTTTATTTAAAAAGTGCAAAGTTATACATTCATACATTAAATCTGTTTTAATATGAGTGAGTGGGCATGGCACTACTGGGAAATACTTTGCCAAACACCCCCTTGCTACACGATTCTGTTCGCCTGGTAGAATGGAAAATTTTTGAAATGAAATGGTCCCAAAAATTTGTTGTTGTTGAATGTGTAAAGTACTCTCTTGAACTTCTTATAACTTTGTATGTAGTGGAGAAATTTTTATAAATTTGGTATCAAATAAAAGGTAGAAACACGCTCTTTCATTTTAGCGCTAAATATTATTATATTTGCCACCCCCATTTATAAATATTTAGGAAAATTAAATTTAAATGCCTAAAACTTTGCTTATACTGCATCAATTGTAATAAATTTGGAAGCAATTAAAAGCTAAGAAGCCGGACTTTAATTTTCTTATATTATTTGCCACGCCCACTGTTCTCCTTTTTCTTTAAAACGTGTAAAGTTATACATTAATACATTTAATCTGTTTTAATGAGTGAGTGGGCGTGGCACTACTGGTAGTTAGAGGGAAATGTAAGTTTAGGTTCTTGGCTATCGTTTGCTACCATATTTATGAAAATTTACGCTAAACAAGCAAAGTTATAAGTAATAAGAGTTTACATTTAAGCAAATAAAAGCTAAGAACCCAGACTTTCATTTACTTGTATTACTTACCACTCCTACTATTCTCCTTCTTCTTCTTTTTCTTTAAGACGTTCAAACTTATACATTAATACATTTAATGTGTCTAAATATGATTCAGTGGACGTGGCGCTACTGAGTTTTGGAAGGATATGTTAGCTGAGGTCCTTAGCTTTCACTTGCAAAAGTGCAAAGTTATACATTAATACATTAAATCTGTTTTAATATGAGTGAGTGGGCGTGGCACTACTGGGAGTTACAGGGAAATGTAAGTATAGGTTCTTAGCTTCTGTTTGCTACCAAATTTGTTAAAATTGATGCTAAACAAGCGAAGTTATAACAGTTTACATTAATTGATTAATTGCTTAAATATCTTAAGGTGGGCGTGGCAAAATGTATAATATTTATAGTTAGAATAAAAGTTCATGTTCGTAGCTTTCATTTGATACCAATTTTATAAAAATTGCTGCCTTCGTTCAAAAGTTATAAGAATTTAAAGAAAATACTTTGCCAAACAACCCCTTGCTACACAATTCTGTTCGCCTGGTAGAACACAAAATTTTTGTGATGAAATTTTCGCAAAAGTTTTTGTTGTTTTTGGATGTGTAAAGTATTTTCTTTACCTTCTTATAACTTTATATGTACTGGACCAATTTTTATAAATTTGGTATCAAATAAAAGGTCGAAATGTGTTCTTTCATTCTAGGGCTAAGTATTATTATATTTGTCACGTCCATACTAGCCAGGTAGAAAGCTTCCCAGCTATACTAGACAGCTGGGAAGCTGCCTAGCTATAGGAAGCTTCTCAGCTATACTAGGAAGCTTCCCAGCTATGTTAGACAGCTAGGAAGTTTCCTTGGGACCTGCCCAGCTATACTAGGAAGTTTCCCAGCTATACTAGACAGCTAGGAAGTTTCACAGCTACACTAGCAAGATGGGAATTTAGTATCACAAAAAAACAGAGATAATAACTTACATCGCATGGGCGCTTTGCTAAAGCCATCAACTACATCCTCATTCTTTCCTGGCACCAACGCAGTAGTTTTAAGGGAATTTATTTTCCGATCTGCTGATGCAGACTTTTGTAGCGATTTTGGTTCACACAAGCCTTAAAATTAAATTAAAGAGAAGAGTTTTTAATTTAAAAATTGAATTATTTTTGAAATTTTCTTCTAAATACCTTGCATTATACTGCTCCTCTCCAACTATTGCTTACTGTGCGATATATTCTGAGCTGTACTGATTGAGTCCCACACATTCATGGAGCACTGTAACTGAGGTACTTGGCCGTAAGCATTTAAACAGGATCTATTGTATTTTTGCTCATTGGAATTTTTTGAATAGCTGCAGCAATACCAACCGATTTAGATGATCTACGAATGAAAACATTTGTGTCAAACAAAAATAACAACAAAATTAAAAAGAGCGATCTACGATTTTAAAACTTAAATATCTAAATGGACTACTAATTAACCTTCATTTCAGTACAATTAATTGCAACGTTTTAAACTTACCTTTTCATTTTTGATTTCCGCGCGGAATGAGTAGTGCTGGCATGGAGATTGTTAACATGCTTGCGACTATTTGGTGGTGTACCAAGCAGCTGACCCCGTAATGCTAAGTAAAGCGGCATTATTGACTTTTAAAGCCTTGTTTGGAGTCCATTCTTGAGGCGGGAGGACTAGCACCTTTAGGATCTTTAGATTTTGAAACACGTTTTTAAATATTGGCAGGCGTTGCACTTCTCGCTGTCTCCAGCTCCGGACCTCAATCCAACAGCTCAGGGGTAAAACAAATACGCTCAATGGTCAAATCTCCTTCTCCAGTAAATGTGTGATTTCATTCCGTGCTCTTAACTTGTTATCAGTCGGCGATATAAAACTGATATGAGCATTGTCTTTGCTACAAATTAGCGCTCCACATACCAGCAGTTTTCGCTTCTAACCGTATTCAAAGGGTTTCTTGTAAAAGTAATACTTTAGCGGTATGCAGCCTTCTTAGCTGGTGTTTGTAGGTTCTGACTGCTCTATAGAACCATCGGCTTGTACACGTATATAAGGGAAATTAGTATATCCTTTAACGTGGCCAGTATGCGAGATTGTTGAAGGAAAAGGAAGTATTTTTGTTGATCTAAACGAAGCAAAATTTTGTGGAAATATTAAATTGCTGAACAAATTTATATTTTACTATGTTGCTTACCCTCATGGCTCTTTGTTGTTGATCGGCTAAAGATTCTTTCTTCAATTATTTTACGTGTTTTTTCTGGAATCTGATGATATACTGAAGATACTGCCACGCCATTTGTATTCTCCACCATCTGCCACTGTATATGGTTTCGAAAGCGGATTATTTTCCAAAGAAGGCTTTATAGGTTTAAAGGCTTTCGGTGATTTTAAAGCAAATCTTGCGGTTTGTAAAGCAGGTGATGTAATTTATGTTGTTGGAGGAGACTAAAATAGATGAGAATTTTTGGAAAAATTGTTTCAAATAATATTTGTTTTTGAAATACATACTACATACCTTTTTAGAAATTTTGGGAGGACTAAGAGGACTTTCGTAGAACTCCTTAGTCCGTTCAAGACTTTTGGAAGGCTCTTTTACATCTTCAGTAGCAACGTCTGTTACAGCCACATGTTGAAAATTCTATAGAATCGTTAGCCACATCAGCCTTTACTAATCCTGACACGCCGTTCCAGCCATTAAATCCGAATAAGCACTTTTCGGCACCAGAGCTACGTACCCCATGTTTTCCTTTTATTGGCACTTCATCAATTTCTTTCAGACCATCTTTTTGCCGCTTAATATTCTTGTAAAGGTGTCGTCGATAACAACTTACGTCGTATGGCCGCTTTGCTAAAACCATCACCTTTATCTTCCTCCTTTTTGTCTTCGAAGCCAGGCACCACTAGTTTGAAAGATGTCGCCGAGAGGCTCTCCTTTATCGAGTTTAATTTTCGATCGGGTTGGAGCACTTTATTGTCTAAGCCACGCACCAGCAGGTACAGTTTTTTCCTCAGCTGACTCTGTCATAATTTGTGCTGAAAACTTTGTTTGTGCTTCACTTTTGCAAGTTTTCTAAAAAAAAACCACTGACCAAACCAAAGGTTTCTTTTCTTCTTTTTTACTTTTAATGGCTTGACTCCTTTTCAACTAAAATATTTTCACTTAAAACAGTTTTATTCTTTTGTAAACACTTGTTACTGATGTTTTTGTACCACAATATATTCCATAGACTACTTAATGACTTTCTTCTTTTAGTTTTTGTGCACATGTTGATATGTCCTTCTGGCAAAAAGTGAGGTTAGCTTTCTTTTACGGTTGTTGTTGTTTTTCTTCTTTGCTCGTTTCTGCTCTTATTGTTGATTTACGTATATAACAGGGTGATTGCAATATTTCATATTTATTTATAATTTTAATAGGGCGCCTCCTGAAATTTCTGTTCTGCCTGTAATTTGTGAAAATCGGGAAACTGAATTGATTTTCATCGCGGCCCATAGGAGAAAAAAACATTGTAAGTTGGTGGGTAGGCCAGAAGATAACCGTCAAAGTAGTTCATTGAATTCTTAAAAAAATGTTAGTAAAAAAAAATAATAAAATAAAACTTTTTTTATTCTTTTAAATTATTTTCATTAGTAATAAACCGTAAGAAACTAATTCACTGTACATAAATAATTTAGATTTAAAAATTAGTTAAAAATCAAATATGTATGCATAACAGAACATTTGACAAGTCCTTTTGATATTATAACATTGGCGCTTTTTTGATACTAAATACACGCCCCTTATGTTACACCCTCTTTAGATTTTTGGAGCAATTTTAAAGAACTGATGTCATAACTGAAGAGTACATGTTTATCTATGCATGCAAACGACCGCATAGATGTATAAGAAATGACATCTAACGTTTAAATGTTACTACCGAAATTTTTTCTCAGATACTAGGCGCACAGAACTGTGTCCGGTGTGGTTTTATTACAAATGATTTTGGTTGCGTAGTACGGGTTGGATTAGGGCTCTGGCTTCTTGGTGATACTAAATTAAACCTCTTATGCCACGCCCTTGAAGTCGCCGTGGTCTAGTAGATAGTATGTTGGTTTATTAGACGTAAAGCCAGGGTTCGAGCCCCATGCAGGACATCAAAATAAAAAAATATACAGAAAGTATTTTTTCGGCAACTTCTTCTCTTTCTCTTCTTGTTTCTCAAAAAATCTGTCGTTCGGAGTCGACTTTAAACTGTAGGTTACGCCGCTTCTGTATAAAATTAACACACACAACATAAGTGGTGTGAGAAACTGCGGGCTTCTTGGGGACAATTGCTGTAGACTGTCTAATGGTAAAGGTATAGTTCCGGCCATTTTATAGTCACCAGCAGCAACTCATCTTCCCTCTTTCCACCTTTCCTAAACCTGCACAATGCACTGCATGAGTAGGGGTCATCCCCTGAGTACAGCTTTAATAATAATAAAAAAAAGACATTGTGCATTGTATTAATATCCAGCGGCTGCGCTGGCTCGGTGATGTCGTTCGAATGAAAGAGGATGCTCCGGGGAGAGACGGGTATTTGATGCGGAAATCTGTGGAAGTAGGCAAAGAGGACAACTTTGTATCCGTTGGAAGGAGCAAATCGATGAAGTCCTGTCATCGATTGGTGGGACCGACTGGTGTAGACCTTCAAAGATGTGTTGCGAAAATCCTTTAATTGGGGTTTTAATGGCCAATTAAGTAAGTAAGTAAGGATTCAAAGGAAATAGAGGGCAGTTTGATCAAACTTCAGGGTCCGGAAATAGTGTAGCAGTTAAACTTTTTATAAAAATCAAATATTTTATTTGATAAGGAATATAAAAAGCTACCCAACACATACCCATTGGATGTGTTCATTCATAGTTCATGTTATATTTTCTCTCGTTTTAAGGACATTAAGATCATAGATCCTTAACGCTTTTATTAAATTATTATTTTTGAAATATAATAGGGTTTTTATAAATAAAAATTTATTATAATAAATATTATTTTGCTCGGATAAAAAAGACATCCAAAAATCATTATCGCAACTTATATTATTGCCACTGATCTACTCTGATCCTACAATAAAAGATTTCTCTTTATATTTATTTGTATATGTTTGTATGTATTTACTTATGTATAGCAGTGTATATAGTACTCATTTATGTCACAGATAAGTTATTTTTCTTTCAGCGTTAAACGCAAACCATTTGGAGGGAGGAAAGTGCATGAAGTTGAGTTGAAAGTCATTTTCGTGCGGTTAGAGCGGCTAATTGAGCCTTAAGCGCATCTATTTGACATAAAAGCTCAATATTTTGTCGCTCCAAATAGGCAGCTCGTATTGCAATTTCATCTTCCTTAATGCGTCGGCGATCTCGTGATTTTTTGGCAGCGGCATTATTCTTTCGGCGACGTTCATAATAAGCGGCATCCTTAACTAAGCCACCGTTCGATGAGTTCGAAGTGTTATTAGCAGTGCTGGTATCTGATTTTGTGTCGTTTGTCGATGTTGAGGTTGTTGTTGTTGTTGCCGTTTGATTTTCATGACCCGAATTGGATTCACAATCGCTTGATTCTTCATGATGGCGTTCATCATTTTCACTGGTGTTACTATGGGAATTCTCTTGAATTTTGCCACTGCAGGAGTTGGTGCGGCGCATTTTAGGATTGGTAACTGTATGGGAACCACCATTGGAACTGCGTATTTGTTCTAGGACACGCTTACGATACTCTGTATAACGTTCTACGCGTGGATTATCAAGTAAAACATCGGTAGCAGCAAAATTAGCGGCAATCACTAAAGGATCACGGGGAAATGCTTTGAATGGGCGAGTATTTTTAGGATCGAAAGCAGTTAAAGAATTTGTGCTACTAGTAGGTGTGGTGGCTGAGACGAGGGATTGTGTTGGCTGTTTTGGAGATTTAGGTTCGGGTGTATGGGGTGATTTTAAAGAGGAAACAGCAGCTACAGCAGCAGCAGCAGAGGCAGAGGCAAAGGTCTGTAAGAGATTGTTATTACTACTCACTGGCGGCTGAATTGTATTGGCTGTAACGTTCACTGCCGGCGGTGGTGTTGTAGACATGGGCTCTGATTTTACCGTACTGTTTGAATAATAAAAGCCAGGACATAAAGCAGCTAAATTAGCTGGTATATTAAGTTGGTTGGCTGATTGTACTTGTGTGGCATATAATAAATTAGCAGGCAGCAAAGCGGGAGCAGAATGTTGTGGAGCAGTTATTAAACTATTAGGCGAAACAGATGGTGATTCGGAACTCAAACTAGAGCCGGTATTGTAAGGCGAACAAGTTTTATTAGGTAAATCTAATGAATTACGTCGTGATAGATCAAGTACTTCTGTTGGTTGGGGCGATCGATTGCTGGGAGTAGTAGACAGTAGATGATTGGATCCAACTGAATTTAATAGCTGATGTTGCAATTGCTGTTGATACGCATAAGCCGAATAAATATCCAAAGTGGGCATTGGTGGCGAAGGTGGTTGCAAATGATGTATGGAGTGGTGGTGTGATTGGTGATGATGAGACATTGCAGCAGCCTGTAATAAATCAGAGCGATCTAGAAAGTAAGGCAAAGGAAATTATTAAATATTACACATACATGGAGATGTAAAGGAGTTACTTACCATTTTTTAAATCCAATAAAAATTTACCAGGAATAAATTTTTCATGAATCATGATGCTAGCAATCCAAATATTTTCAAATGATAGAAGAACACAAGTTGAAAACGTAACGTATATACAAGACGATGTTATGATATGCAACGGTATAAAGGTACTGATTTTAAATAGCAATCTTGTCTAGTTTATATACTCACAAGAGCCTGTTGCATTTCTCTTTATCACTCTTACTCTCTTAGTTACACCTACGCTTGCGTTACAATTGCATTAACAGTTACCACTCATCATTCACTCTCGCCAAAAATTAGCATAGAAACTACTCTCTCTCTCTCACTCTTTGTTAGGGAGTAACAACAGAGATGGATGAGTGTTTCATCTACCCCATTTACAACTCTTTACAGCACAACGTTTAGACATTCTGCTTACTTTGCTCTCTTTGAGTAGAGGCAAGCAGGTAGTAGTTACAGTGTGTGACAATTTTAATGCAACAAAAGGGTGATTATTTCCAAAATTTTTTTTGTTTATTTTTTTTTGGAAGCAAATAAGGGTAGTTTGAGTGATTGTGATGAGATTTTCTTCCTTCCTTTCTTTATAAGAATTTTATTTAATATCGTGTTATATTATATATTCGAAGTATGTATATAAACACCCCTTAATTGCATATTTATTTCTCTCATTCTACATAATATTGCTGAAGCTTAATGATCACAAATCCTATATTTTTTTATTGCATTTTCTTTGAAATTTTTACCATTTTTTATGGTTTTATGATTTCTAATAAAAAAAAACAAAAAACACTGTCCACCATTGTATCATTTCCACTGTGAGTTCCGAAAGGGTTTAGCATTTTCCGGGTATTGTTCGAAAGGGTTTTTAAAGATCCGTTTTGTGTGTATTTTTTTAAAGAGTTAAAAGGACATTAATTTGGCTGATTGTAAAAAAAGAAAACGAAAGGTTTTGTTCGTTTTAAAAACTGTTTCCCAAGAAAGTCTACGTCCATACATAATACAAGATATTAACATTGTTTTTTGAAATATTTTAAGAAATATTTCGTTATTACTTTAACCGTTTTAGTGCCAGGAGTTTGCCGGGATTAAATTAAAATTGTGGCTAGAAAAACAAAAATCTCCTAAAAAGCGAATAGTGATGCTTTCGTTGATACAACGACCAGCATGAAGTATTCTTAGCTAGAGGTTAAAATGTTTGGAACTTTGTAGAGAAAGAATTTTTTCTCAAAAACCCATACACTGAGCGCCATAAGTGAGTCAAAACCTACTATAATTTTAAATTTTCTTGAAGCACAACAATAATTTTGTTGTTTGTTGTAAAATTTTATAAGTAATGAATATGAAGTCGCCGTGGTCTAGTAGGTGGTGTGTTGGAAAATCTGTCGTTCGGAGTCGACTTTAAACTGTAGGTCCTGCTACATACATACATAATTGGCCATTACAACCCTTCAGTCAGGATTACGACCTAGCTTCTCACACCACTTATGTTGTGTGCGTTAATTTTATACATGAGTGGCGGGACCTACAGTTTAAAGTCGACTCCGAACGACAGATTTTTGAGAAGCTTTTCATGGCAATTTTTACTCTCAGAGTCTTTGCCAGAAATCTGCTGAGAGCAAGTCACCGAAGAAATATTTTTCGTTTTGATGTCTGACCTGGGATTCGATCCTGGGCCTTTTGTCTAATAAGCCAACACACTACCCACTAGACCATGGCGACTATCCTGCTACTCATGTATAAAATTAACGCACACAACATAAGTGGTGTCAGAAACTAGGTCAATAATCCTAACTGATGGGTTCTAATGCCCGACCAATTATGTATGTAAGTAATGAATAAACGTTTCAATTTTTGGAAATTTATTCGACTATTCTCATTTACTTTTCTCGCTATCCTAAGTAAATGAATTATTTCAGTGGTGGTTACTCACTTTTGGCGCTCAATGTATGTATCTGTTAATATTTTTCCCAAATTCATACATAACATAAGTGGTCATTACAACCCTACAGTCAGTTTTACGACCCAGCTTCTCACACCACTACCGGGGGACCTACAGTTTTAAAGTCGACACCGAACGACACATTTTTGCGAAACTTTTCAAGGCAATTTTATTTACTCCCGGAGTTTTTGCCAGAAATCTGCTGAGAGGATGTCGCCGAAGAAATGTTTTTTCATAATTTCATAAGCCAACACGCTATTTAAATTCATTCACTCTTTCAAATTCATTCACTTCACTTGGTCACTGGAAGTTATTCAATATCGTAATTCATTGCAATGATATTGTACGGAGTTATGCAAAAAGAGGTACATAAATGAAGTTATACAAGCAGGATTAAATCTTTGTTTTTATTCCTTTTCTTTTCTTCAAGGGACAGGAGGCTGGGCTGTCTATTGCAAACGGGTTGGAGTTTCAGTGATCAAGCTCTTCCCGAGAGTTCGCGTAGCAAGTGGTGTGATCTGACATTTTAAAAAAATGCGTTCTTCGACATACTCCTTTTGGCAGCCTTAGCTGGAAAATGTTCTTTCAGTTATTGAAAGTAAGCGTGATAAAACTTCTTGATCATCGACGTTAATCTGTAGATCATATGAACTGTAAATGAATGAAATCAACACACAAAACAAGAGTGCTGTGAGAAGCTGGGTCATAATCCTGACTAAAGGATTGTAATGGCCAATGAAATTGACGAAATCATACAATCGGGTTGTTAATGGCCAATTAAGAAGAAGAAGAATGTCCAATGAACCAAGCATTGTCCTAGGATGGTAGATTTATCATTAACAAAGTTCACAACGAAAATCCAATGTTTAGGAAATTATTCTTGCAGGCCTATCCTGTCAACAAAAGGTAGTGGATTCTGATTTTCCTATGATCTACGTTGTTAGTGTTATTTTGTTATGGAAGGGTCAGTCCGCATACGAGATGAATTTTTTTTAAGACCAACAATCAAAAGGTAAAGAGGTATAATGTACATATCGTTTGGGTTCCCGGACACAATGATATTCCGGGAAATTACAAAACGAATGAACTGGCCTGACGCGGCACGGCCATCGAACTCACTGACGAATCCTTGAGTATTACGGTGCCTTTAAGGACCTGCAAGCTGATGATTAACGACGAGATCACGGACTTTAGCAACAGCAGATGGGCTGACAAATTTTTGGGAAACGTTTTCATGGCAGGTTTTTATTTACTCTCAGAGTTTTTGTCAGAAATTTGCTAAGAGGCAGTCGCTAAAGAAATATTTTTTCACAATTTCGTTTTGATGTCTGACAAGCCCTATGTCTAATAAGCCGACATACTGCCTACTAGAAAATTGCCATGAAAAACTCTTCAAATAAATTTGTCGTTCGGAGTCGACGTTAAACTGTAGGTCTTGGCACTCACGTATAAAATTAACGCACACAACATAGGTAGTGTGAAAAGCTAGGCCGTAACCCTGACTGAAGGGTTTGTAATGACCAATTATGTTATGTATGCATAGAAGACGCCAGAACGACGGAGAAATTCTGGCCAAACGCAGCTCTGCTTAAATCGCAAAGAAGCAAGCTTAGCTCTGTTTTCGGGTTTATGACAGGGTATTGCATTATGGGTAAACACATGGGGGGCATTAGTCTTGGACATATCGTGAATGATTTCTGTAGAAGCTGTAGAGATGAGAAGAAGGATGAGACTGTTCTGTTTATATAGTCGGCATTATGACTGCTTTATGGAGGATCTGAATGAACAGTCATGTGTTAATATTGCCATTCTGAATTGTTTCATTGGAAGCACCGAGTACTTCCTGAAATAGGAGAAAAATAGGAAGCATGTCCTACCTACCTAATAAATTGATAAAATTAAAAATCCTGAACGCCTGGATCGATTTCCTTGAAATTTGGGATATAGATTGAGCTTTTTTCGGTGCAGGTTATAGGCTATAAATCTTTTCAAAATTTTGACCAAAATGGGACAAAGGGAGAAAAAATGGTAATAGGTAATTTTATACGATTCAGCTTGGTTAAGTTTCCCAAATAGCTATTTGAGGTATTCCGTTTCTAAAGTTGGGCCAAAAGGGGTCCAAAAAGGGGGAAAGAGGCCAAAAACGGGCAAATTGAGTGCATAGCATATAAATCGAGCTTTTGTCGGTGCAAGTTATAGGCTATAAATCTTTTCAAAATTTTGACCAAAAGGGGAGGAAAAATGGGACAAAGGGAGAAAAACGGTAATAGGTAATTTTATACGATTCAGCTTGGTTAAGTTTCCCAAATAGCTATTGGAGGTATTCCGTTTCTAAAGTTGAGCCAGAAGCGGTCTAAAAAGGGGGAAATAGGCCAAAAACGGGCAAATTGAGTGCATAGCATATAAATTGCGCTTTTGCCGGTGCAGGTTGTAGGCTATAAATCTTTTCAAAATTTTGACCAAAATGGGACAAAGGGAGAAAATGGGACAAAGGGAGAGAAAATGGGACAAAGGGAGAGAAAATGGGACAAAGGGAAAAAAACGGTAGTAGGTAATTGGAGGTATTCCGTTTCTAAAGTTGAACCAAAATGAGTCCAAAAAGGGGAAAAGGGGCAAGAAAATAACCCGCTTAATGCTGGGTAAAATATGCTAGTAATAATAATAAAATTAATATAAGAATAAATAAATAAAATGTTTATGACAAGACTACATACAGTACAGTCTTGAGTCTGACCTTAATTTGTACTAAAATTTTAACAATTCCTAGAAGAGTTAAGGCCTGATCTAATTTTTATTTCATTTTACTTTTTCTTGAAACAATTTCGCAAGTTGTGCTCAAGAGTTTTGCAAATTTCCGTTTAAAGTAAAGGATTTTGTGACAATATAAGGATTTAAATTTAACAGGCCAACAGGCTAACCATAATTACACGAACACAAAACAAAGTGACCATGACTGTCACCGTGATGTCCACATAATGAATGTAAAATCCCGCTGTTTTGAAGCTTAGATTTTCAAACATTTAACTAAGCCGCTGTGACTTAAACAATAAAAATTGCAACAATACCTATGTATGTATGCTTACACAGTAAGAAGGGCTTAACTGTATAATTTTTGAAAACAATGACTTTGAGTTTGAATGTGTATGTGCTTACGCGCATAGAAAGAAGCGCGTGTTATAAAATCCATTGTGATTTGAAAATTTAACTCGATGTAATGTTAATAAGAATTCTCTATATATGTGTGTGTATGTCCGTTTATGGTTTTGATCCTTAGAAAGGATTAAATGATTGTTGAATACACAATAACGTTAATCAGAATATTTTAAGGCGAGCGAAAGGATTAAAATGGATATTTAGGAAAAAAAATTTTTGTTTGTTTTTATAGTCAAAGTTCAGATTAAAACAAAAAAAAAATGGAGACTAGTGTTGTAATTTTGAATTGATTTGAGATCCTTGTAAATGTTTGCAATACAGGTTATGAGAGACTTAGTCCTCCGAGTTAAGAAAACCCCATAAAAAATTGTATAACGGGGTAAAATCACACGAAATTGATGGCCAGTTTACGTGAGTTGATCGTGCCTTATCTTAAAGTCGCAGTGGTCTAGTAGGACCGAGTTCAAACCCCAGGTCAGACATAAAAAAACGAAAATATGAAATATTTCTTAGGCGACTTCCTCTTAGCATATGTCTGGCAAAAACTCTGGGAGTAAATAAAATTGCCTGGTGCAGCCCTTGCGCTGATCAACTTCTTCATTTCCCTGATTTGGCGGAACTTGGTTAGTACAGGGACTGCGTTCCACCCGTGGCATCACAACGGGCCGTCATGCGTGCCTAAGTGAGCTTTGTGATATCAGAGCTACCACTACGACCTAACCTAACCTAAATAAAATTGCCTTGAAAAGCTTTTCAAACATTTGTCGTTCGGTGTCAACTTTAAAATTTAGGTCACGCCACTCATGTATAAAATAACCCCACACAACATAAGTGGTGTGAGAAGCAAGGTCGTAATCCTAACTGAAGGATTGTAATGACCAACTATGTATGTATATGTATTGCTGTACTTTGAAACCGAATAGAAGCTGATTTTATCCAATTCAAAGTCCTTTAGACTCTTACTCTCAAGATCAGAAAAACAAAAATCGTTTAAAAGCATTAGAAGAAGCATTGTAAGTCATGATTTCAAGGGACTTTCGTACAACAAAGTTTTCCGTCTGAACATTGCAGGATATCTAGTTCGGAAAGTTGTCTAAAATGATGTATTAACTGGCGATAAGTCACTGTGCTGACTGAAGTACACAACATCGATATACATGTGTATTGTCCAAAAGTACTGGTACTACATACGGTTCACAAACATTACAACATTCGTTCGCAGCAGGCATTCCCTAATACCTGAACTCCTGTGTAAAGCCTTAGCCTCTTCATAAGGCTCCTATATTTCTATATGAAGTCATCTTAAAACATAATTTCCCATCGTAAAAGACAGTCGCCGTAGTTTAGAAGGTAGTGATGTATTATTTGACTTAAATCCCGGGTTCGTATTCCAGGTCAGCCATCAAAACGAGAATATAAAAATATTTCAGCGGCGACTTCCTCTCAACAGATTTCTAGCAAAAACTCTTAGAGTAAATAAAATTGCCATAAGACAGTTTCTCTTAAAAATCTATCGTTCGGAGTTGACGTTAAACTATAGGTCCCACCACTCACTTTGAAATTAACTCGCCCAACATGAGCGGTGTGAGAGGCTTAGCCGTAATCCTGACTGAAGGATTGTAATGGCCAATTATGTAGAAATATATAAAAACAAACGTTGTTAACTCTTCCAAAAACAAAAAAAAAAAACTCTTTAAAATCAATTAAGTTTTATGCAAATATTTATCCTTTTTACATCCTTCAATTTACTGTAATTCTCTACGATTTTCGTCCTTGCAACCTTGTTTACGAGTATTTGTTTTTGCCCAAAAGTCAGTTTTTTATTTAAGGAAACTCTCCTGTCCATATATTTTTTTGTTTGTATGTAAATATTTAAACGTTACCGTTACTTCTACTGATAGGCGTCACCATATCCAATATGTTTTCATACACCTTTGTAGTGTTGTTTGCCCCTTTGAAAAGATGTCCTAAGAAGAATGTTCGTTTCGTTGTTATTGACCCAGAAGAGTTTTTTCTTTGACATATTGATGGCGACAAGCGGAAGTATCCTTCGTTTATTTATTTTATTGATTAAAGGATAATAGAAAAACATTAAAAACAAACAAAACAATAAACAAATAGTTGAAAAGAGTTCTCTCTATTCTAATAATTATTTTTCATCTTGAAAAAATTATTAAAAAACTGTCGCGACCCCACTATTAAAATAACATACGCCGTTTTACACTCGCACAATCATATGACAGCATTGGTAGGGATTTTTATTTTTTATCGCCGAGGAGGGGTAAATGTACCTAACCTCACCATAGAAGTCGTCACATCCTCCGTGTGTTGGCCGCTCACCAATTAAATCTGCCTCCCCCCTCGTCTCGTTGACTTGTTGGGCCCTCACTCACAAAATCTCTGCCCTAGTCTCGTTGACTTGTTGTGCCCACACCGGAACTACGGTGGCATTACTTCGGAGTGGAGTTCTTTTTTCCCTTTGGTCGCTGCGTGCTCATATCAGCGTCCGGATTGCGTGTCAAAAGTTGAGGAATGTCTCCACTATTCCTTTCGTCCAGGCACCTGTTTCGAATTTCGTTCGACACGTGCGCCAGTATGATCTATGCCGGCATGTCTACATGTTCTGCAGCCTCAAGATCTTTTTTCTTCAGTCTTAGAACGCTCTCCACGTAATTCGCCACTGAGGCCCAATTCAGTGGGTCTGGACCAGGGATGGACTTCTTGAAATTATGAAAGAGTTTTGTATCCCATCAAAACCTATCACTTTATCACGGTTATGACTACTGTTAGAAAAACTAAACTAATTATATTGTTCAGAGTAACAGGTGGACAATTGAGCGTTTTTATTTTCAGCTCATCAACCATTATCTTCCATTTTGTCTTTTTCTAATATACTCCACCGAAATCGATAGACCGATTTTCACGAAATTTTTTGTGCATATTGGGTAGGTCTGAGAATAGGACAATATCTATTTTTCATATTCCTAAATATTAAGAGCGCGTGGCAAATCTTTAAAATTGAATATTTATGTACATATTGATCGTAAACGAATAAAATTTTGTAGGTAAGTTCGTAGAGTCGATATCGACAATCTCGCCAAAAATGGGCATCACAATCAGCCTCCTTCAAGTGATATCTATAACTCTTAAACTACTGAACCGATTTTCATCATTTTTTTTTGTTCGAAAGTTTATCAGGTTTAAATAAAATAGAAAAAAAATTCGTTGTAGCAAAAAGTAGGCGTGGCAAATCGTTAAATTTTAATGTTTAGGTACATATTGATCGTAAACGAATAAAATTTGGTAGGTAAGTTCGTAGAGTCGATATCGACAATCTCGCCAAAAATGGGCATCGCAACCAGCCCCCTTCATGTGATATCTATAACTCTTAAACTACTGAACCGATTTTCATCATTCTTTTTTTGTTCGAAAGTTTATCAGGTTTACATAAAATAGATATAGAAAAAATTCGATATAGCAAAAAGTAGGCGTGGCAAACCTTTAAAATTGAATATTAAGGGGCATAGTAATCGTAGACGAATGCAATTTGGTGGGTAAGTTCATAGAATCGATATCGACAAGCTCATCAAAAATGAGTACATATGTACATACATATATAACATGTATGTCTGTAGTACAACAACTACAACTTTGTCAGCGCTTTATGCAACGTATTACAATAAATATAGAATGTAACCTGTTTTGCGCAATAAAAAATTAATTTTAAGGGCGGGGTGGCGAAGCTCGCCGGGACAGGTAGTTTTATTATATATTCCTCTGTGTTTTTATTACCTTTTTTTTTTTAAACATTTGCAAAACCACTTAATCCTCGGATTAACATAAAAAAACCGCAGGGATTACGCCCATGATATCTTAAAATAGTTGTGGTTGTTTTCAGCGCAACGAGAAAAAAACCAGAAAAAAACTTACGAGGAGAGCAACTACAAATTTTAGTCACAAGCTCAACTGTTACAAGGCTCCGAAGTACGTGCTTGTTTTTTTACCTGTTTTTTGTTTTGGCAGCATCTCGGCAAGGGTTTATTATAGCAGCGCTTAGATAAATGTGTGACCGAAGGACTCCGTTTTTTTTGTGTAATAAGGTGTCATAAAAAAAGAGTTGCTTACTCTTCAATTATTATACGAATTTTTTGTTTTGTTTTTCAAAAGAATTTCCCATTGAAAGATGGGATCAGTTCTAGATGAATGGCAATTTTTGGGCAATCCTTTCGTTGCTCGACTGGATGTTTTTTGTTTTTGTTCAATTCCTTAAAAAGATGCTAAAAATATTTACGGATTGTATAACCTTGTATTGAATTTATTACTTACAAACCATAGGCTTAGGTAGCTCTGAGCATTTAGTAATGGTTGTAAAATTATGAAAACAAGGTTTTTTTCTTAAAAAATATTTTAAGGAGTACTCCGTACACTCTAAAAAATATTAGAACAACACAATCTGTCTGTTAGATCGTGCTTCAAGCACTCGGCTGTTATAGGATTAAATAAGGATCACACCATCTGCTGGATCACAGGTCATGTATGACTTCTCAGCAATAATGTGCAAACAGACCAGATTGCGAGGAGCTTTCGTGCCTTGAAGGGCGCTAGTAAAAGTTGTGCTTTACGAAATAAATAATAAAGAGGAGTCAAAAACTCTTCAGCCAATTAAAATCTTTGTTAGGGATCGCCGTGGTCTAAGAGGTAGTGTGCTGGCTTATTAGCCGTAAAGCCAGGGTTCGAGTCCCAGGCCAGACATCAAAATAAAATACAAAAAGTATTTTTCGGTGATTTCTTCTCATCACACATACATACATAATTGGCCATTACAACCCCTCAGTCAGGATTACGACCTAGCTTCTCACCTGTTGTGTGCGTTAATTTTATACATGAGTGGCGGGACCTGCAGTATTAATGTCGATTCCGAACGACAGATTTTTGAGAAGCTTTTCATGGCAATTTTTACTCTCAGAGTCTTTGCCAGAAATCTGCTGAAAGGAAGTCGCCGAAGAAATATTTTCCGTTTTGATGTTTGATCTGGGATTTGAACCCGGGCCTTTTGTCTAATAAGCCAAAACACTACCCACTAGACCACGGCGCCTTCAATTTCATCTCATCATATGTCTGGCAAAAACTCTGAGAGTAAATAAAATTGCCGTGAAAAGTTTCGGCGATTTCTTCTCTTTCTCTTCTTGAAAAGTTTCTCAAAAAATCTATCGTTCGGAGTCGACTTTAAACTGTTGGTCCCGCCACTTCTGTATAAAATTAACACACACAACATAAGCGGAGTTCGTAGACTGCGGTCTTCTTGGGGACGATTGCTGTAGACTGCCTAATTGTGAAGGTATAGCACTGGTCATTTTATAGTCACCAGTAGCAACTCGTTTCCTTAATGTTCGCATCTTCCCTCTTTCCACCTTTCCTAAACCTGCAAAATTCACTGCATGAGTAGGGGTCATCCCCTGAGTGCAGGTTTAATAAAAAAAAAATAGTCTGCAAATGCAGGCTTTGAAGGCACTTTAAAGACTCTAGGTCCCGCCACTCATGTATAAAAATTAACATAGACAGCATAGGATAGGTTAGAGGATGTGCACTTGCCAACCGTGACAAGTCCAGTACCGCCCGGAGGTCGAATTAATAATAATTCGTACAACATCCTAGCGTCTCATACCACTCGTGTTGTGGGCATTATTTTTATAATAGGTGGCGGGACCTACTGCTTAAAATCGACTCTGAACGACAGTTTTTTGAGAAACTTTTTCATGGCAGGTTTATTTACTCTCAGAGTTTTCGCCAGCAATCTGCTGAGAGATAGTCGCCGAAGAAATATTTCTATTTTTCATATACATGGTTTGAGAGAACCTAGGCCGTAATCCTGACTGGAAGGGTTGTAATGACCAATTAGACAGCCCTGCAAATTTGGACTTTTTTTGTGCAAATAAGAACACATTGAACAAAATCTGGCTTCAATCCGCGATTTTGAATTTTTTTAAATCTGAATGTAGATCTATAATCAGCGGCCCCAAAACCCCCTGAGTAGCAATTTTCATGTAAATTTGATTAATTTTTAAGGAGCTGCATAATGTGTTTCTTTTTCTCTTGTACGCCTTGACATTAAGTCACCCCCCATTTTAAGGGTGCATGCAATAAATTTGGGCTCACTTTAAAGAACAAAGATCAATTGGCAATTTCTGATAATAGAGATGGTTTTAGCACGTCAGTGTTTAGCTCTATAGTACTTCAAAAATGGCGAAAAACGGTATTTTTAGGGGGTTTCAAAACACTTTTTCTCGAAAACCTGACTTGGTGGAAAGTTTTTGAACCCATATTCGTGATCAACGCAAATTGCCTTCGGAAACACCTGGAGCCATTTTATTTGCTAAACCCATGCAGGGTTGTGTTATGTATGTAAGCATGTAGGAAGAATTTCAAAAATCCTTTGGGGCGTTCTGATCACGCTAACAGGCGTACTTATGGTACTCTCCACCTTAGTTGAATCTTATTGGCGAAATCCCAATATTTTGAGGATGACACTATACCAGACATACATAAATCATCTGAGAGAAATGAACTGGAAGAAACTAAACTAAAGAAGTTTGTACGAGATAGAGATATAGAAAGTATGAATAGGCATTACAAGCCTACAGAAGGCTTAGGTGTATGCCGATTGGCATGAGATGCTTGGTTAGTTCGCTTTCCTACAATCTAACTACCTATCTGTAGGTAGTATAAGTTAATTGTAGCTTTAAAGTATTTTGTAAACAGACTACAATCGTTTTCCTTACTCTTATTGTACAATATTCAGAGCCCCTTTTGGGAGCATCATGGTGGCTGTGGTTTGGACCCAAATTGCGGGAAGAACCTAGTTCGTAGGCTCGGTGTGGAGTTGCCTTCTCTACCGGGTGCCGTGACCCAAAGATCGGAAGGAA
Organism: Sarcophaga peregrina; assembly: GCA_014635995.1. Classification (NCBI taxonomy): domain Eukaryota; kingdom Metazoa; phylum Arthropoda; class Insecta; order Diptera; family Sarcophagidae; genus Sarcophaga; species Sarcophaga peregrina. The sequence continues at coordinate 92,577,728 of CM025790.1, read as the reverse complement.
GTTTTAGATAGGCTCTGGTCCTAACCAAGGGGGAAGTCATGTCCAAATAGAAGTCTGTTACATTGGGGGGCATTAGTCGACGCATTGTATTTCACCCTGTGCGAAGAGCTTCAGGGGATTAGATCCACGCGGAGAGGTACCCATGTCTTTTTTTTTTGCCTTGGGCCGGAGGTGGTAAATCTTCAAAAGATACCTTTGTTCCAACAAAAGCATACACGATTCACCATCACTAGTGCCTACGTACTAACTAGGGATGCCAATCGGGAAATCCCGAAACTCGAAATCCCGGGATTTTCGGGATTCACACAATCCCGAATCCCGGGATTTTTAAAAACTTATCCCGGGATTTTTCGGGATTTTCGGGATTGTGAATTCATACGTATTTTGACCTACAAAAGGTCCTGAAAAAAAATTCTATATCACTTGACTTTGATAACAGATGAGGAAAACCATTTCCATTGATAAAAAGTTATTTGATGCCATCGGAGAATGCAAAATCTCTATAAAACGAATTAATAGGGTAACTGATTTAGTACTCAACTGTCCAAAGAAATAGATTTATTTAGATCAGGAGGTAGTAGAGGTGAATATTTACAAGCTGCGTACAGCTATCTTGGAACTATTTTACCAACAAATGTTGATTGTGATAAATGTTTTCCGACGGCAGCGTATGTTTACAACTAAATTCGTTTAAGCCTATCAGATCACATCTTAGGTCATTTAATCCTTTTGTTGGAATCCAAATAATTTTCTTAAAACTAATGCATTTGCATATGTGTGAACAATTTTTATTTTTGTTATTTTACGCTTTTTTTGTTACTTTTTGTCTTGCTGTTTTAAAATTTTATTTTTAATGACATATACTTCTGATATTTCCCATGAAAAGTTTTTCAAAAATCTGTCGCTCGGAGTCGACTTTAAACTGTAGGTCCCGCTACTTATGTATGTATAAAAATTAATACACACAATATAAATAGTGTGAGAAGCTAGGTCAATAATTCTGACTGAAGCGTTGTAATGGCCAATTATGTATGTATATGTATATATAATCCTGATATACATACATAATTGGAATACAAATGATTTTGTTAACGAAATATTTTTATTATTAAGAGAAAATCGCGATTTAGCCTATGATTTTTCGGGATTTTTGGATCCCGAATAATCCCGAAATATCCCGGGATTTCGGGATCGGGATTTACAAAATCCCGAATCC